>OX463226.1:84803809-85543809 GCA_949820135.1 Sylvilagus floridanus
TATCAAGAAAAAAACTGTACATGGATTACGACTTTTTCACACCAAAATAAAATCATCATCATTTGATTCCACTTTTCCATGAACTTTCTGAAGGACCCTATTGTATGTGATATCACGAGCCAGGAATCGTACAAGGAGAGGGCATAAGAGGACTCTGCCTGCCACATTGCCCAACAATTTTCCACATAATGACTTGTGAAACCTCGAATATAAAAATAAAGTTTAAAGTAACAAACTTGAGCAAGAGAAATAGAATTAAAAAAGGAAGTATATTTTAAAAAGAAATGCAGGACTCTCACCAGTCAAAGAGCTGGAACATTCTGTGAGGGAAATAAATGGCAGATGACCCATCCTTGGAACACTATTCTCTTTGCATTGTTGCAAAGATTTTTGATATGCATTTTTATTCCTCATGTTGAATCACTCTAGACACTTGTTTAAATAAAGAAAAGTGCATTGTGAATACAGTGCTCTTGAAAATTGTTGCTGGGGACATTGATGGTGGCAGCAGAAAATAAACAAGCCCATTAAAGATGCCTGTGCAGAAGGACGATGGAAAATCGACTCCATTCTGAGCACCCTGGACCTATGGCAAAATTGTCTCCCCTTACTCAAAGTAAACCGTGGGTGCAGAAAAGCTTGGATCATCCCTGAGGGTTGCAAATGGGTTTCCTCCTTTAATTGTCTTTTATTTTTATCTGAAAAGTACTGGGTTTTGTTTTCCTTTAGTTTTAGAGAATGCTGGGTGCTTTTTTGGCTCCAACTGTTGCCACATGCAGCCAGTGAGCTAAGCCAGCATCCACAGTCTTATTTCCAGGTTTCTGGATATAACAGACAATGGCTTCCTTCCTTTTCTTCTGCCTCTGCTTTATGACTGGAGGTTATGCCAACTGAGTACTTTTACTCTCATGCTTCTAGAAGCAGCATCATTTTTAAATGGCTCTGTCAGTTGCAAAAGAGCAGCGTATACAGAGGAATGCCTTTCAGGCTTCTGCTACCCCATCTAACAGATGCCAAGGCAAGATTCATGACCTTCTCATTGTGGTCTGCCAAGCCCTGCCTGGGAGGCCACCCAGCTGGCCTAGAGCCAGTCAGTAGAGCAAGGAAGGATACTCACAAGGTGCTCTCCCACTGCTGGGCTCCCAGGATCTCAAGGCTCTGGTGCATAGTGAGAGAAAACAGAAGACAGGAGGATGGGAATGGGAGAGTGGACACTCATGTGATTGTACCGCATTCCTGTTGTCATCTTGGTTGTCTTCACTGAGGCTTTGAGAACATTTGTCATTCTTATTATCAATCAATCTTGTATTTCATTCAACAAATAGGACAGAGCATTTACTGCCTGCCAAGCATTATTCATGGGAAGAAAGTGGAACATTCAGAAATCTCTCTCATTTGCATATTTCTCTTACAGAAAGTTTGAATAAATGCATATTTATTTTACTGTGCCTCTTGGGCAATACTGAAATTTTTCATTTCCAATATACTGTACTCACACCTATTGGAAATTAGAGAACAAGAAGTTGGTAATAGAAGTTTGTTCAAAGAATCATTTTTTTATAATTTTTATGATTTTTAACCTTAAATATGTAAATCAGGATTCTAGACACTTCTAAATATGGTAGAATAAAAGAACACAGGTAATATCTTAAAATTTTGTGAGGTTAAGGATAAAAAATACCTCAAACTTTCAAACACACTTTAGCGCTCCTCATGTATCTTGAATGCAAAGGTCATATACTGGCAAACACTACAGTTTCAGCTGTACTAACAGTGGAAGACCACATTGTTAAAATTGTTGGTTTTTCTTTGTTTTTTGTTTTTAAAGTTTTAATTAAGGTATACAAATTTCTTTTTTTAATAACGCTTTTATTTAAAGAATATAAATTTCCAAAATACAGCTTACAGATTACAATGGCTTCCCCCCCATAACTTCCCTCCCACCCGCAACCCTCCCCTTTCCCACTCCCTCTCCCCTTCCGTTCACATCAAGATTCATTTTCAATTCTCTTTATATACAGAAGGTCAGTTTAGTATATATTAAGTAAAGATTTCAACAATTTGCCTTCACATAGCAACACAAAGTGAAAAATACTGTTGGAGTACCAGTTATAGTATTAATTCACAATGTATAGCACGTTAAGGACAGAGATCCTACATGATATATATATATTTAAATTGATTAATTTTCTATGCAATTTCCAATTTAACACCAAGATTTTTTAATCATTTGCAATTATCTTTATATACAGAAGATCAATTCAGTATATACTATGTAAAGATTTCATCAGTTTGTACCCACACAGAAACACAAAGTGTAAAATACTGTTTCAGTACTAGTAATAGCATTATTTCACATTGGATAACACATTAAGGACAGATCCCTCATGAGACGTAAGTACACAGTGACTCCTGATGTTGATTTAACAATTTGACACTCTTGTTTATGGCGTCAGTAATCTCCCTAGGCTCTAGTCATGAGTTGCTGAGGCTATGGAAGTCTTTAGGGTTCGCCGACTTCGATCTTATTCCGACAGGGCCGTAGACAAAGTAGAAGTTCTCTCCTCCCTTCAGAGAAAGGTACCTCCTTCTTTGATGGCCCCGTTCTTTCCACTGGGATCTCACTCGCAGAGATCTTTCATTTAGGTCTTCTTTTTTTTGTTTTTCAGAGTGTCTTAGCTTTCCATGCCTAAAATATTCTCATGGGCTCTTGAGCCAGATCCAAATGCCTTAAGGGCTGATTCTGAGGCCAGAGTGCTATTTAGGACATCTGCCATTCTATGAGTCTGCTGTGTATCTCACTTCCCATGTTGGATCATTCTCTCCCTTTTTGATTCTATCAGTTAGTATTAGTAGACACTAGTCTTGTTTGTGTGATCAGTTTGACTCTTAGACCTATCAGTGTGATCAATTGTGAACTGAAATTGATCACTTGGACTAGTGAGATGGCCTTGGTGCATGCCACCTTGATGGGATTGTATTGGAATCCCCTGGCTCAATTCTAACTCCATCATTTGGGGCAGTTCCGATTGAGCATGTCCCAAATTGTACATCTCCTCCCTCTCTTATTCCCACTCTTATATTTAACAGGGATCACTTTTCAGTTAAATTTAAACGCCTAAGAATAATTGTGTGTTAATTTCATGCATTTCATAAATACAAATTTAGGGGCATAGGATTCTTCCTTGCCTACTCTCCCACCTGCCTGCTTTCCAACCCTTCTTCCTCCTCCCTCTCCTCCCTCTCCTATTTCCATTCTTTTTTTTTTTTTACAAAGATCTTTTTTCAGTTCACTCTGTACTCATAAGATTAACCCTACACAAAGTAACGAGTTCAACCAACAGTATGAAGAATTAACAACAACAAAAACACTGTTCCTCAACAGTCGAGACAAGGGTTGTTCAAAATCATTGCATCTCAAAGTGTCAATTTCACTTACATAGATTATTTTTTAGGTACTCTATTAGTTAACCACAGATCAGAGAGAACTTACGGTATTTGTCTTTTTGGACTGGCTTATTTCACTAAGTATACAAAAGATGGTATTTCATTTTTTACTGCTGTATAGTTTTCTATAGTGCATATATATATATATATATACCATAATTTCTTTTTTGTTGTCTTTTTCCTATTCTCTTTCATTTATTTCTGCTTTGATCTTTATTTTCTTCTTTCTTGTTACATTATTTAATATTATTGACAAACTAATCATACATATGGGGTACAATGTAATAATTGGATGCATGCATGGATTTTAATGATCAAATTAGGATAATTTGCATCCATCACTTAATATATTCAAGATTTCTTTGTAGTATGAACAGGGTCCTTCTTAAAGCTGTTGTCATTCTATGAGTCTGCTGTATGGACTGCTCCCCATGTTGGAGCATTTACTTCTTTTTAATTATATTATTATTAACAAATACTTAATCCTATCTATATGATCATTTTAACACTTAATCCTATGAATATGCTCACTTTAATACTTAACACGTTATTTTTACCAGCCAGCTTAAGGAGATTTTGGGTCCCATGGCAAGTTTTTAAACTATACCCTTAGAAGTAAGTCTGTAGGAATGTATGCAGAACTATACAATTTTACAGTTACAAATTTCATACACTTTACAATTACAAACTTTAGGAACATATTGATACTTCCCATAGTTTCTATCCTCCCAACCACACTCTCCCCACTTCCACCTCCTTCTCTATTCCCATTCTTATTTCTTACTAAGATCTAATTTAGGCCTGTGCCACAGCTCACTTGGCTAATCCTCCTGGCTTCGAATCGGCACAGCGCACCAGCCATAGCAGCCATTTAGGAGGTGAACCAATGGAAAAGAAGACCTTTATCTCTGTCTTTTTCTCTCACTGTAACTTTATATACATATGATTATCTTTATGCTGAGTAAAGACTTCAACAGATAGTATTAAAAAAAAGAAGAAAAACTGTTCCTTGTCAAGACAAGGGCTCTTCAAGGTCATTACTTCTCAAAGTGTCAATTTTACTTCTACAGATTGCCTCTTAGGTGCTCTATTAGTTATCATAGGTCAGGGAGAACACATGGTATTTGTTACTTTGAGACTGGCTTCTGTCACTAAGTATGATATTTTCCATTTTCATCCATTTTGTTGCAAATGACAAGATTTCTCTTTTATACCACTGTGTAGTATTCCATGGTGTATATATCCCATAATTTCTTTATCCAGTCTTAGTTCACTGGGATTTGGGATGATTCAATGTCTTAGCTATTGTGATTTGAGCTGCAATATACATGGAGGTACAGAAAACTATTTCATATGCTGATTTCATTTCCTTTGGGTAAATTCTCAGGAGTGGGCTGGCTGGATCATATGGTAGGATTATATTTAGATTTCTAAGGTATCTTCATACTGTCTTCCATAATGGCTTTACCAGTTTACATTCCCACGAGCAGTGGATTTGGGTATCTTTTTCTCCACATCCTCACCAGCATTTGTTGTTTACTGATTTCTGTATGAATGCCATTCTAACAGAGGTGAGGTGAAAACTCATTGTGGTTTTCATTTGCAATTCCCTGATGGCTAGTGACCATTTTTTTATGTGTCTGCTGGCCATTTGAATTTTCTCTTCTGCAAAATATCTGTTTAAGTCCTTTGCCCATTTAATAACTGGGTAATTTTTGTTGTTGTTGTTGAATTTATTGATCTCTTTAAATGTTCTGGTTATTAATCTTTTATCAGTTGTATAGTTTGCAATAATTTATCCCATTCTGTCTGTTGACTCTTCACTTTGCTGAGGGTTTCTTTTGCAGTATAGAAGCTTCTCAATTTAATGTATTCTCATTTGTCAATTTTGACTCTGAGTGCCTATGCTTCTGGGGTCTTCTCCAAGAACTCTTTGTGTATGCCAGTGTCTTGCAGAGTTTCCCCAATGTTCTCAAAGTATTTGATGGTATCAGGTCATAGATTTAGGTCTTTAATACATTTTGAGTAGATTTTTGTGTAAGGTAGGTGTCCTGCTACATACTTCTGCATGTGGAGATACAATTTTTCCAGCACCATTTGTTGAAGAGACTACTCTTGCTGCAAGGATTAATTTTAGCCACTTTGTCAAAGATGAGTTGTTATACATGCTCAGATTGATTTCTGGCTTTTCTATTCTGTTATATTAGTCTATCCATCTGTTTTTGTATCAGTGCCATGCTATTTGATCATGACTACCCTGTGGTATGCCATGAAATCTGGTATTGTGATGCCTTCCGCTTTGTTTTTACTGTATAAGTTAGCTTTAGCATTCAGGTTCTCCTGTGCTTCCAAATGAATTTCTGTATCAGAGAAAAATGTTCTTGGTATTTTGATTGGTATGGAATTGGATCTGTAAATTGATTCCAGTAGTATAGACATTTTGAGGATATTGATTCTTCCAATCCAAAAATATGAAAGATTTTCCACTTTTTTTGTTCCCTTCTATTTATTTCTTTAATATTTTATAAGTCTCATTGTACAGATCTCTGACAACTTTTGTTAAATTTATTCCAAGGTATTTAATTTTTTGTACCTATTGTGAATGGGATTGATCTTAGAAGTTCTTTCTCAGCCATGGCATGGTCTGTGTATACAAAGGCTATTGATTTTTGTGTATTGACTTTATATCCTGTCACTTTACCAAACTCTTCAATGAGTTCCAATAGTCTCTTAGTGGAGTTTTTTGGATTCCCTAAATATAGAATCATGCCATCTGCAACCAGGGATAATTTGACTTCCACTTTTCCAATTTGTATCCTTTTGATTTCTTTTTCTTGCCTAATGGCTCTGGCTAAAACTTCAAAGACTATATTTAATAGCAATGGTGAGAGTGGGCATTCTTGTCCGGTACTGGATCTCAGTGGGAATACTTCCAACTTTCCCCCATTCAGTTTGATGCTGGTCGTGGGTTTGTCCTAAAATTGCCTTGATTGTGTTGAGGAATGTCCATTCTATACACAATTTCCTTAGAGTTTTCATCATGAAAGGATGTTGTATTTTATCAAATGATTTCTCTGTGTCTATTGAGATAATCATACGATTTTTGTTCTTCAATTTGATAACGTGATATATCACATTGTTTGATTCATGAATGTTGAACCATCCCTGCATACCATGGATAAATCTCACTTGGTCCGGGTGAGTGATCTTTCTGATATGTTGTTGGATTCAATTGGCTAGTATTTTGTTGAGAATTTTTCTGTCTACGTTCATCAGGGAAATTGTTCTATAGTTCTCATTCTCTATTGTATCTTTTTCAGGAGTAGGAATAAAAGTGATGCTGGCTTCATAGAAAGAATTTGGGCGGATTCTCTCCTTTTCCATTGTTTTTGAACAGCTTGAGAAGAACTGGAGTTAGTTCTTTAAATGTCTTGTAGAATTCAGTAGTGAAGCTATCCAGTCCTGGGCTTTTGTTGTTGTTGCTGTGGTTTGGAGGGTCTTTATTACTGATTAAATTTCTATCTTATGTGTCTGTTTAGTTCTTCTGTGTCTTCATGACTCAATTTAGGTAGGTAGTATGTGTCCAAGAATCTATCCATTCTTCTAGGTTTCTGGTTTGTTGGCATTTGTAGTAATTTCTGACGATTCTTCTTGTTTCAGTGGTTTCTGTTGTTAAATTTCCTCTCATCTCTAATTTTATTAATTTGTGTCTTCTCCCCCCTTTTTTGGTTTAGTTGTGCCAATGGTATGTCAATTTTGTCTATTTTTCAAAAAACCAGCTCTTCATTTTGCTGATCTTTTGTATTTTTTGTTTGGTTTGATTTTGTTTATTTCTTCTCTATTTTTAATTATTTCTTTTCTTCTGCTAGTTTTGATTTGGTTTTAGTTTTAGTTTTGAGTTGTTTTTCTAGGCACTTGAGATATATTGATATTTCATCTATGTGGAGCCTTTCCAGATTCTTGTGGAGACTTACTTTATGGCCTAGCATGCAGTCAATCCTAGAGAAAGTTCCATGTATTAGTGAGAAGAATGTGTGTTCTGCAACTGTAGGATGAAAAGTTCTATAGATATCTGTTAGGTCCATTTGTTCTATAGTGTCGATTAATTCGGTTGTTTCCTTGTTTGTTGTCTGGTTGATCTGCCCATTGTTGAAAGTGAGGTATTGAAGTCTTCCATTACTTTTGTATTTGAGTCTATTTCTACCTTTAGATCCATTAACATTTCTTTTAATAACGAGGTGCCATGTAATTAGGTGCATATACGTTTATAATAGTTAGATCTTCCTGTTGAATTGATCCCTTAATCATTATATAGTGCCCTTCTTTGTCTCTTTTCACAGTTTTTGTGTTAAAGTCTATTTTGTCTAATTAGGATGGCTGCACCAAGTCTTTTTTGGTTACTGTTAGTGTGGAGTATCTTTTTCCATCCTTTCACTTTCAGTCTGCCAGCATCTTTCTTCATGACATATGTTTCTTGTAGGCAACAAATAGATGGTTTTGTTTCTTAATCAATTCATCCAGTCTGTGTCTATTAACTGGAGAGTTGAGGCCATCTGCATTCAAGGTGACTATTGAAAAGTAACAACTTGATTCTGCCATTTTCCCCTAATTATTCCAATTTTTTACTTTGGATTTCCTTTGTAGTTTTACTGGGGGATTTTCTGCCTTCACCTTCTTTCATAGTGATGTCCATGTTTCTGTGATTCTGTGTAGCACATCCTTAAGCATCTTTTGTAAGACTGGACAGATGGTGATAAATTCTTTCAATTTCTGTTTATTATAGAAGGTCTTTTTTTCTTCTTCATTCATAAATTAGAGCTTTGCAGTGTAGAGTATTTTGGGTTGACAGTTTCAGTTTTTTACAATTAAGACTTGGAATATATCTCACCATTCTCTCCTAGCCTGTATGGTTCCTGATGAGAAGTCCACTGTGAGTCTTACTGGGGATCCTCTGAAAATAATCTATAATTTCTCTCATGCACATTTGAGAACTTTTTCTTTATGCTTTACAGTGGAGAATCTGACTACAATATGTCAAGGTGAAGATCTTTTCTGATCATGTCTATTGGGAGTTCTATGTGCATCCTTTACTTGGATGCCCCTTTCTTTCTCCAAATTCAGGAAATTTTCTGTTATTATTTCACTAAAGAGGCCTTCTAATCCTTTCTCTCTTTCCATGCTTTCAGGAACTCCTAAAGCCATATGATGGGTCATTTGAGAGTATTTTGTTGGTCACCAACAGTGTTCTTTAGTTTTCGAATTTCTTCTTGTTTTTGGTCTTGCTGTAAAATTTGCAGAGATTTGTCTTCTAGCTTGGATATTCTTTCTTCTCCCACACTAACTCTGTTGTTAGGACTTTCCAATTCATTTTTAATTTGATATATTGAATTCTTCATTTCTAGTATTTCATTTTGATTTCTCTTTAAGATCTAATTTTCATGGGAAAAATTTTATTCATATCATATATACTTTGCTTTAGTTTGTGAATTTGCTTCTGATTATCCAATGATTAGTTTCCTGAATTCCAGTTTTGGCATTTCCTCAGTCTCTTCATTTTCACATTCTAATGTTGAAATGTTGTAGTGTTCCTTTGGAGGGACTCATTATGTCTTCCTTATTCTTGATGTTTGAATTTTTGCCTTTATTTTTCAGCATTTGTAGAATTCTTTCTCTCCGGTTAGATCTGTGGTTTTCAGGCAAAGTACCTGTTTGCTGCAGCCCCATTTGCTTCTCAATTGTGCTGGGCAGGTTGGAGAGTTTCATAGATGGCACTTCCCCTCTGTAGGGGCAGCTTCCTTTCCCCTCCCATTACCAGACAACCAACACAGTGCAACTGACATAGAAGCTGGGGCAGCTGCCCCTGCCTGTGTCTAAAAATGGCATCAACTCTCCCCCCACTGACCCCATGTCCCCACTTTAGAGGGGAGGTAGGGAGGGAGAGAGACACACCGCCTTTTTTTTTTCTGCCTGTGGGAAATTGGTCACTTGCTTGGGGGATTCTCATGGAATTTCAAAAGCAACTCACTAAGCTCTCCCTCCCATTGTATCACCAGTGCTGTGGGCCTGTGGAGTCCCCTCTCACCCTGCTTGCTGAGATGAATGTCCTCCTCCCAGGATCCTAGTCGGCAGGTCTTCTGTTGTGTTTTTGTTCTCTCTGCATGGTTCCAGATCGCCTCCACTGCTCTTGCAAGGTCTCCCACCACGTTTACCCACAGCTTTATCTTGAGAGTATACTCTCTCTTTTATTAAGTATTAATTTCACCCTGCATCAATCAGACCATCCTGTTGCTATTCCACCATCTTGGAACCCCCTACCATAATTCCTTTATGTAGTCTTCAGTTGATGGACATCTGGGTTGACTCCATATCTCAGCTATTGTAGATTGAGCTACAATAAACACGGGGGTGTATATACCTCTCTCATATGCTGATTTCATTTCCTTTGGGTAAATTCCCAGGAGTGGGATGGCTGAGTCATATGGTAGGTCTATATTCAGATTTCTGAGGTATCTCCATAGTGTCTTCCACAGTGGCTGTACCAGTTTATATTCCCACCAACAGTGGATTAAAGTACATTTTCCCCTCACCAGCACTTATTGCTTGTTGATTTCTATAAGAGATTCATTCTAACCAGGGAAAGGTAAAACCTCATTGTGGTTTTGATTTGCATTTCCCTGATGGCTAATGATCCTGAGCTTTTTTCATGTGTCTGTTGGTCATTGGAATTTACTCTTACTAAAAAGGCTTTTTCAAGTCCTTTGCCCATTTCTTAACTGGACTGTTTGTTTTGCTGTTGTTGAGTTTCTTAAGCTCTTTATATATTATGATTATTAATCCTTTATCAGTTGCATAGTTTGCAAATAATTTATCCCATTCTGCAGGTTACCCTTTCACTTTGCTGAGTGTTTCTCTTGCAGTGTAGAAACTTCTCAGCTTGGTGTAATCTCATTTGTCGACTTTGGTTTTGATTGCCTGTGTTTCTGGGGTCTTTTCCAAGCCTTTGCCTGTGTCCCTCTCTTGCAGGGTCTCCCCAATATTCTCTATTAATTCTATGATATAAAGTTGTATATTTAGATCCTTAATCCATTTTGAGTGGATTTTATTATAATGCTTAAGGTAACAGTCTTGTCAACCCACGGCCAGAATCTTATTGAATGGGGAAAAGTTGGAAGCATTCCCACTAAGATCCAGACAAGGATGCCCATTTTCACATTGCGATTCAGTATAGTCCTGAAATTTTTAGCCAGAGCCATTAGGCAAGAAAAAGAAATTAAAGTGGGGCCAGCGATATGGTGTAGTTGGTAAAGCTGATGCCTACAGTGACAGCATCCCATCTGGGTGCTGGTTCATGTCCTGGCTGCTCCTCTTCTGATGCATTTCTCTGCTTTGGCCTGGGAAAGCAATATGGCTCAAGTGATAGAAGCTCCAAGCTCCTGGCTTCAGATGGGCCCAGCTCTGGCCACTGTGGCCATTTGAGGAGGGAACCAGTGGATGGAAGACCCCTCTCTCTCTCTCTCTCTCTCTGCCTCTCTCTGCCTCTGCCTCTCTGTAACTCTGTCTTTCAAATAAATAAAATTTTAATAAAATAAATCAAAGACATACAAAGGAAGGGAGGAAGTCAAACGATTCCTATTTGCAGATGACATGAATCTATAAATAGGAGATCCAAAATACGCCACTAAGAGACTATTGGAACTTATTGAAGAGTTTGGCAAAGTGGCAGGATATAAAATTAATGTGCAAAAATAAATAGCCTTTGTACATGCAGACAATGCTATGGCTAAGAAAGAACTTCTAAGTTCAATCCCGTTTATAATAGCTACAAAAAATTAAATACCTTGGAATAAATGTAACCAAGGATGTGAAAGATTTCTACAATGAAAATTATAAAACATTAAAGAAAGAAAGACACAAAAAAATAGAAAAATCTTCCATGTGGAAGATCAAATGTCCATACTACTAAAAACAATTTACATATTCAGTGGTATCCCAATCAAAATACCAAGGATATTCTTGTCAGATCTAGAAAAAATGATGCTAAAATTCACATGGAACCAAAAGAGACCCTGAATAGCCAAAGCAATCTTATACAACAAAATCAGAGCTGGAGGAATAACAATGCCAGATTTTAAGACGTACAACAGGGCAGTTATAATCAAAACAGCTTGGTACTAGCAAAACAAAACAGAAGTACAAACCAATGGAACAGAATAGAAACTCCAGAAGTCAATCTGTGTATCATCTACAACCAACTTATCTTTGACAAAGGAGCTAAAATCAATCTCTGGAGCAAGGACAGCCTCTTCAACAAACAGTGCTGGGAAAACTGGATCTCCACGTGCAGAAATATGAATCAAGAATCAGCTTAAAAGATAGTTTGCCCTTCAGTGCATGGTACTGAGACCACCAAGTGGCCAAAGACCTAAATTTGGGATGCATTTTCAAAAATGTTTTTGTTTATATCAGAAACAGGGAGAGCTACCATCCTCTGGTTTATTCCCCAAATAACCACAACAGTCCCCAACTGGGGCCAGAGCTGGGAACTGAAAATGCAATCTATGTGCCCTATGTGAGTGGCGGGAATCCAATTACCTGAGCCACAACCATTGCCTCCCAGGGCCTGCAGTAGCAGAAAACTAAAGTCAGATATAGAGCTTGGTATCACACTCAGGCACTATGATATAGGGCATGGATATCTTAACCAGTATCTTAACTGCTAGACTAACTCACCTTAGAAGTAATCTCTGATAGTCCCTCCCAATCCAAATAATTAATCATGAAGTCTCATCACTTGTACTCGCTATAGCTTTATAATCCATCCATAGCTTCCTTTGCTGACTATAACTACCTGGCCCATTAGACTTTTACCTGGATTACAATCTATCTATGGTAATCATAAATATAACCCCAAATACTGTGAATTTGAGGGAATTCACCCATGTGATTGGATTATGTCATGTTGCACAGATAGCCTTGAAATAGGGAGATCATTTTAATGGGCCTGACCGATCCATTTGGGACTTTATTTATTTATTTGCCAGGCAGAGTTAGACAGTGAGAGAGTCAGAGATAAAGGTCTTCCTTCCATTGGTTCATCCCACAAATGGCCAGGATCCAGGTGCTTCCAGGTGCTTCCTCCTGGTCTCCCATGCAGGTGCAGGACCCAAGCACTTGGGCCATCCTCCACTGCCTTCCTGGGCCACAGCAGAGAGCTGGACTGGAAGAGGAGCAACCAAGACTGGTACCCGGCGCCTCAAACGGGTGCCAGCACCGCAGGCAGAGGATTAGCCTAGTGAGCCGTGGCACCAGCCCCATTTGGGACTTTTAGAAAGCTTTTCTCGGGCTGGCAGCAGAAGAGAAACTTAAGAGCTTGGAAAGACTAGAAAGATGTGAAGTGCTATGGCTGGCTTAAAATGGAGAGGCCCACATGCTCAATCTCTAGATGCTGAGAGATGTGTTGCTGACAGCCAGCAAGGCAATGGGGACAATATTTTAGATATCATTTAGGTTTACCCCAATGTTTAGTACTCCTAACGGTTTTCCTTTCCAATAACTTAAGTTTCTTATTTTGGAATTGATTTTTTTCTGCATTGAAGGTTCTCAGAATCTCAACATTCGTCCTCATATTTTAGAGGAAGCTGCAGTAGCTATATGAAGCCTAGCCATTAAGCCTGTTAGTGGAAGATCTGTAGCCAGATTCCTTTCAGAATATTTGGGTGATTCCAGAACCTAGCAAAAACTTAAGAGTCTCTTTCTCCAGCTTGATACATATAAACTCTCACAGAAAATGGGGGGAAATGATATATTAAATTCTAAAAATATACACGTACAGAAAATAATCCAGGGACCGGCGCCATGGCTCACTTGGTTAATCCTCCACCTGCGGCGCCGGCATCCCATATGGGCGCCAAGTTCTAGTCCCAGTTGCTCCTCTTCCTCTCCAGCTCTCTGCTGTGGCCCAGGAGGGCAGTGGAGAATGGCCCGAGTGGTTGGGCCCCTGCATGCATATGGGAGACAGGAAGAAGCACCTGGCTCCTGGCTTTGGATCAGCGCAGCACCAGCCGTGGTGGCCATTTGGGGAGTGAACCAATGGAACAAGGGAAACCTTTCTCTCTGTCTCTCCCTCTCACTGTCTATAACTCTACCTGTCAAATAAATTTTAAAAAGAAAGAAAATAATCTGCCCTATTACTACCAAACCCAACAGCAAATACTTTTTAAAAAAAATCAGTTTTCATTATTTGCTTTTGTAGATTGTCTCTACTTTGTTTTTAGCATGATTTTATTTTCCTGCATAAATGTGTGCAATGTTTTTTGAAATTGTGTTAAAATTTATAAAACATAAAATTTACCATTTTAGCCATTTTAAAGTGTACAGCTCAGTGGCATTAAACACATTCACAATGTTATTCAAGCATCATCATTACCAATTTCCAGAACTTTTTCATCATGCTGAACAGAAATTTCATTCTCATTAATCTCTCAATATCCTGGAAACATTTTTCTTTCCAATGGTGGCCATCAAATAGACTAAAGTGTATAGAATGATGCTTTAAGGTCAAGCACATGGTTAAGTTTTACCCATGGTACTTCCTAAGAAATGTTTCTGAAAGAAATATTTTGCTTTAACCGGCGCCGTGGCTCAACAGGCTAATCCTCCGCCTTGCGGCGCCGGCACACCAGGTTCTAGTCCCGGTCGGGGTGCCGGATTCTGTCCTGGTTACCTCTCTTCCAGGCCAGCCCTCTGCTGTGGCCCGGGAGTGCAGTGGAGGATGGCCCAAGTGCTTGGGCCCTGCACCCCATGGGAGACCAGGAAAAGCACCTAGCACCTGGCTCCTGCCATCGGATGAACGCGGTGCGCCGGCCGCAGCACGCCGGCCGCGGTGGCCATTGGAGGGTGAACCAACAGCAAAGGAAGACCTTTCTCTCTGTCTCTCTCTCTCACTGTCCACTCTGCCTGTCAAAAAAAAAAGTTTTGCTTTAAAAAATTATATTTATGAATGGTTCCTGTTGTAAGACAAAAGCTATGTTCTATTGAGGAAGTAGTTGTTAAAACTATTCAGCAAACAAGTACGCATCACATGCCAAATGTCTAGGGCTCTATAAAGAGCAATAAGCAAAACAGAAAAGACACCCACTCTCATAGAGTTTACCTTCTAACAAATAATACAATAATTTCAGATAGAAGAGAGTAAGTGCTATGAGGAAAACAAGATGGTTAGTTAGGAAGACACATGTCTTTTTCACTGTCTCACATCTTCCACAGTGTCTAGCATACTGCATGTATTTGATCCATGTTCATTTGCAGAACAAGGTATAAAATGTCTCTTAAGTAATGAATGGCTCTCAGGGAGATATCTTGTTGACTACCTGGAAGAACACAGAGATGATCTGGGCTCAAAGTTTCACCTTGAGGAGCTGATAGATGATCATAGTAAACCAAATAGGTACAGAGCACATTGTTTCCATTCTAGAGTTAATGATTTGATAATTTATCTACCTTTTTTTATTTAGCCCAAACTCTCTTTTTACTTCATTTTTTCTACAGTTTTTCCTGTTGCTCAGATTTCCCAGGCCCTTTCCAAAATCTGTGCTTGGAGTGAGCTGCACAATGTATTTGGTTATCTTCAAAATGTTCAGCAGTAGCAAGAAAGCTAAAAGTCTGGAATGTCCAGTGAAGGTTTCTCCCTTTCTTCCCTTTTTAACACCCTCCTCCCCCAAAATAGCATTGAGAATGCATCTACAGGAACACTTAGAAAATAAGTTCTTAGCATTATCATTTGCATTTAAAAGGAAAAAATTAACCAGAACAGCATAAGAAGAAAACTGTAGTATGCATTTTCCCATTAATTTATCCTAGATAGTACTATTCCTTAGTGTACAAATCTATAACATAGTGCCTTCAAGTTTAGAATCTAATGAATATAGTCTTTCTTTAAAACTACTGATTTTATGAATATCAAATAGTAAGTATACTCTAAAACTTTGTTATATAAACTGTTATATAGCCAATCTGTCCCCTGAACCAAGTATCATTTTCTAAATGAAAAAGTGTTACTTATAATTGTAATGTATAAAAATATCAAGCATATTGAAATAAGCTATAGCTATTTTTAACAATTCATGGTATTGGGCTAGGACTTATGCTTTATCTTCTTATCAGAAATTTAAAAATTTCTGTTTGTTTCATGTGAGGTGAACATAGTACAAGATATTAAGTGACTTCCCTTACATAAACACCAGATAAAGTCATAGAACTAGAGAGGTGATCTTTCAATTTCCAATTAGCCAAGTGTGATGGTTATCAGAAGGGCTGTCCTACAGTGTCTGCAAGGCTTGTAGTCAGAAAACACAAACATTGAGGCGAGCTTTAGGATCACTAAGCCTGTCCCAAAATGAATAATGATGCATGAGAGGGAGTCACTGGATGCAGCAGTAAAGCTACCACTTGGAATGTCTCTATTTTGGAGTGTCTGGGTTCAAGTCCTGGCTCCACTCTCCATTCCAGCATCCTGCTGATGCACATGCTGGGAGGCAACAGTGATGGTTGAAATATCTGAGTTCCTGCCACCCATGTGGGAGACCCAGACTGAGTTCCTGAACTAACTCAGGGTGACCCAGCCTGGGCTGTTACAGGCATTTGAGGAGTGAACCAGGGGATAAGAGATTACTCTCAGTCTCTCTGCCTCTCAAGTAAATGTAATAAATAATTTTACAATAATACTAATGGTACCACCCTAAGACATTCACTTTCTCAGAAAAATAATAAAGAAAATTATCAAAGGTGATATATTTTGTTTTGCAAATTAAATTCTGATGAGTAAGACAGTGATATTATACTATGGAGAATGCCAAGTCAAGAAAACCAAACAGAATCAGAATGTGCTTTGGACATCATGTCACGCTCACTAATTTCTTGTCACTGTATATTCTTCTGGGAGGATATAATGAGAAATAGTCAGGGACTTCTTTAAAATCGATGTCTTAGCCTTTGTTTCCCCAAACAGTAGATTCCAAAACAAGGCAAGTGTAGAAGCAACTCATTTGAAAAGTGAACCCAGATCAGAACTGGAACAGAGAAGGAAGGAAAAGCCAATAGATGGTAGGGAAACTTCTAAGCAATCCTATGAAATACAAGGAACTGTCCACTCATGGAGCAAAAGGAGGATGTTTTGATACAGACACTCGGTCCTGCATTGGTCGAGGGTGGCCAAGAGTCATTAATGCTCCCACACTTTCTGAGTTGCACATATATGAGTGTGGGATAGACTCATGCTGAGTCATCAGAAGTATGCCGTGAGATTCTGAGGCCAAGCAGGCTAGGGTTGCAGCTACACTTCCCTGCCGGAATCCGTGGTACTGGTCACTACTTCAGGGACTGGAGAAAGAGGTAGGGCAAGAACTTAGAAAGGTAGGTCCAAAATATCACCCATAATGAACCTTGACCTCCATTTTTCAAGGTTCCTCATTACTGTCTTCCATTGACTTTGTTTTATCTTTAATTGACAAATAATAGTAAGATGTATTTATAGGGTACAATATGACATTATACTACATAAATACATTCTGGAATTATTAAAACAGCATATGTTTTTAAAACTAAAAGAACTTTGAGTATTTCGACTGTAAAGAAGTGTTAAATGTTTAAAGAGATGGATATGTTTATCCTGATTGGGCATTACACAATGTATACATGTATCCCATGGTAATTCATGGATTTATACAATTTTTATGTGTCAGTTAAAAAGAAAAAAAAGGATAATTAACATATACATCAACTCAAATACTTATCATTTCTTTGTAGTAAGAACATTTAGTTTACTCTTTTTAAAAGTTTAGAATATACATTATTATGAACTATATTCACCATGTTGTATAATAAATCATTAGAACCCAGGCATTAGATGTGGGATATGTATGTCTTAACCACTGGGCTAAATGCCTATCCCTTATGCTTTATGCAACATTTTTTCTGTGAGTTCATTCATGTTATCTGCTATTAGTTTGCAGTGCTCATGAGCCACCTAGAGATCTCTTCATCCCAAATGATCACCCAATTTCCCAAGCAGTTTTCTATGCAATAGGTAGTTAGGCAATACTAACTCCTGAAGGAGTAAATAAAGTGTAATTTCTATTATTTATCCCAGTATTTACTTTCACTGCAAAAAGAAAAGTCATTATAAATTTAAACAGTACAGGATGGGTTCAGAAAAATCTAACATTTCGCCACCATTTGCTGCATACTCTTTCCAATGTCTGTTCATACTTTCTATATTGGCCAGATGGACACATGATGCAGTCAGTGAGGTCAAAAACTATGAACTATGAAGAGAAAGTTGTTGCAGGCATTTGGGCTAGGAGTTAAGCCACCTCCTGGGATGTCCATGGAGTGCCTGGACTTGTGTTGCAGCTCCAATTCCAATTCCAGCTTCTGTTAATACACACCCTGGGAGACGACAGTGATGGATCAAGTACTTGGGTTCCTGCCACACACATGGGAGATCCAGATTGATTTCCAAGCTCCTGGCTTCAGCCTGTCCTAACCCTGAGAGTTGCAGGCATTCAGAGGCTGAATCAGTATATGGCAAATATTTTTTTTTGCCTCTTTGTCCATCTCTGTCTTTCAAATGAAGATAAAAATAAATTTTTTAAAATGCTGTGAGGGAAAGTAGAAGACAGTTCCCCAGAGTTGCCATCGATGTGGATGCTCTTCCTCTCAGAATATAGTCTCTGGCATCTTGAATTCTGGCCATCCGCACAAGAGATAAGATGTACGGTGGAAACCGAGCTCAATAAGTCTCGTAGAATGTTCTTAGAATACTGAGGTAAAGGGGAGCGTCCCAGGGAGTACATGCAGTGCCTGATTGCAGTAGGTGCTGTATTCAATTCCATCCACCATGCAGCTGTGACCACCCAGTTTGAACAAGCTGTTGTGCAAGGAACTGTGAGGGATACAAATACAAGCAAGACAAAGTTCATATCTTCAAGATGCTTATCACTTAGTTCTTTTTTTTTTTTTGACAGGCAGAGTTAGACAGTTAGACAGAGAGAGAGAGAGAGAGAGAGAGAGAGAGAGAGAGAGAGAGAGAGAGAAAGGTCTTCCCTCCATTGGTTCACCCCCCAAATGGCTGTCACAGCCGGCGCACTGTGCCAAACAGAAGCCAGGAGCCAGGTGCTTCCTCCCGGTCTCCCATGCAGGTACAGGGCCCAAGCACCTAGGCCACCCTCCACTGCCCTCCCGGGCCACAACAGAGAGCCAGACCAGAAGAGGAGCAACCAGGACAGAATCCAGCACCCCAACCAGGACCAGAACCAGGAGTGCTGGCGCTACAGGCGGAGGATTAACCTAGTGAGCCAGGGGCCGGCCATCACTTAGTTCTTTGATTCTTAAACTTCCTCCCCATGTACCTGTTGGACAATCTAATGACAGCCTTGGACCCATTTTCCTCAAAACATGCATGACCCTGAACATAAAGTTAGCCCATAATTTCAGATGTTCTCCTCTCCTCCTATAATGGAGAAAAAAAAAAAAAAAACTTGTCCATTAATAACCTTGGAAAATATTTCCATAAATATATGGAGGGCTCTGGGAATGACAATACAGAAAGAATAATTCTACCTGATGGTATTGTAATGGGCTTCCTAGGACGTACAGTGTGCATGCATTAAAGGCTCCACCTGAAGGAGGGAGCAGACAGAGTAAAGGCACATAGGAGCAGGCCAAAGTTCTGTTCTGTAATTGCCAGGAGTCCAGAGTGGCTCTTGGGGGAAGATGGAGAGTAGTGGAAGGTGAGACTAAAGATTACGAGACTGGAATCTAAACTCTGGCTTTCCTGTTTAGCATCTTGGATTTTATTCAATAGGCAATGGGGAATGGCATGATCAGAGCTTAACCTTATTGTATTTCCTAGAATAGATAGGAAGGGACAGACATTGGAGATGAGTAAGAAGCTTGTCTCCAAGTAGAAAGGAGGAAAAGCCCAAACTAGGGCATTAGAATTTAGGGACTGCTAAGACTACTACACTAAAAAAAGTATCCAGTGATAGTGGGTGTTTGGCCTAGTGGTTAAGCCTAGTGGTTAGGACATCGTGTCCCATATCAGAGTATCTGGGTTCAGTGCTCGCTTCTGGCTCCTGATTCCAACTTCCCTCTAATGCAGACCCTTGGAGGTTGGCAACGATGGCTCAGTGATAGGGTTCCTGCTTCCCATGTGGAAACCTGGATTGGGTTCCAGGCTCCCAGCTTCAACTCTCTATTGCTCCTGCTACTGCAGGCATTTGTGGAATAAATTAATGGATAGGAGCTCTGTGTGTGTGTGGGGAGTGGGGGTTGTCTTGCACTCTCTCATGCACACTTGTTCTCTCTCTTTCTCTCAAATGACTACTTTAAAAAATGTTTTTAATTATCCAGTGAAGTCTTAAGCCATGTATAAAATGACTACTCACAGAAGAGATAAGATACTAGATCCTTGTGCTCCTATGGTTATTAAATATATTCTGAACATTGCTAAGCACTGGCAGGGAGAAATAAGTTACTGTTCCAATTTTTCATTTACCTTCTCTTATTGTCTTTACAACCCTTGATACAATAGTTTAAAAATAATAGACTTAATAAATGCGTGTTCAGTGAATTTAGTTAAATTTAATTTGTAGGATAACAGCTAATGAGCTAACAGTTATTATACCTCATATTGAATAATGATGCTGGTCTAAAAATACAGTTTGAGGGACACTGAATACATTTTCCTCATGAGCCTTGGATGTATTGCCAGAGTCTTTGAGGATTGGCATGACATTCACTTTGATTTTACACCAAAAATATGCTGTAGACCTTTTCATGAAACCTTATTACATCACCTTAACCAGGAAATTAAAGTGAAATGAAAACGTTATCTTTGTAAGCTATGAGGCATCTCTCCAAAGATCTTTAGAACTACTTGGGTAATAAAAGCATACTTTGGGAACAAGGAAGTTGTTGAGATCAGAAGTATAAAAATTCTGGTAAAGTTTGGATACACATTTTATAAAGATAACTCATAGTCACTATTTGAAAACAAATGTAAAAATTGTGCTTTTCTATCAGTTTTCTTTCCAGATGCAGTGTTTGATTAATGTTGAGTGATGGCTAATATCATCAATATAATTTCATCAAAATACATTTGTTGACCCTGACAAAATGCCATTTAACTCAATTTTTCCTCCCTAACAAATTATAAGCACTATTTTGTCGCAATAAGAGGTCTGAATAAGGTCAAAAAAGTAAATCATTTTTTGAGAAAATCAATAACTGGATAATTTATACCTAGCTTTTGTGGCCATAGGGTTCCCAGAATTTTTCTGATTTCTTTGAAAAACATTCCTCTGAATCAAAAGAGCATCCATTTCCTGTTGTTCTTGTGTCTAACTATATCCTTTAAGTTGCACCCAGGGCAGTGGTTCTCAAACTTCATTGCCTATCAAAATCACCCGCTCACTGTGTAAAGAGCTCCCCTGCCTTCACTGCCCAACTCTGGCTGTAGTCATGGATCTGAACTGGCTCACATGCTAGTCTTAAAATGAAACCAAGATTAAACTATACAAGGTGCAAGTTGTCAATAAATTAAAAAACAAAGAAAGATTTGCTCATTGAAAATTTGTGAAAGTGTTGCATATGACGACTTGGTGATGGGCTCCGCTTTCCCGTAAGGCCCAGCAGAAACTCCTGTGGCCCAGTCAGGTCGCTACAAAATCTGAATGCACCACCTTTCTCTGTGCACTGATGCTGGATCCTCTTCTTCTGGGGTATGCTCCTCTCAACGTTTTCATCAATGCACGTCATTTGCTGTGCTTCAGAAATCAACCTGAACCCTACCTCCTCCTCCAGACCTTCCCTGAGTTTCCAGCTCACAATAGCAGCCCTGTACTTAGGCACCTGTTGCCTTTTTGTTTTTCGTAAATGTGCACTATGGCTGATTGATATCATTGTGTCTTGTGCTGATCTTCTGAGTGGATCTCTCCCTGGGGAAATTACAAGCTCTTTTATGGTAAAGCTCTCTGTTTTTAAATAGCCAATAACATCAACCATAACATATTGTACAGTCTTTAAACTTACTGCTTTGGTTTCATTTCTTTTGAAACTATGATGGAATCTTGTTTCTTGCTCCCTTTTCCAACTCTACAAGCATACGGCAGTCTTTAACCATATGTTATTGCCCTTATGTGCAATAGATATGTGTTAAGTAGTGATGCATTGAAATATTCTTATTTTCTTTTTCATGAACTGAGGCTCTCTGAATTTCAAAATGGGTGTCTAAGCTGAAATTAACTAATTAAACTAGTAATCACTATAACACACTCTCCTGTGGATGATAACATCATTTCATCCATCATGAGAAAAACAAATCATAAGTTTTAGAAGAAAGCTTAAATTGGGGACAAATATCTTATAACTGACAAAGAAACAATTGAAAAAAATTTGAGGAGTAGCTTGTAATTCTACTTGCACATAATGGGAAATTTTAGTGACTGTTTTCTCTCAAAAATAAGAACAATACTTAAAATTTATCTAGTACTTTACCATTTACTCTCTTAATTCTCATTGTTCCTCAGAATACCTGTAAGATAAGAAAGGTGGATATGATATTATTCCTGTTGAACAAATGAAGCAACATTTGAATCCAAGTGTACTACTATCTCTAAGCCCACTTTTTTCGCTATAAGAGAAAATAAATATTCGTATATATGCATTAATTACCATGAATATCAAATCATCACATTATATACCTTGATATCCTGACTACATAAAATGCTCATCAACTAAACATTTTAAGAGAAGAAAGAGAGAAAATAGATTGCTATTGCATGCTCAGTAAACTTATCTAATAGCTATGTTCTCCACTACCTGTAAGTTCTGCAAGTCAGGGACATGCCTGTATTGTGCACTGCAATTCTAGAACTGAGATCAGAGCTACTGTAAGTAAGGGTTCCAAATAAGTAAGAGCTACTGTATACAGTAGGGGCTGAATAAATACTTATGCATAAAAGGTTTAAGTGTCTGAGATGGAAGGCTAAGAATGAAGGCCATAGGGTGCTGTGTTTGGTAAGGACCCAGAGTTGTTCCTGACACAAAGGCTGAGTTCCTTTCCCTGACCCCTCACAGCTCATCCTGTGGAGCCAGAACTACATGTGAAGCTCTTTAAAAGCAAATTTTTTCACCTACAATCTACTTGGCACTTAAAATACTGAAGGAAGCTTCCCTTCTGAGAGTTGTCATAGGAAAAAGACAATGTTTATATGTCTGTTCATTTTTTTTCATTCTAAGAACATCAGAATGTTGCTGGATAAGTAAGAGAAGGAGTCTCATCACTCACTTTTCTGTAAGCCAACAGACATATTTTAAGAATCTTCTGTGTGAAAGAACTCACTTTGTCCCTTGTAACCCAGCATGTAAACTAATCAAATATTTTCTGAAATGGGTTCAGCTTGGAAGAATGTGATTGCATTGAGAAATTCATGGGTGCAAAATCAATGAGAATATGGCACTGAATTTCAGAAAATTTACATCTAAGGAGGGGAGAGTCAGATGACTTTTCACTGGAAACTATCTGTCTCCATTGCCATGGGATCTGATGGACAAGTGAATCATGGAACTTTTCCCATATTTACTTGCATGTCTCATGAGGAGGACTGAAGTTGAGCAAGACTCCAGATACCAGTCACCCTTGCTTTAAGCTTGGAAGACAAAGGGTGAAGGTTAATGGAGCACACACACCCACCACCCACCCCACATCCTGCTCACTAAGGAATTCATTTATTTCTCAACAGCATATAAGAGGGCACTTCAAAAAATTTATGGAAAAAATAGAATTACTAGGTAAGTTTATTTAATGCCAAAAATAATTTGAAATTCATGCAATTTCTTTCATGATATGCATTCTCCATGATTGTTTTGAAGACCTCTCTTATATTCTCAATGGCATATTGACAGATTATATTCATATTATATTCGTATTATATTCATATCTCAAATTCTTTTTCCCTTAATTGAGAAAGCATGTATGATGCTGTTACCTTCTTCTAAATGTAGACCTCAAATCCTCCTAAAATATGTACAAAATGGAACAAGTCATTCTTAAACTGCATAAATTGAGAGTGATTAGCTTCTCCCAACATAACTCATAACCTCTTAGCATATACCAAGTGGCCTCTTTGTTGCCACTGATAATTGTTGTTGAGCAGTGCTGCTTATACCTAAGCTGAGTAAAACCCTGGGGATGTTAAAATGCAAATCTGATTCTCCAGGATAGAATAGAGGGCTGCAACAGCAGTACCACTACCAGGGAGCTCTTTGACAACCTGTAGGCAAATTCAATGTGCAGTCAAAGCTGAGAATCATTGCTCCAAAATGATTTAAGCTAAGTCACTATGTGATGATTGCCTACTGACCTTCCCTAGCTACAAGCCCTCTGAGACCCTTCTTAAAGGTTTATACATCACTGACTGTCAGAATTACCTGAAGAATTATGTCAAAACCCTTTCCCGGCCGGTGCTGCAGCTCAATGGGCTAATCCTCCACCTAGCGGCGCCGGCACACCAGGTTCTAGTCCCGGTCAGGGCGCCGGATTCTGTTCCGGTTGCCCCTCTTCCAGGCCAGCTCTCTGCTATGGCCCAGGAGTGCAGTGGAGGATGGCCCAAGTGCTTGGGCCCTGCACCCCATGGGAGACCAGGAGAAGTACCTGGCTCCTGGCTTCGGATCAGTGCGGTGCGCCGGCCGCAGCGCGCCGGCCGCAGCGCGCCAGCCGCAGTGGCCATTGGAGGGTGAACCAACAGTAAAGGAAGACCTTTCTCTCTCTCTCTCTCTCACTGTCCACTCTGCCTGTCAAAAAAAAAAAAAAAGGGACATCATGCTTAGATTCAGTGATCTGGACCCGACCTCTAGAATGTGGTCTTCAAAATGCTGGCCCTGGACTAAGTCTTGAAATCTTATGTTTTTATTCTTTTTGTACTCTCAAAAGCCCCATATTTTCACATATTTGTATGATCCTACTATTTATAATAATGTTTATGATATCAGTCATTTCTATCTAGGTATAACTCTGTCATGTTAGTACTTTTCCTAGGCATACTTGGATTTAAGTCACCCATAACTATGGACCAAGGATTCCATCTCTTATTACAGTAGTTTAAGACATCAGCAAAATTCCATCTCTTATTACAGTAGTTTAAGACATCAGCAAAATAGGAAACATCTCCCAAGACAACAAATTTCCCTGTCCACCTGCAACTTCTCTGCCCCACAACCTGACTTAGCCTTTCTACCTGAGGTTGCTTGGATTTATGGCAAATGATTGATGCTTTGTATCCATTTCCATTAATTTATAAAGAAAAACTCTTAGGTGTCAATAGTTAATGACTGAAATCAACACTAATTTCTTGCTTTGAAAATTCTATGAAGTATTAAGCACTCACATTACATTGAGAATGTTTATTCTTTATATGGTTAATATTAACTAACAAATGTCACTATACCAACTATTTCTTTACCGAGTATATTAATATAAAATGTATGTAGTTGTATAGCTGAGGGAATCCCACTGTGCACAGTAAAAGGTGCTCTATGGACAATTAAGCTTAATAATTAAAAAAAAAATAATTATTTAGTAAAGTATGCACAGTGCCATCTAGTGGTAGGTAGTTATTATTGCACAACCTGAAGAAATGCTTGTCTAAAATGATTTGATACGCTGCAGTGACAACATATTTATAAAACTGCCAGATTTTTTAAACAGATTTATTAGCAGCTTCTTAAGACTTTCAATTTAGCATTTCTCTGTGTCTATTTCAACACGCAAAAGGCTTATGATACTGAAGTTTCTCAAATGCTAATAATTAATATATCTATTGAATACTTATACACTAAGCATTGTGCCTCACATGCATTATTTCATTTGACCTCCAAAATAACCCTGTAATGGAGTAACTATTAATGTTCCCATTTTAAAGATAATGAAACTGATACTTAATGGAGTTGACTGTCCAAGGTCATACAGATAGCCAGTTGGGGAAGCCAGTTGGAACCTAGACTCTGACCAGGATTCTGAACCCTTCTGCGCTGTGATTATACCTCCCAAAAATTTACCAATTAGATAGTTTCCAATAAGTCTTTATGAAATAGAGCCTTTGTAACCTTGTTTCTAAGGATGCCATATGGTAAAATCAATCTAAACTCCACTCATTTGGAGTTTATAGCAACTAATCTGAGAAAGTATCTGTTTTATGGTTGGAATGTAATTTGTTCTTCTTTAATTTCACCCACAATAACATATTACCCCATTTTATGTGTTGATTAGTGGGTTGAATTTGGGAGAGTGAGCTAAAATTAGTGCTGCTCATAGATCTTAGAAATTAATAATAGCATAACATGGCCTTAGATCAGAGGAGGTTTCATTATTTCAGCACTAATAGCCATCACTTGTTGATCACCTGTTATGTGCCAAGCCCTGTGGCCAGCACTTATGGATATATTTTCCCTTTTAACTTACACTCCCCCTGGATGGTATTAGCTTCCTTCTTTCTAAAAAACGAACACAAAAATTTATGGAGTTGAAGTAACTTACTGAATTTTAAACTTACTAGCTGAGCCACAAATGAAACCTCAATGTTTGTAGTAGCAAAGTCTGGATCCTTTTTACTGTGCTTGCATTGGAAAATAACTCATACAATGTGATGCATGATTGCAGGTTTTTCTGCATACTACCTTCCTCCTATGCAAAAAAAAAAAAAAAAAAAAAAAAGAAAAGAAAAGAAAAAAAAAAAAAACACCTCTTACTTGGACTACAATAAGCACCAGCTATTTCCTCCTACATGCCAGTCCATCTCCATTCCTCTCTTCTCTGAAAGTCAGAAATTATTCTTTTTAAATTTTCATTTATTTATTTGAGAGACATGGTTCTCATCTGTGGATTGACTCCCTAAATGCCCACAGTGGCCAAGACTGGGCTGAGCCAAAGCCAGAACCAGGGAGCTCAATCCAGGTCTCTGGTATGGAGAGCAGGAACCCAATCACTGATCCATCACTGCAGCCCTCCAGGGTCTGCTTAGCAGGAAGCTGGAGAAAGGAGCCAGAGTGAGGTACCAAACACAGGCATTCTACTGTGGGATGCGAGCTTCTTAATCACCAGCCCCTGATAGGATAATTCTAAGATACACTTCTGCTCATGTCTCTCTCCTGTTTAAAACCCATATCTTCACACTCAGCATAAAAATCAAAATCCCTCTCATGTCCACAATGCTCCTCTAGTCTCCTGGTCCCTTCATGACCATATCATAACCCCATTTTGTACCTACTGACCCTGATAACACAGTATGTTACAATTCCTGATTTTCTGTGGCAGTCATGTCTATGTCTCCTCCGGATGTTCAGCTCTCTGAGGTAGGAACCACATCCGTGTCGCTTGCCAGTAAGTCCTCAGAACCTACCATAGTGTAACATACAGTTATGGAAACCAATTTTATTTAAATCACTTACAGTTAGTAACTTATTTTTCCTAATGAGACTTTAATGTGTGAGAACAAAACTATGGACTTTAATAACTTATGTATAATTTCTAGATACCTTTTTTGTTCTTAATAATAAAAATTATTATTCCCTATGTGGCATGCCCTATTTCAAATGTTGTAGAGGCCTTCCCTCATTTAATCTTCATTGTAATCATCTGAGGGTAAGTGCTGTTATCTGTCAGTTTTTCTGAGATGGAGGCTCAGAAAAGTTGGGTAACTTGACTTCAAGATGACATACTGAGGATTTGAACCAATTCTTGTGTGATTTTTCATGACTACACCTATCATCTCTTTAGAAATCAAATGCATCTTTTGAAAATCTTGTTTCACTTTTGAGTCATCTCTTTCTCATTCACACATTTAGTCAACAGAGGTTAAGTTCCAGTGGCATATAGGGGACTGTGATAGGAGCTGGAGTGGAACAATTACCGCTTCAAGCAGTCTCCTCCTGTGGCACATGAGACAAAGAAACAAAACCAGCTGGCCCACGGAGAGGATTGCTGTCATGGGGAAGAGCAGGGTGCTAAGGGGGCACAGAGGAAGGGCACAAAACTTGGAGACTGGGGACCCTGGTGCTGGCAATAAGGTATGATGGGTGAGACATGGATGAGAAGAAACTAGGGGTCAAAATGAAAGTACCTTGCTTGCTAAATTGAAAATTAGATAAATAACATTAAGAAATACAAATCATTTCCTTATTCAATTTTTTTCCTTAATATTTTTGGCATATAAAAATTTTTCTGTTGACATGATTCTTGTAATGCATTTGTATAAAGGTGCTTTGGAAAGTTTATGGAATTAAGTTTACAAAGAAAGCTGAAATTTCTGCATACAAGTGGTCTTCAGAGTGTTTACAAAAATGTGTATTATGAAAAATAATTATGGATTTCAAAAAATTTATGCATCAAAATAAATCTTTAAATCCATTTCTATGAACTTTTTGAAGTACTCATACAATGCATTATCGACAGTGTATCACACACAAATACTTTTTATATATTATATAATACATTTTTTGCCATTTAAGGAATGCCATCCCTATTTAATAGATGAGGAAAGTGAGGCTCTAAATCTTAAAGGCCAGGAGATTATACACTTGTCATTGAAGAGGTGGATTTGGGGCCTATATCTTTGGACTCTAAGTCCAGTGATCCTTGAAGTTGGGCACAGATCCGTTGCCTTCATAACACAGAATATTAAGAAGTTACAAAAAATAAGAGCAAACGTTGAAATGAAGGCTACAGTGAAGATTTTATATAACCAATATTTGGCGATTTGCATAATCCATTTATGCCTTAGGTCTCAAAACATATATAAAGTTAAGAAGGAAGGACTTGGGAGTTTTGTTTTCCTTTATGCCCAATTTGAAATTTTGCCAGATGGCTGTGGTTCTCCAGGGTCCTGGGGGTCGAGATCCTAAAGTTAAACCACTTGGGAGAAGAGAACTTGACCAAAGACATGGTTGGTTGGTTGGTTGGTTGACCTATTTGTGCATTAATGGAAAGAACTGGTGATAAAGTTACTATTTACTGAAAGTGAGAGGTCACATAGCACTGTCAAACAAAGGTAAAGGAGACAAGAAAACACATGGCCACATAGTTAAATAGCAGGCAGCTGCAGAGGCTTCAGCAGATAACAGTTGAGGTGTTTTTCGTTTTTGGTTTTTTTAAGATTTATTTTATTCATTTGAAAGGCTGAGTTAGAGATGAAGGGGTAGAGAGATATTTCATCTGCTGTTTTACTCTCCAAATGGTCGCACCAGCCAAGGCTGGGCCAGAGTGAAGCCAGGAGCTCTGTAGGGTTTCCCATGTGGGTGCAGGGGCCCCAGCACTTGCTCCGTCCTCTGCTGCTGTCCCAGGCCATCAGCAGAAGCTGGAAAGTGGAGCAGCAGGGACTCTAACCGCACCCAGCACAGGAGGCAGCCTTACCTGGGATGCCACAGCACTGGCCTGGCAGATGTCAGAAGGGAGCAAAGAAGTAGGAGACGAAACCCAAGGAGCTGCTGCCAAAAAAGCATGCACAGCACCTTCTTCCCCGCAGTGCAGACAGACAGTGACACGCACCGGAAATGAGCTCTAATCTGCCAGACAACCACCCCTCTCCCCACACAAAAACAGGTCCTGCCTGGACACCGCCCGGGACCTGCGAGCTGTGTCCCTGCGAGTTTCTGTGCTACATGGACTTTTTCATTTTCGGGCATGGCAGTGAAGGCATCCATGTTGGGAGCTGCTGGGTGGTAGGATTCTCACCGGATATAGGCGAGGTACTGGCAAACTGTGGCCACAGCAGATTGGTTGTGGAGCCATTGAAAGGCCCAGGGAGGGCTGTGGAGGCCTACTTCGGCCTCCCTTGCTCCTTCCTTCCGGTAGCTCCTCCCCAAAGCTCTCATGACCGCAAGGCTGGGCTCCCTCGGCCCTTCTGGGGCCATCAGGGGCCTCGCAGGACACCCTCTGCAGTTACTCACGTTGAAGAAGGTCTGGGCAGTTTCCCCAGGGCCGTGCTAGGATCCAGGCAGGCACGAGAGAAGACGGAACAGCGTGCGACGAAGACGAGGTGGTGGTACAGTCTGTGTCAGCGAAATCAAGCTCTTGTGTGGAGACAGCACCGCCAAGATCCAGGCCATGGAGGCTGCCATGCAATTGAGCTTTGACAAGCACTGTGACAGAAAGTAGCCCAAATACTGGGCCATCATTCCCCTAAAGTTTTGAGTTCTGGCCACAGGGACCCCAGCCTCACCCACTTCCTCTTGGATGCACTCTTCATCTCTCCTGTACAATTCTCAGGCAAAGGAGACCATTATGTAGAGATAGGAGCATGTTCACCAGAGTCCTCGTGGGCCTGTCATTTGGTAGATGTGACATGCTAACTACACTGAAGTGCACAGGATGTATGCTGTTGCCAACCGGAGAAATAGTCTTTTGACGTAAAATTATAATTTCATACTTCTATAGTATACTAATTTTTGACACGGTGAATAACAATGTTTGAATCATTAAAGCTCTTACCTAGAAGAATATGTATTTCAAAAAGAAAAGAGGAAATATTTACTTGGAAATGCAAAAGTGTAATGAAAAGTGAGCCTTAAGCTTTGTGAAGATATGGAGGAACTAGAACTCTCATACACCCCTGATCGAATACACCCCTGATAGGACTGTAGGTGGTACAGCTACTTTGGGAAACAGTTCAGAAGTTTCTTTTAAAAATTACACATGAGACGGACACTTCGCCTAGCAGTTAAGATGCCAGTTAGGATGCCTGGACACACTGTCAGAGGACCTGGGTTTGAGTCCTGGCTCCACTCAAATTCTAGCTTCCTGCCAGTGCAGACCTTGGGAGGCAGCAAGTGATGGCAGAAGTAGTTGGATCCATGACCCACATGTGAGAAACCTTGTTGGCATTCTACACTCCTGTGTTTGCCCTGGCCTGGAGCCCTAGAGTTGTGAGCATTTGCAGAGTGAACCAGCAGACAGGAGTGTGTATTCTCTCTCTAATTAAAATGCCTACGAGCCAAGCAAGCCTCTTCATTTGAAAGTATTTCCTAGAGAAATGGAAACATATGATTATACAAAGACTTGCACACTATTGTTTATAGTAACTTTATTCCTAACTAAACCTGGACAAATACCCATCAACAGGTGAGTTGATACCCAAATTGTGATGTAGCCATATAATGGAATACTACTCACCAATAAAAAGGAACAGATTAATACGTGCAACAACATACATGAATCTCAAACTAAGTAAACACTACCTAAAGTTATTAAGTCCACCCTAGGTGTATTCAGACCCCTCTCCCCAAAACAAGTGCAAAGTGTTTGATGCCAGTTATCTAGAATTCTTGAGTCTACAGCCACACCACCCTGAACGCGCCTGATCTCATCTGATCTTGGAAGCTAAGCAGGGTTGGGCCTGGTTAGTACCAGAATTCTAGAAAATCGTGACAGAAAGCAGGTCAGTGGCTGCCTGCGACCGGGACTAGGGATGGATTACAGAACGGAATATGAGGAAACTTCTGAGTGAAGAAACCGTTCTTTATCTGGTCGTGGTCATGGTTTCCGAGGTGTCAATGGAACCTCAGGGTAAACAGGGTAGAAAATAGAAATGGTCTTCTTGAGGATTCGAGTGAAAGTAACCAGGACTGAAGTAGTCAATAACATAGTCAAGAAGCTGCTTGTTCTTGACCAAGGTACTTAAATGATCCCTGACTAAGCTCTGCTGCAACACTGCGTAGATAAGTTTTCTTTTTTTCTTCATATTCCTTCTTACCTTCACTTCCCTTTTGTATTTTCTTACTTCAAGCTGAATGCTACTAAAAAATAGAAGAGTAAATGAAAATATTTTACATAGATAAATGCTTTTTTACACTAGAATTTAAACGTTGATCTTTTCTTTATGAAGAATCAGTATGTGCAGTGCAGAAATGCTTTTAAGCCAGATAAACTTGGATTTGAATGCCAGTTTTGCCATTGACTGGCCTTGTATCTTTGCATTTGTCAGTTAACTTCCCTGATCCTCAGTCTTTCTGTATACAACATGAATATTGGCTGTATTTCAAGGGCCATTGTGAAGATTAGAAATAACTATCCACTGCTGTATTCAGTAAATCATTTGCTTGCTATTATATACTGCATATCAAGCCCTAGAGATCATGCTCTGTGTGTGTATACCTACATCAAATCCCAAAACAGCTGAACACAAATGAAGAGTGTAGAAAAGCAAGACAGACACACGTGTAAAGTAACACATTTGCCTTTCTATGCACTTACATGTCAACTCTGCTTTAATTGCAGTGCACCTGGTGGATATTTGGAATGTCATAGAAGCGCTGCGGGAAAATGCTTTGAACAACCTGGACCCAAACACAGAACTCAATGTGGCCCGCTTGGAGGCAGTGCTGTCCACCATTTTCTACCAGCTCAACAAACGGATGCCAACCACACACCAAATCCACGTGGAGCAGTCCATCAGTCTCCTGCTTAACTTCCTGCTTGCAGCTTTTGATCCGTAAGCTCCATTGATTATTGTTACTCTCTGCCTACCCGATTTCCATTTCCCCTTGTACTTCTTGGTCTTTTTCTCGATTTTCTAGAGCAACTATCTCTTTTTGTTCATGAGATGCTCTTGTCACTGAAACCTCTATATTTATTACAAATTTTTAATTCTGTAGAAAAAAAAACTAGAGAATAAAATAGTGCCATAGGGATTCAAGGACAGTTGTCTTTTATGTGCTGACACTTAACTCATCTCATGTTTTCTAGAAGACATGGACACGTGTGAGTGCTACCTGATGGCAAATAACCTGGACCCAAACACAGTGCCCACCATCCCCACAGGTTAATGCCATTTTGCTGCTCAACAGAAATTACTAGCTGTCACTTTGCAACCTAGATAGGCAATGGACTTGTTCCTGCTTGGTTTTACCAGTATACATTATTGTGTCCATGGTGTTTATATTTTGAGAAATTTGCAACTTGAAATTGAGCCTTCTAGCTTAGTAGATGCCTTGCTTTATGTGAACATCAGAACTAGATATACTCCTCTGGCCCAATTGCTATAGCAACTGGGTGATGGGGCAGGTTGAGAAGCTGTGGTTCCACATGACAGGCAACACAATGGAATCAGGCTGTGGAATTTCTGTAACAGCATTTCCATCTGGGCCCCTTTACAAGAGTGTCTCAGCTTTCAGACTTACCACTAATGATTGCAGGGAACTTATTTGTTATCAGTTTAACAATGGAAAATGTAAAAAGCGAAACATAATTTTCCACCAAACCCTGGAGTATTGCTAGAGCATTCATAAGAAATCAAATCAAAGGAATAATTTTCACCTAATTCCTAAATACAGAAACAGATCAGATTAACAATGAGCAAGTTACTGTTCTGTGAAATGTATGGGACTTAAACTAATAGAGTAAGATTTTTCACTTTTGTTTAGAAATATTGGTTAGATCATTTTGAAAAATAGCTATGTTCTCTAAATAGCTACTGCTGATACAGTTGAATCATTTTAAGATTGATGAATGCTAAATTTAAGGACTTTCCCAGGGTAACAAGCAATTCATGCAAATGTTCAGAAGCAATGTTCATTTGGTCCCTGCTCTTGTAGTCCAGAAGGCACTTGATGTGTACTCTCAATAACCTCGTTGTTGTGGATTTATAAACACATCCACGTACAAACCCTAGTCTGCAGATATTTCTTCTCCTTTTCTTTGATGTAGCAAGTAATTATAGGCAGTTCTACTGACACCTGAAGTATCTATCTGCTGGCTTTTTGAATTTTAAATGTGAAATATAAGCCATCAGGAAGTACAGCTCTCTGGAAATGTAACTTGGAAGTGAATATCAGAAGGGAAACTCAAGAATAAAAGGAATGTTCAACTCTGGTTCTTATAGTGGTAAACTCCTGTTACTCCAAAGGAGGTCCACTATTTCCATTTCTGATGCCACTTTCTGCCACCAATCCCAAAACAGAGCCGAAGTGTTTAAGAGGCTCTTTGTATTTTGGCAGAGAGGAATGAGCCCGATACTAGTAGAACAAAAATAGCCTTTGCTGTTATAGAATCATTCAGCAGATTTATCCCCTATTTGCTATATTTTAAGTGGACTTAGAAAAATGGGGAAATATAAAATGAAAATAGGAGAGGCAGGCATTGTGGCACAATCGTTCAAGGTACCACTTGGGGTGCCTGTATCTCATGTCAGTGTGCCTGGGATAGAGTTGTGCCTCAACGTCAGCTTTTTTTTTTTTTTTCCAATTTTTGATTATTTGAAAGGCAGAGCTACAGAGAGAGAGAGAGGAAAAGACAGATCTTTCATCCACTGGTTCATTCCCCAAATGGCCACAATGGCCAGGGCTGAGCCAGACTGAAGCCAGGAGCCAGGAGCTTCTTCCAGGTCTCCCACATCTGTTTAGGGATGCAAGAACTTGGGCCATCTGCCACTGTTTTCCCAGGCCATTAGCAGGGAGCTTGATTGGAAGTGGGGCAACTGAACCCATATAGGATTCCGGCATCCCAGGTGGCCACTTTACCTGTTACGCCACAGCACTGGCCCTTCCACCTCGCTTCTTATCCAGCTTTCTGCTTATGTGCCTGGGAGACATCTGATGATGGCTCATGTCCCTGCCACCCCCACATAGGAGATTTGGACGGAGTTCCTGACTCCAGCCTCTGCTATTGTGTGAATTAGGGAAGTAAACCAGCAGATGAAAGCTATCTCTATCTCCCTCACCCCCATCACTCTGCCTTTCACATAAGCAGAAATGAATACATATTTTTTTAATTGGGGTTGCCTTAAGAATCTGGTCTCTAAAGAGGTGATGTTTAAAAAAAAAAGAAGCACAGCACAGTATAGCTAGTTAAACTCATGAAGAGCAAGAATGTGCATTCAAAGAAACTTGGTCATTTTTATGGTTTCTTAAAATTCCCCAGACTCAGTCAGTTGGACTCTGCCAAAAAACATGTTACCTCGAAATGAAGATCAAAGCCCACTGTACTTGGGTGTGTTCCTGGGAACCAGACTCAGTATCTTAACCATAATTCCCCAAGAATAGCACTCCTTCACCCCTCTCCCATCCCTCCAGAAAACTGGATTGCAGTTCAGAGCAATCCTTACTGTAGATAATAATCAATTTCCTGTTTGCCGGGTTTTTGTGCTCTTTGATCAAGTCAACCTCTTAGAAGTCATGGTCTACAGCTCCATATATAGGATGATTTGGACAATGTTAAGAGGCAGCATCTGATCCCAACAACCTACATCCGTCCTTACTTCTGTCACTGAAAAGACAGTCCCTGGACTGTATTTTTATTCTTCCTGATTTTTACTCTAAAGTTAGCTGTATTGTGAAAAGGAAGGTGGCCCTGGCTCGCTTTCTTCAGGTCTCCAGGGAACTGGATGGGTGTTCTTGGAAAGGATGGAAAAAGAGATGTTAGAAGGTGGGAGCAAGGCTGAGAGGGAGGGAAATGAACAAACTTAGCAAATAGCCTGAGCTTCCTCTCTTCCTCTGCTCTCTCTCCTGTGTGCCCGGGAATCAGCCTACCACCTTCCCTCCTTGTACTTGTGGCTCTGTCCTCCGAATCCACTAACAGAGTGTCCGCAGCTGTGCCTCTCACTTCTTGTCCCACTTTCCAGTGCTGGGTGAAAAAGTTCCCTTTGAAGTGTTGGAAGGAGCTTTTCTGTCGTCATTCATGTTTAGCAAATATGGAGTAACTCAGCATGGCAGAAAGTGACAAGATGAAAATAATTCTTCAATGTCTGTCACATGCAGCCTTTTTGAGAGGCATCGTCACCAGTTCTAACACTCTGTAAAGCTCTTCTCTCCCAGCCATGGAGCTCACCCGTCTCCAGATCTCCCTGTTTCTCACATGTGAGTCTGCTATCACTTTTTGTGCACGTCTGACTGTTCCTATGACTGCCTCTCCCAAGTTACTTTAGGGTGTGACCATGTCTTTGCACAGCATCTGAGACCATACTCAAACAAGAATAAATCAATACAAATTATAGGTCGATCTTTTTTTTAGCTCTTGTCATACAAAATTCCTTTCATTCTTTTTCTGACATTAAGTCATGCTTAGCCTTCAGGGTATTACTGAGACAAATGAGTCCTGGTCACCTAGATTCATAGAGTCTATACTGGATGTTCATTATTACTAACGTGGCTGATCCTATTTTCACCAAAGACTTCAATATACTTTTGTAACTTTCTTCCTGCCTCCCTGGAAAACACTACCAATAACTTAACCCAGTAGTATCTTCCTTCTTTGAACAGTTCCTCATAAAGTACATGATGTGATAGTCTCATCATTTTAGTAAATCCCATTTTCATATATATTCAGGTACTAAAAAATCCTAGTAGCACAATCATAAATGTTAAAAGGAACAGTGGTTTTCCTATTTTCAGAGAGCATGCTATAGTCATAACATGAATGATATTCATATAGTAATTGTAATAACAGCTAGGATTTACTCAGTATTTATTGTGTGCCAACAGGATCATTATTTGGCACTATATTGTTGTAATGTTGCAGGTTGGAGAGATGATAAAACTGAGACATAGATTAAATAATTTGTAGTTCATGCAACTTCAGACTAGATGAGATGAATGGGAAAAATCATTTCATTTCAGGAACCAGCTTGATACATGATTTCTGTTTTATTTTTTGAAATGAGGATTAGTGTATGCTTTTTTTTCCTCTCAGACTTGTCTCCCTTAGTACAGGGTATGATTTATATTGCTCACATTCATAACCTTTCCAGTTTGTGGCATTTAGACATATGTGACAGAGTGAATATAAATAAAATAAAGAAATATTTGGACTTAATAAGTTTTACTCTGTAGCATTAGAGTCAGTTTTATGACAGCTATCTAGAACTACAAATCCATTGTGTAAGAGTCTTAGGCAGAGAATACAAAATCCTGGTATTTTCTTCTTTGTTTGACGTATTGCATCTTGGTGAGCCATTGGAACAATCATTCTCACTGCTGAGTTCCCAGCGCTGTGAAAGGGACCACAGCACTATTTGAAATGTGTGGATAGGAAATGAGTTTGGAACTCTGCCAAAATCCTTCTGCCTTTTGAATTTTAATAATGATTCTGATATTTAATGCAAGAAGTACTTCAAAGTACACAGCCATTTTTCTGTGAGCCAACAAAATGCATTGTTCATGTTGGAGACTATGTGTGAGAACAAAGGAAAGAGAGAGAGTTATATAAAACCAAATGTTCTCTTTTATCTTCTATATGGATAAAAGTAGATATTTAAAAGTGTTTACTTCTCTTGATGATTTTTATCTTAGCACATCTTAAGTTCAAGATGTCCATAAAACCTTCTCTTCTAGTAACTAAAAGTGTGTTCCAGTAGAAAAATACTTTATTCAAGATTCTTACATTTTGCTAAAATGGAATTGCTTTCCAAAAAATTTTCACAGTTTTATCATTCATCTTCTACCAGACTTATGCTCTGGGTGAATGGCAATTTCAGGTGACAAAAGGAAACATCAAGCTATATTGTCCCCTTCCATTCTGAAGAAACTCTAGGAAAATTCACTTGATCCAGAACTATTAGTTCTTCTTTTCCCAGATCATTTTCTGACATCATGGAAAAGGCCAAATATTTGCCAGGGCCAATGGGCATCTATCTGTTCATAGATTTACTTGACTATTCCCAAAACAAGAATAATTATGGATGTAAACACTTCTGAATGCAAAGCATCACATAACTGCACAATCCAAAGTTAAGGGTGATAATATTCATTACAACTTTACTCAGTAAACACTTCATATTTTTCAATAAACCTTAAATGGCAAATTAGAAAGTTCTTTTCCCCAGACCATTCATCAATTACACAGGCTAAAAGCTTGCTGTGTCATAAGTGCTCTGATAGTCTGGGGGGAATAGTAAGATAAGATGAAATGAGATGAGATACCCCCCTTTAAAAAATGTGTGGCATTAAAATTAACCGATTTTAACCCTTTCTCTCCAGTAGACTATGAGCAATGGAATATAGGAGCCAAGGTTTATTCCTCAGTCACTGGGGCAAAGGCAATAAGAATCTGAGTATCTAAATGAGTGATGCTATGAACAAAATAATTCCTAGAAAAAGAATCATGTCATTGGAGGGGGATGAACCATCGGATGGAAGACCTTTCTCTCTCTCTCTCTCTCTCTTTCTCTCTCTCTGTAACTCTGCCTGTCAAATAAATAAATACAAAATCTTTAAGAATAAAAATATTCATGTCATGATAGAGGCATCTTGTGGAAGCAGAGAGGAGGATGTGAGGAAGATAACGTGTGCGAAAGAATAATTTGAGTGCTGGGCCTTTGCTTGCCATAAGAGGCTCTCCAAGTATGTTTGTAAAGCATATCAGTAAAAGAGCTTCTGATTTTAGTTCTGGTAAACAGAGAGCTAATTTCTCCTTTCTCTTCAAGAAAGCATCAGTCAGAATTCACATCTCATGTTGAAGTCTTGAACTTTATCATGGGATTGTGTAACTTCCAATAGGAAACTTTCTTGGCAGTTAGAAAAAAATTTTATATTCTGTTCTGAGTTCAGCCCAGCATCCCAAACCTATCAAAATCTATTTGTTGTTTTTCCTTCTGGTCAAAAGCAAATTTCTCCTTCCAGGCAAAGTTTCCCTAAAAATATTTTAGTCAAAAGAAATCAAATGGTCCCATTGTAAGATCGTACAAAAACCAACCCAGAGCAAAGCAGTTACTAACTTTTTATTGTGATGAGTCAACTATGTCTTTTGAAACAACTGTGTCTTCTTAAAACAGTCATTCTATGAGTTTACCACGTGTGTTTTAACCAAAGACTAAGTGATTTCCTCCTTCCATTTTCAATTGGTTGTCTCCTAGAAAAGTTTGAAAATTTTCAGAGTGAGAAAATGGAGTAAAGGGAAATAGGATGGCCATTTTAACCACTTTTATTCAACACAGTACTGAAAGTCTTAGAGCTGTAGGCAAGAGAAAGAAATAAGGGGCATCCAACTGGAAAGGAGAACGTTAAATTATCACTGCTTGCAGTTGACATGATTCAATATACAGAAAACCCAAAAAACTCCAACACAAGTCTATTAGAACTAAAAAACTTTAGCAAAATTGCAAGAAACAGTCAATGTACAAGTCTCATTATTATTGTTAGATACCAACAGTGAATCATCTGAAAAAGAAATCCAGAAAGCAAAATCTCATTTCCAATAACTACAAAAAAAATACCTGGAAATAATTTTAACCAAATGGTTGAAAAATTACTACAATGGAAACTGAAAATCATTAATGAAAAAAAATTGGACACAAATGAAAAGACATCTGTGTTCATGGATTGGAAGAATCAATATTGTTAAAATTTGCATACCAGAGCAATTTACAGTTTTGGCATAATTCATATCAAAATCTCAATGACACAAAACTAGAAAAAATTGCTAAAATTTGTATGAAACTTCAGATGACCCTGAATAGCCAAAGTGATCCTGAACACAAAGGACAAAGTAAGAAACATTATTTTTTTTAATATTTATTTATTTGAAAGTCAGAGTTATACAGAGAGAGGAGAGGCAGAGAGAGAGGTCTTCCAGCTGATGGTTCACCCCATTGGCTGCAACGGCCGGAGCTGCACCAATCTGAAACCAGGAGCCAGGAGCTTCTTCCAGGTCTCCCACGTGGGTGCAGGGGCCCAAGGACTTGGGCCATCCTCTACTGCTTTCCCAGGCCAGAGCAGAAAGTTGGATCAGAAGAGGAGCAGCTGGGACTAGAACCAGCACCCATATGGGATGCCGACGCTTCAGGCCAGGGTGTTAACCCACTGTGCCACAGCGCTGGCCCCAGTAAGAAGCATTATACTACCAGAATGTAAAATATATTACAAAGCTACAGTAATTTTAAAAACATAATATTGGTATTTTAACAAAACCATAGACCAGTGGAACAGAACAGAGACCCTAAAAGTAAGCACAGACATCTACAGCTAACTGATTTTTGACAAAGATGCTAAGAATATACATTGAAACGAATAGTCTTTTTAACAAATAGCAGTGGGAAAATTGGATATCCACATACAGAAGAATGAAACTAGACCCTCTCTCTTAACATGTACAAAAATCTACTCGAAATGGACTAAAAGATATTTGAAGCCAGAAACGTTGGAACTATTAGAAGAAAACATAGGAAAAGCACTTCAGGATATTGGAATTGTCAAGGATTTTCTAGAAAAGACCCCAAAAGCACAGGGAACAAACAGACAAATTGGATTTCATCAAACTAAAGAGCTTTTATAGAGCAAAGGAGTCAACTGAGTTAAAGAGACAATGCACGTAATGGGAGACAACATCCGCAAACCATACGTCAGACAAAAGGTTGATATCCAGAATATTTGAGAAACTCAATTCACTAGCAAAAAGCACAAGTAATCCAATTAAAAATGGCAGTAGAACTAAATGGATGTTTCTCAAAGAAAGACATACCAGTAGCCATGAGGTCCATGAAAGAAAAAAAGTTCAATGTTACATCATCAGGGAAATGTAAACCAAAACCACAGTAAGCTATCTTCTCACACTGTAAGATTGGCTGTTGTGGGGCCTGTACTGTAAAGCTGCTGTCTGCAGTGTTTTATCCCATATGGGCACTGGTTCAAATACTGGCTGCTCCTCTTCTGATCCAGCTCTCTGCTATGGCCTAGGGAAGCAGTAGAAGATGGCCCACGTCCTTGGGCCCCTACACCCACATGGGAGACCCAGAAGAAATTCCTGGCTCCTGGTTTCAGATCAGCCCAGCTCCGGCCATTGCTACCATTGGGGAGTGAACCAGCGGATGGAAGACCTTTCTCTCTCTCTCTGTCTCTTTGTCTCTCTCTCCTCTCTCAGCCTCTCTGTAACTCTGCCTTTCAAATAAATAAATAAATCTTTAAATAAAAAAAAAATATTGACTATTATCAAAAAGACAGAAGTGTTGGGAAAGAAGTGGAGAAAAGTGGGGGATATAAATTAGTACAACCATTATGGAAAACAGTATGGTGGTTCCTCACAAAACTAAAAATAGTGTGAACCAGCAATCCCACTCCTGGGTATATAGCCAAGGGAAATGACATATATCTGCTAGGTATACTCTCTAGCTCCTTTGTTATTTTTTATTTTTTTCCAGGCAGAGTTAGACAGTGAGAGAGAAAGACAGAGAGAGAGAGTTAAAGACAGTGAGAGAGAGACAGAGAGAAAGGTCTTCCTTCCATTGGTTCATTCCCCTAATGGATGCCACAGCAGGCACTGCGCTGATCCCAAGCCAGGAGCCGGGTACTTCCTCCTGGTATTCCATGCGGGTGCAGGGACCCAAGCACTTGGGCCATCCTCCACTGCTTTCCCAGGCCACGGCAGAGAGCTAGACTGGAAGAGGAGCAACCGGGACTAGTACCCGGTGCCCCAACCAGGACTAGAACCTGGGGTGCCGGTGCCGCAGACAAAGGATTAGCCAAGTGAGCCACGGCGCCAGCTTGTTATGATTTTTTAAGGTGCAAATCAGAGCTGCTCATTAAATCAAAGCTACACGTTCACAACTTTTCATAGAAGCAAGAAAATAATATAGTTGTTTTCCTATGTTCTTCCATGTGTTGTAGCATTCCCAGGCTGTTTGTCCTGCAGCAAGAGGGACTATCTATGTTTTCCACCTTCCCATGCTTCCTCAGTTTTGCTGCCTGAATTATGGCTGTAAATAAATTGATCTCAACTAATGATTCCTGGTTAACATAGCTTTTCTATGTCTCCATTGAGGGCTTGCCAACTTCTCCCTAGTCCTACCAGTGTCTGTGCTAATGCTTCCAAGAAAATAAAGAGCCCAATCTCGAGGTGATGTTAATAACCTTTGCATGGAACCTAGTCAAAGACCTTTAGAAAAGCTCTTTCTTCTCCTTCCTTTGTCTGCATCCTGTTATACTTCCTGAAAATGTTTGTCAAAGGGGCAGTGGGGGGCAGTGTGGTGGTGCAGTGGGTTAAGCTGCCCTCTGCAGTGCCAGCATATCCCATATGGGAACCAGTTCGAGTCCTGGCTGCTCTACTGATCCAACTCCCTGCTAATGCACCTGGGAAAACAATGAAAGATGGACCAAGTGCTTGGGCCCCTGCACCCACATGGGAGACCCAAAAGAAGCTCCTGGATCCTGGCTTTGGCCTGACCCAGCCTTGGCCATTGCTTTCATTTGGGGAGTGAACCAACTAGCAGATGGAAGATCGATCTCTTTCTCTCTCTCTCTCTCTCTCTCTCTGCCTTTCAAATAAGTAAATCTTATTTTAAAAAATAAAAAGTGGCTCACTTGGTTACCTCCATCTGCAGTACTGGCATCCCATGTGGGTGCCGGGTTCTAGTCCCGGTTGCCCCTCTTCCAGACCAGCTCTCTGCTGTGGCCCAGGAAGGCAGTGGAGGATGGCCCAGGTGCTTGGGCCCCTGCACCTGCATGAGAGACCAGGAGGAAGTACCTGGCTCCTGGCTTCAGATCGGCGCAGTGCCAGCCGTAGCGGCCATTTGGGGAGTGAAACAACGGAGGGAAAACCTTTCTCTCTGTCTCTCTCTCTCACTGTCTAACTCTACATGTCAAATAAATAAAAATTAAAAAAATAAAAAAATAAAAGGCATTGGTATTTTTTGATGCCCCATTCTCCATTGTAGAATCAGGCATATCACTCACTCTTTAAACTCCTTAATGATTTATCCTGTGCCTGGGGTGAGCAGGTTCTGAACGCATTCAGTATGGGTGTGCTTACCATGATCTAAATCCCTGCATACCCTCTGAATCCTTCTTCATGACAGGGGTCACATTTGCAATCTGGCTCAGTAGGTTGCATAACAATAGATTCCAGTGGCCTAATTTCACCCTTGAGTTCCTACGAACCCTCATTCAGCTGCCTTCCACTTGGTGATTTATATAGATTTATTGTGTCAATTTGGCTGAGTAGCTCTGATACAACCACTGTTGGATGTGATATAATCAGTCTTCCGTTTCTAGGAACAATGCAGGACTGGCGATTTCCCAGTGATCTTCTTCATTAGAAGCTAAGGTTTAAGAATTCACCCATGAGCTATTATCATTTTCTTTTTTGAAGAACTTTCTGTTCCAACATCATCTGTGCTCAGTCCTCTAGAGTTAAATTGTTCTCGCTGATTCATTGAAAGCAGCTTGAATTGCTGTCAGCATCATCTCACATATAATGCTCTGCAGTTTCTTTGCATTTTAAAACTTCTTGCTATCTTCCTAACCTCCCATGCTTTGTGGACTTCCTGTTTTCATTATTTGACCATGTTTCAGCTTGGGAAAAGAAGCTTAATGATTTCCTGAAATGAAATGCGTGATTCTTCCAATTACCCCAAGCAGTTGGGAAGTCAGGGGTCATGGAATAATTCTGAATCTACTGGTTTTTATAAAGATCATTCCATTGTTGTAAAAGCTGTCTGCTCTAAAATTAGTGAACATCTTGATGAATGAACACTCAAAATACTAGGAATCCGTATTATGAAGTTTAATATCTGTTAACATAAGAAATGTATTGATTACTCTCTGTGGAAGACAAAGTCCTAGGCATTGGGAATTCTACTAATTCAGAAGAATTATTTTTTCCACCAACTTTCTTACACTGTGGAGTTGAGTCATATTGCAGACATGGAAACAAACAAATCAAGCTCACTCAGTATGACAGGTGCTACATGATAGTAAAAAGTGAAGGAGAGTGTAATTATCTGATTGTTGAGATCCAGGAAGAAAACCTCTTTTCAGAGCTGGGTGAATCATGAAATATGGCAGCATCTTGACAAATGTACAGCTGGGCCTTAGACTGTGGTGGGAAAGACAGGGGCCAGAAGACACTAAGCAGTGAGACTATGGTGGTGGGTACACCAATAGAAATATAGCCAGTGAGCCTGGAGGAGACAGCTTTGTATATCTTGAGAAAAAGTCAAAACTCCATTCTTCTCATCAATAAGTCAGCATTAAAAAGAATAAAAGCACTCAATTATCAATCTGCAAAAGCAGGCAAATAAGGGTTTTAAACAATGAAATAACATGGTCAGATCTGTGCTATGAGCACAATTGGAGGGATCATTTCAGCTGTTATTACTGTAGTAAAGAAAGAGCTGATGGAAGCAATGGTAGTGGAAATGGACTAGTTTTGAAATGTAATTGAGTGCCTTAAGCGTTGTCTGAGTGGTAATGAGTTAAGGAAGTGCAGGAAATCAAAGGTGACCCATGACTCTGGATTCATTTTTGGCTAACTAGGTGAAGAGTGGTTCTGACCACCAGAAGAAGGCTGGAGAAGGAAGAACAGGTAGCGCTGGGGTTGCTTGAGTATTGTGGAAGGGCTCTGTAAAGATAATGAGTTCTACAAGAGTGCTTCAATCTTTGCTTCCCTTTTCATTTCCCTGGCCTCTTGCAGCCCATCAGGGCACGTGACCTTCAGGCCAACCTGCCCTATGCTTCCTGGCCTAGATGTTCCTCCATGTGGCTGGTTCCTGGTATTTGGTATGAACCCAGATTTATCTCTCTCCTTTAGACAGGGCCCTCACTCTCCTATGCATCTTTCATACTAAATAAAAACTTAAAATGTAAAAAAAAAAAAAGAGTGCTTCAAAAAGTTGCAAATTGAATAAAAACCATTGATTGTCTCAATAAATGCAGAGAAAGCATTTGAAAAAATACAACGTTCTTTGATGATAAAAACCTTAAGCAAATTGAGTATAGATGGGACATTCCTTAACATAGTCAAGGCACTATATGACACACCCACAACCAGCATCATATTGAATGAGGAAAAATTGGAAACATTTCCACTAAGATCTGACAAGACAAGGATATCCACTTTCACCACTACTATTAAATATAGTTCTGGAAGTTTTAGCCAAAGTTATTAGGCAAGAAAAAGAAATCAAAAGAATACAAATTGGAAAAGAGGAAGTCAAATTATCCCTGATTGCAGATGACATGATTCTATATATAGGAGACTAAAAGATTCTACTAAAAGACTATTAGAACTCATAAGGGAGTTTGGTAAAGTTGCAGGATATAACATCAACACACAAAATCAATAACATTTGTTTATAGACAATGACATGGCTGAGAAGGAACTTGTAAGATCAGTACCATTGGCTGGCACCATGGCTCACTTGGTTAATCCTCCATCTGTGGTGCCAGCATCCCATATGGGGGCCAGGTTCTCGTCTCTGTTGATCCTCTTTCAGTCCAGCTCTCTGCTGTGGCCTGGGAGGGCAGTGGAGGATGGCCCAAGTGCTTGGTCCCTGCACCTGCATGGGAGACCAGGAGGAAGCACCTGGCTCCTGGCTTCAGGTCAGCACAGTGCACCTGCCATAGCAGCCTTTTTGGGGGTGAACCAACAGAAGGAAGACCTTTCTCTATGTCTCTCTCTCTCACTGTCTAACTCTGCCTAATAATAAAAAAATCAGTACCATTCACAATAGCTAGAAAAAAAGTAAATACCTTAGAATAAATTTAACCAAGGAGGTAAAAGATCTCTACAATGAAAATTACAAAACATTAAAGAAAGATATAAAAGAAGACCCACAAAAAAATCATCAGAATGTCCATACTATCCAAATCAATTTACACATTCAGTGTAATCCCAACAAAAATACCAATAACACTGCTCAGATCTAGAAAAAATATTAAGGCTAAAATTTATATGGAAACTTAAAGAGACACCAGAATAGCTAAAGCAATCTTAAACAACAAAAACAAAGATGGAGGAATCACAACACCACATTTCAAGACATACTATAGGGTAGTTATAACCAAAACAGTCTGATACCAGTACAAAAATAGACATGTAGACAAATGGAACAGAGTAAGAATCCCAGAAATCAATGCACATATCTACAACTAACTAATCTTTGGCAACGGAGCTAAAATCAATCCCTGGAGCAAGGACAGTCTCTCCAACAAATGGTGCTGGAAAAATTGGATCTCCACATGCAGAAAAATGAAACGTGACCCATACCTTACAATTTATACAAAAATGCACTCAAAATGGATCAAGAATCTATATCCTACTACCTGATACCATCAAATTGCTAGAGGAAAACTTCAGGGAAACTCTGCAAGACTTTGGCATAGGCAAAGACTTCTTGGAAAAGACCCGAAAAGCACAGACAATCAAAGCAAAAATAGAGAAATAGGATTACATCAAACTAAGAAGCTTCTGCACTGCACAGGAAATAACAACATAGGGAAGCAAACAACAGAATGTGAGAAAATATTTGCAAACTGTGCAACTGATAAAGGATTAATATCCAGAATCTATAAAGAGCTCAAGAAACTCAACAACAAAACAAACAATCCAGTTAAGAAATGGGAAAAGAACATGACCAGGAATTTTTTTCTTTTTTTTTTTTTAAGATTTATTTATTTATTTGAAAGTCAGAGTTACACAGAGAGAGAAGAGGCAGAGAGAGAGGTCTTCCAGCTGATGGTTCACTCCCCAATTGACTGCAATGGCTGGAGCTGTGCCGATTGCAAGCCAGGAGCCAGGAGCTTCTTCCAAGTCTCTCACACGGGTGCAGGAGCCCAAGGACTTCGGCCATCTTCTACTGCTTTCCCAGGCCATAGCAGAGAGCAGGATTGGAAGAGGAGCAGCTGGAACAAGAACCGGTGCCCATATGGGATGCTGGTGCTTCAGGCCAGGGCGTTAACCTGCTGAGCCACAGCGCCGGCCCCCAGGAATTTTTCAAATGATGAAATTCAAATGGCCAACAGACACATGAAAAAATGCTCAGGATCACTAGCCATCAGGGAAATGTAAATCAAAACCACACTGAGGTTTTACCTCAACCCAATTAGAATGGCTTTCATACAGAAATCAAAGAACAATAAATGCTGGTGAGGATGTAAGGGTAAAGGTACCTTAACACACTGTTGGTGGGAATGTAAGCTAGTACAACCATTATGGAAGATAGCATGGAGATTCCTCAGAAATCTGAAAATAGATCTACTATATGACTCAGCCATCCCACTCACGAGAACTTACCCAAAGGAAATGAAATCAGTAAATAAAACAGTTATCTGTACCCTATGTTTATTGTAGCTCAATTCACAATAACCCGATGTCCATCAACTAATGACTGGATAAAGAAAATGTATATATATATATATATATATATATACACACACACACACACACACACACATATATCTATATATATGTATATATACATATGTGTATATATGTATATATATGTGTATATATGTATATATATGTATATGTGTGTGTATATATAGATGTATATATATACATATACATATACTATGGAATACTACTCAGCCATAAAAAGGAATGAAATCCTGTCTTTTGTAACAAAAATGGATGCAACTAGAAACCATTATACTTAGTGAAATATATGACAAATATATTTGTTGTATATAAGACAAATATATGATTTCCCTGATCTGTGGTAACTACTAGAGTACAAAAAATGTGATGTGAATGTGCAAAATTGCCATTTTGAGATTTAATTATTGTTTAAAGCTCTTTTCTCTATTGTTGAGGAACAGAGCTTTTTTCTTCTTACTATTTGTTGAATTCTTTACCTAGTAGAGGGTTCAGCTCATGATTATAAAATAAAATGAAAGTATGTCATTGTAAAATTTAAAGAACTTTTGAAAGAGGAAGGAGGAAGGAGGGTGGGAGTTGGGCAGGAGAGAGGATAGGATGGGAAGTATCACTATGCTCCTAAATCTGGATATATGAAATTTGTTCACTTTATTTAAATTTTAAAAATTACAAAGTGGGTAGAAAAATTGAATTAAAAGATGAATTTAGTGCAGAAAGTTAAAATACATGTATAATTTTTCATAATATTCATTTTTCCTGAGGTTTCTGAAGACTCCTCCTATTTTAAGCTTGAGGGACCAAACTAGATATTTCCAATAGATACTTGTGTAAGTTTGGGGCTCGGGCTTGGAAATATAATAGGGAGTCACTAGCATGGTGTTCAGTTAATTTTGCGTCTGGCTAACTCTATTGCAGTCATTACAATAAGAATGACAGCAACAAAGATGAATAATAAATGACCCTCTCTGAAGTTTAGTAAGGAACAAAGACACATTTATTGATTGTACCTAATATTCTAATATATCAGCTTATGAATATAAAAGACTTTTTCTTTATACCAAAGCTTTGTCAATATAGACTTCATTACCTTATTATTTTAAATAGCTCTTGATAATTCTTAAGATGAGCGATTACTAAAGAAATTTATTACTAATACTTATGCTTTTGTGTTCCAAGGATATGATTATAAGTTTATTTCCAGCTGGAAATCAGTTCATTGTAACATCAGTATGCTCTTTTTACCATATTTTGTGAAGAACAGATTTTTTAATACTTCCTGAATCAATGAAGATTTGGCAGCACTTGTGTCATTTAGGTAGAAGGAGGATTGCTCAGACAGAGTTCTTGCTTTCACTCCTGTAATATATCAGAATAAGCATGTAAATATATCACATAGGCACATCTGGCTTGCGGTAGGAAACTATGATAAAAAACTACATGTATGAGGAAGTCCCCATGGTTACCCTAACCCCAAGTTCAGGAATTCTCTGATGAAAAAGAGTGATATTTCTGAACCTTAGTTTAAAAAAATTATAGGGACTGGAATCATACACAAAATTATCTCATGAAAACAAAGTGAAAAGCATGATTTGTTATTTAAATCCATAGTTAGCTACATAGTTCTCTGGCAACCAGCCCAAGTTTTGAGCAAGTGACATATACAAAGAATAAACTGGAAGATTCTGATGTCTCCTGGAAAAAAAGGAAACACTGAATACAGGTTTTCCGAAGTGCACACTATATTCACCACCTTTCCTAAAACGGATGTGTTCACATAACGGATGCAGCTATGTATCCTGTGATTTCCTTGGAATGGAAAATGTCAAACCTCATTATTGGAAGGGCTCCAAATGACATCTTTTTTTCTGTTATTAAACAGGGAAGGCCATGGTAAAATTTCAGTATTTGCTGTCAAAATGGCTTTAGCCACATTGTGCGGAGGGAAGATCATGGACAAATTAAGATGTAAGTCATTCTTTGTGTCTCTCTTTGTGTCCTTTATATACCAATTTTCCTCTCCCCAATTCCTACTGTGTCCCCCTACCCATTTGATTCTTTTCCTCATCCTTTGAGAATTGTTTGAAATGCAATCTTCACTGATCTTTGGATTTTGTCATAGAATTATTTTCATATTAGATAAATATTAATGAAATGCATGCTTTCCTCTGCTTAGGGATTATTATTCTTTATAACCTGCTAAGCATCATGATGACATTCTTTAGGATATTAACGTAAACATTCTTTCGCAGTTCACAGTACTGTGACAGGTCTTTCAGGCAGTTCATCATTGTGAGGACACCAAAGCCAGGACTGGTCAGCCTTCTCCTTAAAGTCCTCTACAACCAAAGTTCCCAACACATTTCCTCCCTCTTCTCAGCCAGTGCTTTTCAACTTACTGGCAACTTCAAAGGTTCCAAAGCAGACACTGCGAGGCTACAGACATAGGAATTACACAGACACAGTATAATCAGAATTACCTACATGCCAATGAAGACATGGAGGCTGAATACAGTGAGTGATTATGGGCCATTATGTGCATTCTGTCACTAAGTGAGGTACAATTTTTAAACCAAAAATACAGTAGAGCTTTTTTTTTTGTCTGTTACAAGTTAAAAAGCCGACACTCAGACGTAAAGAAAATTACATAGCTCAGATGGCACCAGGATTTTAACCCTATTTTTTTCTTACACCAGTGGTTGTCAAATTTTAGTTTACGTGAGAGTCACCCAAGACAGCTTTTTAAAACACAGAGTTTTGAGTCTCTCTTCCAGATTTTGTGATTCAATAGATGCAGGAGGGGAATGGGGTGAAGAATTTCCATTTTCAACCAGGTTAAAAATGAGCTCGATGCTTCTGTTTCAAAGAAAAATTCCCACCTAATCCTGTCCGTCCTCAGTATTACGAGTTTGGATGATAATGCTGTGTTAGAAAGGGCACCATCACTGGAGTTAGGAGCTGCAGCTCGCAAGCCTGGCTCTATAATCACATCACTGACCTGCCAGGGACTGACTTCACTTCTGTGCTCTTTGGCTTCCCTCCACATCCTCCTGAGAGAAGTACCTTAAATACCTGTAGGGTCACACTGCTCCCCTCTGCTGCCTGTGGGCTTCTGACAGTCTCTCTTGCTTCTTAACCACCAACAGAGGAAGAATGAGGGAAGATGTTGGCGGGGGGGGGGGAGGGGGTGAGGGTGGGTGAACCTTTGGCCCATGACTCCAGCTTCCTGCTAATGAAGACCCTACTTAGCAGGCAGGAGTGATGATTCAGGTAATTAGGTTCTTGGCACCCATGTAGGAGAATTGGAGTGAGTTCCTGGCTCCTAGCTCCTGGCTTCAGCCTTGTCACAGCCCCAGTCCTCGCACATTTAGGGAGTGAACCAACAGAGGGGAACTCTATCTCTCTGTCTTCTCCCTCCCTCCCTTCTTCTCTCCTTCTCACCACTACCATCTCTCAAATAAAAATTTGAAAGCAAAATAGCTTCAGAGTCATCCAGAAAGCATTGTTTTCAGGGTTAGGGTAGGAACAGGGGGCTTAGCAAAATTAACCAATACAGAGGAAGAGAGTCCCAAGGGCCTTGCCTGCTGACCTCATTTGTTCAGAGGACATGAGCTCCAAGTTAAAAAATATAAATAAATAATAACATTTCCACATACATGCTCAGCATTATTATTTTAATAGATTAGGTGCTTCAATTGTGTACCCTCATGGACCCAGACAATTTCTGTCTTTCTACTCTGATTTCATCCTCCTGAGTGGGGAGTGAGCAGTGCATCAGTGTCAGGAGTCACAGCTTGCTCCAGAGGCACCCAGCCCTTAAATCTCCTCCCAGGGTAGCATCACAGCCCAGCAGGGGGAGAGGAAAGGCATGGTCGTGATGGGCACGGAGTAATCCATTCTCATGTAGTTAATTCCATGGAGATGCTGTTAGTGGGTTCTGGGTAACTTGGTTGAAAGCAATTTGACCAAAAACAATTTAGCTGAAAGCAGTTGGTTCAAGAAATCTTTCCAAAATATTCATCAAAAATGACTATTCCTAGTCACCGCGGCGGCCATTGGAGGGTGAACCAATGGCAAAGGAAGGCCTTTCTCTCTGTCTCTCTCTCACTGTCCACTCTGCCTGTCAAAAAAAAAAAAATTACTCTAACCTTAGTTACCGTTATTGACTGAATGAGTAGTACTGACTCTATAGGGTGGGATTATTCTATAGTCTCTTTGCTGACTTGCATTTTATCGATAAAGCAAGAGAATTCATGATTGCTGGCATTGATTTTATAATCAGAAAAAGCAAAACAAATTTTTTCCCAGAGTTTGAGGATTTTATTTTCCTTTATTTAAACTTTTTAAAAAATTAAAATTTTAACAGATGTATAAAAACTATACCTATTTTGGGGGTACTCTATGATGTTTTATTACATGCATATACTGTGTAATGTCCAGTCAGGAAAAATATATTTATCCTTTTAAGCATTTATCATTTCTTAAGTGTGAAAACATCCAAAATCCTATCTTATTTTTGTTTGTAGAGAAATGTGAATTTTTCTAACTCACTTTAAGCCAATATGCCAGCTGTGCTGGTTTGGCAATTTTTGTATTTTTGTGCAAAAGCATGAAGAATATTTGGTTTGCTCCAACTAGTCCCTTGGAAAGCATAGAACAAAAATAATTGGCTGAGAGTAAATTAGAAATTTTAAAAAGAAAAAAACAACATAAAATTGAATGTGAATTTTTTTTTTAAAAAAAAAATGCCTTCAAAGGAACAAGAGCTCTATGTTGTACTGCAATATCTAATACTCAGGGCCACCACTGAATGATATTCAGTGTTCACTGTGTAACTGCAGGGCATATCATCCATCCAGCCTAGGAAAGGAAGGGCGCCTCCTGCAGTTGTGCAATTTGGTAACCTAAATATAAACTGACCTAATTAATGTACTCTACCCGTCAGATTGTCATTGGCCCAGTTATAAACTGTTGTTTTAATTGGCTAGAACACATGTTTATATGTCTACCTTGGGGCTCCTGGAGAGTCCTAAGGTTCTTAAGGAATTCTAAATCCAACATTGTAAACTCAATATATCAGGTACTGTTCTACAGATTTTGGGAAGAACTCCTTTTATTTTGTCTAAAAGATTAGTATTACAGCAAACATGCATTGAGTTCCTCTTAGAACACTGGTTCTGCCTCCATGCTTACCTATGCTATAGGCTAATGTTGGCTAACTCACTGTCCTGCTTTAAATTCTTCGATATCTCCTTCAGCATCTTCCAGGTATAATCTAAGCTCCATAGCAGACTTTCCAAAGCTCTTCTGACCTCAACCTCTCCTCCCACGATGGCTGGCTGTACACCAAAAGCCCAGCCACTGTGGACTGCTGGAAGGTCCCAGGTGCATTGTGCTTTTGTTCATCGGCTATGTGCAGCCCGATACTAATTTCTAAAACCCACTTCCCTTATCTGTGCCCGACCAGTCCCTAACTATCTTTTATACTTGGCCTAAAAGTCATCTCTCTAAGCAATCTTCCCTGACCTATTCCTCCCTCCAGGAACATTCTCTCTTAGCTTCTGCTGCATCCTATACAACACACCCTGTTTTTACAATGTGTGATGTTGTGTGATGCACCCTGCAAGTACTTCCCTGGTACCCTCAATTGACTGAGGCCTTCCAGGAGGAAAGCTACATTCTGATTTTTCTATGTATTCATTGCCTAGCACAATTTCACACATTTAGTATGTGTTAAGGTAATTCTAGTTGGATGAATCAACAAATGTAAATTCTTCAAAAGTACCTATCATTGGGGCTTGCATTGTGGAGTAGCAGGTAAAGCTGCTGTCTGCAATGCTGGTATCCCATATAGGTACCAGTGTGTTTCCCAGCTGCTCCACTTCTGATCCAGTCCCTGCTGATACACCTGGGAAAACAGAAGGTGGTCCAAATGCTTGGGTCCTTGCTACTCACATGGGAAACTTGGAAGAAGCTCCTGGATCCTGGTTTTCGCTTAGCCCATTCCTGGCTATTGTGGCCATCTAGGGAGTGAACCAGCAGATTAAAGATATCTCTCTGTGTCTCTCCCTCTCTCTTTGTAACTCTACCTTTCAAATGAATAAATAAATATTTATATGGGGCTAAATAAATACAAAGGTGGTTTAGAATATGACTAGGAGCTTTACAGAACAACCCTTTGGGGAGGAAGAGCCTAAATATATAAAGTAAATGGCAAAATAATGCGATATGAAATTAGTAGTAAAAGTAACATATCTACTCTGCATCCTATGCCAACCACTGCTCTGAGTGCTTTTATTATTGCCTGCTACTTTAATCACTGACATATCATTCGACTCTCTCTCTCTCTCTCTCTCTCTCTCTCTCTATATATATATATATATATATACATAAATTCCATATAAAAGACATATTTATCTGAACACAGAGGGTTCAAAACTGAGGTACAAATAACACATACCATTTTGATAGCTTCTTGAGAGTCCCCTCATTTCTTTTTTTTAAAATGTATTTATTTATTTGAAAGGTAGAGAGTTACAGAGAGGCAGAGGAGAGAATGAGAGAGAAGTCTTCCATCTGCTGGTTCACTCCCAATGTGGCCACAATGGCCAGAGCTGCGCCAGTCTGAAGCCAGGAGTCAGGACCTTCTTCCAGGTCTCTCCCATGGGTGCTGGGGCTCAAGGACTTGGGCCATCTTCTACTGCCTTCCAGGCCACAGCAGAGAGCTGGATTGAGAGTGGAGCAGCTGGGGACTCAAACCAGTACCCATATGGGATGCTGGTACTGCAGTTGGCAGCTTTACGGGCTTCGCCATAGCACTGGCCCCCCTCATTTCTTTTTAAACACCTAAGTGTCCATTAACAGCCATTTGCTGTTTAATCCCAGTGGTTCAGCCCTAGTTTGGCTATAACATACCACAGTTTCCTCAACACAAATGGGGTTAATATTTAAGTGTGTAGAAATTCATGGTAAGTACTCTTTTTGCTTTGGTTCTGGTTAGCGATGTCTAAATTTTTTCAGTGAGAGGTTTGAAAAGCCTAGACTACTTTTCAGTATGTGTCCTGGTCTTAAGAATGAGAGCTTTGAAGATGATCACGATTCCACCTTGGTAGTCAGCCAGCCTGCTCAGAATCAAAAAACTGGCATCCTACTTAAGAAACACAGCCTATTCTTCCTATTTCTTTTTCTCCCTTGTAGTTGGAATTCTGGAGTTTCTACTTGAAATTGCACAACTTGTTTTGCTATTGGTAATTTTTTTTGTTGTTTTTAACTAGTTATAAGGGAATAGAAGAGGTAAAACTTACTAAGTAGCAATATTGCAATATTTTGAAGATGGATGAGACAAGTCTTAATTTTTTGGTTTATGTACAGTATTATTTTTTAAAATTTATTTTATTTTTATTTGAAAGGCAGAGTTGAGGGGAAGACAGAGAGGTGTTCATCTGCTAGATCACTCTCCAAATTGCTGCAGTGGCTGGGGCTGAGACAAGCAAAAGCTGGGAGCCAAGAGTTTCTTCTGGGTTTCCCACGTGGATAGAGGGGCCCAAACACCCTGCTGCTTTCTCAGGCCATTAGGAGGGAAACAGATCTGAAATGTTGCAACCAGGTCTCAAATCAGCACCCATTTGGGATGCCTGCACTTCAGGTGGAAGCTTAACCCGCTACACCACAGTGCCAGCTCCAATATCATTACTTAAAGTGATAAAATTGTAATGTGTTCACACATTACTCACACATAAAAACACATATTAGCTAGATTAAATCATTCCATTATTGTGGTTAAACCTAGCTAATTTGGGGCCAGCGCTGTGTCAAGGAAGGTTAAGCCTCTACCTTCAGTGGCGGCATCCCATATGGGCACTGATTTGAGTCCTGGCTGCTCCTCTTACAATCCAGCTCTCTGCTTATGGCCTGGGAAAGTAGTGGAAAGTGACCCAAGTGCTTAGGCCCTGGCACCTGCATGTGAGACCCGGAAGAAGCGCCTGGCTCCTGGATTCATATCGGCTCATCTCCAGCCGTTGTGGCCATTTGGGGAGTAAATCAGTGAATGAGATATCTCTTTCTCTCTCTGTCTCTCTCGCTCTCTCTCTGTAACTCTACCTCTCAAGTAAATAAATATCTAGCTAATTTACACATGCATCACCTCACATAGTTACTGGTTTTCAATGAGAATATTTAACATGTACTTGGCATTTTTCAAGAATATAATATATCATCAACTGCAATGATCTTTTTTAAAGATTTTTTTTATTTGAAAATTAGAGTTACAGAGAGAGAGAGAAGTCCTCCATCCACTGGTTCACTCCCCAAATGGCTGCAATGACCAAGGCTGGGCCATGCTGAAATCAGGAGCCAGGAGCTCTCCTCTGGGTCTCCTATGTGGGTACAGGGGCCCAAAGACTTGGGCCATCCTCCACTGCTTTCCTAGGTGCATTAGCAGGGAGCTGGATCAGAAATGGAGCAGCTAGGACTCAAACAAGTGCCCATATGAGATACCAGTGTTGCAGGCAGCAGCTTTACCCACTACACCACAGCGTCAGCCCCCGCAGTTATCTTTACAATAAATCTTTTAACTAATCCCTTCTGTCTAACTGTAAGTATGAGTCCTTTGACCAAGATCTACTCAATCTACCCTTCCCCCTAGCCACCGGAGCCTCTAGCAACCATCCCTCTACTACTTCTAAAAGATCAACTTTTTTAGATTCAACAAATAAGTAAGATTATATGATCTTTTTCTTTCTTTACTTAGCTAATTTCATTTACCAGCTTCAGTCCTGATAGCACAAATGACATGATTCCCTTCATTGTTTTTTAAAGATTTTATTTGTTTATTTGAGAGGTAGAGTTACAGACAGTGAGAGGGAGAGACAGAGAGAAAGGTCTTCCGTCTGTTGGTTCACTCACAGCAATGGCTGGTGCTGTGCCAATCCAAAACCAGGAGCCAAGTGATTTTTCCTGATCTCCTATGTGGGTGCAGGGGCCCAAGCACTTGGGCTATCTTCTACTGCTTTCTCAGGCCGCAGCAGAGAGCTGGATTGGAAGAGGAGCAGCCAGGACTAGAACCGGTGCCCATATGGGATGCTGGCCCCGATTCCCTTCCTTTTTTATGGATCAATAGTATTCTACTATGTAAATATACCACATTTGTACTATTTGCTCATTCGTTCATTGACACAGATTGCATTTCTTGGATGTTTTGAACAGTGCTGCAATAATCATGGAAATACAGATATCTTTTTTGATGTACTGATTTCATTTTCTTTGGATGAATGCCAAGTGGAAGGATTAATGGATCATCTGGTGTGGTTTTTTTTCTTAATTTTTTGAAAAACCTCCATACTGTTGTCCATAGTGACTGTACTGGTTTTGCATTCCTGCTAACACTGAGTAAGAGTTCCCTTTCTCAACATCCTTGACAATAGTTATCTTTTGTCTTTTTGATGATAGCTATCCTAGCAGGAATAAGGTGATGTGTCATTGTGGTTTTCATTTGCATTTTCCTGATCATTAATAATATTGAACTTTTTTTCATATACCTGCTATCATTTGGGTATCTTCTTTTGGGAAATGTCTAAATAAGTCATTTTCTTGCTATTGAGTTGTTTGAGTTCCTTACATATTTTATTTAATACCCCAAATAGAATTTCTTTAGTCTCATATTTAAGAAACTATTTGAAACATAATACAATTCCTTTATAACTGGAGTGTTTATAGAAAATGAGAGTTAATCCACATCTCCAAATTATCATCCAGTAAAAGCCTATAATATACTTAGCATCTGATTGCTACATAAAAACAATGTCCCCAGATTGCATTTTGATCTTGAAATATTAAGTGCAAAATGAACCTCTGCACATTAGACTTAGCAACAGTTTATCCCAGCAGCTGAACTGGCCTAGTGGCAATGTAATTGATGTGGTGATAAGCCATACATGCAATCACAAACCCTTTCATTCCAATAGTGATTTCCACAGAGCAGTTATTAAGAACTCTGGGAAACTGTGCCATTAATATTCATTAAGTGCAGTGCCTGGCACCGTGGCTCACTTGGTTAATCCTCCACCTGTGGTGCCAGCATCCCATATGGGTGCCAGGTCCTAGTCCCGGTTGCTCCTCTTCCGGTCCAGTTCTCTGCTGTGGCCCAGGAGGGCAGTGGAGGGTGGCCCAAGTGCTTGGGCCCCTGCACCCTCAGGGGAGACCAGGAGGAGGCACCTGGCTCCTGGCTTCGGATCATTGTGGCCATTTGGGGGGTGAACCAACAGAAGAAAGACCTTTCTCTCCGTCTTTCTCTCTGTAACTCTACCTGTAAAAAATAAAAATAAAAAATATTCATCAAGTGCATACAGTGGCAGAAACTGCAGAGCAGAGGCTCATTGAAGCCACAGACTCTGTAGAAGAATCCAGGACCCTGGCTTTACCTCATTGATCATCCGTTAGCCCAAATTTCCTCTTCACTACAGGAGTCAAAGGACCCTTCCCTGTGAATCAGTGAGTTCCACCCAAACACCATTACACATAGAACATTATCTAATTCTGTGGGAAGTTAATCAAGTGTTTTTGTTAATGTTTATCTCCATTTCATCTTACGTTTTTCAAAATTCTTAAACCAAGACCCAAAAGTTTCTGTAGTAGTCTATCTGGGCAAATTTCTAACTGGGTAAGTAGATATGCACACTCCCCTAAATTTTGTAGTGAAATTCTTTCTCTTTCAAATAAGTTTCAGCACATTTTTATATATAAAAAAACCTTATAGATTAAGATATAGTTGAGTTTACAAATGATCTCAAAATAAATGTTCTCTGTATTATCAAAATGTTAATTTTACCCAAATATCTAATTGATGCTGTGTTCCAGAATTACCTAAAAAAATGCAGCATAGAAAAAAACCATCCCAGGAATATTTATTTCAGCAAGCATAAAAATTAGGTTTTAGGGGCCGGTACTATGGCATAGCAGGTAAAGCCGCCACCTGCAGTGCCAGCATCCATATGCACGCCAGTTCGAGTCCCAGGTGCTCCACTTCCAGTTCAGCTCTCTGCTATGGCCTGGGAAAGCAGTAGAAGATGGCCCAAGTGCTTTGGCCACTTCACCCACATGGGAGTCCTGGAAGAAGCTCCTGGCTCCTGTCTTCAGATCAGCGCAGCTGTAGCTATTGTGGCCAGTTGGGGACTGAATCAGCAGATGGAAGATCTCTCTCTCTCTCTCTCTCTCTCTCTCTCTCTCTGCCTCTTGCCTCTTGCCTCTTGCCTCTGCCTCTGCCTCTGCCTCTGCCTCTCTGTAACTCTGCCTTTCAAATAAATAAATAAATCTTTTTAAAAAGTTATATTTTGTATTATTCTTTCATAAAAATAAATACACTTGTCAAGTCACTTTTTTTTTCATTTTCTGCAGATTTTTTGAACTAAGTGGAAAATATTCGTATGCTGAGTAAATCTTTTCTCTTCCTTCCATAAGATATTTTCTCAATGATTTCTGACTCCAGCGGGGTGATGGTTTATGGACGATATGACCAGTTCCTTCGGGAAGTTCTCAAACTACCCACAGCAGTGTTTGAAGGTCCTTCATTTGGTTACACAGAACAATCAGCTAGATCCTGTTTTTCCCAGCAGGTAAAGAACAAACGAACTTAAGGAAATATCTCTCAAACAGTAGTTACTCTTTTCTATATGCCATTACCAGGCACAGATACACAAATTCTTCTTTGGTGATAAAACCCTGTATTGTATTTCTAGCCTCTGACAAATGACCTCTGAGCTAATAACTAAATGCAACACAACTGGAATATAATAATAGGTGGTGTTAACTGACCATGAAGCAGGCACCATGCTGAATTACTTGTTTTTGTTGTCTAAGTTAACCTTTACAACAACCCTGTGCCCTTAATATCAGTACTGTGAATGTCACTGCAGTTTCCAAATGGTTGGATTATCACTCAGCCTCACATGCAATATGGGTGACCCAGCACCAAACTTTACCAGTGTTTAGTAAAAAGGATAAGAAAGGAATCACTGCACATGCCACATCACAATCTGGGAGGACTTTGAAATATGTGTCATTCAAAATTAGCAAGAATTATAGGACTATTTTCTTACTGAAAAGGGCCTATATACTCCGAAAGGGTTATATATGATGCTGCTATGTTCAAAGTTGCTTTTGAAATATCCTATAGTCTGTCCCATTATATAATGTTTTGTGTATCCCTCCCTTATGCCTGTCAAAAGCATAATAACATTTCAAAAACTTCCCACAGTGATTTTAGCTGGTATAATAAATGATCAAAATGATTAGAGTCATGTGAATTCCATAAGAGGTCATGCAAGCAAAAGAATAAGACCAATTTATTTTTGTACTGTATAGACTGCCTATATCAGCTGTTTGAATGGTGAAATTCCAAAAATACTTCACTAGAAAAAGTCCAAGCCACCTCAAGTGATTGTTATGGGAAGACATTACTGTTTAGCTATATAAGTGATGATAGCTTTTTAGAAAATACTATCTCATTACTTATACTATGCATATATTTTAGTCATAATATTGATATCAACCTTATAGAAGGCTTAAACTATGTAGTATTATAAAGACCAAACTTGAAAGCATCTACTGATAGTAAAAGTTTCACTAAGGGCTACCAAAACAGTTGTTTAGTGTACTATGAGGATTAGTGTCATGTATATGACATAAAAAGATACTATACATCTTCAGTCCTGGTTTCTCATTTAAAAATATAAAACTTGTCCTTCCATTTCGATGTTTTAGTTCAAATTTTCAAATAGAATAGATATCTGAGTGTATAATATGTAATTTGTTATTCATGTTATTACCATACATTCTTATTTTTGTCATTGTGAAAGAAACATGGATAAAATATATTTGTTTTCTACATCAGAAGAATCCAGGATAATGAGACAATAATTGACAGAATTGAGAGAAAAGACACATAAAGAAAGGAGGAACATATTTTTTTAAATTTTACATCATCCTCTCCTAAAAGAGAAAAATGGCTCCTTCTGAATAGGATTCCTTCATAATCTTGTGTAGCAGAATAATTAACATTAACTACTAAGTATTGGGAAGTTGAGGAAACTTAAAAGGGAAGTTGGTCTACAAATTTAGAAGGGAATTAGAATTATATAGTTTTCTATGGTCATTATTGGGTAAAACTCAACAGAGAGTTTCAGTTCTTCATCTTTCTTCATTATTTTTCATGCATCCCCCTAGGTGTATATAAAAGTGATGCTCTCAGAACTGTTTTTCTCTCGATGATACTAATGACTCAGCTTCCATCGAGTTAATTCAGTCCTGTGTATGCTTAGATAAAAAAAGCAATCAATGTATTCAGCTCTGAACTAGTTTAATAACACATTTGAAAGTTCTGCATCTTCATGTATTAGAGTTCAAATGCCTTCTTTCAATTGCAAATAATACTTACATAGCAGGTGAATTAAGTAGTCCCTGTCCTAAATTTTTGTGGTTTTCAATGCAGAAGAAAGTCACGTTAAATGGTTTCTTGGACACGCTCATGTCAGATCCTCCTCCCCAGTGTCTGGTCTGGTTGCCTCTTCTACATCGACTGGCAAATGTTGAAAATGGTGAGTAGTTAGTCCTGAGCAAAGGTAATTTCAAAGTTACTGAAATCAAGCCATCGGGTCCACCGTTGAGCCGTACAAAGTTAAAACTGTCAGTTCTAAAAACTTATTAAATCTAACATGTACCTGTCAGTTACAAGTCAAGTGTGCTTAAAAACTTGGTACACAGAGGAAAATCTCAGTACAGTATCATTTTCGGGTATTTGTTTTAGACCTGAATTTCCAATATTGGTATATTCATTATTTCTTCGTAGATACACAACCAGGAATTGGTGGGAGAGACAGGAAAAAATTTGATGATCACATCGTGCTAATCTTTACTCACATGCTCCAAATTGTGTTCTCAATAGTTGTACTTATTTTAAAGATAAGAGTAATGGAAGCCGGCATTGTGGTGTCGCAAGTAAAACTGCTGCCTGGAATGCCGGCATCCCACGTGGGCTCCGGTTCCATCCCTGGCTGCTCCACTTCTGATTCAGCTCCCTGCTCATGTGCCTTGGGAAAAGATGTAGAAGATGGCCCACGTGCTTGTGCCTCAAGAGGCTCCTGGGTCTTGGCTCCTGGCTTCAGTCTGACTCAGCCTTGGCCATTGCAGCCATTTGAGGAGTGAACCAGCAGATGACAGATCACTCTCTCTCTCTCTCTAACTATGCCTTTCAAATAAATAAAATAAATCTTTAAAACAGAAAGAGTAATGTAACTTTTATAGCATACTTTTTAAAAAGTGAGTGTTTCTAATGTGAAAATAATTATTATAGACATCTAAATTTAAATATGAAATACAGTTCAGGACAAGATTTAAAGGGCTTTAAAGGTGAAACAATTCAGTGTGTCCTTATTTATTACTTAACACTTAAATTTCTCCAAACTTAAATAGGAAATAATTTATCCATATATCATATTAGAATATTAATTTCTGTATTTTTTCTAATACACATTAGGGCTAAAGTTCGCTTAACTTTAAATTCTCATTCAGAATTTTGCCTCTGCTTTATTAATTCTTAGTTCAAAGTTTTGACTTTACCCCCTGTACTCATGGAGAAAGTATAAGAATAAACTGCTAGTTTTTCTGCCATCACTAACAAGGGTGGTTTGTTTTTATTTTTAATGCTTCTCATCCATAAAGCAGAAGCAGAGCACAATCAAGGCCCGTATTATTATGCAGGATGAGTTCAGATGACTGTTTACAGTTCCAGAACTAGTCATCTTCCAGTCGTAAAGCTGTAATTTCATTCCTTCAGTCTCAGTATTTCCTGCTGCAGATCAGCTTCTTAGGCACTGTCCCAGCACGGTTCTCCCTGGATTCAAGTTCCACCCTCGTCTTTCCCAAGAGCCAGAAAAAGGAGATCATAACACTTGTTTAGGGGATAACACATTCAGAACTGGCTACGTCTTTGTATTTTCACTTTGCTTTTTATTTTCATCTACTCATATTTGCTTTATTTTTTCTGGCTGGTTAGTCAGAGAATAACTTTACCAAAGAGTTGTTGTTGTTGTTATTTTGTTGTTGTTTTGTGTCTGGCTTATAGCATGTAGACAACTGCTTGAATTTGATCATTCACAAGCTTCGAATCTCAAACAGTTAACTTTGTCTGCTTTAATTTTCCTGCCAAAGAGAGTTAACTGTCTCTTATAGTATTTGAGTAAGAGCTGTATTCAGAGGTGGGAATTTGGTGTAATGGGTAAGTTACCACCTGGGACACCCATCTTCATATATGAGTCCCTAGGTTCAAGTCTTCCCCCTGCTTCTGATCCAGCTTCCTACTAATGCACACCCTAAGGGGAGGCATATCATGGCCCAAGTACCTGGGTCTCTGCCACTCATGTGGGAGACCTAGATTGAGTAGCAGGCTCCTGACTTTGGCTTGGCCCAGTTTTCTGTTACAGGCATTTTTGGAGTGAACCAGCAAATAGAAAATTAATATTCATTCTCTCTCTCTCTCTCTCTCTCTTTTTCTCTCTCTCTCCTTCAAATAAAAATGAGAAAAAAGATACATTTTCAAAGAACTACATTCAGATGATTTATATTTCTTTTGGGGCCCTCTCTAGCTGCATCCATAAAGGGTCACTCTATTTTGAAAAAAGCAACTTGGTTCTCTCACCATCTCCCCTCTTCCCTACCCTTTTCCACTTCTCTACACTTGCTTTGCTCTCTACCCACTGCATGGTCAGTTGCATTCATCCTTTGTACTTTTGAGTCTTTCAGTGAACTGTGCTGGTTTCCTGGAGACAGAGAGCAGTTTGGAGAAAAGGCAAATCAGCCGGGGTAATTTATATTCTTGTAGGATAACAGATGGGAGTTGAAAGAGCAAATGTCATTATAGAGATTTGTGTTTTTAAAAGGATACCTTTTTTCATCCCATTTGATTACTTCTACCCCCACATACATACTTGAAAGCATGGGTAGACGCCAAGAATAAATGCTTCTCTGAGCCAAAACCGACTATCACCTGAAATCACGGCCCTCAGCAGAAAAGGGCTTTGCTATTGAGCTGTGTTTGTCCTTATTCTGGTTCATACTTTTGCTTTCTTGTTTTGTCTGCATGTACTCTCCCCTTAGTCTTCCATCCGGTGGAGTGTTCCTACTGCCACAGTGAGAGTATGATGGGATTTCGCTACCGATGCCAACAGTGTCACAATTACCAGCTCTGTCAGGACTGCTTCTGGAGGGGACACGCAGGCGGTTCCCATAGCAACCAGCACCAAATGAAGGAGTACACGTCATGGGTAAGGCAAGGCCCGGACGATGCTTAGAGTTGGATGTGTGTGTGTGTGTGTGTTGCCCAGGATAAAAAGGAACATCAAGGATGCTGACAGATAGGGGCAGACTTACCTTCCCCTCCCGGTCTAGCCTTCCTTCCCCACCCTTACCATCCCCCACCTTGCTGGCATCTCTTCCTGATTCTATCTGAATCCAGTGTAGCTTCCAGAGACTTAGAATTTAGGAAGGATCTAGGAAGACAGCCTGTTACTTCTTGGAATATAGAGAATTCAGCACTGATGTAAGTCAGCAGCCGAGCAACAGTGACCTTCTGGAACATAGTGTTATTGTCACAGTAAGTTGAGGTCTTCTCCAAGTTTCATTTTGTTTCATTTTCTATGGAAATTACTTTAAAATTATTGTTAGTTTCATTTTTTTCTTTGGTTCTTGAGTTCTTTTAATGTCTGGAATATTAAATTAAGGAAAGAAGAGGGAGTGGGCTTAATACTACTCTCCCATTTTCTGTTTCGCAGGGATAAGGTAGGGAGATTGTGGTCGCGTTAGAAGAATCACCTTTTCATGAAAAGTCTGAGTGAACAACTTGGTTAGGTCCTGTGAGTGTGGTGTGGCAGGTGTTCTCACAGGAGCATGCGCACTGTCTACAGACGTCATTTCACCGGCGGGTGTGCTTGCTGTTGAAATAGTTGACAGTGTACTGACCTCTGTCTCAGTGAAACGCACAGATCAGTTGCAGAAATGTTGCTCCTGGGCATCTGTTCCAGTTCTGCTCTAGGTGCGGGTTGGTCTTTGTGGGACAGACTCAGCACTGCCAGCCTCTCTTGCAATGGTTCTAACACAAGAAAAACAAATTGTAATGAGTTCTCTGCATTTTAATGTGTTGCATTTCAACCTATAGCCTTTGCTTAAATGATAACTTATTGTTCTTTTTAAAAAAATCGCCTTCAAGAAAAATGTGTCTTCCATCAGAATCTTCTTTCCATTGTGTATTGGAAACTGATAGTCAGATTCTGAATTCAGGTAACTTTTATTCACAAAGGCAGCGTTTGCTGAGAGCTTTGTGCCCCATCAGATGTCACACCTCGCTGTTGGTGATGGCATATGCTGAAGATGGATAAAGCAGCACAGATCACAAACCACGATTTAATCGAGAATATAGGAGGAAACTTTTTTTTTATTGTCGACATGTAATCAGTTTCTATACTTCTTTTTTTTTTTTCCCAGATCCTGGCGGGTTGATGTTTAAAGACCAATCATTTTTAGTTGTTTTGTGTACATGCTAAGGTCACATAAGGAGCCTCTCTCTTAGGGATCATGGATTCTAAAGTTTTACATCCGGGCACTGTTTTTACAAAGCATCAGCCTCCCCAAAAGGACTAAGGGACTCTCTGGTTTATGGGGTGAAAAGCTGTTGTTGCTGCTGTTTTAAATGTTCTGAGAGTTGCATTTCTTAACAAACACCAAAGAGGGACTTCATGAGCAATGCTCCTGGTACTTAGCTTTTAAATACTGAGGACAAAGTCACTCCATTATATTATCAGTTATGGAACCTAGATGTGAAAGAAAGAGGCACAATTATAAATGACTTCTCATGGACGGGGTAAATTTGATTAAAGGTTTACTGTGTGTGGTACACTGGTTTTTACAATGTTTCCTGTGTAATGTTAAGATAAACAGTCCACCAGTCTACTTGAAAAATAAACAGCGTGAAAGCACTTGAATTTTAAACTCTAAAGTCTCAGATTGAAGTTCTGCTTTTACTTCTAATTGAATGTGTTCCGCCACACCTGGAACATCTTGCACCTGGATTCTTGCGAAACCTGCTCAACTTCCTTCTACTCCTATCTCCCCATAAAGCATTTTCTGTTTCGAAGCGGGAGCATTCCTTCTAGAAGCAGGTCTGATCCTGTCATCCCTGTGATTGCTAACTCATCGCTGTCCCCCTCTGCCCTGGAAATGACAGTCCCAGATGTGCCACGAAAGCCCTTTGATTCTGCTGTCTGCTATCCTCTCCGGAACTGAGTCTGTCCTCCCTCCTCCCTTTTCAGTTGCTGCTTCCTTGATCTGAAATTACCTTCCCAATCCCTGCAGTTTTGTCAAAAGAAACTCTTGTGGCCATTAAATGCCAGCCCAAGTGCGTGGTGACTGCTTGCATTTCCTATGCATTTGCTGACAGGAGGTAGATAACCTGGAGGCTTGTTAGTACTGTAGTCCCAACATGGAGTAAACTTCCTCACTTAGAGTAGGTACTTGAAAAGAATTTATTGAATAAATGAATAACTGTTTGTTATGAAAAATCTGATAAAATATTACATAAATGTTAGTTATCACTTCTCTCTTCTTCCCAGAAATCGCCTGCTAAGAAGCTAACTAATGCATTAAGCAAGTCTCTGAGCTGTGCTTCTAGCCGTGAACCGTTGCACCCCATGTTCCCAGATCAGCCTGAGAAGCCACTCAACTTGGCTCACATTGTGTGAGTATCTCTGCCCTCCAGATTAAGAGATAGCTTTCTTTACCTACATGTGTCCAAATCCTTGCAAAGGCAATTTCCCATCAGTTTCAAGGACCAAGTTCTAAGACTTAAGCTGAAAAGATAGGGTCAAAGTAATGCCATTAAAAATTTTCTTATTGAGATACATAGTACTTCTGTCCAGCTGCACTAGTCAAATATGCAACATTAATGTAATTCATCCAGAAATGGTTAACTAGTCAGAAAGCTTACTTATAAAATATGTTAGCAAAGTTTGCACAATTGGGAGTTAACAATCAGTGGAATTACTATGGTTGAAACACAATATTCAAGCATCTTATACCTTAATATCATATGCTTTGAATCTCAAATAGGAAAGGTCTTCAAAAAGCTCATGGAAAAGCATATAATGAAATAACTATGCATGGATTTCTAAAGTTTTTGAAATTATATTTAACTCTATTTTTCCATGAACTTTTTGAAGTACCCTTGCAAAAACCCTTTATTTCATTGCTCTCCAGAGCCATTCATTTCCAAGATGACAGTAAATATCAATTGCTTTGAATTTTAATGACAAGCTCAATAATATTAGAAGAATCATGGTCTATGCAGGAGACGGTTGAGGAAGGGAGCTGTTGGGAAAATTTGCCAGAATATTTTTTTAAAATGATTTTTTTTCTCCCAAGTATGGATTTTGTAGTTAGAGTGGGTAAGGCCAGTGGGTGGCTACCACCATCCTTGCCACTTCTCAGAATCTCCTGCCTTGGAGCTCCTTTCAGCCTGGGTGGCCAGGATGACAGAGGCGGAGTCAGAAGAGAGTATGTCTTCCCTGGTGTTACTTTAGACTCAAGAGAAGAAGGGAGCTCCCTCCCTGCTCCCATGCAGTTAGGAATTATATGGGCACAGATACGTCTTAAAGCTTCTGGAACATGAGGTCCACCTTCTTGAAACATATCTATGTTCTTAATTTGGGTTCTATGGAAGGATTTCATGATTACCTTAAAATTTTATATAGAATGTGCCTTGTTTCTGAGAAAACTTTCATGTGTTTAATAAGATTCTCAAAAGAGTCCTTGAATCTAAATATTGGTCTGTGCTAATAATATATTTTCCAGGGTGAACATCTTAATTTTAGAGTGAAAATTGTGCAGGATATTTGTTAAGATAATATACAAGAAATGCTTGATGCAGAATGTCCAGTCTGTGTTAGAACAGGATTTTTTTTCTATTTTTAGCTATAGAATTGTCTTATATATTTGTTTGTTAACTTGCTATTAACATAAACAGGTAGATATCCATGTCTAAGAACTCTGATTTTAAAATATAGTGTTCATTGAGCTATTCTAAATTATTATAGGCACATAAAAGCCATTTTAATAACAAAATTATGATACATGCTTTAATCTTTCACAAAGAGGAATACCCTCTTAACTTGCCACAATTAACATATATGCAGAATTAATGAATAGTCACCCTCCTTTTAAATGTATATAGGTACACTTTAAATAAATTTGACAAACATATATGACATTTCCTGGTATGTCCTTTCATTATAAGCCATTCTACCACGTTTATATGGTCCTGTATGGTGGAAGTAAGTAAAGAAACATCTGAAATAAAAACACATAACCCCCCCCCCACACACATAAAACCCTTAAGTTATTACTCCAAAATATGGCTTTGAGTGTAAAGATCTTAAGCAGAACAAATATTATCATAGTGTGATAACATGTATACTAAGAAACTTTATTATTGAGTCTCTAGCACATGGCATCCTACAAATGTATTCCTTAGAATCATACATGGCAGGGAAAACATGTCTCCTGGTGGTGGTTCTTTCTCTGTCATCCTCACTCCCCGCTAACTTCTGCCTGTGATTTGTCAAGTAATTTAATAAGTGTTTTCATTGTAGGCATAAACCACATCTTTATGTTCCTTGGACACATTTTCATATAGGTTCACAAAACTATTCGGTATCACTTACACTCATAGATAAGCTCACAGCACACAAAGGCAGGAAGAGAGCAGAGTGAGGTTTGAGCACTAAGAATTTTGATAGGGATATGCTGTCATATGCTGCATTACCTCAAGGTTGGAGTATGGGGAATGATAGCATAGACTCAAAGCAGTTCTTCTGTTACTATAAAAAAAAAAAGTGTGTTCAGTTTGTATTAGTACAAACTCTTTTAAGACATTGTTCAGAAAAATATTCACAAGGTGCAAATATTTAACTATAGAATAATTGTATGTCCTTATGTGTGATGCTGAAATGTTTAATGTTATGAAGTCCATATATTTAGAAACTGACATTGAACATTATATAACCTTCTTTTTTAAAAAAAAATATTTATTCATTTGAAGGCAGAGTTACAGAGAGGCAGAGAGAGAGAAAGAAAGAGAGAGACAGAGAGAGAGAGAAAGAGAAAGTCTTCCAGCCACTGGTTTACTCCCCCAGATGGCTGCAATAGCCAGAGCTGAGCCAATCCAAAGCCTGGAGCCAGGAGCTTCTTCCATGTCTCAATCAGGGGTTCAGGGGCCCAAGAACTTGACCATCCTCCACTGTTTTCCCAAACCATAGCAGAGCTGGATTGGAAGTAGTGTAGCTGGGAATCGAACCAGTGCCCATATGAGATGCCGGCACTGCAGGTGGCAGCCTCACCCTCTACACCACAGCGCCGGCCCCTGTTATATAGCCTTCTTAAGTGCATACATCTTGCTATTTTGTGATTGTGTTAAAATTTGAAATTGTCCTCAAATGCATACTGTATCCAATCTTGAGCAGTAGGAAGTCATTATAAGATATAGACACAAATTGCATGACTGAGACTTGATCAATACATAATAAATAAACTTTAAAATATTTTAACTACCTGTTATATATTCCAATTCCAACTTTTAAATGTGAAAAATGGTTTTATATATATATATATATAATATATATATATATATCACATTTTACAAGTAGCATTAGTACACTGAAAGGAGAATAAGCCAATAGGATTTTTTTTATAACGCTTTTATTTAAAGAATATAAATTTCCAAAATACAGCTTATAGATTACAATGGCTCCCCCCCCCCAGAACTTCCCCCCCAACCGCAACCCTCCCCTTTCCCACTCCCTCTCCCCTTGCTTCACATCAAGATTCATTTTCAATTCTCTTTATATACAGAAGATTAGTTTACTATATATTAAGTAAAGATTTCAACAGTTTGCCTTCACATAGCAACACAAAGTGAAAAATACTGTTGGAGTACTAGTTATAGTATTAATTCACAATGTATAGCACATTAAGGACAGAGATCCTACATGATATATTTTTTTAAAAATTGATTAATTTTCTAGGCAATTTCCAATTTAACACCAAGATTTTTTTTTCATTTTTAATTATCTATCTACAGAAGATTGATTCAGTATATACTAAGTAAATATTTCATCAGTTTGCACCCACACAGAAACACAAAGTGTAAAGTACTGTTTCAGTGCTAGTTATAGCATTACTTCACATTGGACAACACATTAAGGACAGATCCCACATGAGACGTAAAGCCAATAGGATTTTTAAACAGACTTCAATACTACCATGATACACACATTTATTATGTATAGAAACAAATGTTATGACACACCCAAAATGCTGTTCTTTACTATAGTCAGGATTTTATATCCTTACAATAGAGAGATGCTGCCAGTCATGAATGATACCTTAAATAGAAATGAGCAGGTGGTAACATTTGGGTATTTTGGCATTTGTTCTTAGTAATTGTACTGCTTCTAAATGTTACTATGATTAACAGTCTCTATTCTATTCCATTCTTTGCTGCCAAAAGTGACACTTGGTAAGTAATTCAGGAATCTCCAATGTACTTAAAAAACTTACAGGTGGTTATGAGACACAAAACAAGTGAGCAGCATGAGACTAGTTTAAAACTCATTCTGCCTTGAGCTGAACACTTTCCATTTTCAAGAAGGACAGCAATTTTACAAAAATGCCCTCTGGGAAGGTCTTGCAAGAAAGAAAATATGGCACTAAGCCCTTGTGACTTATTCCATTTTGTGGAGCTTTCTTTTGTTTTTCATAAGAGTGAATATGTTTAAAATTCCTTGTGTGACCGACCTATTTATTAAATAAGGTCTTGCCATTTGATTATAGAGGAAGTAGGAACTTTAGTTCCTTGGAAAACCTTTGGTGCCATAGGTATCCATTCTGTGTCCCAAGTTTAGCATTTTGATGGTGAACTTTAAACATGTCATCGTTTGCTAAATACTCTGGATTTCAACTTTGCAGAATTGGATTCAGTAGAATAAATTCACTCAGCTAATTAAAAGGCATCCCAAATTCACTTATTTTCTCATTTCCTAGAGATAGAGCATGACAGGAAAGTTTAAAATGACACAAGAAAACCAGTAATGTCAGGTCAAGTTTATCTTTTCAACTTTTTGCAGAGCTACATGAAGATTGTGTATACTGTTTTAATTTACATAGCTTTCCATAATTCATACAGAACATTTGTATAAAATTAGCATCCTTTTTATAAGGTTGATACTGTTGGGCTTAAGGAAGAGTTCATTTTCAACTATCTTCATACAAGCTCACTTGTATCAAAGATACATCCTAAATAAGTAATGCAATACACTGATTATTTTCAGAACTTCAGTTACTATATCTAGAGTTGATGAAATAGTGAAGCTGTTGCTTTGAAGTCATCCAGTAAATAGTGTATCTTGCAAAATCTTAGAACACAGTTTAGCACCAGCTACCAGGAAAAGATACCAATGAATTTTTGCATTCAGTGCCAACACTCTGAAACCTACAGAGTATTATGAGCATTCCAAAAAATATATGGGGAGAAGTGTCTACGTTTTCCCAGAATCTTTTCATTGTAAGACCCCAAATTTACTCTAGTTCCTCAAGGTAAAAATTAAATTATTTATAAATCTGACTCTTAAGCCAACAGTAATATCTTTTATATACTATTATAATTAATGTAACATTCAAAAATATATACCTATATTCAAATTCAAATGTAGAATTATAGTGAAACAAAATTTTCTCTGACTCAGACTGATGCCCTGCCTCATCCTCCATTTTCTAAACCCTAAATCCTGTCTCATTTTACCATTCAGTTCCTTATACTGCACCTAGAATAAGACCAAAAACTGCCTGGAGATGAGATATAGGGATCCTATCTTGATCATTTTACCTAAAGTAAGACATTTATGCTAAGAAAAGAGTAACGTGAAATGAAGAATGATAGCAGGTAGTTAGGACTGTAAACAATTCTGAGAAATATTGATTACTATATTCTTTTTCTCATCCTATGCAAATAAGTAAAATTTGTAGGATGGCTTCCACCATGTACCCTATCACATGGATCACCCACACGACAGCAAATCCTTAAATCCTTGCGGTGCTTAACTGCATCTTCACGTAGGACAAGGAGCAAATAAGACAATATGATTTTACAGCCTATGTCCTTCCTCATCAGGCAAGTCATCATGAAGAACACAGAAAGAAGTTTACAGAGCCTCAGGAATTGTCCTCTTTCTAAGAGGATGTATTCAAATGGCCAATAGACACATGAAGCACTCAGGATCACTGCTGTCAGAGAAAGGAAATCAAAACCACAATGAGGTTTCACTTCACACCCATTAGAATGGTCCTCATACAGAAGTCAACAAACAACAAAAACTGGGGAGGATGTGGGGAGAAGGTTACCTTAATCCACTGTTGGTGGGAATGTAAACTGCTACAGCCACTGTGGAAGACAGTATGGAGATATCTCAGAAAGCTGAATATAGACCTACTGCATGACCCAGCTATCCCACTCCTGGGAATTTATCCAAAGGAAATGAAACCATTATACTTAGTGAAATAAGCTAATCATGCTTTGAAAGCTTCTCTCTTTAGACAGCATTATAAATATGTCTACTATATTCTTCAAAATCCTTATTCAGTTGGAGACTGTAATTCAATAAAACACCAAGGCTCATAAACTCAGTAAAACACCAAGGCTCTCGATGATTAACACAGATTCTATACAAGGGATCTTCAAAAATTCATGGAAAATGTGTATTATACAAAAAAATGCATGGATTCCAAAATTTTTGCACCAAAATAAACATCTTTTAATTCTGTTTTTCATGAAATTTTTGAAGGACTCTCTCTTTTCTCAAAGAAATGTACCTTTACAAACTTAAATGTAAAGTCTCCTGGGTGAAAGAGAACTCAGATCTTCCCACCCAGTTACCTTGAGGGATGATGATAATTTTCAATCTGTGCTGTTTATTTTCATTTTCTGTACACACTGTACTTTGTTTTAGGCCTCCCAGACCTGTAACCAGCATGAATGACACCCTGTTCTCCCACTCTGTTCCCTCCTCAGGAAGTCCTTTCATTACCAGGAGGTAAGTTCCTATGCTATTGTAACATACATCCTCTTCTCTGGTAATGAGTCTTGCTCTGTGGCAAGACAAATATTCTAGAGTAAGGCAGGTGCAGGAGTTCGTTGGAGACTAGCTTTTGAATGTCCACAAATTCTCAATTCCGTTCATGTATGTGTATTTAAAGGGGGTTGGGGGTGTCTTTGGGATTCATGCCACTTCTGCAATGCACATTTATAATCCACCCACAGTACGAGTGCAGAGTTTGTTTCAGTTTACCTACTGTCACACATGCGTTCTTTCTCCTTGAGAAAATCACTTGCATAGCGCTGGGAGGGGTCCACCGAAGCTGGGGAATAGGAATTCCCAGATATAAATCTGTATTATTGTACGACTTCTGAGGCATTGCATTATTTAAAGCTCCAGATATAAAGTAAACCTCTTCTTGGTGAACTCTGGAGCTCCCAAAGATAGAGGCTGAAGACAAAATATGGGAACGGAGTTCCAATATAATTAACTTCCTAGATAATAGCAAGAACTTAATTTTTTTAAAAAAGGGGGCCCTAGCTCATGGGAGAAGGAACAAGAGAAGCATTGCTTCTCTGAAAGTTAGCATTAGAAACATGCAGAGGTCAAGAGGTGCACTAAGTCATTTGATCAAATATCACGAATCAAGCACCAGAGGATTATGTTATAAATAGATGGAGAAGTACCACAGGAAAGCAGAAACAAAGGTGAGGATAATTGGAATGTGCAGTTGAACATAGGATCTCAAATACCTTTCAGCAGAAAAAAACGCAGCCTTATAATTCACAAGATGCACACAGTCCATTTTTCCCTGAAGAGGTTTATAGGTGCTGATTTCACTGTAATAGCCTCATGTTTTTAGTGAAGATTTGAAAACAGACTCAGGGTACTACTAGTTGTTTCCCCCTGAGTTCCAGTATTTGCCCCCCAACAGGAACCTGAAATGAAGATACCTCTCGTAATTATAATTAGTAGAATAAATAGAATGTGACAGTACATGGTATGTTTCCCATTTACAAATTAAGTCAGTAACAATTGGAAATAAGGAGGCATCTGTACGACAAAACATCTCCAGTGAAATATTGCTTAGGCCCTTAGGAACTTCCCGTGAGCCCTCCTTGTCAGAACCACAAGCAAATGCAACCATCTTTTCTGAAACAGAAGCATGGAGTGTACAATCTGTGAGAGACGCGGGCCTGTGCATCTATCTAGGGACCACCTGGTGTGATGTTTGGAAAAGATTCTTTTGTTAAGAAGCTCTGCATTCTGCAAATGTCGAGCAGAGGTAGACCCCATCCTTACTGAAGGTCGTTTTATATCATTTCAGCTCGGACGGTGCTTATGGTGGCTGCGTCTAGATGGATAACATTGACTTCCTCTACCCTAAAATATTTCTATAATACTTTGAGCTGTTCTGGTTCCTCCAGGGTTCATGGTACACATTTACCCCAAATATGATCAATTCCCTTTTTTTCTCATTTTCAGTCCTTTTGGAATGTTCCCTGTGAACCCAGACATATTGTTTAAAGCCTGCAGTTCTTCTGGTTTCTGTTTAAAGGGTGCTGTTCAATAAAACTGTGTACACTCAACGTGTTTCCTCTGAGTGGGCCTTGCTCTGTCCATAGGAGGTTTTAATAAGGTCTCGTTATTTGACTCCCTCAGGTTACCTGAGGGGATAAGTGCAGCCAGCCCTGTGGCTGAAGAGCATTCACTCATAAAGCTGTATGTAAATCAGCTTGACCACGGCGCACGGTCAGTATCCCGGCCTGGAATCACTAATTGTAGCAGTAGTTCCGTAGCTAGACTGCTAGTCACTCTACTCCAGCACTAAAATCCTCTTGTCGCATGTCTTACTAGAGATGGAGGTCTTCCGGGGTTTTATGGGATTCTGGTGAGAATATCCAACTTGAGCTGCACGCCTCAGCTCTTTACTCTCTACTCATTCTATTGATTTTGTAACCTCATGGCAGTACATCTGAGATCTGAACATGTGAAGAGTGCCAAGCGAAATCTCGCTTGCCTATGTATCTACTTTGTACAAGACACCGGATGGTGATTTAGAAGACTCCTAAATTAAGGAGACTCTTTGGACTGATTGTTAGCCCTAACTGAGAGAGGCTAGGACAGTGCCATGTGGCTGGATCTATTACAGTAAAGATAACAAGACTTAACCAGTCTTAAGATTTTTTGTCTCAGTGAGCCGCAGGGAGGGCAGTCCGAATCCAACTGAAGAAGCTATTTCAAACCCAGTTTCTTGCCATCAGTGCTTAATTTCTGTCAATAATGCTTGGTGGTGATCCACCTTTGATTTCTTAACCATGTCAGGACACTAAGGTAGGCGTAAATCCATTCTTCCAGATCTGGGCATAAGCCTAAGATCCTAGTGGAACAAGACCAAAGAAATATGACCTAGGCTCTGCCCTCACTCTATTCCACCACCACCATCAATTTTAAAATCAAGTAAAACTCTTGCAATCCAAGAATCATGTGATCAGTAGTATATCAGCATTAAGAAAGTAGGGAAGTTTGCCATACAGATAATTTATTAAACCTGAGTTGTCAGTCTTTCGTATTGTGATAAATCATAGAAAAATAAACCAGAGTGGGGATAAATTGAAATCATTGCTCCAAAATCCTCACTACAAACTCCTGGTATTACTCAACTTGAATCCTTTAAAGAACATCGCTTTGATCTTCAAAAGAAGCTAGGGTATATCTTTGAAGTCTTTTGACATCTTAGTCCTCTACCTCACACAGATTTACAAGTGTGTACCTCTGGTTACCACCACCACTGATTGCATCCTCTGTTCTGATATCCTTTTCTAGCTATTCACTTGATTCATTTTTCCCTTACTTAAAAGAAGGCATTCTCAATAGCATTCTCCCTTAGTCCTCTGAAGTCTTCTTGTGTGTGTGTGTGTGTATGACTGTGTCTGTGTGTGCACACACAAATGTATACTCGGTGCTAGTTAGCAGTTAGGTGGGATATAGGTCAAATAACATTCAGCTCACTCACTTTCTTAGTCATAGACTAGATACCTAAATCTAGATTGTTTTCTTATAAATGTGTAAGAAAGAACGGTTGGATTAGTAGAGATCTGTTGTCGCCACTAGGAACACAATTACAAGGGCTATGTGTTGTAGGCCAGCAACGTTACCTGAGCTTATGAAAGGTAGCATACTATCATTGCAGTATTATAGCAAGGACTGACCACAACGGCAGGCCCAAAAGCCACTCTGTCCCCCTCACTTTGCACAGCATTATACCTCTAAGGATTTTCTTTCTTCAATGACACCATGTCTCCATTGTAAAATCTTAATTATCTAGCCAAAATATTTGCTTAGTTTATATAAGAAGGTCGACTAGTCCCTTCCTGTGTTAAATAAGTCTTTAATCATGGGCCATATTCATTCACCACAAAATGTTGAATGTTTAAATGGCTAGCTTTTTGACCTCCAATATTCGAAACAGCATTCAAAATTTCCACAGATATTTTCGTAGTTACAACTCCTGAAGTGGTAACCATTCACAAAAGGATTCACTTTGGCTATTATACATAACATCCAGTCAGACCTGCTCACTTTACCACATGTTAGAAAATAGCTTATTCTTCATATATTGTGTTAAATGCATTCTGATAAGCTGTTTTCTGGTTTGTCATAGTAGCAAGTGATTATTCTGTACTGGGCTCCAGAGTACATATGAGGCGGATACACCTCCCACACTAAGCAATTCCCAAATCCTGATTCTTCCTAGGGAAGAAGCAACTGTGTGTGTGTGTGTGTGTGTGTGTGTGTGTGTGTGTATGTTTTTGGTTTTTTGTTGTTGTTGTTGTTGTAGGTTGACTGCTTGATCAGTTGATTGATTGGTTTGGGTTTTCAGACAAAGGGAGGCTAATTCACTAAGTCTTTTTCAGTCTGTGCAAACTCTTGCTGATTCTCAACCTAACAACCCGGTCTTTAAATCTAACTTTAAAGTGTTCTAACTAGATTTTAAGCTTTTGTGATCTGGTAATCAATAGTGACTAGAAATAAAGTTCTGATACCAAAGTCAGCCTTTGTCTCTGAATATCAAAGTCTTCTTCATGGATAATTTTGTCTGTGATTAAAGCCTATCCATTTTTAATCCTAAAAATAGACAAATTTATAAGTCAACATCTGGTACCACTCAGAAGGTTTCCTCAATCTTTTAATACTTTCTGGGTATGTTGTGTGAACTTTCATGAAATTTGAATGAATCACCCTCTGCAGATTATTGTTTGCTTTATGTAGCCCCAGAGCTCCATTAATATGCTAGATTCTTTTTCAGACTTTACTGAAACTAGTCTTCATACTCAGTTCTAACAGTTTTGTACACTTAAATGTTAGTGCATAATTAAAAACATAGTTGCCTCTCATTCTTACTTCAGTAACCTTTATTCTGTTACTAGAGTTGCTTTAGTTATTATCTCTGCATGCTATATACCCTGCAAACTCTTCTAGAGGTTCTGTTGGCAAAAATGTAATTAGTATGAGGTGGTGATATATGGGGACAATGTGGTAAATGTAGTGAATCAAATATGACCTAAGAATTCTTATTTCTTCCATGGTACCTGCTTCAAATGATTCAACTTTCATGACAGCCTAAATTGATAACACCTAATTTTCCCACTGAGATGCCAACCTATTTTTTATGCTTGTATATTTATTTGCATGGAGAAGATCTTTTTTATTTCAAATACAAACTATTGAAAGAAAGAAAAAGAGAATGTTTCAAGAGATTATTTCTTGACAAAACTAATTTCTAGGCATCTAGACCTTTTATTGTATTTAAATTACCTAATGACCTCATTATTAGACTGTGTTGATTATAGTGAGGAACAAAATAATCATCCACAATTAAGAGTCCAGAGAAGTTTTTTCAGTTAATTTACAACCAATAGAAATGAAAATACAAGTATCTGTTCTTATTTTGCCATGATTCCCATATAACTTTCCTTTCAACTATTATAGTTATAATTATTCTATTACATAATTTGTTTACATAATATCCTTGTTCTGTGAGACTGTATCCAAGCCTTTAATACCATATTCAATGAAGAAAATATCTTTAACCAGAGAATGTAATAGCACAAGCAGAAATGGTTTCACAAAACATATTTCAGGTTTATGCAAAAATCCAAGGAACATTTGTGTATGTTTTTATTATCTTAGAATAACTCAAAAATGTTTCTATTAAAGTAAAAATACTGGCATCAGTTTATACCCTCCAAAATTGAGGAGAGGGTTTTAAAAATAAGTTTGAAGTATTTTGAAATTATTGCATCCTTCCAGAACCTACTGTGTCAATCTTGGTATATGTGTATGTGGGGTGTGTGTGTGTGTGTGAGTGAGAGAGAGAGAGAGAGAAATTTGACATGAAGGCTATTTATTTTAAGCATACTATTTTTTGCAGAGTTTTAAAAGGAATTTTTGAGAAATAGAGAATGTTTCAGAGAAAAATAGAATCACCTCTGCCTTTTTTCTTTCAGTGGAACATAAACTTCAAAATTTGCTATTCTGTGCCCTCCAAGGTACACAGCAATAATATGTGTGCAGAGGGATGTGTATATACATTGGCCAGGGCCTAGTGAAAAGAAAATGGGATACACACACACACACACACACACACACACACAAGTGTTGGGATGTCGCCTAGCTTCTCCTCAGATGAAGACTGGGTAAGATGTATCACCCATTGACTCCAGTTAGTTCCCAGTCCAAAGGTTAAAGGGAAGAATGCATTTTGATTTGAGCACAGAGCATGCAGAGCAAGGAGAAGCTTTTTGAGCTAGAGCTGCAGCTAGGGGAAGCCACTGTTGCAGTCTGGTACACGGATGTGCTGGAAGCTCTCCTCCCTTACCAAGTAGGTTCCAATGTCTATGATCCTAAAACTCACTAGAAATTGGAAATATCTCTTAACTTCTCCATGCAAACAATCAAGTTACACAATGAAAGTTTAAAATGTTAAATTGTGCCATAAAATTTTGTGAGAATATGTTTCTTTGAAGGGATCCTAATACACTATCTATTGTCACTCTATTCTCCAGAGTAAAGCAAAATTTACTTTACACCCTTGTTTAAGCTCTTTGTGTGCTTCAGAAGAGCTTCTAGCAATAAGGTACCTCACATGGAAAAAACTCTAAATATCCAAGTTTTAAGTTAAACTTGTCACTTGATCAACTGTCTTAATTCTTGATCCCTTTCATTTTGGAAGAGTGGCCATTTTTTCTTTGTTTGCATCTTGCACTTGGTTGCCTCTGTATGCATACATATTGTTGGCTTCCCAGAAACAAGTGACAAGAAGAATATGAGGCTAGTTCTAGGAAATATAGAAACTTTGTGCACAGTGACTACTATAAGTCAGAAAGTTCCTGGCATTTCTCATAACAGCTATACCAAAACAAAATAGTTTATTTCTAGAAAGTTCTCAACATGCATAGTGTAACAATATATTTTCCATGAATGCTCTTCCCAAGAATTCATGTGGAAAACAGAAAGAAAATAAGAATGTTTAAATGATTTCCTTAAGCAACACTGGCAAGAGCCAATGCAAAAAAAAAAAAAAAAACTGACAGCAGACGCAAAGGAGATGTGTATATGTGGAATTTCTGTTGATCACTCTCTTGAAGGAAGGAACCAGGTAAGAAGAAAGAAACCAGAAGAGGAGAAACAGGTGAACGGAGTACAGGAATTAGTAGAGGCCCCCAAAGGAAAATCTGGCCAGTTGCCCTACCTACCAGCCTGCCCCTGCACAGCACAGATGTCAGCAGATCACCTCCAGCCTGTGCTGTGTCTGTGAGTGGTGGAACAGCATCTCTGGACCTTTATTGATAAATCATCTTTTTCCCATCAAACTTCACCAGAATACCTTTGTGGTTGGCCTTCCTGTATTTCTCTTCTCCACTGGCTCCTTCTGTTAATCTGGTATATTCAACATCAAGTTAATTTACCTGTATAGTTATTAGCCTGTTGGTTGAAAGAACTATTGCCACAATTTCTGGGATTCAAAGAACAAAGAATCATTGGTATCAAGGCAAGGAAATTGGTTAGTTTGGAGGAAAGAATCATTGGTATCTTACATAGTGTTTTGAATTGTATCTAGAATCAATTATGCCATAGATAGATCTATCTTAAGCTAAACTATAAAAAAATATTGGGGAGATATTGGACAGCAGGGAGACTGGAGTTACGATGTAGTGAATATATGGAAATACTATTTAGTAGACAAACTATGGAATGCTGTTTTGGTGACATAATGGTTTATCATAGAAAAGACCAACTGTGATGGCAGAAATGTAGTTTTGGGCCCTGATAGGTAGATTTCACAGTCTTTGTATTGTTACTTTAGAAGGTAGTATTAGATTGGTATACTCAGAAAACTCTTTGTGATCCATCAGAATACTCCAGATCATTATTTTTAAAGTTAATTTTGTTTGCATTCAACTGTACAGCAATACTTTGTGTAACAGGTAGACTTCCCAGAGTGCCAAGTGAAATGTCATACATTCAACAAACATAAATGTCTACTCTTTGTGAGACCTTTTCTTTATAAATCAAATGTGATATTAAATTTACTAGAGAATTCACTATTTAAATAATCTTTTAGTATACAGGGTACTTGAAAAGTTCATGGGAGATTCATATGCATGGATTTCAGAATTTTTTTCTACCAAAGCAATTTTTATTTCAAATTTTCTACAAACTGAAGTATCCAAAAATATTATTATAAAATAAGAATTTTGATTAGGATGTGCATAATTCTAATGTGATATTAATGTACAAATTTCTAATTTTTAGTACTTCACAGCTTGAAAGCCTGACGTATTTTTAGAAGAACTTTAAAATCTATAGCTAAAAGATTTTAAGGCTTTTAACTCCCTTATAAGCCATATAAAATGTTACTTTATAAGCATACTAGTATTTATGAGTATGTATATTCATGTATAGATTTATGTGATTTTAAACTTACTGGAAATTTCTGGCAAAACCACATGATTTAGATTCTAATAATTAACCAGTTGATATCCAAACAAAGCTGTACAATTTATTTGCATTTTCCATGAAGGAAGAGATATATTTAGCTACACTAATGTGTGAACAAATTCTTACTAAGCCTAAAAGGAGCAAACCCTTTAAACTCATTATAGTAAGAATGAACAGCATACTTTCTAATGAAGCACACCCATTTAATAAACCTCAGGTAAATTTGGTTTAAACACAATTATTATATTCACATTTGTTCTTTAATAAAACTATATTTTAAACTTAAAACTATTATGTAAATTATTAAATAAAATGGATATTCCCCATACTGAATCTGAAGTGTTAAGAATTTGCTTTGGTGACTGGACTTGATTCACTAGTTATGTATTAAATAGGCACAAGAAACAAATACCTATTTATAAGGCTTTAAAGTGTCTTTCTCTGTTTCTCTGAAAGTTTTCTTTGTCACATCATAGCCAGGGTCAGATGAGTCGTAAAGCAATCCCCCACTTGCTAATTTCCAGGTATCTACTCAACAGACAGCTGGAGACTTTATGGGAAGGTGGGAAGTAAATTACTTGAGTGGGATATGAGAGCTGGTGGGACTTCGCGAGCTACTGGACTGTTCACATGATAACTGTAATAAATGTTGAATGAATGGTCATGATGCTAGGCAGATGTACTATACATGCTGACTTGTTAAGCAAATGGAAAAGGTCAAACCTGAGACCATGATGGCTTGTGTGTCACTGTAATTGTTCTCGGGCCAGGTTTCTACTCCTAGTTGAACTCTCAAGAAATATGAAAACAGCTTGAACATTTCAAAATAATAAGCAATCTGTCCAAATGAAGCTTGGATCTAGACATGGGAGTTTCTGTTGCCAGTTTCTATTCTTGAATGCGTTGCTGTGTTTACGCTCTTCTTGGCTTTCCATCTTATTAACTAGCTCTCCTCCCAAGGACAGTGAAGTAGAGCAGAACAAAATGCTGGCTAGGGCTGCTCCAGCGTTTCTGAAGGGCAAAGGGTAAGTTAAAGCCAGAGTGTACTGGAACTCTGAATTAACTAAACTAAAAATGGAGTTTCTCTTGTCAAAATTGTTTTGCGTGTGAAAGACCAGCTTTGATTTAGTAAAAAGCAGTTCTATTGTAACCTAATTAACAACGGCAAGCAGTGATTTCAATTGGACACATCTGTGTTGTTATTCGCTTCCCTTGACTTCCTTTTCTTCTTTTTTTTTTTAATGACTAAGCTAATGATTTGATTTTCCAAAGCATACTTAATCTTTGCTGGCAATCCCTTTCGTTGTGCTTACTGTAGAGTTGAATTCCTGGGCCTCATTGCTTGAAGAATACAAATCTGTTTTCTAAAAAATTGCTTCACCAAAAATTTTCACGTTAGTGAAGTGGCATTGTGAATTTCACTGCTTGGATTTTGCTTGTGTTTGCCATGAAACATCACTTGCAAGTCTTCCTTTACTTGCTGGGCTTCCTAATACCTTTTCTACTGCAAATCACTCCAAGCTACTTTGCTTTTTTCTGGCCACCTTTCTTAACCACACCCTTTCTCTTCCTCCTTCCCTGTTTCAGGATACAGTACAGCCTGAATGTGGCAGACAGGCTAGCTGATGAACATGTTCTCATCGGGTTGTATGTCAACATGCTCCGGAACAACCCATCATGGTTAGTGCAGGTTTGGCTGCTTGACTGTTCTTAGAGAGGGGAACAGTCAGAGCTGGTGACAAGCAGTCTCAGCAAGAGGCTAAGTCCCTGCATGACAGAGGTGTCACCAGGGCACACTTAAACTGATTTAATTAAGAAGTCTTCTGTGGTGTTAGTTTGGATACTTCCCATTAAAGTACCCAAGAATTTATGTCATCATTTATATCTGATCTAAAGGGAAAACTCACATACATTGATGTTGTGCTAAATCTTAACATTCAGGTGGTGCAGGACTCTGGATCCCTGCATGTATCATGTCAGTTACAGCAGGATGATCATGCAAGAATTTGTCTTATTCCAAGGATATCTCTGCTGATCTAGGGGGAAAATGCTTCATTTCACTTAGGATGGAAGTAAGAAAAGAGATCAAGTGATGTGCTGTGACCATAAAATGGAAATTGTTTTTATTTTTAGCTTGTGTGCTTAAGCCATGTGTATTTCTAACTTTTTACTTTGAGAAATTATTCATTTCTGTGCAGTTGCAAGAAATAATACAGAAGTCATATTTACCCTTCTGTTGCCTACCCAAGGAGTAATGCCTTACACAATTATACAATATCACAACAGTGGCAGAAATTGTCTTTCAACAATTCTATTACCTACAAATGTTTCTGAGTAACTGTCCTCTTAAAACCTACTTTTAAGTCCCAGAATCTGCCAAACTTACTTTCACATGTGTTAATTCCAGGAATTTAGATAGTCCTATATAAGTATAAAAGCACTCATAAAGTGTTTTTTTAATTTTGATGTAGAATATTCTTCCCATTAATTGTTACTTGATTTTAATTATAAACATGTATTTGTAATTTGAGCAAAAGTTAGAGTAGGCTATCTCAGTTTTGATTATTGTTATACAACCATACCAGGGTATTTCAAAAGATGAGAAATGGTATTAAATAATACATTTATTTTTGATGCAAAAAATTTTGAAATCCATGCATAGTTTTTTAGTAATATGCATTTGCCATGAACTTTTTAAAGACCACCTCCAGTATGCATGGATTTCCAACATTTTTGCAGCAAAATAATTCCACCTTTCCCTAAACTTTTTGAAATTCCCTCCTATACAGCAAACTAAATCCTTGGCAATATTTCAGTTTTACTTACCAATTCCAATTCTGTCTAAACTAAAGGCCAGTGGATGGTGTATAGTGATGACTGTAATGTGAGCCAATGAGTTAAATTCCCATTAAAATTACACGTCCAGCATAGCAGTTTGCCTTTCGTCTACTATTTCACAAAGTCCTCTCAAACACAAAGGGCATTGCATGGTGTTCATCACCCTCACAGCCTTGTGGTGTTCCTGTCTAGAACTCTCTTCTCACTGACCGTTTCCAAAGCACCCCCCTTTTGCTACTGCTGACGCCTTACACCCATTTTCACAAGATGAGTACCTGAGACAAGCTTAGGTCTGATGAACTAATGAACAATGATTTGTTTTAACATATGTGAAGAAACTTCAAAAAGTTCATGGGAAGTGGAATTAAAAGATAAGTTTATTTTGGTGCAAAAAAATGTTGAAGCCTTGTACAATTTTCTCATAATTCTCATTTCCATGAACTTTTTTGAAGACTACTTGGATATATGTTTGTATTTTAAATACATATATAACCTGAATACTGGTATAATTTTATCATACATCCTGCCTCCTAGGAATAAACTCCTAAGCTACCCTTAACCTATCTGTGTTTGAACTGTATGATCTTCTAGATTAAATATTATCTACTCTCAGAACTCAGTCTCTGAAAACTACAAGATTGCTTTGATCTGATTCCAATGAGTTTGATGCCACCATGTTATACTGTAGCTGCAACAATATTATCTATAAACTGTATTTTGGAAATTCATATTCTTTAAATAAAAGCATTATTAAAAAAATACTGAATTACCAAAAAAATGGTATTGGTAGTATTCAAAGAAAATATAGTCAATATAGATTCTGTCATAAGGCTATAATGTCATCACACATCATATCCTCTTCCCCATAATTCTGAGCACCTTCTAGGTATTTCCACTATTCTCTGCTGCAAATACTTAAGGTTGTAACAAAGAAATTTCCAAAGAGGAAAGCTCAGAGTTTGTCCCTACCAGCTGTTTTCCCTATTCAAGTGATTAATCATGCTGACTTGATGGTCACTTAAGTCCATAAAACTGTCTCACAAAGACACCTTCCATCTGCTTGATAAAAGCTGGCTGTGATTTGTATTTTGAAAACAAAGCAGGAGATGAATCAATGATGTAGACTGTGACTTAAAAACCTTCTCTCAAATATTCCTCAGGGCTTTTTTCCTGTCCTTAAATTATTGCCACTTCTCATTTAAATTTCTCATTTTCCCTTCCCTTTCCTTTCTGTTTAATTAGATCTTAACAGTTCCTCACAACGGTCACAGTTATGAAGTGGCAGAGGGATCCCTTGCCCCCTTTATCATCATGGAAGCCATCACATTCCACCATCACCAGTCACTTACAGTGAGGCATATAATAATGCTAATAATCATCCTAGCTGGTATTTTTTGAAGCACTTGCTTCACAGTGCTCCCTGGGCTGGATATTTTATGTACATTAAGTTCTCCCAGTCCTTAGAGTAAGTTCATGGAGTACATACGAGGGGGGTTCTTAAGGAATTTCATGGAAATGTGTGTTGTGAAAGAATTATACATGGATTTTAAAGTATTTGTACCAAAATCAACTGTTAGTCCCATTTGCCATGAGCTTTCAGCAGTGCCTTTATCGAACCATCCCCGATTTTTTTAAGTAAAGATTTTAATTTAGAGGTCTTACTCTACTCACCCACAGTCACACATCAATTAAACAGTCCCATAGAAATTTAATCGTCACTCATCCAAGCCAAAAACCACTATGCTACACTGCCTCTGATAAAACCTGTGTGGACACAGGCCCTCCAGAAAACCTTTATAGGAGACTCCTCCTCCTGCATCCCCCACATACTCATTGACTAAAACATTATATCCTACTGCATTATTTCATTTACTTATAACAAATTTTGAGCACATACTGGTAATAGGAATAGTGGTTGTTAATAAGTTGCCTTTTGTGTATTTAGTTCTATGAATTCTAACTTCTCATTTAAATTGTAAGCTTCAAAAAGGCCCCAAAAAAGGAGTTTTTAATGTCTTTTATCTCATTCCCACAGCTAGAATAGGTAGAATACATTTTACATCTATGAAGTTCTTCAAAACTTTCATAGTCCTTTCCCAGACCTTATTTAATTTGCCCATCACAGCCCTAGAGGGTAGACTATTATTATTTCCATTTCACTGGCCAGAAAGTGCAACCTTCACGAGGTTAGTGGCTCATCCAGAGTTACATGCTAGCAAGGATTTGCACACAGGTCTACTGACACCAGCTCTCGTCTATTTTCCTCCCATTCCTCTACCTCTGCATCTGTGGTCCCTTTGTTTCTGTTATTATTTGGACATGCTCATGATTAATTCCAGATGAGGATCTTCTACCCTATGTTATCAACACTGTAGGTAGCTTACTTATTTGCAGATAGCCCATTGCTAAATTCAACACGGATGCTGCCGCTGGTTCTAGAAGTCAAAATGTAGCTCAAGGAAGAATTTCTGCTGCCTTCCTAATTCACTGAAGTTTTATAAGCCTTATAATTATAAGCCTTAATAATTTTAAGCACTCCATCCAACAGAGGAGAGAAGTCTCAAAATATAATATGCTGAAGGTTTATTCTGCCCTCCCCAAAACTTTTCATGGCCTGAGCTTGCCAGTGGCTTATGGGGAAAGTCTGAAGCAGGCAGACCTAAAGACTGGATGCAAATCTCAAAATTTCTACCTTTAACCACAGTTATTTTCTAGACACTTGCCATTCAGAAGCACCAAGTGTATTCTTCTCAACTCTGAAAAGGCCTGAATCTAACTAAGGGCGGGGCTACAGCTAAAGGCTCCATCCTATATTTTGTTGTCATGATCAACTGCTGTCACTTGGTTAGACTCCTGATCTCATATAACTAGATTATTCTATCTGTGTTTTTCTCAAGAATAAGAAGTTATAGGCCAGTGCTGCGGCTCAACAGGCTAATCCTCTGCCTGTGGCGCTGGCACACTGGGTTCTAGTCCCGGTCAAGGTGCTGGATTCTGTCCCAGTTGCCCCTCTTCCAGTCCAGCTCTCTGCTGTGGCCCAGGAGGGCAGTGGAGGATGGCCCAAGTGCTTGGGCCCTGCACCCCATGGGAGACCGGGAGAAGCACCTGGCTCCTGCCTTCAGATTAGCGCAGTGTGCCAGCCACAGCGCATTGGCCACGGCGGCCATTGGAGGGTAAACCAATGGCAAAAGGAAGACCTTTCTCTCTGTCTCTCTTTCTCTCTCACTGTCCACTCTGCCTGACAAATAAATAAATAAATAAAACAATTTTAAAAAGTTATACCTTTTGATTGACATTAGATTTCTTGCTAAATGTATCAACAAGCCAACTAGTTTTAACTTGTTCAACAATGTTTTTTAAAGATTTATCCATTTACTTGAAAGGCAGAGTTAGAGAGAGAAGGAGAGGCAGAGAGAGAGCTTTTTCATATGCTGATTCATTCCCCAAATGACCTTAATGACCCAGGCTGGGCAAGGCTGAAGCCAGGAGCCAGGAATTTCTTCCACATCTTCCACATGGGTACAAGGGCCCAAGGACTTGGGCCATCTTCCACTGCTTTCCCAGATGCATTAGCAGGGAGTTAGATCAGAAGTGGAGCAGCCGGGAACTGGAACAGGTGCCCATATGGGATGCCTGTACTGCAGGTTATGGCTTAACCCACTGCACCACAGTGCCAGCCTCATTCCACAATATTTTATGCTTGTGGAGAAAAGATATCTACCTCATTCTAAGAATACCTATTTTTGGTTTTCATATAGGTTGAATTTCCATTTGCTTGCTGCTTAAAAATCATTTAACAGATTCCTGTGTCCCTAAGTTTTTAACCCACTTCCTTGCCTACCCTTTCCCAGCCTTGGCTCTTGTGAGGATTTCCCATTCAGTCATAATTCTTGATCAACTTTTATTCAATTCCTAAATCAAGCCAAGCCTTGTTGTGTCTCAAGACTGTGGTGCAAGCATTTCCCTCTGTCTAGAGCATCTTCATTTTGCTCTGCCTGCTTCTTCCATATGTACATGCATGGCTCCTTCTCTGGCTTCCAATTTAGATTAAAAACACCTACTTAGGTAGGTCTCTCATGATAATCTCTATCGTGACATGCTTAGTTCATAACTGCCATCATTGGTTAGTTGGCTGGTTTCCTGTCCAGCTTCCTCCATGGAAAAACAACCCTCTGTGACTTTTTCCCCAACTTTATCTCTGGCACCTAGCACAGTGCCTGGCACCTAGCACAGTGCCTGGCACACAGGAGGAGCCCAAGAAATATCTGCAGATATTGTAGAATATTAATATTACTAGAAGTATAAAATTCCCACTTACCCTAAGCAAAATTGTTTGTAACACCTAGAAACCTTTTTTACTAGTAAATATATTTTCTATTTTTTTAAATCACTATTATAGAGTAGCCCTTAAACTGAATACTTAGTATAGCATATAAAGTGGATGAAAAAGTAAAGTATTAAATTCTACATAGATAGAGATGGTAAATAAAAAAGATAAGCATCAGAAATTCACTGATGTAGATAAACTTATAGATTTTTTAAAATAATGTTGATATTGGACAAGAATTTAAGTTTTTTAAATGCTCTCTGGTCACTTATATTTTGTAGTAGCTAGCCAAGGCTGCTATGGCAAAATACTTAGATTTGGAGGCTTGAACAATAGAAATTGATTTTCTTACAGGTCTGAAGGCTGGAAGGCCAAGGCCAAGGCCAAGTTGCTAGCTGGTTTGGTTTCTCCTGAGTCTGCTCCTTGGTTTGCAGATGTTTACCTTCTATTGTGGCCTCTAATGACCTTTCTCATGTCCATGTACACATCTCTTGTGTCTCTCCCTCTTCTTGAAAGATCACCAGTCATATTGGACTAGGACCCCACCCTTATGAACTCTTTTAACCTTAATCCTTTAAAGTCCATATCTCCAAATATAGTCACATTCTAACGGGCTTTCCAAAAAGAATATTTATAGGGAAACACAACCCCACCCAAAACATATTTCAACACTGAGTCCACTGAATTGTATTCCTTTAATATATTTAACGTGTATGCTAAGCTTCGATTGAATGAATGACCTTAATTGTAAATAACAGGTGGTAAAAGTCAGGGTCTCATAGAGGAGCAAAAAGACACCCCAAGATGCCATTACTGTGGTAAGTTATTATGATTATCCATGAAGATTGCTAGTTCATGATTTTCTCTTTTCCCTTCAAACATTCACTAAAGGGCCAGCACATTAAGCTTTGAAAATTAGTTTCACTCCCTGTTCTACAGTCCAGTAAAACCACTGCTCCGTTCCAGGGATAACTTTGGTCCTTTCCACCCCAACCCTCATGCACTTGCTGACTCCTAAATGTCTGAAGAGTGCTCTGTTCCCCATAACATTTTGCTCTCAACCAACTGAAAAAGATAGGAAATAATCTGATCAGGGAATCCTCCATTTAGGTGTAAGCTAATAGTACTTCACAGGGGGTAATATTCCCATTAGCTATTTGCATTTAAGTAGAAGAAGAGTAGTACATGAGGCTTGATCGTCTTAAAAATCTATCTCTAGTGATAAAATGCATGTCACCATCCAAATAGAAAAAATATCAAGGGAAAATCTAAAAGTGTTTCCATTGTCTTTGGATCACAGTATTTTTTGTTGATAGTTTACCCTGGAAGTTAGAACAGCCTACTGAGGAAAGGAAGAAATGTAAACAAACCATGAGTTCCCAAAAATCTTTGCTAAACCACAATTTAGTAATCTCCAGCTTAGCTGGGGCCACTTGAGTTTCCTAGAATGCCGATTTGAAATCACTAGTAACAGACACTGGCCATGCACTTGAGGGAGAAAGTGGAGAGCTTTCAAAATAATGGATGTCCCCGCCCTGAAATGCAGTCAACACAGCACTCCCATTTTAATTCATCACAGTCTTGTAGCAAGATTACTGATTATAAAATTCTGAAATGAATAGCTAGGGCTGGAGAGAGTGTTGGAATTGTTATTTATTTTAATGATTTAGGGATTATTGGTCATTCATTTTCAGCTATTTGTAATTGAAGTCTTGAAATAATGAAATTTATCAGAGGAATGCCTCATTCACCCTTGTATAATTTGAACATACTGCAAAGGCACATGTGGACTCATAAATCGTTCACATGCACAAAGGGGTAATTCATCACACTGGCCCTTGTTCACTCCCTGCTGGGTGAGGAAAGGCACAGAAACATGAGTTATCGCTTACTAGACAACATCCCATATCTTCACGTCTTACATTTCCAGGAGGCATTTTTTTTTCCAAAAAACAACCTCACATTATTTATACTTGCTGGTCACTCATGATAGAAAACACTTTTATCATGAAGTTTTTTATCGTTTATTATTTATTAAAACAATTGTTTTTGACAAAGTCACTTTGAAGCAGAAAACAGATTGTTGTCCTGTTGATCGGGCCCTGTTGTCAACACAAACTGTGTTTAAATGAGGCACATAGTCTCTAACACACGAGCCAGAAATGATAAACATGTGAAAATCAAACTAAATGGCCTTTTTTTAGGATGGTTTTATGTTTAAAGCAAAAACAATAAACTTTTTCTTATTAGAGCTACAATAAGAAAATTAATTTTATTTAACAATTGCATAGTGTAGACACTGTTTTATAAAGTTAAACATCTGCTTTAAAGCACCAGTTTTCCAGAACTAATTTATCTTTTCCTATTAAAATGATTTTTCTCCAAGTCTAAATTTATATGCTAATTGAAATCTCATCCATTGTGATTGGTGCTATATATTATATGAGCCTTGTATCCTAAAATTTTCTGTCTTAAATAATGTTTGTAAAATATCATATATGCTACTTAAATATTCATAGGAAATGATTTTATATGATTTTTTGTTTTCTTAATTTTATTTAAGTTATTCAAGTTTCATGTATTTCATATATACAAATTTAGAAACATAGTGGTACATCCCACCCTACCCTCCCTCCCTCTTTATATGACTTACATTAGGATTTTATTTCATATATTTGGATTTTCCATTTTATTTTCAAGATCTTCTAGATCCTGCCACTCAAAAATGTTGGACTAGGTATACGAAGGTCTCTTGGAAGCTTGTCAGACCTACATATTCTCAGGTCCCACTCCATCACCCCCCATTAGAGAATCATATACTGCATTTCACAAAATCTCTGAGTAATATGTTTATACTTTAAAGTCTGAGAAGCAGTGCCCTGGATGGTTGTGTGATAGTTGGTGATACTTTGAGAGAGACAAGAATTGTTCATGAATCTGAAGATGTTACTTAAGAGGCAGAATAATAATATTGCACTAACATTTGGGGGCACTTAGTGGGTACCAGGAATCATGCCAGCTTGATGCTTTTTCTAAGGAATGGAGCACTGAGTAGATAAACAGGGAAATTTGGCGATGAAATCCTGGTTATTTATCACAGCCCACATAAAAGTGTTAAGATGGGTATAGGTGACATGTGAGGGGTGTAGACTTGAGCAGAGTAAATAGAGATGAGAATGACTTCCAAGTGACCAGGAAAAAACATTATAGTAATTGTTTCAACCAACCATGGAAGAGCTATTTGGAACTGGCCCTGCCAACATGCAGAAGACACAAAATGATTTTCACTTGTCTTCTCACTTTAGAACAAAAGTTAAAAAACTGTGCCGCATGTTCACTTTACATGTAAATATAAATATAAATAATCATGTTACATTGTGTGGATCCAACTTTTTGCAATGGATAAATCTTATAACCTTAATATTGGCACAAGAGTGTGTGTATTTAAAACATAATCATGAACATTAATTTTTTTTTCTTTAAGAAAAAGCCTTAAGAGCTGATAAAGAAGAATAGAATTATGTTTGAGAATGAGAAGAACTAGTTTCTAATCTTGATTCTGACCTGATACCCATCATAATAAGCCAAACCATGACCAACTAACTAGTCTGTTCAACAGGATTAGTCTTACTGGTATGTTTCATAGACTTTGTTTAATGGTACTCAAAACTTAGTGAACAAAGAGCTCAGAAGATAAAGTTTTCTAAAATATGGGAGAATCGGTAATATTTATATTTGTGTTCTTCAACTTTATCTTAGTATGAACAGTTTATATAAATTTATTTATGAAAGACACTAAATAATTCCCATTAATATTATCTGGAAACACTACTGGAATTCTACTTATCTGGAAGTGAATATAAAAAGCATTTACCTGAGTAGTAATATCATAGATAACAATTGTGTTAGGTATCTATTATGCTGTATAAGAAATTACCCCCAAAAGTCAGTGGCTCAAAACAACAAGCCTTCATCTCACAGTTTCCAGAGGTCAGGAATCCAGGTTTGGCCTGGCAGGGGACCTTTGGCTCAAGGACTTTCAAGCTTTCACCTCAGGCTGTGTTCTCATCTAAGGATGCTGCCAACAGGGATCTCTTCACAAGGCTATTGGCTCTCTTCAGTTCCTCATCACATGGGCCTTCCCATTGGGCTGTCTTATGATGTGGCTGCTAGCTTCCCACAGGGCAAACAACCAAAGAGCACTCAAGAAGAAGAGAGTAGGCCCAAGTGGAAACCCTGGTCTTTATAACCAAATTTCCGAAGTGACATTCCATTCCTTCTGATATATTCTATTCATTAGAAGCAAGTCAGAGAGTCCAGCCCCTACTCGGGAGGGAGCATTACCTAAGAATGTGAATACCAGAAGGTAGAAATCACTGGACACTGCCCACAGTTTTTTTTCTTTCTTCTTCCATATTTTCTAATGGGTTGATTTCAGACATGCACACCTGTATAATAAGGAAAGAAAATGTTAATAAAATTAAGTAGAAGATATTCCTAAATCAGAAATGTTGGTGTAAAAAATCATTTCTCTTTGAAGCTTTCCTAGTAAGATGATTGAACTGACTGGAGACAAGATTTATTAGTGATCTTCTGAGCCGTCTAGTAGATCATGTCATGAATCCCAAGTTGGAGACCATTAACCAAAGAGGGTTTTTATAGCTTGCAAGTTTGGAGCACTGACAAATTAAAATAGCAAAACCCCTTAATGGTGATATGAATGTAGACATCTTTCCCTGTTGCCTAACAGTCTCCTTCTTGCTGTCTTCTTGACAGTATGCTTGAGAGTTCAAACCGGCTTGATGAAGAGCACAGGCTAATTGCCAGGTATGCGGCAAGACTGGCAGCAGAATCCTCTTCGTCTGTAAGTAGTTTGATTGAAAGGATCCTTCCACGGGCATCTGAGATCTCTGAATTTCATATGTCACGTTCTCTGTTACCATGATAGGTGGTACTGATTACTAGGACAGTTTGTATGAATTTATTGTTTTTAAGTTTGTTACTATGTTGTATTAGCTTGGTGGTGAGTTTCCACTTGTAAAATGACACCACAGGGAACAAAACCATTTACAGCAGTGTGACACTGTGGGCAAGGAAGCCCCACATTCCTCTTTACCCAACATTGTCCCCATGAGTATCTGAGGAAAGGAGTAAGGACTGGTTATAATTCCTTCATGGGTCAAAAACAGGTATGATTAGTGACGACAGTAGGTTTAAGGCAGAGTAGTTGCAAGTGACACTTAAAATGGAATCAACAGAGATGATATCTTTTTCCATTTGCTTCTACTCGAAAACAAAAGCCACAACCAATTTCACATCTTTGTTAAGAAGAAATCATCTGTGCTGAACTAAGGATGAGCTGCAATTAGTGCAGCACAAAGGACAAAAAGTGGCAAGGAGGTGGTGAGGAAGCGTAACCTGCCCCTCGTATGTGAGATGCTGCAGGTTATCGGAGCTCTTCCTGCCAGCCATTTAACTAACAGTCACAGATGGGAGTAGTACAGTGTCCCATTGCATTAACCATGGCACCTGCCTGTCTGTGACATCACTCCCTGTGACACTGTTAGAAACCACAATGATCAAGATAGGAAAGGGTCTTGAAAAGGCCAACAGTGGCCCCCAAGTCAGACATAGAGACCAGAGACAGAAATGAAATATGCGAAACGTTAGATGTTTGAAATAAAGAACAAATATGTTAAAGAAAATTAAAGTCAGCTGAGTATGAGAGAACTAGATTTTAGGACAAGTAACCCTCTTGGGAATCTCTTGAAAGGAAAGGCAAAACAAAGTTGGCAATTATTAGAGTTGTTTGTGATAATGAAATATGAAAGTGCTGCGTAAGGCAGCAGCCACAAAATTGCAGCTACAGACCAAATTTTCCCCCCACGGAAGCTCTTTGCAACCCCCACGGCATTTTCAATTCTTTGTCCATTGTCAGCATTGATATATCAGATGGTTTACCATAAAACTCTGGATTTTCTGTGTATCTTGAAAGACAGAACAGGTCCGTGTTTCTCATGGCAACTGGACCTGGAGCAGAGGCATTTCTCTGTCTGTTTTGAACACTCACCTCCTCTCATGGTGCCCCTCTTTCAATTAGGTTACCTCTTTGGCCCCATTCCACATTTGAGTTAGTGATCCCTGGTGGGATGTTAAATCTCTGTGCATGTGCTGTTATTGGTATGTGCACTGGCTTATTCTGTCTCTGTTTTCTTTCTTGAGAACATTAGTTACTGTGTCCTTTGCCTACTTATATATAAATCCTTTGTGGACAAATACCATCTTTACATGAATTCCTGTTGCTTTGTAAATCCCTTGCTAATCACATTTCCAAGAATTGTGTGATTAGCTAAATAAACCCTACATAGACAACGTCACCAAGTTAGAAAGAGATAGAAAGACCATTTACCTGTGTCCATTTCGATTATCTTCTGGATGGAAATTCACACATCTTTCCTTACTGTTCGCTTATTCAGTCATTGCATTTCCTACAAGATCCTGCCATATGGCCCCTCACTATTCCATGCCCTAAAGCCTAGCCATTGCCAGATACACCATGCATAAACTGCAATCCACCCATCCAACAACTGTTTCTCCATTATCACTTTATAAACCAGCTCAATGTCATCTTCTCTTTATCCCTCCTTGGTTGCCTTAATCATGTAACTATGGGGACATGAAATCTATCTTTTTATATGATACCTGCCACAGTACTTGTTACATAATAGGTGCTGAATTTTAAAAAATGGAAAATGAATAAATCAATATATTTGAGGCAGCCTAAAACTTAAGGAGATTTCATTCAAATGAGAACAGATATTACTTTAAACAGCTCTTGACTCAACAATTGAAGAACAGTTTTTTTTCACACTATTTGTTGAACTTTTTACTTAGTATAGGGTTAATATTATGTGTATAAAGTTAACTGAAAATAGATCTTAGTAAAAATAAGAATGGGAATAGAAAAGTGAGGAGAAGAAGGGTGGGAGTGCAGGTGGGAGGGAAGATAGAATGGGAAGAATCACCATATTTCTAAATTTGTATTTATGAAATGCATGAAGTTTGTATACCTTAAATAAAGTTTCTGGGTGATATATATACACACACACATATACACACATACACACACACATACAAGCACACACATACACGTGCATGTGCCAAAGAAAAAATGCTTATATCTTGTAATAAAGACCTTGATCCTGTTTTAAAAACAGTAGGACATGCTCTATTTCAAAGCTTGAGTCTAAAATGCTCTCTACGAGACAACAAAAATAACCAGTGAGGGCTGGCATTGCAGCATAGCTGGGTAAAGCTGCTGCCTGCAATACCAGCATCCCACGTGGGCACCACTTCATGTCTAGCTACTCCACTTTCCATCCAGCTTCCTGCTAATGTGCCTGGGAGAGCAATGGAAGATGGCCCAAGTCCTTGGGCCCCTGCCTCCCATGTGGGAGACCTGGAAGAAGCCCCTGATTCTTGGCTTTGGCCTGGCTTATCCCTGGCCGTTGTGGGGATCTGGGGCGTGAACCAGCAGATGGAAGATACCTCTCATCTCTCTCTTTCTCTCTGCTCCTCCTCCCCTCCTCCTCCTTTTCTTCCTTCCTTCCTTCCTTTTTTTTCTTTCTCTGTAGCTCTTTCAAATAAATAAATAAATTTTTTTAAAAAATAGCCATCTAATTCAATGAGTCTTAATTGATCAAATTATTTAATAGGATTTGTATCATTGGCAAACCAGATCAGGTCTTTGAACAAATATGAGAATTCTCTTAGTCCATAGTTAGGAAAATGGATTAAGCATTAAAAGCCATGTAAAGATATAATCTTGGATTTTTTGAATGCCACAGAATGAGACATGACTGCATAAGAATTAGCGGCTTGGGGTCCTCTGGGTTCTTTCTGTAATTATGGCCCTGCCCAAAAATGGGGCCCCAGGGTAGCATGGTCTGAAATCTATAAATATATTTCAACTGTGGTGATTTTTACCTTTCTGAAAATCTGTCTTCCTCTCTGTCTTTTCTATATTTGTTTCACTCTATGCCATCAGTTAAAGAGATTAAGTATAATCATATACTTTAATTATGCTGATACAGTAAAAATTAACAAATATCTCCCCTCTGCAGCTCCTTTCTCCTTTTGTTTCTACTTCTTACCTCTCTTAATCAGCTTATTTTCCTTTTTTCTCCCCTAATTCCTATCTCTCATTACTCTTGTTCCTCCTTGTTTTTCCTAATAAGCCTTGTTATGTAGAATCAATCTACCATCTATTTCTTATATTTATTGACCACTTTAAGTCCTTATTCCTAATTTTTAAAAGCAAGTATGTTAGATGGTATATATTTCACTCTTCAAAGAAAGATATTGTGTGTTATTTTTTATGTTTTTCACATCTGTTGGCTAATATCTATTAGTTAAAAAATAAAGTAGAAAGAAACTTTTTTTTACCCTTGTTGAATCAACAAAATACCTTGGCCAAATCCAGGTCATTTTTATACAACCCGTAGGCTCAGAATAGCTTTTACCTTTTTTAATTGTTGAAAGTAATCCAAAGAAGAGTCATGTTGTGTGACAGAGATTCAAATTTTTGTGTCCACTAGTGTATAATCATGCTCGTTTATTTACGTATCGTCTATGTCTACTTTTGTGCAGTATCAGCAGAGCTGAATAATAGTTCTCATATGGCCTGCTTCCATTTTTTCACTTTTCAGTTATCATTCCAGAATAGCATGAGTCATAGCTTAAGATACTCTGTTGTAACATTACTGGGCCAACTCAACATCTTAGATATCCGAATGATTCCTGGTTAACTATTACAGAGAGCAAAGCAACAACTGAAATCCACAACTGGCTCAGATAAGTTTCTGTCTTTTAACAAAGCATAAAATATATGCAAGAAAAAGGTATTTATGTTAGGAAATCAGAAGAAATGCCTGAATCACAGGTCAGAATTGCCATATGCCAAACTTAATTATAGAAAGTCATGGATATAAAATACAGAGGTCCTCAAGGTTCTTTCTTTGCAACACAAATCATTTCTTTGTTAAAAAAGAACCATAAATTAAAAATCATCAAAAATCTTTATGAAAGCCAGATCTGTGTGAACCTTTCCTACAGTTATTTTTCTGGATATAAAAAACAGGCTGTGTTTCCTCATGTCTTTTGACTTAATCAACAGACTCTAATTATTTTTAAAAAAATAATTTATTTATTTGAATGGCAGAGTGACAGAGAGGGGGAGAGACAGAGAAAAAGATCTTCCAATTGATGGTTCACTCCAAAATGGCCACAATGTCCAGAGCTGGACCTGGCTGAAGCCAGGAACCAGGAAATCCATCCAGGTCTCCATATGGGTGGCTGGGGTCCAAGCGCTTGGGCTGTTTTGCACTGCCTTCTCAGGTGTAATAGCAGGGACTTGGATCAGAAGAATAGTGGGAACTCAAACCATTGTTTATATTGGATGCTGGTGTGACAGGTAGAGGCTTAACTTGCTGCACCACAACTCTGGCCCCTATTTTTATTTACTTATTTATTTAAAATGGAGGGAAAGAGAGCTCTTTCATCTGCTGGTTCATTTCTTAGGTGCCTGTAATAGCCAGATTAGGTCCAGTCCAAGCCAGAGCCAAGAACTCAGTCCAGGTCTCCAATGTTGGTGGCAGGAACTTGACTACTTGTGTCATCACTGTTGCCTCCAGAGAGTGAATTAGCAAGAAACTAGAATCAGGAGAGGAACCAGGACTTGAATCCAGGCATTCCAGTATAGGATGTAGGCATCTCAGCCACTCTGCCAAATGCCTGCCTCTTAAATCAGTTCTTTATACAATAAAAATTGTCTTTAAAGAATTTCTAAGTTTTCAGAGAAGTGTACTAATCCACTTCCCTCTTTATAAAATAATGCCAAATAAACCCCTGACTAAATATGGATGTATATACAAATATACATATAAATATATGCTTTATGATATATATGATAATATATGAGAATGCAGAAAGTTAAGATTACATATATACTGATTGGTAATGGTAGTTACATGATCAAGAGTGTGATTTTATCAACATTTCATATATGAAGAATGCAAAAAGTATATTGACCAAAAGAAAAAGTCTCATTAGCTATGTGTTAAAAGCTATCACATTTTTTTTTGACAGGCAGAGTGGACAGTGAGAGAGACAGAGAGAAAGGTCTTCCTTTGCCATTGGTTCACCCTCCAATGGTCGCTGCAGCCAGCGTGCCACGGCCGGCGCACCGCGCTGATCCAATGGCTGGAGCCAGGTGCTTCTCCTGGTCTCCCGCACTTGGGCCATCCTCCACTGCACTCCCTGGCCACAGCAGAGAGCTGGCCTGGAAGAGGGGCAACCGGGACAGAATCCGGCACCCCGACCGGGACTAGTACCCGGTGTGCCGGTGCCGCAAGGCTGAGGATTAGCCTAGTGAGCCGCGGCACCGGACTTAAAAGCTATCACATTTTAAATAGCACGCTAGAGTAATTGAACAGAATTCTACAGAAAAAGTTATCTCAACAGTAAAACATATTTTAAACCCACCTATACTGAGAGAGTAATTTCCTGGATACAGCTCGGCAAGAGTGAAATTGTTTCCCAAAGGCTTCAAGGCAGAAAGCTGAAAACAGATTTTCTGATGGCTTGTGTATTTGCCTACCAAAAAATTCTGTTTGCCACTCCATAGGTGTTCTCCAAATTCACAGAAAAGCTGCTTCTTTGGAGAGGAATGGCAATTTAATTTTATATATTTTATAGATTTGCCTTTTATGTTTTTGTAGAAAGAGTTCCCTGGGTTTTGTTTGCATACCTCATTGACTTCTGTCTTCCCAAAAACATACAGGTTCACATTCCCATATTAAGCCGTGTGTGCTCCATATTTTCCAGCAGCCAACGCAGCAGAGAAGTGCTCCTGACATCTCCTTCACCATTGATGCGAACAAGCAACAACGGCAGCTGATTGCAGAACTAGAAAACAAGAACAGGTAAGGCTCTCAAGCCTTTCTGGCTTTTTTGATCAACATGTTCATTCATTCACCGACAGTCATGGCTTGAAGTCTCTAATGCTTTCACTCTGTAAGCATACTCAAGGAGGGCATCTCAAGTCAATGCAGCTGGCTTCTGGCATTTAGATCTTCACACACTTACTGAGAAAATCCACATTGCTATGTGTGTATTTCTGAAGTGTCAACAAGATGGATGTTGTCTCTCCATCTGTCTCTCCCAACAGTCTCATTTCCCTTTTTTCTGATACACTTACTTTTGTTAAAGAGCCATTTCGTGCAGGACAGCCCTTCCAAGTACTAGGTGGTTGTTGTGTCTCCATTCCTAGACAGCTGGGAGGCTCACCAGGAAGATACCCTATAAGGATACCAGCTAAAGCCATTTGGAGTGATGCCACCATCACCCAGTTGTTCAAGTAAAACTTCTCCATACCCACTCTATCAGCCAGTCCTTTTTCTATTAGACACAGATTGATTTGCAGTCTACCTCTACAACATATCCCAGATACTATCCACTTCAGCTCCACCACCACCACCTCATCTGACCTGTCATTTTTTATGTATCAATTATATCATATTATTCCCAGGTTAAAACCTACTAATGATTCACCATTGCACTTTCATGGAAAGCCCTCTCCTCTTATCCCAGCTGTGAGGTCCCCCCGACTTGATTCTTGCCTACCTTTCTAGCTTCAGCTCACCTTGCTCATCACACTCCAGCCCCATACAGGTTCTTTCTGCCCTGACTTGCTTTGCACCAGTTGTTCTGTCAGTCCAGAGAGCCCTTCCTCTGGGTATGAGCAATGGCTCCTCCCCTTCATTCAGGTCGGAACTCCAATGTCAGCTCTTGAAGCCCAACTGTGGGATCTTTCCCACTACCCCCCACCCCAGTATCCACTCTCTTTTGTACCCTGTATGGGGGATGGGGGGAGGGGAACTAATCGCTATCTAAAACAATGCCTCTTACACACTTGCTTCCTCGATTATTGTTTGTCTTCTTTGACTGGTGGAAATTCTTTTAGAATGAGGCCATGCCAAATGGCCATGTGGCCCAGAACCATGCTTGACACATAGCAGGAACTCAGCATATAAATACTGAATGACAGAATAATGTATTGCCAAGTAAGATCCCAAACTCAGTGCTGAGGAAACACAATACAGAAACAACTTGTTTATTCTATACTTCTTAGACATGTCCAAAAAATATCTTAATGCTCAATCCCTTATTAAACTCTGATGTCATTTCTGAGGTCACACTTGTAGAGTAAAAGAACAAGGTGTGATAATTATCTCGTTCCTGTAGAGTTTGACCTGAAACTTTTGAGATAAATGGTCAAAGTATTCTTTAAACTTCATAGAAAAAAAAAAAATAAAAGTGAAGGTGCAAACACTGTTGGCACATCTTCATGGTTTTTCTAGTAAAAAGACTTTTGGCCTGATAATCTTAAGAGCTGGCTCATACCATTAAATTAAAATGGAAATATCTTAATAAATGTGACACCATGTCTCCATAGCCTTTGAAACCACCACTCAAAGAGATGTATTCACATCATAGCTGGAGTATTTTCAAAAAATGGCATATATGATCCCTCCCTCTTAATTTTGAAGTTTTATTATTTATTTGTGTATTTGAAAGCCAGAGTGACAGAGAGGGGAATATTCTTCCATCCTTTGGCTTACTCCCCAAATGCCTACAACACCTTAATTTTAAATATATATGTATAAAATTTACATACATAAAAGCATACATGCATATGGCTTATGCACCAGATCAAACAATTTGGATTTTATTTTTATGAATAGCAGTGGTAAAGTGACAGAATACCTACATCTTTGTGGTAAATGAATAATCAGCTTATTAAATCTGTGGGTTGGATTTACAAAGGATTGACTAGAAGCTGTTGAAAGTGGTGAGGACCAATGTAGAATAAATGGCACTAGAAATAAATCAAAATAAAAGAGCATAAAAGAACCAAAACAGGAGATGACTAAGAAAATAGAATAAATATTTCATGAATGTCAATTTACTAAATTCTGTTATTCACTTCTAACTTTCTATTAGGATTCTGGATTTTCCAACAATAATCACACAACTCCGCACTAATAGCGCTCTGTTCTTTCACTCTCTTTTTCTTTCCTTTCTCCTACACATCTGTCCTGAAATAAAGCATAAAGTTAGAGGTGGCAGTGAGAAAAAGAAATAAAATGTCAGAGTCAAAGAAGGTCTTTGTGCAACATCAGCAGGTGCAGGTCAAAGCTGGCCTGAGTTTCCACAGAGTTCTCTTCTTAGAAAAGACTAAAGTAAAAATCCACAAGCCCACAGATATGTTGGTTGCAGTATGCACCTACTTTTGCACCTCTCCAGAGCACTTTGTTTTCCCTTCCAATCCTCTCCTCCATCAAGCCTGAGAAGAGCTCACTTGGGAGGCAGGGGGAGAGAATCAGGGTTTCCTTTGAGGAGATATCCAAAATATGTGCGTCCTTATTCTAGGTCTGTTGCAGATTCCAAAATCAGCAGGAAGTAGCATGCATGTCCTAAGGACTCCTGCTGTGCCTGGATACCATTCTTAAGGCTTGCTTCCAGACATTTTTGCATTGAGCTCTCTGAATGCATGCTGTTTGTTTTCTAAGAGATGGCAGAGAGCTCTATGCTATCCCTTTGTTCTTTCATGGTTCCTAAGTCCCACCCTATCCCTGATTAGCACCTAATCTGTCCTGAACTCATCTCTCTCAGCCAACAGCCTCATGCTCTGCTAAAACCCAGGGCCTTGTGCTAGACACTTATCCAAGTGGTATTCCTGTACTAGGAAAAGTGACACATACCCCCCACACACATTGGATCCTTGGTCTCCAGGGTGACTGTTAACCGATCGCCAGAACTCTGAGCTTAAGGGGAAGATAGAGTTCCTCATTTTGCTTCATGACTTTTAACCCTAGGTAATTCACGGACATGTCAGTGATAATCTTTAGAATGCTTCCTTTTAGCACCCAGGCAGGACCAGGTGGGGGTAGTATAAGGATAATAGGATGTTTCAAATGGTATTTCACAAATCATAGCCTGCACAGACTACACTTACCATGATAAGTCTCAGAGACCAAGGCAGTCTGTTATATACAGGCTTTGGAATTAGCTGACCTGGGTTCAGATCACCTCTACCACATACTAGAGCAAGTCTTTTAACTAGTCTCTGCCTTGATTTCCTCAATCATGAAACAGAGATATAAGAATTGTGCCTATAAATCCTAGAACTGTTACAGGATTAAATAAATAAGATTAAGGAAGATGGCATAGTTCGAAGCACTCAGTGTCCATTATGAATTTTTCCATTATGTTTTCTTACCAGACCTACTTCATTCTTTCCCTTCCTTGGACTAAAGCTCTCAGTCATGGTTCTGGTTTTGGAACCAACAAGAAAACCTAGCAGGAGTTCTAAAAGATCAGGATTTTAGCCCTGTAAGAAATATTGGGGATCCCAGCTCACTGATCTTCGGGTTGAATAATGTGGGACCTGGGGGTGGGGCTTGTAGAAGTCCCTCCCTTTTTTGAAACCAGAGATAGTCCCTGTTCACTGCCTGGCATACTGAGATTCACTGAAAGACTTCTTTACTTAAAAGGTTTCCCTTGGGAAATTAAAAAATAAAAAAAGAGTGGGAACGCATGCAGTTACAGTGAAGCTTTCTCACCCTTCCTCTGAGAGGTGTGATGACTCACTGGCAGGTAGTCCCATTTCTCTGATGTGACTATGAAGCAGGAAGTTGGAAATCAGCCTTTCAAATGGAAAGCCACCCTCCCCTTAGCCCACCGAGTCCACCTGCCATTCTTAGTGCTTTGTTCTATCTTACTAGCTCTTGTGCATTTTGTTGAGTATGAGACTGACACCCCCAACCCCCAAGAATGTGCAACGCATAACCTTGCTTAATGGCTTTGACTCACTTAGGAGTCACTCACCTTTGCACAAGTCACATCTTTTATGTCCAGCCTCCTGTGCACCCAAATGCCAGGCAGCCCAGGCCCCCACATCAATAACAGACTGACGCATCTCACCCTTCCACATAGGTCACACCAATACACGCTGTGTCACAGACTCAATCACAGTGAATCCTTTTAAAAGCACTTTGCTTCTAAGGCTGCTCTCTTTGGGATCCATTATTAAGGAGAAAAATGGTTAAGAAAGAAAAAGATTTTTGCCTACCTGAGGGCTTCTCAGATAAGTTCAGTAAAAAAGAATTTCATTCTTGTTGAGAGAATGAGGTTATGTAGTTTTGTGAAATGAGCACCATTTATCCTTATTTTCCCTCCAAGCACCTATTACTTGGTGGCTACAGATACTTTCTGGTGGCAGAGTATGATCATAAATAATAGGAAGAGACATTTTTGTCTCCTAAACAGCGTGCTCTTCAAAGTTGTCCACTTTACCGTAGCTCTGTATTACTTACCAGGGAGATTGCTGGGTCTTGGTGCTAACTCTGAACAACAGACAGCAGAGCTTCATGGCTGGGACGTGCTGGATGGGAAGCCAGTGTTCCCCTCACCCATAGCACCCAACCAGCTGCCACCAAAGCCCCATCAGCACTGGGAGTCTCTTGGTTGGCGTAGATCAGTTCTGCTCCTCAACCTAACCAAGTCCCTTCTCTGTTCTGCCGGCCCTGATCTGCTCAGATTTTACTATTCTGGAAGTCACTTGACGCTGGTTTCTCACTTTCCTCCTCTCTCCCAAGAGAAATCTTACAGGAGATCCAGAGGCTGCGGCTAGAGCACGAACAAGCTTCTCAGCCCGCACCAGAGAAGGCGCAGCAAAACCCCACCCTGCTGGCAGAGCTCCGGCTCCTCAGGTAAGAGAGGGCACGCGTCAGCTCGGGAATGGAAACGGTGGCACTGTTGAATGGACTCTACCCATGTCTAGCGGGAAAACAGCGCTGCACCGTCAGAATGTTCCTTAATAGCACATGCCTAATTGACAGCATTTGGGAAGAAGCTGTTTATATGTATTTCTCTCATTTAACACAGAGAAAAGTAAATGAGGCTCTTTAGGTCAGAAATAAAATCTCTCTCGTCTATGGCCACACTACCCTAACGTGCCCGATCTCGTCTAATCTTGGAAGCTAAGCAGGGTCGGGCCTGGTTAGGACTTGGATGGGAGACATAAAATCTCTCACTGGAAAAATTTTGAACTCAGTTCTCCTTAGTTATTTGCACTATTAGCAGTGTGTTTTACAAAGGCTCAACAAAACACATAAACAGCTAAATAAATAATACAGACTCACTCTCTCTCTCTCTCTCTCTCTCTCTCTCTTTTTGGAAAGGTAGAGTTAGACAATGAGAGAGAGACAGAGAGAAAGGTCTTCCTTTTTCCATTGGTTCACACCCCAAGTGGCTGCTATGGCTGGTACACTGTGGCCGGCGCTCTGCGCCCATCTGAAGCCAGGATCCAGGTGCTTCCTCCTGGTCTCCCATGCAGGTGCAGGGCCCAAGGACCTGGGCCATCCTCCACTGCCTTCCCAGGCCACAGCAGAGAGCTGGCCTGGAAGAGGAGCAACCAGGACAGAATCCGGCGCCCCAACCGGGACTAGAACCCAGAGTGCCAGCTCTGCAGGTGGAGGATTAGCCTAGTGAGCCGCGACGCCAGCCCAGGCTCTTACACTTAAAAATTTACGTGCTCCTGGGTCACTGATACTGCATTTTCTAACTGGCATTTCTTTCCTCCTTGGTGTTGCCATCTTGGAACAACATGATGATTCTAACCCCTCCCTCGCCCTGATGTGTGGGAATCCCAAGACCCCAGCTGAGTCCAGAGCTACATTAACTTTGCCCAGAACTTTGGTGCTATTGGCCATCGTGTCACCTAGAGTGTGAGACCTGACATGCTGAAGTCCCAGCTGATCGGCCTGCCCACCTTCATTGTACTTCTGCCTGGAAGGAAAAGACACTCTCTCCCTTGAAGGGATTTCTCTGTAGACATGTATAAATCACACACTCTGTGTCAAGCATTTTCACAGTTTGGGGATTGCATGGGTACCTGATAACCCCGCTTAAGAAATCCTGACCTGGGGGCCAGCGCCGTGGCTCACTTGGTTAGTCCTCTGCCTTTCGGTGCCAGCATCCCATATGGGCGCCGGGTTCTAGTCCCGGTTGCTCCTCTTCCAGTCCGGCACTCTTCCCCGGGAGTGCAGTGGAGAATGGCCCAAGGGCTTGGGCACCTACCTGCATCCGCGTGGGAGACCAGGAGTAGGCACGTGGCTCCTGGCTTCGGGTCGGTGCAGTGCCAGCCCTAGCGGCCATTTGGAGAGTGAACCAATGGAAGGAAGACCTTTCTCTCTGTCTCTCTCTCTCACTATTTATAACTCTACCTGTCAAAATTAAAAAAAGAGAGAGAGAGAGAAAGAGAAAGAGAAAGAGAAAGAAACCCTGACCTGGGTATGTGCTTGTCATTTCAGACTTCAAAGAACTGCAAAACAATGGGCTCTTGCAAAGTTACTTTGGCTTTAGTTCACCCTGAGAGGTGGCCATAGAGAGCAGCCGCAGGAGCCCCTTGTTATCACGTTCATAGAACTCCTCTCCATTGCATCCTTTCCCAGTGTCCTCCTGAGAAACCAACGGGACAAACTGCTTTCAGCGGGCGGGGCAGGGAAAGGGAAGAAGCGAGCAGAGCGCTGCTTTTCAGGAATGCAGAGTTTTAATTAATAGTCTTAATTTTCTAATTGTTTATGAAACTTTTTATTAAAATTTTAGCAGACATATATAAAATGTACATACTTATGGAATAGTATTGATGTTTCATTACAAAAATCGGACTATGTATAATGTCTAATCAGGGTAAACATATTTATCTTTTCAAGCATTTAATATTTATTTATAGTGAAAACACCCACAATCTTATCTTCTAGTTTTTTACAATGAAATTTACAGTAAATTAACCTCATCTATATTCATTCCACTGTGTAGCAGAACTCCAGAACCTCTTTCTTTTGTCTAGCCTATAATCTAGAACCTGTCAATCAATCTTACTCAATTATAAATGATCATGCTTCTCTCTTTACTTTAGCCAGAGGAAAATGAAAGCCAACTTTGCAGCCCAGAGGTGGGATTATGTGATAGGCATTTCTGTATGTAATCTGATACTTACAATACACTAAGATCTACATACACTGTCCTATATAATTTCTATAATAAGACTGAGAGAAATACACTATTATTTTTCACCTATTATAAACAAGAAAATTGAGACTTGCATAAGGTAAATGAAAGTTGGAGGCATCGTAACTATTAACCCCTAAGTATTTATATATATGCATATACTTTATAAGAAAAAATATTTTCAAATTCAGGAGTTTAGTATGGATATATTATCTAAAATACAATTCATGTTAAAATCTTACCAATTGTCTAAACACTATCCTAAAAGAAAATAGACTAACATTCATACAGGACTGATGTTGTGGTGTAGCAGATTAAGCCACCACTTAAAATTCCAGCAGCCTATTTGGGTGCCGGTTCGAGTCCTGGCTGCTCCAGTTCAATCCAGCCCCCTGCAAGTGCATTTTCCTTGGGAAAGCAGCTGAGGGCGGCCCAAGTGCTGGGCCCCTGTATCCTGTGGGAGGGCCTGGAAGAAGCTCCTGGCTTCAGCCTGGCCCAGCCCCATTGCAATCATTAGTGGAGTGAACCAGCAAATGAAAGACCTCTCTTTCTCTCTCTCTGTCTCTGTAACTCTGCCTTTAAAATAAATAAAATAAATCTCTTTTAAAATTACATGCAATATTAAAATATCATGATAGACTTTCAAAATAAAAACCATTCCTCTAGAGATGAATACATTTAACTCTCGGAAAATAAAATCACTATTTAATCCTTGTTTTCTCATTTCTGTTTGGAATGGTGGAGTCTAATCACAGATTTATTACTGGGTTACTGGTGTAAACACTTACAGAGAAGAATAAATAAAGATGTTACTAAATTTTTTTTTAGTTTAACTCAATGTCATATTTTTAAGAGATTACTACTGTAAGATAAACATATAAATAAGATTTTAATGTTGACTAATTCTGTGTTAACTGTTTAAATGTAAATTAATGCTGTTAACTTTAAATGCCCATGTGTTTCATACTTATAATATTAGAATTTTCCTTTTACCTTCTCAAAATATTCCAAAATACCAAAAACTACATTCCCATATACAAAAGATAACAGAGGCCGGCACTGCAGCTCAATAGGCTAATCCTCCGCCTAGCGGTGCCGGCACACCGGGTTCTAGTCCTGGTCAGGGAGCCGGATTCTGTCCCGGTTGCCCCTCTTCCAGGCCAGCTCTCTGTTGTGGCCTGGGAGTGCAGTGGAGGATGGCCCAAGTGCTTGGGCCCTGCACCCCATGGGAGACCAGGAGAAGCACCTGGCTCCTGCCTTCGGATCAGCGCGGTGCGCCGGCTGTGGCACGCTGGCCACGGAGGCCATTGGAGGGTGAACCAATGGCAAAGGAAGACCTTTCTCTCTCTCTCTCTCTCTCACTGTCCACTCTGCCTGTCAAAAAAAAAAAAAAAAAAAAAAAGATAACCAGAGATATACCTACTCTTAGTTCAAGCTGTACTCTAAAGTACTCAGTACACCACATGAAGACAGTATCAAAGAAAAGCAATTAATGGATTTGTCATTGAAGAGTGTTTTTTAATGGGACAAGACTTTAAAAATTAGAAAGTGTTAGCCCAGAGAGACAAGCGCTAAAAAAAGAGATAGCACCACCACAGCCTATGAAATGTTGATGTGCCTCATCCCCTGCAGGCAGAAGAGAGGCAGTTATAAAGGGGATTCAAGGAAAAATTGCTTCAGGAATGAGCCATAAATGACAATCAAAGTTTGAAAATATAAATGCAACTATAGTCAAAGGAGACCGAGATATGTTTATAAATTTTAAATTCAAAATTCATTATAGAGAAAGCCTGTATGAAAACAAATTAGAAATGTCTCATTTACGGCCCTAACCTGACACCCTACAAAATGTTTCAACTGAATGAGTCATTGACCTAACTCAATATGACATTTTTATATTGTCCATTTTTCATGTCTGAGTTCCTGCTGTAGCTTCCCTTAATATGGTATCTGTGTCATCAAGAGTACCCACATCAGTTCATGCATTAATGCATACACAGCTAAAACATTCACACATTTATAGAATATAAGTTTTAATATTTCAAACTCAAACAGAAGCCTTTAGGGTAAGGGAAAGTTGTATATATTACTTATTCACTAATGATCATAAAATAATGGATTTGAAATTGGTTTTGAAAGTATATGTATCCTTCAAAAATGTGAGCCATTAATAATATTATTCTCCATTTTTCATTTCTTTTCCTTTTTAGATATTTCTGGTACCTCTTAATGTCAACTTAAATGATGGAATGTAGATTGTCCTTAGTGGTCTCCATTCTGCCTGACATCTTAATAGAAGTTTTTTAGAACAAAATAAAATTAAACAAACATAAACCTTATATATCAGTTTCAGGTGTGGGTCAATTACATAGGAATTCCTTTATTCTCACATCACTTTATGAAAGCAAACACAAGCCAAAAAACTTAGATTTGTCTGTAATAACTATGCACGTTAATATTGCAACTCTGAATGTTACCACATTGCATACTGGGGATGAAAACTATTTAAAATGTATGTTTATAAGTCATGTTTTTGAACACTAAGGTAATCAATATTTTCTGCAAATTTACAAACGAATCTTTGGATCCAGATGACCTGGAATATTGGCCTTTTTCAGTGAAAATTTGGCTTTTGCCTGTTGTCTCAAGGGAAGCCAGTGGCACAACACAAGGCCTGCCACAGAAAATATCTTGTTAATGGTCAGTTAGGTCATGGTCAACGGGTGGAAATGTCTGAAAGGGTTTTAATTCTTTCTAAATGCAGGACAGCTTCTAACAAGCAGCAGTATATGCCCAGCTGCAGTTGTTCGATTGACGATAGTTGCCTGTCTGGGAACCATGTCGAAGATGCAAAGGGGTGTCCTTCCTCAGAGCCCGGTAGTCTCGCAGAACTAGGAAGGGTCACTCAGCGAGTTGAATGCTGTTTCTGATGCCAACTGCTTCTTTCTTAGACAGCGCAAAGATGAGCTGGAGCAGAGAATGTCTGCTCTCCAGGAGAGCCGGAGAGAGCTGATGGTCCAGTTGGAAGGCCTCATGAAGCTGCTAAAGGTCAGCCATTTCTACTAAGTTTCTTCAGTCTGTTGCTATGGTGTGTGTCAGGTCTCTTACACAGAATGTGCCATTATTTTTCTAATTAATATACCTGATTTCCCCAATGTGTGGTTTCAAACTCAGGTACAGAACTGTTTGTTAGACCCATGAGTCATTAGCGGTCAACTATAGATCTCATTCTAATCCGTTTCCTACAACCAGGCTACTGAAGCCCTGCATGGGGAAATTTCTTCTCAGCTTATTCCCCATTCCTTTATGTCCTTGAAAGTAATAAAATGCAATTTTTAAAGAAGTATCTTACATTTAATAGCTTTCAGCAACTCTGGCTATAATTGAATAGAGGCGACTATCTAGAAAATTAAAATACAGCTATTAAATAACTTGGGCAAGTTTAGTTTTATTAAAGAAGTAACATGTTAATCTCAGTAGGATGTTTTAGCCATCTGTGTGGCTTTAGTAGCAAGTCACACAACATCTGTAGGTCTCAAATGCAAACAGTAAGTGGGAATATCCGCTTACTCTTCTGTAGGCAGAGTTTATTTGGTATCTGCAGAAGTCCTCTGTGGAGTGCTATAATCTGATATTCTCACTTGAAGTCCCATTCTTCCTTTGATAAAGACTCATTCCTTCCTTCAGTATATACTGAATTTCTGTTCAAGTCAAAAAGTAGATGAATTGTGTCCACAGGCCAGCAGGAGTGTCAGAGCTGCCTAGTCACCTTGCCTGATGTAAAGAAGCAGGAACTAATATAGATGAGAATTGTGACACGCCAAAGCCAGGAACTGAAGCTCCCAGGACAGCTCCCTGTGAGGCAGCAGCTCCTGCTTTTCAGTTCAGGCGGCACTCACATCCCCAACACATGACAATTTGTTGTTTCTGTATTGTTGGTTCTTCCTTCCTCCCTCCCTTCCTCTTTATTTCTCCCTTCCTCCTTCCCTTTTTCATTTATTTCCCTAACAGAAATTATTTTTAACCACAGTCACTGCTCTTGTAACATTTCTTTTGTTTTCCTTTTTCATTCCTCAGTCAACGTTTTGTCATCAGTGTCCTCTTTAGCAATCTATATTAGGAATGCTTTATCTTTACTCCAAAAAACTTTAGTAGTAGATTAGACATGTGAAGTGTAGAATTCATGGTTTTTTCCTACTTTTTGTGGTAAGACAGGATAAGATAATTAATAACCTGCTGCTGTTTCCGGCCTGTTGTCTTATTTGATGAAACAGAAAAGTTCTTTCCTGCTTCTCTATACAATTGTACAAAATGAAGAGGTCTGAACCCATGTTATCCTTCATTGAATGGCAGGAAGCTTTGAGAACTGTACCTTGCTAGTGTTCCTATAGCTTCTGTCATCATAGTGATGAATAGGAGATTACTGACCACCAGACACCTAGACAGCAGCCTGGCCCAAGTGAATACAACCCATTACCAGCATGTACAAACACCAGGCTAGAGAAACAGGTCATTCTGAGAGATGGTTGGACACATAGAGGAAAGAGATGTGTCTGTAGTCTCAAATACATAACAGACCTGAAACTGTAGTCACTGAAGAGGCAGAGGCCTGGATCTGCCTTCGAAGCCATGTTGATGTGTCTCCCATCTTGCATTCCTTCACACTGTATGTACCTGCTCTTCCTGGAACCCTGGGTAATCTAACTATTATTGATTCGATCTTTCTGTAGGAAGAAGAACTGAAGCAGGGAGTAAGTTATGTCCCCTACTGCAGGTCTTAACTAACAGTGGAGGGGCCTGCCATCCTGCCGATTTTCTCATTGCTTTTGCCTCTAATGTATGTTCATGCTTCAGTTTGGAAAGAAAAAAAATCATACTAATTTGCTTCCTTTTCAATGTAGTGCTTGAATTGAGATTATGAAATTTAGCATTTTTATAACTATCTCTACTGTGGGCATCAAAAGAGCTATTAAATCTTTTAGAAGAGAGAATAAACTGTAATTAATTGACAACTCTGTGGACCCCCAGATATATAAGTGTCAAAACAGTCTTATGGTTTTCAGGGCTGTTGACTAGACCCTTCTGTTAATATAAAGACACCACCACCATTTCAGCAGACTACACTAACGTCAGCAATATCTCAAAACCTGCAGCACACAGAAGCTTACCTCCACATCCTCTCATGCCGTGGGCATACAGAGCAGTTTCCATTTTACTGAAAAGGTGTAAAACCTCTTTTCATGTCCTCACACCACATAATTTTGAAGCCCTGTTCCCACTGCTCGCCAAAATGTTTTCAATCTTATGAGAGAAATATTGTCCCCAGTAATGGGCTTCATCTCTCATCTTTTTGGTTCTTCCCCAAAGCAGAATCCCAACTGTTGCCAGTAGTCTAATGAATAGGAAGCTTTTAGCCTTTCTCCTATCGCCAAGAATTGTTCTGTTCTGGGAGTTCACAGGATCATGACATACATTTTTCTTTTTCTGGAAATAGAGGGCATTGTGACTTTCACCTTAGCCTAAACTGGAGCCCTACGTCTGACCCTGCGATCAGGTTCAGAAGCCAGCAGAGGGAGCAGCATACTCAAAAGGAAACATAATTATATAAAAGCAAAATAAAACAGTCATAATTTCCAGTGCATGTACCAAGTTGTGTATGACAATATATCCCACCCATTGGCATTATGAAGAAGTTTCACATTATTTCCGTGGATCAGTTAAAACCACAGTCTGTCCAATTTCAACGTATCTTTTAATTCTCCTGTATGCTCTTTTCTATTACTCATTGTGTGTGTTTGTGTGTAACAAAGAATGTTTGCCAAATGCTGGACACATTTTTATCCTTCATTCCCATCATCTGTTAAAAAAAAAAAAAGGAAAGTGTAAAATCTGTAATGTCAGACAATAAAGACAATGTATTACATTATTTTGTATTTTGTGAAAAAAAAATACTAAACTTAAATTTTAATGGAACACAGTCCCCCTGGGTGAGGGATTTGCAGCCTGTAAAATTGCCCATGAATGCGTTCATAGGGGTATTGCTGTTGTACTTCCAACACACTTAGATCATGGTAGAGAAAAATGCCCTTTTCTCGCACTTCTCTTTGCAAAATGCCTCTTTTCTTTCTTGTCTCTTTCTTAGAGTGTGCATTTGAAAAAGGAAATAAGACTCAACTATAACCTTCCTCCTCCCAGTGGACTGAGGGGGGCAAGGTCCTATAGTTGGTCAGCCTTGCTTTAGCCATTTTCCTGACGGAATCCTCTCCCTACCATTTCCCAGGCAGCACGTTCTTGAAAGGCTCTCATGGACCAGGAAGTTGATAACAGTCGTACACTCGGGGCCAAATTATGGCAGTGCCTGTAACTCTGCACCATTGCCACCACCCCTTTCAGCTTCTCCACAGAGCCCCTGGGCAGCTTCTGCAACTTGGAGAGCCGGCCAGAAGGGGGCGCTGCAGTGTAGTGCCAAGGGGTCAAGGGTCTGGACCCCCAGATGTCAGTAGTTATCTGGGGGGTAGGATAGTTTTCCCATCTTACTCATTGATTGGTTGTTATACTCCAGCTACTTTTCTGAAAGGGTCTGAGGCAGCTTACAACAAAAGATATAAAGACAGACTTCATAAAATTGAAATTTAAAAATCAAAAACTAAGGGAAATCAAATGTGAATATGTTAATCATGAAGGATAAGGGTGTGACTCTGAGCTTTCTGGCAAGGAGGCAAACAGAGAATATAATCAGTGGTTTTAGTGGTATAAACACACCACTTCTCAGGAGACCAAAATTTCTGTGACAGAAAGCATAAAAAAAATAGGCTCCACTCAGAGCTTCACAGTTGTACTGAATAATAAAGTAGAAAAATTGCAGTCATAGATGTCATGTGGCTCTTTCTAATACTGACCCTCAGTCAGAATGAAAGACAGAAGCCCATCAATACCAGCCCTACGGAAGCAACTCTACAAGGAAATAAGCAAATGTCATCCAAGTATGTAGACTTCTCGTGTTATAACATGATCTAAGGAGAGAATTTAGAAGTTTTAGAGTGGCATCTGCTTCTAAATTCTGTTTTTATTTGTGAGCTTTCCCCTTTGGGGACATTCTCTTTGTAAAATCAAACTTTAAACACCCCCACACAACACATTGTGCTTGATTTAATAACCTCTACTTGCTTTTATCATAAGTCTGTGTGGTTCAATGTAGTGTTTTATTATGCTGGTATATATAATTCCTACTTATACTGTTTCTTGTTAGAGGTAATGCATGAATTTATTCCCCTTGAGGAGAGAACATGAATTTAAAAACAAATAGTGCCTGTAATATAATATGATGATTATGGTATCACAAGCAATAAATTTTTTTTTACAAAACTTGAATTGAAGTCATCCTACCCTCTTTCTTCTTTGTGTATCTTTAAGGTTTATTGAAGGAATCATAAAAAGAACACTCATAAAAAGTTTAATCATGAAGGCAGCTGGGGTGTAATTGTAGTGTTGATATGCTCCAGGGTTCCTGGTATATTTCCACTTCCAAATAGTATGCATACCAGTCTGAAACCAAGTATACTGACTTTGAGTTTTTAAAATAAGGTTTCAGTGATTATTATCTTTGCAAGATTACTAGAATTAGGCTGAATTTCAGTGGTCCTGGCTCTTACAATGTGAAACTTAAGTCAATTATTTCCAGATAATTTATCTCCAAGAGACTAAGACTTGCCTCAGAGGGTATTTTTTTTTTATGGATTCTAAAAATAATGGGTGTGAAAGCACTTTGTAAAAATACTGCATGAATTGCAGGGTTATTCTGGATGGGTATACATATGCATATCATACACACAGTTTCTGAGGGCACTTCAGCAAGTTCATGAGAAAAGGAATTAATCATTAGTTTGGTGCAAAAGAGTTTTTGAAATCCATGCATATAAGAAGTCCTAAGAAAGTTCATGAAAGATGTATATTATGAAAAAACTACACATGGATTTGAAAAAATTTTTGCCCCACAACAAGCTATTTTAAAACCTATTTTTCCATGAACTTGTTGAAGTACCCTTGTATGTGTAACTTTTCAAATTTGACCTATATTTTACACACCTGCACTCATTCAATGACTGACTGCCTTCTACTTGACTGTCTCCATTGAGAGAGAAAATTTGAAAAGAACTGTGTTTATATCTCTTGTAATTTTGTTCATTTTATTTGAAAGGCAGAGAGAGAAGCAGAGGCAGTTTCTTGATCTGCTGGTTCACCCCACAAATGACTGCAAAAGTCGGGGCTGGGCCAGGCTGAAGTCAGGAGTGTAGATCTCAATCCAGATCTCCCACATGCTGGGCAGGGACCCAAGAACTTGAGCTATCAACCGCTACCCCCCAGAATGCGTATTAGCAGGAAACGATAAGAAGCCAGGGAGCCACCAAACCAAACCAGCCCCTCTGCCCAATATGGGATGTGGGCGTCCTCAGCATTAACTGAACCTCTGTGCCAAATGCTCATCCATTGCAGTTGTTTGTGACAATAGACAAGATTCATTATTTTAGAAAAAATGACAAACACAGTCCAATAATACATTTTTCTATTTCTGGTTAACATCCGATATGATCCTAGATATGAGGAGGTCCCAAAAGATCAATTTTGTCAGCCTGGATTTCATCTTTCTTTCTTTTCCATGTTCATCCTCTCTGGTGCTTTTCCCTCAGACTAATGAACCAGTCAATAGTCAGAGAGGCAGGTAATTAGCCTCAAAGATACTCAGCACCTAGCTGATGATCATCTCGCGTTCAAAAACATACACCTTATCTCCTCTTTTTCTTTGTTAATTAGTAATTGATTAATTCTAAAGAAGTAAAACGTATGTCTCTCCTTCAAAAATCTTAGAGGATGACCCTCCAGTGCAGGGTAAAATCCACAGTGGAGACCTTCAAACCTGGATATTTCCCAGCCTCATCTCTCACTACTCCCCACAGCGAACCCAGTGCTGCAGCCACCTGCTGACCTCGCCAGCATCCCGCCCATGCTCCCTATGCTTCTAGCACCTTGCTCATTCTATTCCAAGGCCCAGGATTCCCTTCTGTCTGCCTGCTATGTCCTCCTTTCTTCCTGGAAATCTCCACTATTAAAATCCAAGTCATGCCCAAGCATTGAAATGACCATGAGTGTGAGAATAGTACGTGGATAGTGGAAGAAGGCTACAAGAGGGCTGGATGTAGCTGAATGCAGCCTTGCTATGCCTTCCCAGCCTGCTGAGTACACCCAGGCCTGGCTTCTCAGCCCACCCTGAGAAAGGGCTGGCTACCTCATTGCTCTGTATTTTGCCAGGATAGCCTTGTTCCGCAATTAACATTTACTCCTTTTCTTGAAGCACTAAGAAAGAAACCAAAATACTTTTTAGGGAAAAAAAATCAGAAAAGTTATGGATTATGTCAGACTTTTTTAAAAATTGATACAAAAGGTTGAGTGTACTCAGAGGATGGCATGCAGAAATTAATTTTTCATTTCTTCTCTAGGAAGAGATCTATTTTAAATTTGCCAAGTGTGATATATGTTTTCCTTCTTCCATAAATCAGCTCCTTCTTTGGGAATTTCAAATCTATATATTGATCTGCATGGACCACTGTCCCTTAAGTCTTTGCTCCATTAATCATTGAGTAATTTCCAGGAAAAGATTCCACAGAGATTAGTCATTCCAGCCATTCTACAGTAGTTGGCAGACAGCCATGCTTCATGACCAGGATGGAGGCCACCTTTCTACATGCGCCACCACCTATGAAAATGAAGCTCATTTGCATCACCACTGATTGCCCCAGTACCAAGAGGCAGCTGCCCATTCTGTCCCTACAAGGACAGAACATAAAGGAAGATCAGAGAAAGCATTCCTCAAAGTAGGTGTTAGGAAGCTTCTGTGCATCAAACTGGACAGTGTTCTGGCAAAGAGAGAGGGGCCATAACCACCTAGGAGTCACCATCCTACCACCACAAGTCTAGGTAAAGGCTGGAAGTTACTGGGAGTTGCAAGTTGCCCAAAAGATACAACTGAATTTTTTCTTCAATGCAAAATCTTCCACCTAAATTCTTCACATGATCAGAATGCTTGGAATTACACCAACTAAAGATTCATTGAGAAGATGGTAGCTTTTAACCATGTGCACATTGGTGTAATCCAGATTCAGTCCATTGTTTTCCCTTAACACATAACACAATCAAGTATTTGTCTCTTAATACATCCACTACCAGAAGAGGAGGCAGACAGAAAGGAACAGGAAACACTAGAGTTAGAGGCAGGGTGCTAATGCAAGAAAGCTGGGACTGGGAACGCTCAGGCACACAGTTAGCAGGAGAACCCAGTGCACTTGGAGAAGGGAAGAGGCTCACAGAGAGGAAGGTCAAAGCCAGATGCATGCCTCTCCTTACAAATGCTGACCAAAGGGGAAGAGCCCCATGAGCAGAGCTGGAGAGCCTGGGACAACAGGGCAAGCAGGACTACAATGCACTGCAGCCCCAGGACAGCCATTACAAACTTGAAATATAGCCATGGCCCCATTTTGATATCACTGGGTTCAGATATGTACCTAATTCAGAATCCGTTCAGGTTTTTGAAGGATAATACACTGCAGGTACCACATCCATTAGCATCATCCATTTGGGCCAAATCATTGTGAAATAGCACATGTTTGTCAGAGCTTTCCTGGGTTTGAAATTGTAGATAAGAAAGAAGACCTTGGGCCTGTACTTCTGTGCTGATAAACCACCCAAAGACCCTCCCGCCACACTGGGCACCCGCACCTCTCCATCACTTAGTGACTGAAAGGCATTGCCTGACACGGGAAGAGGCCCTAGGATGCTGCTCCAATATCATATGGAGTAGGTCTGTGCCCTCCTCCATTTCAACCTTATGATTTCTAAACCTTTCCCCATTTAGTGGAGCATGGATGGAAGCACATGACTGGTCACAACACCCACAATCCTGAGAAGACACTATGGTACTATGGGGTCTGGGATCCATTCTACCTCTGCCACTCTCTAGCTTAGAGACCTTGGGGAACCCTATTATCCTCTCTGAGCCTCATCTTGTTAATCTATGAAATGGGAATAATAATGCAGATGTTAGGAAGACTAAGTATTTGAGATTAAAATGCTCCATAGACTACAGATTGCCATTCAAATATAAGATTTTTCCCCTACCACTTTATTAGGTAAATGAAACAAAACTATGTACAAGTGTTTATACACGGCCAAGTACATCCGTAACTGAAGCTGTATGATCATGAGCCTTCCACCATGGAAGAGGATCTGCTTTCCCAGGCTGTGTAGCCGGCAGGAGCCTAAAACTACCCTGTGCCACTTCCTGTCTTTAATCTCCTCTCTGTGCTGTGACTGGTCCCTTGGTAAAGAGGACAGACAAGAAAGGTCAAGGATCCCTCTGAGGGCCGTGCCTTGAGAAGATGCTCAGGGGTTTGCCAGAGATAGGCAGCCCTCAGGGTGCCTGACCAGTATCTTCTTCCTTTGAGTGATCCTCCTCCACCAGCCACAGACCACCAATAGCCCAGGATTCTCAGAGCACTTGGCTCAGCCTCCAGCCCTGCCAATCTGGCTCCAACCACCTCTCAGGGTAATGGGATACAAACCACACAGGTAGAACTATGATGCCTACTTCCTAGGCTCACAGACAGAAATCAGTGAGAAGGTACATGAATCACTCCCCCCAACTCCTGCCTGGAACATTCTAGAGTACGACTCGAAGGTGAAACTCTCTATTCTTGGCATGGGAAACAGCTGGAGGTGGGGAGGGATGCAGCATTAGCTCAGAAGCAGAAGTTCTCAAGGTAAAGGGGCTGAGCTGCCAATGCCTGCTGGGGAGAAGCAGAGCCATCCCTGAGCAGGCCGAGCCAAGCAGGCTGCAGAGCGTCGCTCCTGGGCAAAGTACTCTTCCTTGGCCTGGACAGACCATTACAAGGTACTGAAAGAATGGAATCTTCAGCCCACTGGGCACCACATGGGTTATTTTCTGTGCTCTGCTCTCGTTTGCTTCATTTTTAATTCTAGATCAATCTCATTTTATAGATTTTGACAATTATGTGTGATTCTGAGCCATGGAGAGCTAACAGCATGACATTTTATAGGATTGATGTGTGTTTTAACTGCAAGCAGCTAAACCCAAAGCAACAATCTAGATTGACTATTCCAGAGCTTTGCTCTGTGCTGCATGGGTAGGCATTGGAATAGGTTGGCAATGAACCTCTAGGCCTTGCTGTGGAAGAGTTCTCACTCTAGCTGGGCAGACCCAGCAGACTGGAATAGAATCAATGTGAGCCCTTACTGTACCATGTATGCATTTGAGGGTCTCCTTGAATTTTCTTATGCATGCGTGACTGATTTCCTTTGTCAACTAATTATTAAAATAGGCAGACTATTTCCAAAAAAACTGAATTATAGAAACAAAACCTGCATTATAGAACACAAAACAAAATGTAAGGTGTGGCGGTCTCAGAATGGTTTCATACCAGACTGTCCTGCAGGGACAAGTGGCTTTTACTTGGTTTCTACTTCTCTCTTCCCTTATTTCAAAACCCAACTCTTCCTACTGTCCTGCTAGAATACTGTCTTTTCGTAGATGCAGAGAAAGACATTTCCTGCAGGAAGCAGTAGCCCAAGATTAAAAACGAATTTTTATTTTTCCTCTTCTCCATCAGAATCTCTGACTCACAGAGTAATTTGACAAAGTCAGCTTATACTGTACAACAGGAATTAAGCCACTTTTACCTCATTGGATTCTTAATTTGGAACTTGACATTCATGATGTTGTGTGCCATGATTTAAACTGTGAATTAGCCTCTAAAGATGATGCCAGGACGCACAGATAGAAAAATCCAGGGAGTATATAAACCACATCCATCTCAAGTCATCCATCCCCTAGTTTGAATTTAAAACTTTCTCCTTGATGTCTTTATTCTTCAAATTTCTTTCCAAGAGAAAATACACGCCTTGTAATTATCTCTGTTTAACCATTATATTCATTATCTGGGCACACATCTCATGTATTATAGAGCTGTGCTATACTAATATGCCTAGCTTTCAACATTTAACCCAAACTTCCGATTCTATATAATAAGGTCCTAAATTATCTCCACCTAAACTGGGGTTTAGGCTTGCCACCTCAGTTACGTCGGATTTTCTTCAGCTTTGAGAGTTCACCATCACAGTTTTTAACATGTGACCAGAGGAGACATGGGGAATGGCATAGGGCCGTTTTCTTGGAAAAACAAATTAACAACTTGCGTTGTCTCTTCAGACCCAGGGAGCAAGCTCTCCTCGCTCCTCCCCCAGCCACACCATCAGCAGGCCCATCCCCATGCCAATCCGGTCGGCCTCCGCCTGCTCCACCCCGACCCACACGCCTCAGGACTCCCTCACGGGGGTAGGGGGCGATGTACAAGAGGCGTTTGCACAAAGTAAGTGGCTTTGTTCTTTCTTATGGTCTGCTTTGACATAGCGAATGACTGGCCGAGATCTGTGGAGTAGCAAGAGCCTTGGGAGCCGTTCGCGGATACTCTGGGCCACCCCATGGCCATTTGAGGATCACCCCACACCTCTTTGTCACGCTGCAGTTTGGCCGTCTTTGGGCTTCTGTCACCTGCCCTGTTATTTTTAGTCAGTGGTTGTTCATCAAGGGATGGGAAAATCTTTTAACCGATATCCCAGGAAGCTTCATAAATATAACCCATTTCAAAATTCTGAACAATCTTTATTCCTGCTATCGTCTTTACATTAAGGAAAATTCAACACTGAGATTAAATAATCCCAGCTCTTTAGCTCTGAGATAACCAAGAAGGACTTTTTTTCATTTTTTATTATTTCTTAAAATTTTAACACATTTACAAATTGTACATATCTATAGAATAAGTAATTTTTTTTTTTTTTGACAGGCAGAGTGGACAGTGAGAGAGAGAGACAGAGAGAAAGGTCTTCCGTTGCCGTTGGTTCACCCTCCAATGGCCGCCGCAGACAGCGCGCTGCAGCCGGCGCACCGCGCTCCTCCGATGGCAGGAGCCAGGAGCCAGGTGCTTTTCCTGGTCTCCCCATGGGGTGCAGGGCCCAAGCACCTGGGCCATCCTCCACTGCACTCCCGGGCCACAGCAGAGGGCTGGCCTGGAAGAGTGGCAACCGGGACAGAATCCGGCGCTCCGACCGGGACTAGAACCCGGTGTGCCGGCGCCGCAAGGCGGAGGATTAGCCTGTTGAGCCACGGCGCCGGCTCAAATAAGTAATGTTTTAATATGTGTATGACATTGTGTAATCTCAGTCAGTATAAATGTACCTGTCTCTTCAAATATTTAACATTTCTTTATGGTAAAAATATCCATAATCCTATCTTCTAGTTATTCTTTTTAAATAAATATAATACATATTAACATTATCTGTAGTCACCCGGTTGTATAATAGAGCTCCAGAACTTGTTATTCCCATCTACCTGTTTTAGATCCCCTGTTCAGATGGCCTCAAGAATTGAATCACTGCCTCTATGATATGGGGCTATAAGGTTAGGCCTCCACCATTAGCAGAGGAGTGCAAAGTGGGATGGAGATGCCAACCCGCCTTCTCCCATGTGATGCCTCTTCTATTTATACACTGCCCTGTGGGAGTGTCCCAAGGAAAATGACTTAAAATTTTTCTTACCATCACTTTTTAAATTTATGGACAGTAAAAAATAATTCCCCTCACGGATACTCTCAGTCTAACGAATCACGTTCCTAAAAGTCACAGTCCTTCCCGACTTTTTGCTTATACAATATAGACATGTTTAAGACTGTGTTTACAGGGCATACTCTTCTTTTTATACAAACAAGATCATGCATTGCACCTTAGGCTGTAGAGTGTGTTTTCTTCAAATTGGCAATATATTGTGAGCATTCTTCCAGGAACTCACATATAAATCTAAGGAAAAAAAAAGACATATGTGACTCCAAGTTGTAAAGCAAAGGGAAGCAGAGAAAAAAGTCAAGACAAAAAAAAAAAAAAAAAAAACCTGAGGATAATTTTTCCAGCTCAGATGCAATCATGTTTCATAGTTTGTCACACATGAATATGTGAAAATCAGTAAGAAAATAATGAACAGTGAGAAGAAATATGCATTTCTAGGGTCGACACCGTGGCGCACTAGGTTAATCCTCCACCTGCAGCGCTGGTTCGAGTCCTGGCTGCTCCTCTTCCAGTCCAGCTCTCTGCTATGGCCTGGGAAAGCAGCAGAAGATGGACCAAGTCCTTGGGCCTCTGCACCCGCGTAGGAGACTGGGAAGAAGCTCCTGGCTCCTGGCTTCAGATCAGTGTAGCTCCAGCCATTGCGGCCATTTGGGAAGTGAACCAACGGAAGGAGACCTTTCTCTCTGTCTCTCCCTCTCACTATCTGTAACTCTAACTGTCAAATAAATAAAAACCTTAAAAAAAGAAATATGTATTTCCAGTAAAGATATGAAAGATGGTCAACCTCTCAAAGAATTGTAGAACTACACATTTTTTTTTAGTTTTCTTTTTTTTTATAACGCTTTTATTTAAAGAATATAAATTTCCAAAATACAGCTTATAGATTACAATGGCTTCCCCCCCCATAACTTCCCTCCCACCCGCAACCCTCCCCTTTCCCACTCCCTCTCCCCTTGCATTCACATCAAGATTCATTTTCAATTCTCTTTATATACAGAAGATCAGTTTAGTATATATTAAGTAAAGATTTCAACAGTTTGCCCACACATAGCAACACAAAGTGAAAAATACTGTTGGAGTACTAGTTATAGTATTAATTCACAATGTATAGCACATTAAGGACAGAGATCCTACATGATATATTTTTTTTAAATTGATTAATTTTCTATGCAATTTCCAATTTAACACCAAGATTTTTTTTCATTTTTAATTATCTATATACAGAAGATTGACTTGAATGGGAGAACTACACATTTTAATAAATATCACCTTTCACCTGGCAGATTTTTTTAAAAATTTTTTAACATTCATAATCCAAGGATAGCAAAAGTGTGAAGAAACATTCTTTTTTTTTTAAGGTTTCTTTATTTATTTGAAAAGCACAGTTACAGAGAGGTGGAGCAGGGGTGATCTTCCATCTGCTGTTTCACTCCCCAAATGGCTACAATGCCTGGAGCTGGGCCAATCTGAAGCCAAGAGTCCGGAGCTTTTTCCAGGTCTCCCATGTAGGTACAGAGGCACAAGCATCCAAGCCATCTTCTACTGCTTTCCCAGGCCATAGCAAAGAGCTAGATCAAGAGTGGAGCAGCCAGAGCTCAAACCTGCACCCACATGGGATGCTGGCACTGCAGGTAGCGGCTTTACCCACTACACCACAGCACCAGCTCCCATAGACAATCTTATCTCTTATCCAAAGAAATATTTTAAAGAAATCTACAGTTTTGTAAATCAGTTTGTGCTTTCTAATATGATAAATGTCTTTACTTAACTACTTTGATTTCTTAAACTCTAAGTGTATTTATATTTTACTTATCACTTTCTGAGACATGACAGAATGAAGTGTGGCCTATAGGCAACCTCTAGTTCACAAAATGTTCACACTAAACCCATTTATTCGTTAGGCAGATATCTGGAATCTTGAACCTTTTTTTCCAAACTGTTCCAACTCTACCTTGTCTCATTCCCAAGCCAACCCACAAATACTCATCTAATCCTTACGGTGCCTAAAACTGATAATAATCCTTATTTTACCATGAGCTAAATATCAGCATAGTCTTAAGTTCCAGGGCAGGGTACATGACAAGCGTCTGCCTGTGTCTTGGCAGCAAGAGCAAGAATCCTCACCTCTTACCCACACTCTGGGAGCATTCAGTGCATACATGTTCCATTCCCAAGAGGTACCTATGAAGGTAGCGAGAGCTCTGGAGCCCTGATGGGAGGCAGAGACTCTGCAGATCCCACTTGCTCAGCCACCAGGAGAAGGCTACCATGACTACAGCAGCTGGGGAGGTGCAATTCTCCCAGCTAAAGAAGACTTCTCACCTGTATGGATGATTCTTTCAAAGGTGACCACATATGCTGGTCTACCTGGACCATCCCAGTCTGTGCCAGGTCACCCAGTCTTACTAATGGCTCCTTTTCACTTTCAAAATTGCCCCAATTTGGACAGTAAATTACACAAACATCAACCCTTAGCCATGTCATTATCACTGCAAAGGATTAGCAAACAACATGAAAATTTGTGGAAAAGGAGAAGCCTTTTTTTTTTAATTATTATTTTTTCTTCACTGAAGGTTCAAGAAGAAATTTGAGGAATGACTTGCTAGTAGCAGCAGATTCCATCACTAACACCATGTCCTCTCTCGTGAAGGAGCTGAATTCTGGTGAGTCTCTTGCCCCCTCTGTCCACTGTGGAGAGATCCAGAGGTGCTAAGGGCATCTCTTGGCAGTATTCTCATGGTCAAATAGTAAAATATTTTTTGAAGATCTATGTAGACACTAATTAATATATTCATATTTTAGTAATGCTCATATTCTGCTTATTACAAACATTATTAATATATGCCCAATGTAGAAGGTTTGGAAAAGGCAGACAAAATAAAGAAAAGTATTAAAATTTACTTATAATTTTAAAATCCTAAGACAGCCATTAAAATATATGGTGACCCAAAGTAGCATGTTGCTAAAGTTTTTGATAGGGTCATATGTTTTATTTACCTATTTGGACTCCATTAATTTGTAATGCATGATTATTGTAATGAGGCTAAACAGAAATGTACCTTTGTAATATCTCCAAAGAAAGATTTGCCCAGCAAATAAATAGCAAAAACCGTGGGAGACTCTTTAAACTCTTTAAACTCTTTTAAACTCTTTAAACTACACTTCAGCAGAATGAACATGCAAAATATCTTACCAGTTACTAAGACTCTCCATCTAAAAGCAAATCTAGTAAGGCATTTATCTAGAAGGACTGTGGTCTTACTGTTGAGATTACAATTACTGTAAGAAAGGAAACAAGCATTAAAAAAAAAAAATTCTGGGGCTGGTTTTAGCTCAGCAGTTCCTTCATCTACTCATCTACTGAAAAAAAAAATTCTGGACTTAAATGTCTCAAAGCCTTTCTAATAAGAATTAAAGTAGTTAGGCAGGCGCCGTGGCTCAACAGGCTAATCCTCCGCCTTGCGGCGCCGGCACGCCGGGTTCTAGTCCCGGTCGGGGCGCCGGATTCTGTCCCGGTTGCCCCTCTTCCAGGCCAGCCCTCTGCTGTGGCCCAGGAGTGCAGTGGAGGATGGCCCAAGTGCTTGGGCCCTGCACCCCATGGGAGACCAGGAGAAGCACCTGGCACCTGGCTCCTGCCATCGGATGAGCGCGGTGCCCTGGCCGCAGCGCGCCGACCGCGGCAGCCATTGGAGGGTGAACCAATGGCAAAAGGAAGACCTTTCTCTCTGTCTCTCTCTCTCTCACTGTCCACTCTGCCTGTCACAAAAAAAAAAAAAAAAAAAAAAAAGAATTAAAGTAGTTAAAAACCATTTGATGCTATTTGGATTAGGATTACCAAATAAGATAAAATGACAGTAGTTCTATATCATGAATAATGCCACTTACCTATCCACTGCCATAACAAATGCTGTGGAAGCCTCAAATACTGCCTGTTTATACTTTTGTAATTCTTTGAAATATTAAGTGACTATAACATTTTAGGCTTATAGTTCCTAACCACCAATTACTAACACACAGAAATCCCTCATTTTTAGGATCAAAAAGAAAATTCTTTATACCAAATGATTTTTATGTTACTCATATCTGTATTGATTCTCATTATGAAATTAATAAACAATTTACTTGTGTGTGGTAACTGGCTAATATTTTATATGGGACAGATGGATCCATGTTAAGCGAGCCCTTTGCAGGTTATTAAAAGATCTAACAAGCCAATCTTTATTTCTTTGTGCCTACCAGAGGTGGGGAGTGAAACGGAGAGTAATGTGGATTCTGAATTTACCCGCGCCCAGTTTGAGGATCTGGTTCCATCACCAACCTCTGAAAAGGCTTTTCTAGCACAGATCCAAGCCCGAAAGCCCGGGTACCTTCACAGTGGAGCCACCACAAGCACCGTGCGCAGCGACATGTGAGTGCCTTCCCCTGGCAGCATTTCCTCAGAGCAGAGCAGTCTACTCTGCTACAGGGAGCAGCCAGAAAGTAAGAACACGGTCGTTCCAGTCTCTGTTCTGGAAAGGGGTGATGTGGTTTCCTTTGCTGCCTGAAGAGGTAAGAAGGGCACAGCATTTAGATTTAGCAAGATGACTTAAATTGCCCTGAGGATTAATAACCGCAACTAACCAGTGCTTATTAAAAGCCCAGCTCACCAAAGGCATTGCACTAGTTCTATACAAAATAGAGATGTTCCTAACTTACGATGGAGTGGCAGCCTGATGAGCTCATCATAAATTAAAAACATCACAAGTCGAAAATGCATGTGATACATAGGATATACCCAGCGTACCAAACCTCCTAGCTTAGCAGCATAGCACACCATAGTGTTGCTTGTTTCCTCTGTGCTCACAGATGCTGCTTAGCATCAGAAAGAAGGATGGGGGTAGGAATGGGGGAGGGGGGTTGTAGGAGCCGGACAGCATTGTGACATAGCAGGTAAAGCCAGCACCTACAATGTCCACATCCCACATGGGTGCTGGTTCATGTCCCAGCTGTTCTACTTCCAAACCAACTCCCTACTAATGGCCTGGGAAAAGCAGCAAAAGATGGCCAAAGTGTTTAGGCCCGTGCCACCCACATGAGAGACCCAGATGAAGCTCCTGACTTCTGGATTTAGCCTGACCTAACCCTGGCCATTATGGCCAATAGGGAGTGAAAGAGTGGATGGAAGTTTCTCTCTCTCTCTCTCTCTCTCTCTCTCTCTCTCTCTGCTTCTCCACCCCCCCCCCCGACTTTCATATAAATAAATAAGACTTTAAAAATAATGAAAAGAGAATTGGACCTCATATTTATACCCTGGGAAAAGACCAAAATTAAAAATACAGTATCTACTGAGTGTTGCTTTCATCCCATCATGAAGTCAAACAATTTTAAGTTGCGACATCATAAATTGGGAACCATCTGTAATATTAAAAAACTGTTCCTGTCCTTTTGGACTTAGACTAGTGCAGGAGGTGCCTCCTCCTCCCTTCTCACTGCAGGGCCCTGAGATGCTGGAGAGACTGTCTTCAGAATGCATCTAGACACATCATACAAACATCAGAATTCAAGCAAGTAAATGTATAAAACTTTTTTGTAAAGAAATCCAATTTGGTTGCCTTCTAGAATATGTATAAAGCTGACCCTTGGCCAGTGCCGCAGCTCACTAGGCTAATCCTCCGCTTGCGGCACCGGCACACCGGGTTCTAGTCCCAGTCAGGGTGCCGGATTCTGTCCCAGCTGCCTCTCTTCCAGGCCAGCTCTCTGCTATGGCCCAGGAGTGCAGTGGAGGATGGCCCAAGTCTTTGAGCCTTGCACCTGCATGGGAGACCAGGAGAAGCACCTGGCTCCTGGCTTCGGATCAGCGTGGTGTGCCAGCCGCAGCGCACCAGCTGCAGTGGCCATTGGAGGGTGAACCAACGGTAAAGGAAGACCATTCTCTCTGTCTCTCTCTCTCTTACTGTCCACTCTGCCTGTATAAAAAAAAAAAGCTGACCCTTGGAAGACCATTCTGCAAGGTTTGAAGGTTTGTACCCGTTTAGGTGTTCATGGATGGACAGAAGCCAGCAGAATCAGTGACATCCCCACTAGACTTTCTATGACCCTGGGTCAGCTCAGAGTAGCCAGCAAAGCAAATCAACACTGAGAAACAGGCAGAGACACGACAGAAGTTGCAGAGTCCAGCTTGGAAACGAAAAGAAGAAAATGAGGGGGGCAGTGGGCCATTGGAAGAACGAGGCTCAAGGAGGTAGAGAACCATGAGCAAAAGCTGACCCGAGGCCTGGGAAATGGAGTGGCTGAACACTAAAGAAACTTGAGAAGAGTGGTGTTGCTTAATGTGAAAAGTGCTTTAGACTAGTTGACGAAAACATCCTGGCTGTTGCAAAGACCCAAAGAAGAAACTAACCAGAGGCCTTTCTGGTGTCTTGGCTCTCAAGACAAGACCAGGAATGATGGAAAATCATCAAGAGAGGTGATTTGAAAGCCAGCTGTGAAGCAGCAGAACCTAACAGCAAAACAAAACTGTCAGAAATTGGCAGGAGGCTGCTGCTTCTAATTTTAGTGCACTTGCTTGTCCTTTGCTCTATAATTTAGAATTGTTCGACTTGTTTGTTACACAAATGGTGAATTAGTTGTTGCCTGTTTTGTCTAGTCAACACAAATTTGTTTGACATGTTTATTATTAATCGTTTACATGGCGGTCACCTAAAACGTCCCCATCCCAATCCTAAAATCCAACCCTATTAAAGCCACCGCGATCTGCTGTCCCTGTTATGCTGGGTTAGCAGCCCCAGCTACCAACACGTGACTCAGGAGTTCGGAGGAAAAGTTCGCAGAGGCTTCGTGGACCTATTTAGACTAGTCCCAAACTTCCAAAAATAACAAGAACATGCTGTGTAGCTATAAATAAACTTGAACAATGACATACAAGTTCCAACCCAGAAACTTTCCCTTGACCATTCTTTTCAGTTGTATGTGTCCTGTCTAAGCATGCACTATTTTACCCTGAGAATATTTTAACCATACGATGATATACCTGGTGAATTTATATGCAGCCCTATGGACCACTTCTCATATTAAAAGATGAGTAGATGGAGAAAGAATCTCACATTAGTGGTAAGTTTATTCTTATCTGCTTATTTTATGGCAGAATTAGATAACCTAAATGGATTTTTCAGATATTCAACTTGTATAAATGTTTAAGGCTGAGAGTTAGGGTTTAGAGTATTCCCCTTCTGGCATTGATTGGCTGATATTCTGAGGCTTGATTCTACCATTAAAAAAATAGAGTGTATGTCTTTAAGCTTTATTTCACTAGAGGGCTCACTCCTCTTATAGAAATCGTTCTTGGGCTTCATCTAAAAGAAGTTGTTTTTAAAGCCCTCAGATTGAGAAAACTTTATACTCTCCCACCAGAAACACATACACACACACACACACACACACACACACACACACAAGTTTGCCATTTTTAAAATTATAAAACATTTTAAAGGACCAGCTCATTCCTGTAACCAAGGGCCAGAAATGTGCAGCCTACAAAATCCTCTGGTCTGGCCCTGCCAAGGCAACCACAGGGAGGACTTAAAATCCAATAAATTCATAGCAGGCTAATTTTTCCTTTTTTTTTTTTTTAATAGGCAGAGTTAGACAGTGAGAGAGACAGAGAGAAAGGTCTTCCTTCTGTTGGTTCACTCCCCAAATGGTTGCTACGGCTGGCGCGCTGCACCGATCCAAAGCCAGGAGCCAGGTGCTTCCTCCTGCTCTCCCACACAGGTGCAGGGCCCAAGCACTGGGGCCATCCTCCACTGCCTTCCTGGGCCACAGCAGAGAGCTGGACTGGAAGAGGAGCAACAGGGATAGAATCTTGTGCCCTGACTGGGACTAGAACCCGGTGTGCCAGTGCTGCAGGTAGAGGGTTAGCCTAGTGAGCCACCACGCCGGCCCATAGCAGACTAATTTTATGTTGATCATTTATAAATGATGTTGTAAATATCCAAATTGCTCTTGGCAGCAAAAGGTTCCCCACCCCTGCTGGTGTCAACTCTAGAAACACCAGCAATAACCAGATTGCCGTGGGGAAATTGTGCATGATGACATATTGATCATATGTTTTCTCCAAACTGCCAATGTTTTTAAAGTTTTCCTTTTTTTGTAGAAGAGGACATGAACATGAATCGGGAGGTGTAAGGGAAGTAAACATACCAACAAAGCTGCAGCCAATGTATGGATTCCCCTCAGGTTTCTTTTTTAAGATTTGCTCCAAAATGCCACCTGTGCTGTATTGCCAGGGTCACAGAAGATGGGGACTCCTACGTGCGGCCTGAGGATGAGAACTATGACAGCGACTCTGTCCGGCAGCTGGAGAACGAGCTGAAGATGGAAGAATACCTGAAACAGAAGCTGCAGGATGAGGCCTACCAGGTACTGGGCTCCGAGCCCACTCCACCCCGCCGCTCAGCCCCAGCCCCTTGTAGCTGGTCTTATACTCAGAAAATCTGTGCCTTCTCCTTCCTTCCAACTCCCCATCCCCACCCCTTCTGGAATATTCTGACCACAGTCAGTCCATGTATGGACGAGGCAAAAATGTTGAATGCTTTTTGGAGTGGTCACTCACCATGTACTCATAAATTCTAGTCTGGAAAATAGAAAGGGGCCTTATTAGGTCAGCAGAAACCTAGTGACTAATGGTCCATATTTCCTCCAGGATTCGAAGGAAAGATGCTTGTTTTTTTTTTCATAAATTAAAAAAAAAAGATAAAAATAGTAAGGATACAAAGCATAGGGCACAAAGAAATTGAATAGGCATAAACATACCTACCTCTTCCCTTGAATTATTCATTCTCAGCCTCCCTCACTGCCCACCTCATACCAAATGTAAGTAAGGAAGAAAGTGACAAACGCCAGTGTTGGGGAACTGTAGGTCTGTGCTCAGCAAAGTATGGATGGATGATTTTCAGATGTACTAGAGTATATTAACCCATTTGGGAATTCTCAGAATACAGCACTTGCAAATGGGAATTAATAACTGGTAACTCATCCTAAAGGTGATGCGTTTTCCCCATGGAGATCATTCTACTCCCTTGTTTGTCTTTCTGTTTTCACTCCCTTTCATCAGCAGGTGTTTGGTTGGGTTCTGGGAGCTCAAGATGTTTGCCTGGTTGAGACCTGCTGATCGCCAGCTCCAGCAGGTCATTTTTTTTCCATCAGACTCTCTGTACGATGGCCACGCAGGCTTTCTACACATTCCTAAGTCAGCAGTGGCCCTCTCTTACTCTGTTAATGAAGGAAAGAGAAGTAGCAAGAATCAGCTGTCTCCTGCTTCTTTTATGTTTATAAACTAAGCCTTGAAATATTTTCCCAAGAAGAATATTCAAGAGGGAAATGCAAGGCCACCTATTCCACCTCAACAATATCAAACAAAAGGGTTTCCTCTTGGAATGTTCCATTAGCCTTATAGTTTAATAACCACAACTAAATAATCTAAAACCACAGGTCTAGTCATATAAAAAAAGGGGGGAGGGTGACTATACTCAGAGCCATGCTCCTACTTTTCATAAACAGTCACCTGATTGCAAACCCAAAGGGAACACTCTTTATTTGCAACTTCTATGGCTTGCCCACAGAAGGAAACCAGCCTGGAATGAGTCTGTCAGGGCATCGCTGGGAAGAAACTCTAGGGGTGGCAACCTACAAGTATCTTTTATGGTTCTGCTGCATGGAGGGATGGACGTGTAGCTAAATAACCATTGTTCCAGTTCATGCTGTTATAGAAACCCTAATAGACCTCCCTCTTTGAGCTCATATCAGTTCCACATTTTAGTGACAGTAGCAACTGAAGTACTAGAAATTCATTTTAAGACAAGCAATCTTCTACATTCCATTTAAAATATTAGATTTTTATTTATTTTTATGAATTAGGAATTTAACCTTTTGTGAGTAAACTGAAGGGAAATTCTATCAACAACTTAAGGTCCAATTGAGTTTGCCAACTCTGGTAGATCTTAAACTCCTCCTCTCCTTTCCTTCCTGTAGCCAGTGACTTCAATGGAAAAGGCAGGGTAAGGGCTGGGAGAACTTAACGGGCCTGTGTGTCCCCGCTCAAGGTACATGCCCTCGAGAACACGCAGGTGGTTTTCCTGGAATGATCTGTGAACCTATGGTTATTGTGTGGATCAAAATCCTGCTTTCATTCATTGGCGTGTCTGTCTGTCTGTCTCTCCCTCTCCTTTCCTGTCTGCCTTTGTGCATGGCTTCCAGCCAAATAATTCACCAGCTTGACTGCATCACCAACTTGACATATCACCTCTCTTGTTTGTGTCCTTTGTCACCCACAGGTCAGCTTGCAAGGTTGAATGCAATATCCTTTTATCACTCTCCTCTCAAGTAAGTACTCTCTTATTTAGAAGGAAACATGGACACTGTACACTGAATTCCGATAACTTGTAACCCAAACTCACAATCACTTTCTCTTAGGTGTTTCCTTCTGTGTGATAAAATACCTTCCTTCCCTGCTCATATCGAAGAATCATCTCAGCTCATGGAGCATTTCCTTATAACTCATTGGAGAGTTGCCAGACATCCATGGGACTGGACTTTTTACCCTATTAATTAGGGAATTTAACACAAAAATTCTATAATGCCAGAGATACCCCAGAAATGCTCTGTGGCCACATCACCAACCCAGAGTGGATTCAGAGTTTGTAGCTTCTCTAAAGCTTGAGAAAACCAGAGCAAGCTTGCTTAGCACCTCTCAGGATGGATCACTCCATATGCACACTGTACTTAGAAAGATCCACAGGATGTACCTTAGCAAGTGAAAGCAAAACCATGTGTTACTAAAGAAAATGAATCAAAACAGAGGAAATAGTCTTGAACCTTATATTTTTCTAATAGCTGATCTAAATCCATTGTGGAATTGTACAGTATATAAATTATTTTAAAATGTCATTTATGACTTGTGATCCCACCCCAAGGATCTACCTAGATACCTGGAAAGTACTCACAATTTTTTAACATAAAGCGAATACCACTGGAGGATCACTTAAGTACAGTGGTCTAAAGCTTACACTCTGAACTCTAATAGACCTGACTTCAAATACAGATTGCAAAAAATCCTAGCAACATAATTTTGGACAAATTATTCAACCTATATTAGCTTTAGTTTTCTCTGTGGAGCACATAATACCTTCTTCATAGAGGAATTATACTCTCTGAAATGTAGCTTTAAAGAGCTATAATTTATGACAAACCTACACATATGTGTCTGCCACTATGCCCAGTGCTTTACAACCAATTCAATAGCTTGGAGCTGCTATGATGTTGTCTAAGTATATGAGAACCACCGTGATTCAGAATGGGCTTGGTCTCTCTACTGCTATAAATAAGGCTACTTCTCAGCAATGTGCAATGATTTGAAACACCTTGGGCTACCTCTTCTATAGTCTAGCTCCAGCAAATAGTCATTTAGCCATCCCCCATCACAGTACAAAACTGATACATGCCTACAGTAATGTGGCTGCCTGCCTGGCTCAGGGACCTGTATCTACTTTGGTCACATTGTCTTTCCCAACCAAAGAATTCCATAATTCTATAGTGCAGTTGATAATAAACTCAATGAGTCCTGGTTCTACTTTCAAGAGGCTATATATATATATATATATATATATATATATATATATTTTAAATGATGTCCCAGTACTTCCAAAAGTACCCTTTAGGGAATGGCGGAAATTGAGTTAAAGGCTAAATTTGTTTTGGTACCAAAAAAATTTAAATACATGCATAGTTCTTTTGAATCAGATATATTTTCCCTGGACTTTGTGAAGTACCCTCGTATGTGCTAGCTCAAACACTACTGATGTCATGTCTCAGTCCTCAGATTAAGCAAGTGAAAATCATGGCCTAATTGCTGTGATGATGTATAGTTTATGAGCTATCAGGAAGGGTCTTATTGACCACACTCTATTCCACCTCCCTTGGATTTAAGTGTGCTATACCACATGCTCTCCTGATTCATTATGACAAGAATGAACAAATTCCCAGGAGCTGTTTCTGAAAATACTTGCTCCAGCTATAACAGACCTAGTCCCAAAGGAGCAAACCTTTTCCTTTAATAGCATCCTCTTTTCCTTAGTCCCAGCAAGTGGATCATTTTTGTTCTCTTGGTTAAAAACATCAGTACCTAGTTCTTAGAAACATATGTTTTTTAAAAGCTGAATAAAATGCCCTTGAATTAACCCAACTAAACAAGTGGCATTTGGTTCTTCTTATGCCTAAAAGTCAAAAATTTCTGTACATTCTAGGCCACTTTTTAAATCTTTTGTTGAAAATTTAACAGTGAAAAATTAAACAGATGTGCCTTTGACATTTACTGCATCCTGTCCCCGCCTAGCTGGCATTCCACAGGACTTTGAACATGAACCAGCTTGTGGCTAACTCAGCCTCTTGGGCAAAAAATCTATTTAAGATCACTGCCAAAGCTAATGAGTTGTCATCTTTGCAGCTAGTTCCCCTACTATAATGTTTCTAGTTGTAGTCAAGAAATAGAAATTTTAAAGTCTTTTTCATTTGCATTTTCTGACTGTGCTGCAAAGACCAGAAATTATTCTAAATTGTGTGCATCCCTTATCCAAGGGTCCTGAAGCCAACTTCACGGGCTTGATGTTGGCCATCCACAAGACAGAGCCCTCCATGGCTAGGGGCAGAAAGAAGGATGCCAGAGAAGTAGCAAACTCATCCTCTGCTACAAAGGCATTTAGACCTATTTAAAATATATATGCACTTATCAACATACTAAAAAGAGTGAATAATGTACAATCTGGTTTGTTGCTTTTTAAGAAGCCATTTTTGAAGCAACTGTGTACACAGAAGTTAGTACTGAGTCTAGGACTCTCCAAAACTCCATTGGAGCCCACTCAGATATGTCGTTTTTCTATCCTGTGACCCTATGGTGCAGTGCTTTCCTTGGCCAATCACTTCCTAACTCAGAAATTGAAAGACTGAACCATCAAAAGTGGATTTTTAGAAAAATGACCACAGCCAAGTGATGGTGAGCCCATGGTCTCATCTCCTCGTCCAAAGGACAGAACAAATATTTCCGTTTGTATTGCTTGAACCCTCCAGGTGCCGTAGGCTCCCACTGAGAAAGAGACTGAACAATGAGGACTTCTTGTCCTCTCTCTCAGAAGGTGCAACAATGCACAATGTCTTGGGACATTAGTTCCTGATTGTCATAGAAAGGGAGCACAGTGTGCAGATGTGTGGGTGTATGTGTGTGTGTGTGTTTCATGTGTGTGTAAGCATGTGTGTGTTGGGGAAAGGGGGGAAGCCTAAGTTTCATAACCGTAATTTAGAAACAGTTTTCCTCTTTAAAAAAAATTACACATTCCTTATTCCCAGGCAAGCTATAGTCAGACAGATGATGAAAGTAACATGAAAACTGGTGCTGATGGAGAGTGCTGCACCCACACAGAGGAGGAAGACAGCAGCCTGGCAGCAGCCTCACCGAAGAGAGGAGCCACCATACCCAGCAGCTCCCGACAGACCCCATCCCTAATGATGTGTTCTGATGCCTATAGTGCAGCTCAATTTCTGTTCTAAGATTTGTAGTTCATAGGTATGTGTTTTGAAAAGAAAGAAGAAAAAAAGAGACTTCTGTTCAAAGCTAACTTATCAGCTACATCTTTTGTAACATGGCTCATCTCTGGTTAAAACAAACATACAAACACAGGCTAAATACCCATACTGCTGTTACACATGATGGCAGTGTTAACAAACATTTTAAACCTTTGCACATGATCTTGAACCTGTTCAGTTTACAATGACAATAATAATACTGTTTTTAGCTAGTCACTCGATTTCTGGATTCTTTGAGATTTTGAAACAGTTTATTATACACTACATTTTTTTCCAACAGTAATTGGAAAAAAAATTACTTGCAATTATTCACTAACCCAGACTGATGTGATTCCTGATGTGCAAACTCTGAGCCTGGAAGCCAAGGAGAGTCCTTGGCCTGCATGGTCTGTAGTTGATTTCAGGTCTCTCTGAGCAGGGACTTGAATCAAACACTCCAGGAATAATCCATTCTTTGGGGCTTTGTTCCAACATGAGGTTGTTTTCTTTCAAGATACTCTAATGAATCAGCCATAGAATTTAGTGTAAATATGTTTTTCCAAATAGAAATCATATTCAAAAAAGGCAACATTCAAATGATATAGAATCTAGTTTTTAAAATCAGCACAGATCTTCTTAAAAACTGTGAACTATGTTTTGAAATACTCGTTACTAAAGCTGTTTATAAACCACAGGTGCCATAAGATCCCCAATCGAACTAAAGTTACCATTGCTCTTCCATGGTCTCACTGCTCTTGTTTTAGCATTAGGAAGCATGTCTTTCACAGCACCACGCATTCACAAGTTCCCCTATCAGGTTGTTTGGAGGCCTTCAGCTTTAAATGTACAGGCTTAAAGTGCGCTTGCGAACGTCCGCTCTCCTTTGATTTCTGAATGTCGATTGCCTTAGCTGGCCACATGGTGGTCTGCATGCACCCGTCTGTGGCCCTGGGAAAGGAGGCAGGCTCTTCTGAGTTGAGTTGGGATTTTTGCACTGAGTGAAAAGCCGAAGTGCAAAAGAACTGTCAAAAACAAGAGGGTAAAAGATTGTTGCTGGTCCTCTCTGAGGCCCTCTTTAGGGAGACTACGGATGGCCCCTAGGGATTTGGGGCAGGGATTGGGGGGGGGGGGAATTGACAAGTAATCTGTTTCAAGATTTAATTTTTTTTAAAAGTCGGTAACATATTGGAGAGTTGTACTTAAATTAGCAGTTTCTCTGGAATTCCTGTTTCTCCTTTAAAAGAAAGAAGAGAACATCATTTTAGAATGGTGGTTCCCAAAGTATGTTTTCCAGAGCGCCTCAGCATCACCTGGGAATGTCTTAGAAATGCAAGTTCTCAGATCCCAAGCCACGCCTATTGAATCAGAAACTCTGGGGTTGGGGCTCAGAAATCCATGTTTTAATCAGCCCTCCAGATGACTGATGCACACCAAAGTTTGAGAACTACTACTGTAGAGTTGGGTCATAAATCTCTGAAAAGGCCTTATTCAGAATAAGCAAGAAGGTCCTGAGTCAGACTCAGAACTTCAGCATTCAGTTTTTGCTTCTGGGGCTGGCAAAAACCTCCCACCTCATACACCCAGTCCGCAGCTGGTGGGCGCCCCGCTGAGAGCAGACGCCCTGCCGTCTTCAAGCTCCCTCTGCAGAGGGCCTTAAGGTGCTCCTGTCTCTGCAAGTGAACAGAAACCATCTCCTTGGCTTCCCTGTGGAACAAAAAAATCACTCCCCTGGGAATAGTAAAGTGCTCATTGGCTTATCGGGCATTAGTTCGGAGCCCACCCTGTCCCTTGATGTACTTAATCACCCCTCCTTCCAGAGAGCCCGCCCAGCAAAGGCCCCTGAGCACAGGCTGACACCAAAGTGGCACAACTGCACAGTTGTCAGATTTCCTTGCACAGGTGGATTGTATTGCAGGTTCCGTTGGTGTGTCTTAATGCTCATCTCGACTCCACCGCCCATCCTCTGTGAAAACATACCTCTCTAGATGGAGCAGGTGGCCACTGGTGCCTCATACTCAGTACTGAAAACCACGACATCCCAGCTACCTACATTGCTGTCAGCTCAAAACCATAGCCAGGTAGTTTCTGAACTGAGAACTCGGACCTGGCAAGTGGCCCTGAGCCACTGCCTGGACTGAGCCAACCTATGTTATTTCTTTGTGTTCCGACATCAAAACGTTTGTCCGAGGTTTGAACTGTTCTGCTGATAACCTTCCCCCTTGTCATAGATTTCATTGCCAACCAACTCCATCACACAGTTGTTGATACCATCCTACAAAGCCATTGCAAGGACTCTGGAAACTGCCGCCAGTGACCAATTTCTGACTAACCAGCCGCCTTTTCTTTCTCTTAGCTCCACGTCAGCACTGAGACCAGACTCAAGCACCCCTGTCCTGTAACCGAGACAAAATGGCGTGTGTTGTTTTGGGTTTTTGTGTTTTTTGGTGGGCTTCTTTCCTTGGCTCTCCAAATTTACTTCTGGGGCCTGTTCTAAATGCAAACCCAGCAGGTTTCACCTGTCCTGTCCATTAGATACAACTATATTTTGCAGAGGTTGTTTCTTTCTTGTTCCACAATTAATTGCACATCCATCTCCATCAGAACTGATGGCCTATTAGCACGGACCTACCACAACCAGTCCCCCTCCCCAGCATCATGCGAATTGGCGAGGGGGAGGGTGAAATCTACTGTATGGGATTCAGGAATCAGTTGTAGTTGGTCAGGACGGAAGTTGGGGTAAGTTTGGTTGGTCAGAGAGAGATGTGCTGGAGATTGTGAAAAATGGATTCTCGGATGATCTACTATAAGGCAGGGAAGGTTCATTTGTAAGTAGTAATGTGAACTGAATTGCATTGAAGAGTGTGGCCTTTGTTGTGATATACTATGTATTTTCTTATATGCATGAGCCAACTGTTGCATAATTTAGCACTGATGTCTGCTTTCTTTTGATCATCTTTGTCCACCCTGGTTAGTTCTTGGCTGTTAACTGTAGATAGATCTTGTAAATACGGCAACCTCCGGGTGCTGCATTCACCTTGGTTCAGTTCCACCCAAGGAGCCACAAACAAGAACTCCACTGTGTCCTCAGAAGAAAGGGCATTTTACCTGTGAACCAAAAAAGAAAAAAAAAATCAGAAGCATTACATCTTGAAGCAAATTAACTATATGTAAGACATTTTTAATTATGACTACTGTAATTTGACACCATTTGAAATAACCAATTCAGAGACACTAAAGATTTCACAATATTCATTGGTATTGTAACAAAACTACTATTGTATGGGTTTTTTTGTATTGCTGTTAAGTATTGTTTTGTGTGTGTGTGTATGTATGTATGTGTGTGTGTGTTGGAACCTCCTGGGGACATGTTATATTTTGAAGTGATTAAACTATTTAATTGTGTGTCTATATTTTGGAATGGAATTATTTCTTCATTAAAAATGTTTTTAAAAACACTATATTTTGTGTGTTTTATGACTTGATTTCAATGAATCTTTCCTGGGGCCAGCCCCGTGGCACGGCAGGTAAAGCCAGCAATCTACAATGCCAGCATCTCATATGGGCACCAGTTTGAGCCCTAGCTGCTCCATTTCCGATCCAGCCCTCTGCTATGGCCTGGGAAAACAGTAAAAGATGGCCCAAGTATGTTGGGCTTCTGCACCCACGTGGGAGACCCAGAGGAAGCTCCTTGCTCCTGGCTTCAGATCGGCTCAGCTCCAGCCATTGTGGCCATTTGGGGAGTGAACCAGTGGATGCAAGACTCTTTCTCTCTCTCTCTCTCTCTCTCTCTCTCTCTCTCTGCCTCTCTGTAACCCTGTATTTCAAATAAATAATTTTTTTTTAAAAAAATGAATCTTTCCTAACACAACGCAGAGTCAGTCTATTCAAAAACAGGTAAGTACTCAAAGTGTGGAACAGGATTTGTGGATGGAGTATTCAGCCATGGAGGCAGCACAGCTCATCTTTTCCTATAAATATCTGAGTGGTTTTGAATAAAAAAAATACCCTGAAAAATATACACCAAAAGACCAGCCATCAATGTATATTGTGGGAATGGATGCTATTTTTATTTTCTTCATTATGGTATTATAACTTCAGCAGTCTCCCTCCCATCAGTATTTACAGTAGATGGATGGCTGGACAATGAACACCTGGTTGGAGAGCCTCTCTGGTAATTAGGCTACCGGAGTCAGCCAGCACTTTGAAGGGCGTGTTCAGTCATGAGAATGTTCTTTACCTTCTCTCTGGCTATAGAGATATCATAGGGAAATTAAAGTTAGATATGTGTTTCTTTTATTTTAAAGAAAAGAATAGAAATATTAGAAGTTTCTGAGTCAAGTTAAATATGAGAATTTTTGGTTGCCTCTTCCTCAGAGCTAATTGGTTCAGTAATAGATGGAAACCATACATGTGAGCCAGTAATGCAAGCCATGCATGTTCTCCATTTCTGTTCTGGGGGCTCACGTGTTAAATGAGGCTGAATGACACCTGTGGTTGGCTTCTGCACTTCCCAGTACCCCAGTTGTGCCATTCCCAGATTAGGAAACACACACACCAGAAACAGTATGAGGCAAATAGTCTCTCTGGCATTCCATTTTTGAAGATATCTCTTTGTGTCTGCTATAGTTCAGCAACAGCCAAACATAAGAATATCTGGATAGGGATTATCAGACTCGCTCTTTCCTCTAGAACTCAGGGAAAAGGTTTTTTTTTGTTTGTTTGTTTGTTTTTCTTGAAATTCTTCTTCTTAACAAGCACCTTTCCATTCACAGTAGGCTAAACAGGTAAGGCAAAAATTTTGTACTTTAGGGTGCCTTTTGTAGGCAGAGGGAGCCCCATAAGTCTCATCTGGTGTGCAGGGTAAATGCCTGGACTTGTCCTCATCTTTGTAATTGTGTATTAAATACCATGGATTTACAATTAATTGTATCCATGTCTTTTAGTTCTAAACCAAAATTACAGTATGTTACATTCCCAGCACAAGTGGAAATCCTGCAGTTCAGCTCTGGTACTAATTAGTGTTCATGCAGACCCCACAAGTGAAGGCAAAGCCCTCCACAAGACTGCCCACTTCAGAGGATACACATCTGAAGGGCCACCCACCCACACTTCTGACTGAATAGCATAAATTCAGGAGATCCCACAACCTTCTCCAGATCACAAGATTCACTCAGCTCATTTACCAAGAGTACAATACTTTCTATTAGTTTTATTCTAAAGGATAAAGACTGGGGACTAATAGACAAATAAGGCAAGGTCTGAGGGAATGAGGAGGACACAGAGTTTCCATACCCTCTCCTTGTGGGATCTGGGCCCACCCTTCTGGCTCATCAATGTCTTCACCAACCAGGATGCTCCTCTAAGCCTTGTGTCCAGAGATTTTAATGAGGTTGCACAATAAAGGCTTGACTGAATACATCAATGAGACACATTCTCTAGCCTCCTAACTCTCCCTGGAGGTTGGCTTAGCCTAAATTTCTGACCATTTGATCATGTGGTTGATGTTTCTAGTGACCAGCTCCCATCCTGAAGCCAGGTATGGATCCCAAATGAGTCGCTTGTTAATATAACACAAACACTCTTATCACTCAGAAAATGCCAAGAGTTTTTTGAAGCTCTGTGCCAGGATCCAGGTACAAAGATCAAATAGATTCTCTATTATGCCACAAAATAATACTTGCCTTTGTCCATATAGTTACCTTTTCTGGATATTTTCATTTCTCCATGTAGATTAAAGTTACTATTTATAGTGTCCTTTCATTTCAACTTGAAGACTCCATTTAGTATACCTTATGGAATAGGTTTACAGGTTTAAAGATCAATTGTGAACTCACTCAGCTTCTATTTATCCAGAAATGTCTTATCATTTTTTTTCCTTTGTTTCTATTTAGGAGCCAGAACTGGAAAACAGGCATTCTGATATGGGACACAGGTATCTTAACTGCTAGGCCAAATATCCATCCCTCTCTCATTTTTGAAGGACAGTTTTGCCAAATAGGGGTTCTTGGTTGATGGATGTTTTTTCTTTCAATATGCCCACCAACTCTGGCTCCCATGGTTTCTGATAGGTAGTCAGTAGTAAGTCTTATTAAGGCTCCCTTTTACATGACAGCTGTTTCTCTCTTGCTATTCTCATTGAGTTTATCCTACTTACAGTTCATTGAGCTTCCCATATATTTACATAGAAACAAACTCCACAGGTAATTTTGCAGGGATGTTGGTTAGGATATCACTGCAATCATCCCAGCAAAAGAACTAATGATAGCTTAGACTAAGAATAAAATGAAGGTGGTTATATCATAAATATGTTGTGATAGTAGAGCCAACAGATTTTATGGGGGGATTGGATGTGTGAGAGAGAAAGAGAGAAGACAAGGATAATAACATAGTTTCGGAGCCCAAGTAACTGGGAGAAAGGAGTTTCTTGCTTAAGCAAAGAAAACTGGAAAGAGATGGCCTGGAGTAGGTGTTTGGTACAGGGGTTAAGATGCTATTTGGGGTACCCACATCCCGTATCAGAGTGTCTAGGTTCAAGTCTAGCTTCCTGCTAATGCAATTCCAGGGATGCAGTAATGATTGCTCAAGTTCCTACAGGTCTGCCACATACATGGGAGACCCAGACTCAGATCTGAACTCCTGGCTGCAACCTGTCTCAGCTCAGACTTTTGTAGAAATTTGGGGAGTGAACCAGCAGATGGAAGATCTCTTTTTCTGTTCTGATCTCTTATTTCTCTGCCTTTCAAAGAAAATGAAATTTTTAACAGAAAGGAAAAGAAAGCAAACTTTGGATGGGGCAATTTCAGGAGCACAATTCTGGACATAACTTGAGGTTACATCATGGAAATATGTATTCTGAAAAACTCTACATGAATTTTAATTTTATTGTACCAAAATAAGCATCTTTTAACTCTATTTTTCCACAGGCTTTCTGACGTATTTTCCTATATGTGCTGTATGTATTAAGTGTCCAAGTGGAAAGAGGGGGTGTTGTATTGGTAATCTAAGCTTCAAGAACGAAGTCCAAACTGGCGCTATAGAAATTGGATTCATTCCCATAGAGATGATCAAGGATGCTAAAAAAACAATGGTCAGCAATGTAGGAGTGAAGTCAGGAGTAGTGTTGTAGTAGGAACTGTATGATGAAGGGATTTCAAGGTGGAAGGCATGGTCCATTGTGCTGAATGCAGTTGATAGGTCAAGTAAGGTAAGGACAAGGACTGGACCCATCACAAGTGTATTGAGTTGAATTAATGCAATCATGTTCAAACACGCTCTTTGCTGTTTCCAGGTTTTAAGAACTCCTCCATTCATGAAGAAATCCTGAAAAACACTGAGAAGAAATCTCTATTTGCTTTTCTCAGAGGTCCTTGGGTGAGTTGTGCAGTATCAGAAGTCCACATGATTGACTCTAATATCCACCTTCACACACCCATGCAAGGCAGCTCTGGTTTGTCACTCGCCATTTAGGGAGATACACCCACAAACATAACATCGTTATGGCCATATTCCAACTAAGTCATGGTAGGAAACACTCTCATGGTAGGAAACTGACTATTCTATGGATTTTTAATTAAAAGAATATATAATTGCTATTTTTGTAAGAGAAAACTTATTTTTTATTTCATCTGCCTCCATTATTTTCATCAACAATGATTAAATTATAATTCTTCCCTCCACTCCCCCCGCCCCCGATCACTGGCTGTGCAAAAAATTTAAAACTCCTTTTTTTTTTTTTATTCAACAGATAGAGTTAGACAGTGAGAGAGACAGACAGAGAGAAAAGTCTTCCTTCCGTTGGTTCACTCCCCAAAATGGCCACTGTGGCCGGAGCTATGCCGATCTGAAGCCAGGAGACAGGTGTTTCTTCCTGGTCTCCTATGCAAGCACAGGGGCCCAATCACTTAAGCCATCTTCCACTGCCTTCCCAGGCCACAGCAGAGAGCTGGACTGGAAGAGGAGCAACCAAGACCAGAACCTGGCACCATATGGGATGCCGGCGCCGCAGGCGGAGTATTAACCAAGTGAGCCATGGCGCCAGGCCCTATGCAAAAATTTTAAAAATGACTTTGCCATATTATGGCAATGTGTGTTTGACATCACCTGTAGGTTGCCTTGAAAGCTAATTTTAATATATGTAAATCACTAGGCCAGATAACTGAACAGTAAAAGCTCAGAACATGTTGGTTCCTTTTCCTTCTTAGAATATGTCAGTTCCTTTCTCTTCCTCCTCTCCCCCAATGAAGCTTATGATCCTCATTCATAAAATGGGGATATTTTTTGTTTCCAGAAAATTGACACAAAAATTAAAATTAAATACAAGGAACTCTATTCAAACTCATTAGGAATGCAGTGAGTGGGCATTAAAACATTGTTCTTCCTATTTTAATCCTAGTAAGTGAGCAAGGATTTTTCACAAAGTTAGCCAATACTAGTGAAAGTGAGAGTGAAGTATGTGCTGTTGTGACTATGTAACAAGGAGAGGGGAAAGGAGAGCGGTCATGCATCAGAGGAGAAGCAAGCTGTGGAGGAGAAGGCGAAGGAGTGAAGAAAAAAGAAGAGGGAGAGGACAGTCAGGGTGGGGAGAAGAAAGATTTAAAATATTGATACTTTATTACCCAAGACCACCACATCATGGATTCTCTCCTAAATACATTAAATTTGCAGATGAAACTACAAATAACTTGAAACCAATAGAAAATAAGTAATAACCATGGTACATCTAAACAATGCAATATTTGCCTGAAATAAACATGAATACATAGATATGAAAATGGCTATGAATTGGGAGAATGCAAAAATGATGATGCCACTTTGGAAAACAGTCTGATGATTCCAACAAAAAATGAAGCTTAGTGTCACCACATGACCCAGCAATTCTATTCCTATATACGTGAGAGAAATGAAAATGTATGTCCACACAAACATGCACACAAATATTCAGAGCAACCTTGTCCATAATGCAAAGAGAGTGGAAACAACGGAAATGCTCATCAAGTGATTATTGAGTTTGGTTTACATATAGTGGAATATTACTTGACAATAAAAAAGGAATCAGATGCTTATACATGTAACAACATGGATGAATCTTGAAAAGATTACACTGTGAAATAAGTCTGTCAAAATAGACCACATAACATGTCATTCCATTTATATGGTCAGTCTAGAACAGGCAAATCCACAGAGACAGAACATACATCTGTGGATGTTTGGAACTGAGAGGTTGGGTGGAAAGGGGGTCTGACTGCCCTGAATTGTAGGGTTTATTTTTAGGATACACAAAATATTTTTAATTGATTTTTATTGATTGTTGCAAAATCCTTTGAATATACAAAAAAATCACAAAAATATATGCTTTAAATGGGTGGGTTGTATAATATGTGAATTAAATCCCAATAAAGCTATTATATATAAACATGATGCAAGAACTTTTAATAGGATCAAACACTTAGGTCTGTTATGTAAAATCATCAAAGTAGCAAACAATGGATGTGAAACACACAACTACATAAATATATGCACAAAGAATATGAGCTTCTGAATGTCTTTGAAAGGTACAGATCCAGAGGAAATGAAAGAAGAGACAGCATTTTGGAAACTGGAAGGCAAATGGGCACATGGTCACTAACCTAGTACATTTGTGAAAGCAGAAACCTGTGCTGAAAACCCTTGGGAGTTGATACCACATGCTCTGAAAATGTGACAAACAATTTGGAAGACTGTTTGAAAGCTTTTGAGGAAACAGATCTTAGATCCTCTTCCCTTCTTCACTCCACTGCATGACTGTCCTTCTCCCACTTTGGTGGGAAACTGGAACCTATACTACAGAAAGACACAGGTCTGGTCCATTCTAGAGGATAGCAGGCCTAACTGGAGGACAGGCACTGTACCAACACGAGGGTCCGTACTCCTTCAAATACTGAGTGCTAAGGCTGTCCAACAAGCTTTCTCTACTCAACAGAACACTGGCATCCAGGCCTTTGCTCTTCAAATAAGAAATGAAAGAACTGTCTTTGGGGAACCTGACTAACCCAGAAGAGAAGCCCTAAAAATACTGACATGAGTCCAAGCAGAGCATCCTACACAGAAGTTCATGCTCAGACAGTTACACCAAGACTTCTAATCAGCCATTTAGACCCCCACTCTTCAACAGGAACAAACATAACCAGCCATTCGAGTAGAGGAGCCAAACTATATAGACCAAAACAGAGAGGAAAAAGCACCCCAGAGGAAAAGTAGACTGTGCTACAACTGAGTTTTTATGAGATTAAATTACCCCTCCATTTGATAGAAAACATAGCAGATATTGCTCTCATTTTCTCATCTATATTGTCTTTCTTTTTCTCCCTTAACAACAACAAAAAATTGTCTTTCTAAGAAGGATTGTCATTTTAGGGCCAATTTGAGGCAAACACTTGACCTGTAATTAGAACACTCAAGGCCAATAGTGGCCAACCTCAGCTAATTGCATGAAATCCCCTCCTTCCAGCACGATTCATTTTATGTAAATCATTTTGCCTCTCTGCTATAAATTTACGAGCCTCTCAAGGTCCAAAATCCATATACCTTGTCTCCTTTCTTCCCTTCCTCCTCCCCTTCTTTCTTCTCATATTCCAGATGCCAAGAAAAATAGCTCACAATTGTGTAATCCCTTACAACTTTCAAAAAACTATCTTATTTACTTTTAATCCTCCCAAAACTTGTTCAAGTAGTTGGAGAACTTTTCTCTTTTTAATGGAAGAGAAAATAGAGAAGGACTAAGTGATCTGCCCAGGATAACAGTGGGGAAGCCACAACTGGAATATGGATTGCATCATCTTACCAACAGCTGTTTACAACAGGGTTTCAATAAATTCAATCCAGACAGCCAATGGGGACTTGAGTAGCACCTGTGATACCCAACCTCTGGATAGTCCAGATTATGCTTACTTTGGTTCCCAATAAAGGAATGCATGATCTTCTCCAGAAGGCTCTAGAGAGCCCTTTTTATGGTAGAAATATAGGCAACAAGAATGAAACAAGAAAGGAGACCCAGGCATGACATCAAACCAGAAGCAGAAGGAAAAGATCAAGTCATTTCGCACTTATGAAAATGTTTCTGGAAGGCATTTCAAAGGGAACTGTCTCCCTCCCTCTTGGGCTGAGTAGACTTCAGCTCATTCCTACTTCACATGGCATCAGCCAAGACTAATAGTTGCTCAGGGTATCAGATTTTGAATTTTGTAACTTTTTGGAAATTATTTATTGTTTTCATCTTATTTTAAAGGCAGGAAGACAGAGAAAGATAGATTTTCTATTTACTGGTTCAATCCCCGAATGCCCATAACAGTTGGGTTGGGCCAGGCAAAACCCAGGAGCATACAACTCAATCAAAGTCTCTCATGTGGGTGGCAGGGACCCAAGTTCTTGAGCCTCCACCTGCTGCCTCCAGGGTGCCCATTAACAGCAAACTGAAATCAGGACTTGAACCCACGCACTCTAATATGGGATTCATGAGTCCCAAGTGGGATCTTAACTACTGTGCCAAACACTTGCCCCAATTTTGTCTTTTAAACATGACTTGAGCTAGTACAGAATTGAGGGGCTATGGAAAGGTAAAAGAGATTTTCAGTACCGATTTTTTCTAGGTCATCAAGCTCTGCCAAAAAGCTGTGAGGCACATCAAGAACCACCCACTCACAACACCCCTGCCACAAGACTTCTCTGGCAGGAGCAGCACAGCAGGTCTGGCTTGGAAACAGTGCAGAAGCTTAGGGTAAGTAACTTTTTATCTGGTTTATAGCCAATTGGGGAACAATGGCCCTCTGAAAAGTGAAATCCTTTACATTCTTAAATAGAGAAAGAATGCTTCCTTTGGGGGGTTACTATATGAGCAAAGAGAAGTGTTTCCCCTCTATCTCAACCCTTGATGGAAAGAGAGTAAAATAGCAGTATAAAAAGGAGAAAATGATTTATAAGACTAAGAAAAGATACTGAAAACTGCATGACAAACTTAGCTTCTTGGCTCTCACCATCCAATACTATGATGTGCACTTGTGCCACTTCAAAGACAAATGTATTTCCAGCCTTTAACTCTCCAGTGGCATATATTTGAAAGTGTCTGCATAATAAACATTGAGCAGTGCAAGAGACAGTCATCAACTTATTTTTTCTATAAAAGCATAAAGTTGTGCTGCATATGATCACTTAGTATAATGCTAAACTACAAGTCTCTGAAAGAGATTTTGCAAAGCCAGGCTTGGTCTGGTCTGATGGAAGATCAAAGGTTTGCTGATTCATTTGTTAGCCATTTCAGACTATATCCATAGGAATCTGGGTCTGCCCTTATTTAGAACCTAACTGAAGGCCTGGTACAAAGTGATTAAGAAATAAATACAAAAGAAACAAATAAAATAAGGAGAACATAGTATTCTTCAGCCTATTATTCTCAAAGTCGTTGGTCATGGTCAGGATTTTTCATGGAAACTTTGGAATAGAAGAAAGTCTATTTGGAAAAGACTCTACTTTCTGGCAGTGAGAGGCTGATGCAGCAACCGATGTGCTCTGAAACTTCGTGGAAAGGATGCTTGGTTCAGAGAAGTGCAGGCAGGGTTTTGCTTTCTGACCTCTAGCTATAAAATACCTGACCGCAGAGCCAGAACTTTCTTCAGAAAATGACTGGTCAATTTGCCTGGGATTGGCCTCCTGTTAGCTCTGGAAGTCCTGGGTTCAACCCCTCAGTTCCCATCAAATCAGAACAATCAGTATGCCTAGAAAGCAGGTAGAGGTGCTCAAGTATTCAGCCAGGTAACTATTCTCAGTAGAATTCTGCATCATAAAGCATGCAAAATATTAACTCGATGGGGGTGTTTTGAGGGCAGAAAATGTTTAGCATGAATATATTTGTATTCAAAGCTTCAGTTTGATGTCCTGCCAGGGTGCATTAACTAGGCTATTCACACTGGGATGTCTGAAATGAGAACACCTGTGGATTTGCTTTAAGATTTCTAAAATGAGATAACTTTTTGATTACAGTTATTCATACGTCTAGACGCTAAACAGGTTCTCAAAAATTAAGCCAAATTTTGGCATAACTGATGTTGAGCTTTAAGACAGTGATTAACAGAATCAATTTATTCTTGATGCCATGTCAGAATTTTGAAAAGGTCATTAACTTGACCTCTCAGTTCCTTTGAAGGGAAGATGTCTTTTACAGCATCTAAGAGCAGAATCAAATTCTTCAGACCTGCATTCAGACACAGGTGCTAACCTCAGCCTTTTGGCCCCACTGCATTGTTCTCCCCAGTGCTCATTCTCAATGGAGCCTTGGAAGAGACTATGGAACGAACCTGGGAGCTTGGACTCTGTAGAGGGAACAGCCAATCTTGTCCTTGGAGATTTATCCATTTATTAAATCAAATACCAGTAAATGCTAGAAAGATTTATATTCACAGTGAAGCATAAAGAGTACCAATGTGAAGGAAATGCTGTGGCATAGTGAGCTAAGCTGCTGCCTCTGGTGCCAACATCCCTTATCCCAACAATAGCTCAAGTCCACAGTCCTGGCTGCTCCACTTCCAATTCAGCTCCCTACTAATGTAGCCAAGAAAGCAGCAGAAGATGGCCCAAGTGCTTGGGTCCCTCCACTCATGACAGAGGCCCAGATAGAATTCTAGGCTCCTGGCTTTGGCCTGCAACCAACCCCAGCTGTTACAGCCAGTGGATAGAAGTTATCTCATTGTCTCTCTCGCTCTGCCTTTCAAATCAATAACCTTTTTTTAAAAAAGCACTAATTTGATATTTCTAAAACAGCTGCAAGTACTAACATACAGTAGGATATGTGATTATAGGATACCCCTGTCCTACAACTTCTGGAGGAAACTTATTCCGACATATTTTTTGTTCTAATTCTTGAAAGAATTCAAATCTTGAAACACATAATAAATTCTGATGACAAGGAAAACTATAGGATGTTTCATAAATTATATAAAAGGTCCCATGTCTTCCTGGGTAAGAGGCTTTGGCAGTCACCTGAAGAGCTCATCTCTAAATTAAATTTCATTTTACCCATAACTGATTACTCATTCAGTTGAAAACTCAACTGAAAATGCTTTTAGCTTGATGGTAACTGCCAATAAAAAGTTCTTGGCTGGAGAGTTAAACAAGTATAAATCAGTCTTACATCAGTTTTATTCTGCTTTATGTTCCACGTAACATGTATTCCTTGAATGTGCACCAAATTTTTTTAATTCTTGATATTTTTATATCAAAGGCAGAATTCTCATGATGCATATATCAATATGTACCTACTCATTAGAGTGGCCAAAGGACATTGTAATCACATGTTGACATGAGATCCAAAGTTGTTCTTGTTTATCAGCAAGTCATCAACAAAATTGCCCCTTTTGGAGTTTTGTGTTTTAATACCACTTTGAGGGAGGGGAGCTGGAAGGGATCATTTACAAATCAAAAAGAGGAGGGCTTGAGGTTTATATTTGGATTCCAGACTAGCAATTAGGAAATATTGCTAGGATCTATACATTACTCACCCACAGACTGACATAGGAGCCACTGTGGTGGGAATCCGCGAGTGAGGTATGGATATTTGAGCCTCCTATGGCTGTTCCTTCCTGATTGTAAATAGATGAGAAAGCATGAATTAAAGCATGAGAAATGATAGGGAAGAGGAAAATATGCTTGGAATAATCATGTTTTATTCTCTTTGAAAACGTATAACCCAAATGAATTTTTCCTAATAATAATCTAAATCCTTGTATTTTCCAAGAATCAGCACCTACTAAACAACTGTAAAAGCATAAATGATTACCATTCCCTCACTAGGAACATCTGTTTCCAAAGGAATTTTGGCAGAGTTTACAAGTGATGTGGGACTGCCAGACACACAGATTACAATCTGGTTAATTCTTGCCCTGGCATCCCTTCCTCCAGGAGGGAATTGTCTAACCATACACAAGCCAGACTTTGAAATGGGTTACTGTGCATTCTCACTGAAAGACAAACAAGAGGTTGGAAGCAGGAAGTGCTCAGAGCTAGAGTTTTCCTGATCCCCTTAAATATTTATATGTAACATTCTACAAAATACCCATTTATAAAGATGTTTAGGAAAACAAAATCAAATTCCAAAGGGAAGTATTTCCAGTCATGATGTGCAGCATCAACAAATAGTTATAGAGATAACTAGCTTCCTCTCTTTGTGGATCAACATACTCCACATTAGGCATAGAAGTTATACTGTAGACATCTTATTGGCTAATTGGAATTTCATAAGGAACCATCATTACTTTCTCTTCATCAGTTTTCACTGAATCTTCTGAAAAATAGTCAAAAAAATAATAATAATTTTGAGTGATTGCCTGGGCCAAGAACTCCAAGAGCCATTTTTGATGAAGAGCAGTTTTAATATGAAGAGGGGCCAGCATTGTGAAGCTGCTTAAGTCGCTCCCCATGATGCCGCCATGCCATACTGGAGCACCATTTCAACTCCTCCCTGCTCCATTTCCAAATCCAGCTCCACACTAATGTTCCTGGGAGAGCAGCAGAAGATGGCCCAAGTGCTTGGGCCCCTGCACCCATGTGAGAGATCCAGATAGAGTTACCAAGTGGCCTTTTCAGAAGTGAATCAGAAGATTGCTCCAACTCTCTCTGGCTCTTCCTCTCTCTTGTGTCTTTGTCTCTCTTTGTCTCTTCCTCTCTCTCTCTCTCTCTCTGTCTCTAAGTGTCTTTCAAATAAATAAATACATCCTTTTTGATTTTGTTCAGATGTATTTATTTCTCTGAAAGGCTTCCACTGCTTTCCCAGGAGCATCAGCAGGGAGCTGGGTCAGCAGTAGAACAGCTGGAACTCTAATTGGCGTCCACATGGGATGCCAGTGTCACAGGCAGCAGCCCAACCTGCTATGCCACCCCCACATAAATAAATATTTTAAAAAATAAATAAGAGGAAGGAGTTGGCATTTGCATTTATTTATAACCTACAAAACAAAGAACTAAGGAAATACAATTCCTTCAAAGTTAAAGTTTGATGGAGAAGACAGACTTTGTCCTGTCCCAGCTCAAAACAGACTTAAGTGAAAGATCAATGAAATCAAGTGAAAATCAGATCTAACAGCCAAAATAAATTGGGGGACAGGAGAGAAAGTAGCATGCCGTGTGCCATTGCTTAGACCCATAAGCAGCATCTATTCTTTCTCCAGGTCAGAGCCAAGTACATTAAAGAACAAGGGTGTACCTTAGAGATTTTATTCTTTGTGACTTGATTATATTTCAACTGAGTCATTGAGTTTTGCTTGTATGACAACATTTCACAAAGTCAGATGATATACTGAAAAATAATCCAATACCAGGGATCAAGATCTCTGTGTAGAAGACTTGATATTGACACTCAGAAAATTGCTTGAATTCTTATTTTCAGTAAACCTCTTGTTGAAGGTATGATGGTTCATTTTTAAGTTCTTTGTAGATTTATTTTGATGATCAAATAAAATAATGCTGTAAAATATAAATATACTCAAATAGTAATTTATAACAATATAAATGAAAAGCATTATGAAGAAATGTAATTCACCATTCAAATATAAGGTCCTATTATTACACACATCATTTCCAGCCATTTACCTTAGGTAATTTTTTATGTTCAGAGAACATACTGCAATCAATTCCCTTCACCTCTTGTAAGAAGTCAAGGACATTGGTTTATTTCAACTAATGACATTATTCCTAAATTGATCACCCTAAGAAAATGGATCCGCTCTGCAGACACCAATTAACACTATAGTGACCCTTGCCTATTCACAGGCCTCCACCACCATCACCCTCACCTCCAGTTCTCATCCATCAAGCAGCTAGGGTAGAGGTTACACATTCATAATTGCAGCAGTTCCTCCACCACTCAACATTAGGTTAGCTTTGTTTCCCATAAGCCAGAGGCCAACAAAACTGCTAACCAAGAAAGAAGGTACGAACTGCAGAAGTAATCACACTACCCCTCCAGCTCCTGTGATTTGACAGGAACTGCCTAAGCAGAATAGGGATGGGGGAGAAAAAAGAGAGGAGAGGAGAGGAGAGGAGAGGAGAGGAGAGGAGAGGAGAGGAGAGGAGAGGAGAGGAGAGGAGAGGAGAGGAGAGGAGAGGAGAGGAAAATCTGACTCAATGGTAAAGGAATATTGTACCCCTCCTCCAGTGTTGTACCCCTCCTCCAATAAACACAAATGTGCATCTGGTTATGAAGGAACTGTTCAGTAGAGTTAGCAGGCTCGTGTTAAAGAGACCATTGATCTGTCACTCACCACTATCTTGCCAGTCCCAAAGGTTCAGACAAGAGTCAAAGAATATATGAGTGGAAACTGTAGAGGGTATTTTTTGGTTTTGGTTTTGGTTTTTTAAGAGTGAGATATGGAGGGCTGGCTCCCTTTCCATGGCTGTGGGTCTTCTTTTAAACATAAACAGCAGTAAGAGCTGAGAATGACTGCCACACTTGAATGCCAAATAAACACAAATGACAAGCACAGATTTTTGGCTTTATATTAAAGCTTGGTTTTTCAACAACCCCTTTTGTTGCCTCTAAAGACAATGGCCTCAGTGTTTCTGAGCCAGATCCCTGGGACCCTGAGCTGAGCTTTCCTTGCCACAACCCAAGAGTTGACTCTCCAAGCAGAGCCAGTGTCCCCTTTGGGTTTGAAAGGAAGCCACCTCTCTGTCTGTTGCTGCAGAAGTATTTGTTTATTGAAACCAAAGAACAGTGGTAGATGTAACTTTGCAGACCAAGCTCCAGGATAGTTTGATGAGGGTTGTGCTCAGTGGTTTCTGTTTGGTTGGGAAACAGTGTAATCATGAACTCCTCAGAAGACTCAGTTGGAGGGAGTCAAGGACTTACCCACTTCATTAAATGATTGTAGGCTTAATGTTTTTAATTGGTGTTTGTCATTTTGGCTTTATGTCACTCAGCAGTAGTAATAATTGACTTCACTATATAGAATCAGTGGACTTTTTATTCTCCTTCTGGTTTAGCAGTTGATCCAAAAATTCTGACATAGCTAAGTATCTCAGCTATTACCCAGTTAAAAATATCAACACAGGAATGGGCATTTATTGGTTGGGATGTTGGCATCCCACATCAGAATACCTAGGTTCTCCTTCAAGCTACAACTCTTGACTCCAATTTCCTGCTAATGTGGACCCTGAGAAGTAGAAAGAGAACTAGGAAGTGAACCAGTGGATGGGAGATTCTCTCTCTCTCTCTCTCTCTCTCTCTCTCACTCTCTCTCTCTCTCTCTCTCTCTCTCTGTGCATGTGTGTGTGTGCATGCATGCGTGTGTGAAAGAGAGAAAGAGATAGAGAGGGAGTCAGAATTTCAATGCAGACATATGAGCCACTCTAAAAAGAAGACATCTGGGTGTCTAGTCATGTACAAGTATGTCATCTCACTCCCAATTACGGCCTTTTTTAAAACTACATCACAGTTACAGAGTTCTGTCATAGACGTATTTAAACACTAGGCATACTACTAGTTTCCTACTGTTTTATCACAGTCTCATAAAACATTCCCTTCTGCTAATTTTTAATCTCCAGGAGGATAATTGGTTTCAAAATTTTACACTAATATTTTATTATTTATATAGCAAAATTAATTTTACATTCTGATGATTTAATACCTAGATATTATTGTTTAATAATTCATCTAAATAATTATTTAATATTTTAATAAAAACTAAACAAACTGGCTGGCGCCATGGCTCAATAAGCTAATCCTCCGCCTGTGGCGTTGGCACCCCGGGTTCTAGTCCCTGTCAGAGCACCGGATTCTGTCCCGGTTGCTCCTCTTCCAGTCCAGCTCTCTGCTGTGGCCCAGGAGTGCAGTGGAGGATGGCCCAAGTGCTTGGACCCTGCACCCGCATGGGAGACCAGGAGAAGCACCTGGCTCCTGCCTTTGGATCAGCACGGTGCACCGGCCGCAGCACACTGGCCGCAGCAGCCATTAGGGGGTGAACCAACAGAAAAGGAAGACCTTTTTCTTGTCTCTCTCTCACTGTCCACTCTGCCTGCCAAAAAAATAAAAAATAAACTAAGAGAAATCATCTAAACATAAACACAGTGATGTCTATTTACCAGGTTTTGATCACCTTCAAGTTTGCAACAATAATAACTTGATGCACTGTCTCCCTCCCAGTGGCACTTTTACATTTTATCCATGAAGAAAAGTAATGGTTGCAGCTGCCACCATGGCTCACTTGGCTAATCCTCCGCCTGCGGCACAGGCACTCCGGATTCTAGTCCCAGTTGGGGTGCCGGGTACTAGTCCCTGTTGCCCTTCTTCCAGTCCAGCTCTCTGCTGTGGCCCAGGAGGGCAGTGGAGGATGGCCCAAGTGCTTGGGTCCCTGCACCTGCATGGGAGACCAGGAGGAAGCACCTGGCTCCTGGCTTCGGATTGGTGCAGCACCAGCCGTGATGACCATTAGGGGAGTGAACCACAGAAGGAAGACCTTTCTCTCTGTCTCTCTCTTACTGTCTATAACTCTATCTCTCTCTCTGTGTCTCTCTCTCACTGTCTAACTCTGCCTCACAAAAAGTAAAAAAAAAAAAAACTAATGATTGTAATATCTAATAATTCTTCCCATTTCTGTAGCTACTTGTGGCTCACAGTACCCCCTTCATCACTGCTATCAGGTTTATCTTCAAAACCCTTCTTTGAGGGAATTGGAATTTCCATTTTATAAAGGAGAAAATCAGGTCTAAAGGATTTGCTAACACTCATGCAAAAAAATGTGGCAAATTAACATTTCATTGCAAACAGAAACTGAAAGAATTTGTCGCCACTCGCCCAGCCCTGCAAAAGATCCTTAAAGATGTGCTACATGCAGAAACACAGGAACATGGTCATCAACATCAAAGAAGCTAAAGGAAGGAAATCTCACAGCAAAAGATCATAAGAAACTCAAAGCATACATAAGAAAATCATTGGCAAATGGTAGGGCAAAGATACTACTTATCGATAGTCACATTGAACGTGAATGGTTTGAACTGTGCTATTAAAAGGCAAAGATTTACTGACTGGATGAGGGAACAAAACCCAGCTATTTGCTGCCTACAAGAAACACATCTTTCCAACAAAGATCCATACAGTCTCAAAGTGAAAGGATGGAAAAACATATACCATGCGAGCAGAAATGAAAAAAGAGCGGGCGTAGCCATCTTAATATCAGATAACATAAATTTTACCACAAAAACTATTAAGAGAGACAAAGAGGGGCACTATATAATGATTAAGGGATCCATTCAACAGGAAGATATAACGATTATCAATGTATATGCACCTAACCACCGGGCACCGGTCTATTTAAAAGACCTGTTAAGGGACTTAAAGGGAGACTTAGACCCCAATACAATAGTACTGGGAGATTTCAACACTCCTCTCTCAGAGATAGACAGATCACCAAGACAGAGGATTAACAAGGAAACAGCAGATTTAAACGACACTATAGCCCAAATGGACCTAACAGATATCTTCAGAACCTTTTATCCCACAGAAAAAGAATTTACATTCTTCTCAGCAGTACATGGAACCTTCTCCAGGATTGACCACATACTAGGCCACAAAGCAAGCCTTAGCAAATTCAAAAGAATAAGAATCATACCATGCAACTTCTCAGACCATGAGGGAGTGAAGTTGGAAATTAGCAACTCAGGAATCTCTAGAGCATATGCAAACACATGGAGAATGAACAACATGCTCCTGAATCAACAACGGGTCATAGAAGAAATCAAAAGAGAAATCAAAAATTTCCTGGAAGTAAATGAAGATAACAGCACATCATACCAAAACCTATGGGATACAGCAAAAGCAGTGTTAAGAGGAAAATTTATATCAATAGGTGCCTACATCAAGAAATTGGAAAGGCACCAAATGAATGAGCTTTCAGTTCATCTCAAGGATCTAGAAAAACAACAGCAAACCAGACCCAAAGCTAGTAGGAGAAGAGAAATAATCAAAATTAGGGAAGAAATTAACAGGATTGAAACCAAAAAAACATTACAAAAAAATCAGCCAATCGAGGAGCTGGTTCTTCGAAAAAATAAACAAGATTGACACCCCATTGGCCCAGCTAACAAAAAAAAAGAAGAGAAAAGACGCAAATCAGTAAAATCACAGATGAAAAAGGAAACATAACAACAGACATCACAGAAATCAAAAGAATCATCAGAAATTACTACAAGGACTTGTATGCCAGTAAACAGGGAAACCTATCAGAAATGGATACATTCCTGGACACATACAACCTACCTAAACTGAACCAGGAAGACATAGAAAACCTAAACAGACCCATAACTGAGACGGAAATCGAAACAGTAATAAATGCCCTCCCAAGAAAGAAAAGCCCAGGACCAGATGGATTCACTGCTGAATTCTACCAGACATTTAAAGAAGAACTAACTCCAATCCTTCTCAAACTATTCAGAACAATCGAAAAAGAGGGATTCCTCCCAAATTCTTTCTACGAAGCCAGCATCACCTTAATTCCTAAACCGGGAAAAGATCCAGTATTGAAAGAGAATTACAGACCAATATCCCTGATGAACATAGATGCAAAAATCCTCAATAAAATTCTTGCCAATAGAATACAACAACACATCAGAAAGATCATCCACCCAGACCAAGTGGGGTTTATCCCTGGTATGCAGGGATGGTTCAACGTTCGCAAAACAATCAACGTGATACACCACATTAACAGACAGCAGAAGAAAAACCATATGATTATTTCAATAGACGCGGAGAAAGCATTTGACAAAATACAACACCCTTTCATGATAAAAACCCTAAGCAAACTGGGTATAGAAGGCACATTCCTCAATATAATCAAAGCAATTTATGAAAAACCCACGGCCAGTATCCAATTGAACGGGGAAAAGCTGCAAGCAATCCCACTAAGATCTGGCACCAAACAGGGATGCCCACTCTCGCCACTGCTATTCAATATAGTGCTGGAAGTTTTAGCCAGAGCTATTAGGCAAGAAAAAGAAATTAAAGGGATACAAATTGGGAAGGAAGAACTCAAACTATCCCTCTTTGCAGACGATATGATTCTTTATTTAGAAGAACCAAAAAACTCTACTAAGAGACTATTGGAACTCATAGAAGAGTTTGGCAAAGTAGCAGGATACAAAATCAATGCACAAAAATCAACAGCCTTTATATATACAAACAATGCCACGGCTGAGGAAGAACTGCTAAAATCAATCCCATTCACAATAGCCACAAAAACAATCAAATACCTTGGAATAAACTTAACCAAGGATGTTAAAGATCTCTATGATGAAAATTATAAAACCTTAAAGAAAGAAATAGAAGAGGACACCAAAAAATGGAGAAATCTCCCATGCTCATGGATTGGAAGAATCAATATCATCAAAATGTCCATTCTCCCAAAAGCAATTTACAGATTCAATGCAATCCCAATCAAGATACCAAAGGCTTTCTTCTCAGATCTGGAAAAAATGATGCTGAAATTCGTATGGAGGAATAAGAGGCCGCGAATAGCTAAAGCAATCTTGTCCAACAAAAACAAAGCTGGAGGCATCACAATACCAGATTTCAGGACATACTACAGGGCAGTTGTAATCAAAACAGCATGGTACTGGTACAGAAACAGATGGATAGACCAATGGAACAGAATAGAAACACCTGAAATCAATCCAAACATCTACAGCCAACTTATATTTGATCAAGGACCCAAAACTAACCCCTGGAGTAAAGACAGTCTATTTAACAAATGGTGCTGGGAAAACTGGATTTCCACCTGCAGAATCATGAAGCAAGACCCCTACCTTACACCTTGCACAAAAATTCATTCAACATGGATCAAAAACTTAAACCTACGACCCGACACCATCAAATTACTGGAGAGCATAGGAGAAACCCTGCAAGATATAGGTACTGGCAAAGACTTCTTGGAAAAGACCCCAAAAGCACAGGCACTCAAAGCCAAAATTAACTATTGGGATCGCATCAAACTGAGAAGTTTCTGTACTGCAAAAGAAACAGTTAGGAAAGTCAATAGGCAACCTTCAGAATGGGAAAAAATATTTGCAAAATATGCAACAGATAAAGGGCTGATAACGAGAATCTACAATGAAATCAAGAAACGACACAACATTAAAACAAACAACCCACTTAAGAAATGGGCTAAGGACCTCAATAGACATTTTTCCAGAGAGGAAATCCAAATGGCCAACAGACACATGAAAAAATGCTCAAGATCCCTAGCAATCAGGGAAATGCAAATCAAGACCACAATGAGGTTTCACCTCACCCCGGTCAGAATGGCTCACATTCAGAAATCTACCAACAATAGATGCTGGAGAGGATGTGGGGAAAAAGGGTCACTAATCCACTGTTGGTGGGAATGCAAACTGGTTAAACCACTATGGAAGTCAGTCTGGAGACTCCTTAGAAACATGAATATAACCCTACCATACAACCCAGCCATCCCACTCCTTGGAATTTACCCAAAGGAAATTAAATTGGAAAACCAAAAAGCCGTCTGCACACTAATGTTTATTGCAGCTCAGTTCACAATAGCTAAGACCTGGAACCAACCCAAATGCCCATCAACAGTAGACTGGATTAGGAAATTATGGGACATGTACTCTACAGAATACTATACAGCAGTCAAAAACAATGAAATCCGATCATTTGCAACAAAATGGAGGGATCTGGAAAACATCATGCTGAGTGAATTAAGCCAGTCCCAAAGAGACAAATATCATTTGTTTTCCATGATTGGTGATGATTAACTGAGCACCAAAGAGGAAACCTGCTGAAACGAAATGAACACTATGAGAATATAAGTCATGATCAGCTCCTGTCTGAACTGTTGATGTACAATCTAAATCTTTACCCATTTTAGTATCTCCCCTTGTTGTTTGTATTCGTTCTAGTACTATGGGTTGAATCTGGCAACTAACACACAATTAGACGTAAGTGCTTAAATTTTAAATGAAATGTGATCCCTGTGAAATATAAGAGTGGGAATAAGAGAGGGAGGAGATGTACAACTTGAGACATGCTCAATCGGAACTGCCCCAAATGATAGAGTTAGAAGTGTGCCAGGGGATTCTAATACACTACCATCAAGGTGGCATGTACCAAGGCCATCTCATTAGTCCAGGTGATCAATTTCAGCTCACAATTGATCACACTGATAGATCTAAGAGTAAAAGGGTTCACACAAACAAGACTAGTGTCTGCTAATACTAACTGATAGAATGAAAAAGGGAGAGAATGATCCAACATGGGAAGCAGGATACACAGCAGACTCATAGAATGGCAGATGTCCTAAATAGCACTCTGGCCTCAGAATCAGCCCTTAAGGCATTCGGATCTGGCTCAAGAGCCCATGAGAATATTTAAGGCATGGAAAGCTAAGACACTCTGGAAAAAACAGAAGACCTAAATGAAAGATCTCTGCGGGTGAGATCCCAGTGGAAAGAACGGGGCCATCAGAGAAGGAGGTACCTTTCTCTGAAGGGAGGAGAGAACTTCCACTTTGACTATGGCCTTGTGGGAATAAGATCGAAGTCGGTTAACCCTAAAGGCTTCCATAGCATCGGCAACTCATGACCAGAGCCTAGGGAGATTACTGATGCCATAAACAAGAGTGTCAAATTGTTAAATCAACATCAGGAGTCACTGTGTACTTACGTCTCATGTGGGATCTGTCCTTAATGTGTTATCCAATGTGAAATAATGCTAATACTAGTAATGAAACAGTATTTTAAATTTTGTGTTTCTGTGTGGGAGCAAACTGATGAAATCTTCACGTACTATAATATTAAATCAATCTTCTGTGTATAAAGATAATTGCAAATGATTGAAAACTCTAGGTGTTAAATTGGAAATTGCATAGATAATTAATCAATTCTTTAAAAAAAAAACATGTGGGATCTCTGTCTTTAATGTACTGTACATTGTAAATCAATACTATAACTAGTACTCCAACAATAATTTCAGTTTGTGCCTCTATGTGAGGGCAAACTGTTGAAATCTTTACAGATTATGTTATAAACTGATCTGCTGTGTATAAAGAGAATTGAAAATGAATCTTGATGTGAACGGAAGGGGAGAGGGAGCGGGAGAGGGGAGGGTGGCGGGAGGGAGGGAAGTTGTGGGGGGGGGAGCCATTGGAATCCACAAGCTGTACCTTGGAAATTTATATTCTTTAAATAAAAGCAAAAAAAAAAAAATGTGGCAAATTAGGATGCAAATTTAGGTCTTCTCATTGCAAATTTTGTTTTCATTTGGGTGGACCATTCTACAGGAATAGCTATAAATATAAATAATACAATGATTGTAAGCCATCTGGTGAAGCTGGACATAGTATTATGCTGTTGGAGCTCAAGAAATACATTTATTCTTCTTCAAGTACAAATAGCCATTTTGTGAAAAAATATATCTCCTCAGCCATTTACAGTATAGTATGGGCACTATCACTGTGAGAATTATCTGCAGAGGTCTCTCCCAGCATAGCTTCCCATCATCTATTTACTTGTTCATTCATTTACTCAGTATTTACTCTTTTCTTATATATTCATCTACTTATTTATATTAAGAATAGCATTGCCACTTACACTATCAGCCCTTGTGTCAGCCATGATAAACCTCATCAGATGGAGTCTAACAATTAAAGCACAAGAATACTAACACAGCTCACTTCACAAACATGAAGTGAAAGAGAATAAAAATATGACCTTAGTAACCACATTCTTCAGTTTTACAAATGTTCATAGGTACTTTCAGTGAATCATGTTTGTTCTTTTCACATTCACCTATTTTTAACTCAGATTTCATCTTAAAAACCCATTAACATTCTACTAGCTGTTTGAGCATTTGTAGAGAATCATAATAATTAATTTCATAATACAAATTGTGCGGTTTTTTTTTAAAGAAGCATTCTGCATTACTAAGACTCATTTTGCTACATCCTCAAATGGAAGATTCTGTTGTGGAGATCATTTGCCATCAGAAATTTTAAATATCCATGGGTGAAGGTCATAAAGAAAAAGAGAGAAAATAGAAATTAATATTACTAGAAGATGTACATCCTTTGTGTGTACTCTGTACTTGTGGTGAGCAAACTCAAACTGAACTCCAGATGCTAGAATTAAAGTCAAGCTGAGTTCCTAAGTAAATCAAATGAATTATGAATTGTAGACCAGAAATTCATGAACAGCTAAATACTTCAAATGTGTACATTTTAAAAAATATTTATTTATTTTTATTTGAAAGGCAGAGAGAAAGAGATATCTTCCATCCATTGGTTCATTGCTCAAATGCCCATAATATCCAGGACTGGCCGAGGCCAAATCCAGGAGTCAGGAACTCCAATCTCCCACATGAGTGGCAGGGACTCAAACACTTGAGCCATCATCTGCTGCCTTCCAGGGTACACACAGCAGGAAGCTGGAACTGGGAGCAGAGGCAGGACTTGAATCCAGCCACTCTGATATTGGTTGCAAGTATCCCAAGAGGCTTCTTAACTATTGTGCCAAATACCCATGCATTTATATATTTAAAAGATACTCTATATATCATTACTCACACAATATTTCCCAAAAAAGGGCAGCAATCCCCAAACCACAGCCATGAGCTAAGCTGTCTCAGATTTAATTAGATTCAGAGACCTGAGCAGGGGCCAGTGATCACATATAGATAAATCTCACATTGGATAAAACTCCAATGTTTGAAAATAATATCAGGAGAAGAAAAGAGAGAAAAATATCTAGATATTTTCCTGCTAAACTTCTTATTGCTTAGTAATTTAAGTTTCATATTTAAATTACTTAAATGGCGGTGGCCATTGGAGGGTGAACCAACAGCAAAGGAAGACCTTTCTCTCTGTCTCTCTCTCTCATTGTCCACTCTGCCTGTCAAAAAAAAAAGAGGATAGGAATTATCACTGAAGTATCACTTTGAGGTAAGAAAAAAATATGCTAGAATACCAATAGACTTCTTTTGAAAAATTGTTCTTACAGACTTAATGTGCTGAATATAGGCCACCTATGTTGTTTGTATTAATAATGGTCAAAAGTAAGTAAATAAGTAAATAAATAAATAAAACCAGAGTCCTATACAACTAACAGCCTTTTTTAATAGTAAATTAAGTTTTAGTACAATTGAATTAAACCTGATTATAAATTGTAAAAACCAAGAGAGGGGAAGATGGTCAGAAATGAATGTGCTTTATATAATTTAGATATTAATCCTTTATCAGATGTATAGTTTGCAAATACATCTCCTATTCTGTCTGTTGCCTCTTCACTTTGTTGAGCATTTCCTTTGCCTTTCAGTAGCTTATTAGCTTGATGTAATCACTTTTTGCTTTTGTTATCTGTGTTTCTGGGGTCTTATCCAAGAAGTCTTTGTCAGTGCCAGTGTCTTGCAATATTTCCCTATGTTTTCCCCTAGTAAATTAATGGCTTCAGGTCTTGGGTTTAGATCCTTAATCCATTGTGAATTGATTTTTGTATAGGATATAAGGTAGTTTGCTTCATACTTCAGCATGTGTAGGTCCAATTTCTCCAACACCATTTATTGAAGAGACTGTCTTGATAAAGGGTTAATATCTAAAATATATAAAGAACTCAAGAAACTCAACAACAAAACAAACAATCCAGTTAAGAAATGGGCAAAAGCATTTTTTCAAAGGTGAAATACAAATGGTCAATAGACATGAAAAAAATGCTCAAAATCACTAGCCATCAGGGAAATGCAAATAAAAACCACAATGAGGCTTCACCTCACCCCAGTTAGAATGGCAATCATCCAAAAATAAAAAAATAAAAAAAAAACATTGCCAATGGTATGGAGAAAAAATATACCCTAATACACTGTTGGTGTGAAAGTAAACTACTACAACCATTATGGAAGCCAGTATGGTGATTCCTAAAAAATGTGAAGATTGATCTACCGCATGACCGAACCATCCCACTCCTGGAAACTTACTCAAAGCTTATGAAATTAGCATATGAAAGGATTATATGTACCCCCCTTTTTATGTTTATAGTAGCTCAATTAACAATAGCTAAGATATGGAATCAATCCAGATGCCCATCAACTAATAATTGGATCAAGAAAATGTGGTAGATATACACCCTGGAATACTAGTGAGTCATAAAAAGAATGAAATCCTGAATCTAACTGGAGACCATTATGCTTATTCAAATAAGCCAGACCCAAAAAGACAAATATTATACCTTCTCTTTGATTTGTGGCAGCTAATATACAGAGTACAAAAAAATGCAATGTATATGAGTAAACTGACATCTTGAGGTAAGATTATTGGTTACAGCCCTTGTCTATACTCCTGTGGAACAGAGGCCTTTCTACTTTCTACTTGAATTCTTATTTAGTGTAGGATTCAGCCTGTGACTACGAAGTAAATTGAAAGTACGTTACCCCTTCTTTTTCCTCCATGCCCTTGATCCCCTTACTGCCCCGCGCAGGACACATGGCCTTCAGGCCACCCACCCCATTCTTTCTGGTCTGTATGCTCCTCTATGTGGCTGGCTCCTGGCCTGCTCTCTGCTCACTATGAATCCAGATTTCCTTTTCTCTTTCAGATGCAGCCCTCACTCTCCTATTCATTTCTCTCACAAAATAAAAACCTAAAAACTTTTTTTAAAAAAGAAAGTATGTTATTGCAAAAAAAAAAAAACTAAAAGAAAAAAAGGAAGGATGGAAGGAGGGAAGTAACATTATATACTTAAAATTTTATATATGAAATACATGAAATCTGTCCTGTTTATATAAATAAATGTCTAAAAAATGAAAAAAAAAAGAAAGAAATGCAAACTTCCCGAAGTTCCCCCTGGGTACTTGCATTTAATCCTTGTGTACCAGGTTGTCTCTATCCTTTTTTTTGTCAGTATTTCTCTTTGGTAATCTCTTCCTCCTCCTCCTTCCCCCAACCTCCTTGGTGCCTTTGAGCCCAGCCTGTCAGTACCATGGTCTCTAAAGCCCACTTCTGCCTACACTCTGGTCTGCTTTTCTACATATTGTCAGTTAATGAACTTCTTGAGCAAAGAAACAAGAAAATATGATAGGCATTTTCCAGGGTTTTTCTAGCTCTAGTTAAATAAAACAAAGGAGAACTTCCTCTCCTGATAGCCACCTAAGCATAGGATAGTTAATCCAATTAAGACTATGCTCTTTTAATTACATCTCCTCCCCCAGAGGCCACTGCAAGCAAAGGATTCCTGATCTCAAAATCACTGTTGCAGCCTGAACCAGTGTTTTCCAGTCACTCTGTTGCACTTTCTGCTTCTATTGCAGAACACATTTCTCTGATCAGAATTTTACTCCGTTCAGCTACCAACTGGATCCACACTCCCAAACCCAGTGCTTTGCTTTACAGCTGCCCGAGCTGATCTCACTGCCAGAGAAGGAAAGCAAAGGTGTTAGAACAAATTCTTGTCCAGTTTGCAGCAGAGTACAATGCTTTCTTGCACCTCTTCCCTGAACTCTGGGAGGATTTCCCCGCAGGGAAATATGATTGAACTTAACACACACTGAACTGAGGAAGACTAGAACAATTTTAAGAGAATTAGGAACTTTATGGAATTTCTTTTTTTTTTTTTTTTTTTACAGGCAGAGTGGACAGTGAGAGAGAGAGACAGAGAGAAAGGTCTTCCTTTTGCCGTTGGTTCACCCTCCAATGGCCGCCGCGGTCGGCGCGCTGCGGCCGGCGCACCGCGCTCGTCCGATGGCAGGAGCCAGGAGCTAGGTGCTTTTCCTGGTCTCCCCATGGGGTGCAGGGCCCAAGCACCTGGGCCATCCTCCACTGCACTCCCGGGCCACAGCAGAGGGCTGGCCTGGAAGAGGGGCAACCGGGACAGAATCCGGCGCCCCGACCGGGACTAGAACCCGGTGTGCCGGCGCCGCAAGGCGGAGGATTAGCCTGTTGAGCCACGGCGCCGGCCTATGGAATTTCTTTAAGGAAATATAATTTCCCCCATGTAGGCAACAGTTACCTTTGGTCATTAAGCAGCACTTAAGTCTTCTTGATCCTCCTCTGTGTCTGCTAGTATCTTTCATAGGTCACTTGGCTTTCAATAGTTAACTTCAATTCACATCTTTATTCTTTGCTTTTCTTATTTAAAAACAAACAAACAAAAATCTGGGTGTTGTTTTCCTGTTTCCTTTCACACTACTCACCACTCAACACAGAATACTTCACATCTGGTAACCAACATGAGCATGGGCTTCTTTCCACATCAACCAAGTAATTCTCTAGAAGACACCCTCCGGGTGTCCTACAATTTAACTCAAGTCTAACACAATCTACCTGGAGATAGCATCAGATCCTGCAGGATGAGGACCCAGTCCCACCACACAGCCCCATAGTTCTGATGCAAGGCACCTACACCTCTGACCAACAAGCTATAAATCAAGGGTTCCCATGGCCTCTTTCTCAAGTCTGAGCTATTTGTTAGAGCATCTTACAGATCTAAAGGCAGCACTTCCTTTATACTTAGCCATTTACTATAAAGGATATTACAAAGGATCCGCATGAACAGTCAGATGGAGCAGATGCATAAGGCTTCAAGGTGTATGGAAAGAGGTGTGGAGCTTCTACCCCTCTCTAGGAACCTCCACATGTTCAGCTATTTGGAATTTCATCTGAACCTTGACCTTTTGAGATTTTATGAAGGCTTCATTAGGTAGATAAGATTGATTAAATCACTAGCCTTTGGTGATCTGCTCAACCCTCAGCCCTTCTCTTCTTCCCAGAGGTCAGGGGTGGGGCTGAAAGTTCCAATCAATCATCTAATCACATACTTGGATTCCCTGGCAACCAGCCCCATCCTGAGGCTATCCAGCAGCCCACCAAGAGTCACTACATTGGAACAAAAGATGCCTGGATCAGCCAGGAAATTCCAAGGGATTTAGAAGGCCTGTGTCAGATCCTCTTATCCGTAAGAAAGAACAAACGTTTTAGGAGTTCTGGGTCAGGATCTGGGGTCAATGATCAAATATTAGAAAAAAAAAAAAAGATCCTCCTGATGCCACATGCATGTGGATATTAGGAGTATTCTGTTGGGAACTGGCAGACTACATATGTATTTCTTCCTCTATCACTATTCCACAGCTTCCTTCTTAGACTACACATGTATTTTTAACTCTGTCACAACACACAGCTTCCTTCTGACACTTTCTGGGTTTTTTGAAACAACTTCCCTGTGCCCTGTCTGTCTTAACCTATTGCAATAAACCCCATGTTTCCATTTCTACCCTCATAGAGATGCAGGTGTATCATAGAGATGCAGATGTATCAAGGTCTTATAGGTTCTGCCTCAGTCTCCCCAACCTCTCAGTGGGGTGATGCATTCTGCTCTTCACACTTGACCTTTCTGGATGCAAAGCAAGGATACTGCCTTCTACAACACAGAAGATGGGAGTTGTAGACACGAAGAATCTGCAACTACAGAGGAATAGGCATTGAGGAGGAGCCATCAGCCCGTCCCCCTCTAGAAGTGAACAACAGCATATCTTAAAGTTGCCATGGGTTTGCTTCTCTGTCATGCTCCATGCATTCACCGATCTGTGCTGTTGAGAACTCCCCATGTCCCCAAATTTATCATAGAAATCACACTGAGAAGTTTCTCAAGTTAAAAAGAATACCTCTCAATTCATTTCCTGGAGTCAGTTTTGAGATAACCACAGCTCCCCCTACCCCACCCCACCCCCCACCCCCGCTGTGTATAAGAGCTACAACTGCAAAAATGGATCAAGAACAGCTAACAGGGAAAGTATTTAAAAAAAAAAATTGCTGTCATTTCATCCCATTCCTGATAATCAGTAAAAAAGAAAATGTTGGAAAGCATACTAACCAAAATAGTACAAACCAAATCTTGTGATAATAGATAATTGAATGTTTTCTATGAGTGGGCCCATCTATTCCTGGATAATAAAATTAATACTTTTGTTAGCATGGGCATTTTTTTACATAGATAAATTATACTTTAGTCTAGAATGATGCTACCTTTTCAAGAAGCTTTCTTAGAAAAACGCATGAGGTGAGTGTTTGGTGCAGCAGTTAAGCTGCCACTTGGGACACCCACATCCCAGAGAGCCTGGGTTCAAGTCCCAGCTCCACTCTCTAGTTCAGCTTCTGACTAATTCATTCCTTGGGAGTCAGAAGGTGATGGCTCAAGTACCTGAGGCATTTTGGGTAGTGAATCAGCAGTTGGGAGGTCTCTTCTCTGTGTCTCTGTATGTATGTGTGTCTATCTCTCTGCCTTTCAAATAAATTTCTTGAAAAAATAAAGAAAAACACATGAGTATATTATTATCTAAGCAGTACTTTGACCTGAAAAGGGTACTTAGGCAGTCTCCCAGACAAGCTGTTGATTTTACCATGAAATTGGCAAAAGAGAAAGCCATCTGGGATAAAATGTTATGCACATTGTTGATGTCTGTTAGAAGTGCATTTCAGTTTTGTACCACAGGAAAAAATAAAACATTATATTATTCTGTTAATAAAAGTTATTTTTCAATAAACCACAGATTTATAAGAAACCTAGTTCTAATATCTTAGTTTTCTCTATTTCAAAATCTAGAACTTTTTAAATTTTTACTTATTCATTTGTATTTATTTGAGTGGCAGAGGACACAGAGAGGGAGGGAGAGACAGACAGACAGACAGGCAGACTGAGCTCCCATCCACTGATTCCTTTCCCAAATGTTTGCAACAACCATGGCTGGGCACAGCCAAAGTCTGGAGACAGAACCTTAACCTGCACAAGGGTAACAGGAAGCCAGCTACTAGAGCCATAATCTATTGCCTCCCAGAATGTGCGTTAGCTGGAAACTGGAATAGAGAACACAACAGGGACTTAAACCTGGGCACCCCCATAAATCCCAAGCAGGGTCTCAACCACTAGTCCAGATGTCAACCCTTGATTTTTTTTAATTATCATTTGATGAAATTGCCTACTTGCCTACATTCACAGTTTTCTATAAAATGTATCCTCTGTTCTTAGATCCCATGGTACCTACGCAGTGGAAAGCCATCAAAACGCCAACAAAGAGGTAAGAAGTCTGGGTTCTAGTCATCAGTTTATCGTTAATTTGGCTACAGAATATTCTGCAAGATATTGAATATTCCCACATATAGTCATTAGGATGGCACTAGCTGCCTAACAATCACCAGTTTGTTCCCTGTTCATAGGGAGGTACAATGCAGACATTCCTAGTCCAGTTTTAAAGCTCTTCATCTACTAGGGCGTCAAGGTCTACTGCTTCCAGGTGCTAGAAAGAGAAAGAGAATGTGGGACATCCCACCCACTTTTTAAGAGTCTGGACTCCAAATGACACATTCCATTCCCATTCCCATTCCAATGTCAAAAGCTAGTCAAATGGCCATGGCTACTTGTAAGGATGAAGTCAGAGGCCTGGGAAACATCATGCGGCCAAGGGGGGCATAAATTTGGAGGCATATAGCTATAAATGTTTCCACCACACCTCTCTTTATTCACCTGTGAAATGACAGTAACAATATCTTTCAAAAGGACAAAGATCAGATTGGGTTAATATGGTGGAGGAGGAAGGCAGCTTACTGCTCGAGTCTAAGAGAAGATAGTTTTAAAAAGTGGAAAGAGTGCAGTTTCAGAGAAGAGTTAGGGAGAAAGCAGCAGAGGAAATTCTACGCAAATTGGAGGGACACTGTGGATCTACATGGAAGATGAGGACAAGCATAACTCAGGACCCCAGCAACTGAGAGACTCCACAGCAGCGTTGGAGAGTGAGGTGAGATCAGAGTGCAGCATCCCAAGCCACTGGCAAAAAAGCTGCAGGAAAAGCTTAGAGAGAATCAGGCTTGGAGCCCTGTGGGGGATAGCATACCTGCCAAACTAGAGGAGAAAAACCAAAGGGGAGACATGTTTTCTCTCTCCCTGATCACCCTGCAACAGCATCCTGTAACAAGCTGGTAAAGAGCAGAAACCACTTTGGACATGCATAACAGCTGTGCCAGCTCAAGTCCATGCCCAGCAACCAGGCAAGCAGAGACTCCTGAATCTGGTAGGGAGAGCCGGGTGCTCATGATGGTGGGAGGCTTGTGTGCAGGGATTGTGAAAACACTGAGGCTGCGTAGGAGGACTCAGGGTGTGGCTGAGACATTGGGCAGTCACCGTGGGAGGCTCCACATGATCAGGGTACCTGGTTACCTGGTGAGGGACATTGCTGGGGAATCCAAGCTTACATTGAGGACTGCACAGATCCTTTGTGTGGTCCTTGTGGCAGATCAGATGAATAATATACTCACTGGGGATAGCACACAGGCACTGATATCTTTTGAGGAGAGAAGCTCAGCTGAGTCTACACCAACAGACAAAAAGAACGCTCTCCTCTGATTTAAAAAAAGAAAAAGAAGATTTAACGTTTCAAACCTGGGTGTGTCACCTCATGCACACCCTTCACCCTGGAGCACTGAACAGAGTTCTTTGGCCATACCCACCACTTCCCTCTAGGTATTCCCTGAAAGCAGACACCCCACTAATCCAATCATAATCCAAAGATAAAAGCTGCCATAGTGTAAAAAAACAAAGAAGAAACCAACAAGTATCTCCACAAATGCCCAATAACAAATGCACCAATTTAAGAAACAAGAATAAGAAAGACAATAAGGCTGGTGCCACGGCTCACTAGGCTAACCCTCTGCCTTGCGGCGCCGGCACACCGGGTTCTAGTCCCAGTCAGGGCGCCGCATTCTGTCCCGGTTGCCCCTCTTCCAGGCCAGCTCTCTCCTGTGGCCAGTGAGTGAAGTGGATGATGGCCCAAGTCCTTGGGCCCTGCACCCCATGGGAGACCAGGAGAAGCACCTGGCTCCTGCCATCGGATCAGTGTAGTGCACCGGCCGCAGCACGCCGGTCGCGGCGGCCATTGGAAGGTGAACCAATGGCAAAAGAAGACCTTTCTCTCTGTCTCTCTCTCTCTCTCACTGTCCACTCTACCTGTCAAAAAAAAAGAAAGAAAAAGCAGAAGATACAAAAAATGGAAATCTTCTATATTCACGAATTGGAAGAATCAATATCATCAAAATGTCCATTCCTCCAAAAGCAATTTACAGATTCAATGCAATAACAATCAAAATACCGAATCATTCTTCTCAGATCTAGAAAAAAATCTTAAGTGTTAAAGTGGCCATATTAAGTGTTAAAGTGATCATATAGATAGGATTAAGTGTTAAAGGGATCATATAAATAAGATCAAGTATCTGGTAATCATAATAGCTAGAATTAAAAAGGAGAGCATGTTCCACCATGGGAAGCAGTCCACTCATAGTGACTCATAGAATGACAATCACTTTAAATAGCACTCTGGCCTCAGAATCAGTCCCTAAGGCATTCTGGTCTGGTTGAAAAGCCCATGAGAGCATTTCAGGCATGGTCTCTATGTCCATCGGCCTAACCATGGAGTAGCTTTTTACACAGTCCATTCTTGTGTCACTGAAGCATCTACTTTCTTGGTCCCCACATTATTACATTCTCCTAGTTTTCTCACTTTTCATTGGAAAAAAGTTCATTTTTCTGTATCTTAGCTTCTCCCCAGATATTTCCATTGCAGCACCTCAAAACTCTGTCCTGAACCACTCTCTTTCTCTATATGATTTCATCCTTTCCTGTAGCTGGGACCCTCACAACCTCATCAAAGCTGCTTTTCTGCACTTGTCTCCCTTGTTCCACAGCCTCCTTGACAACTCCACCTAAAAGCTTTGCAGATTGCAAACTTCAAATGTCCTGATTTTCCCTCCCCAGATATAATCTTCTCATTTCAACAAATGGCATCTGTTTCATAAATTCAGAAAAATTATTATTTACTCCTCTCATTCCCTCACTTCCCCTTGGCAGTTCCATCGACTTAAGCACAGTCCCCATCACCACTAAATGTCTTGCTTCTATCCACTTCTATATGATGCTGCCCTAAACGAACCACTGCCTTATCTCACTTGACTTCTACTGAAGTTTCTTCACTAGAGTTTCTAATTCCATACTTGCTAACTACAACTCATTAGCCCCAGAGAAGTAAGGGTAATCTTTTTAAGACATATTTATAAAACATTTGAGGTCCTTTCTTTTTAAACACAATATATCTATGTGTATATGTGACACATGTTTTCTTACTCCATCAATTGCAATATACATCTTGACTTCAGAGATGTTAAAATTTGAAAAAAATGGCTAATGGTTAGTATCCGATTATTAGTCTCCCCATTTGCCTTGCAATCCATGGGGAAAAAACAAAACCAACAAAGAGAGCAAAAGAAAATTATAAATAATACACATTTTTAGAAATATTATGAGGGAGAATATTATGGCACAAATTACCTTTATGTTTGGAAATAAACCCAGTTCCAGCCGAGTTCCTATCACCCACACAACATTTCAAACTCAGGATGGAAAAGAGTAGAGGGAGGAAGAAAAAGGGATTTCATGAGAAAATCAGTAAGTAGAAGGAGCTAAGATACAGTACAGACAAAATCACCCCACAAACAGAAAATCCAGCAGTAGACCCTGGCCACAGATCAGAATGTGGATATTACCATCACTAACCAAAGGAAGGGAATTGTGCTATATAACCTCTGAGAAGCGTTGCCCACAGGAAGAAGCTGTATAGAAAAGGACATGTGGAAACTCCCCCAATGAAGAGAAAAGAAGTGAGAAAGGAGAACTAAAGATCCTTGCTAAACTTGAGGCAGGAGTTTGGCACAGCAGTTAAATTGCCACCTGGGACACTCACATTCCATATTGGAGTGCCTGGTTTAAGCCTTGGCTCCACATCTTCCAGTCCAGCTTCCTGCTAATGCACACCATGGGAGGCAACAGGTGCTGGTTCGCATGTGTTGGTCCTTGCCACCCATGTGGAAGACCTGAATGGAGTTCTGGGCTCCTGTCTTAACCTGTCCCAACTCCAGCTGTTCATAGGTGTCTCTCTCTCTCTATCTTTCACATGAAGTGAAAATAAATAAATAAAATTTAGGACAATTTTTTTGTTTACATTAAGTGAAATAATTTTTTTTTTTTGACAGGCAGAGTGGACAGTGAGAGAGAGAGACAGAGAGAAAGGTCTTCCTTTGCCGTTGGTTCACCCTCCAATGGCTGCCGCGGACGGCGCACTGCGGCCGGCGCACCGCGCTCATCCGATGGCAGGAGCCAGGTACTAGGTGCTTTTTCCTGGTCTCCCATGGGGTGCAGGGCCCAAGCACTTGGGCCATCCTCCACTGCACTCCGGGCCACAGCAGAGGGCTGGCCTGGAAGAGGGGCAACCGGGACAGAATGCGGCACCCTGACCGGGACTAGAACCCGGTGTGCCGGCGCCGCAAGGCAGAGGATTAGCCTGTTGAGCCACGGCGCCGGCCATGAAATAATTAAAGAAACAAAAGAGAGGGGCCGCTGCTGTGGCACAGCAGGTTAATGCCCTGGCCTGAAGCGCCAGCATCCATTATGGGCACCAGTTCAAGTCCCGGCTGCTCCACTTCCAATCCAGCTCTGCTATGGCCTGGGAAAGCAGTAACAAGATGGCCCAAGTCCTTGGGCCCCTACATCCGCGTGGGAGACCTGGAAGAAGATCCTGGCTCCTGGCTTCGGATTGGCGCAGTTCTGGCCCTTGTGGCCAATTGGGGAGTGAAACATCAGATGGAAGATCTCGCTCTCTCTCTGCCTCTCTTCTCTCTGTGTAACTGTGACTTTCAATGAATAAATAAATCTTTTAAAAAACATATTAAATCTTGATTCATTGGGAAACATGAAAAAACATCTTGAATTACAAGCAAAAACTAAGAACAGAAATGGGGAGCAGGAAGGAGAAATATAAAACAGAATTGATTAAACTCACGCAAGAAACCCGAAAAATGACAAATCATATCAGAAATGAAGACAACTCACAAGGTACTCAAGATTGCATTCAAGTGAACAGTTAAGATAAAGAAACAAAATAACCAAAAGAATGAAAATGTAATAGAGAAGCCACATAGATTAAGGTATATACCATGGTCCTCTACCACTGAAAATTTTACCTTAATTTTTTTTTTACTAAGAATATTCTCTTATAAAACCCCAGTTCAGTTAGAAATTTCAATATGTTTAATATTAATACAAATTTAACATCTGTATTTCAATTTTGTCAGTTGTATTAAACTGGCTCCCAACAGCACCTACTCGTTTGTCCAAGTGTATAATATAATAAATTCAGAATTGCTTCTTCTGTCATTAAACAAATGTAAATGTGTTAAAAAGGAGTTCAGAGTTTGTTCCCTCTTCTTCCCTAGTCTGCCCAGGCTTGGAGGCATATCATAAAATATTGTGGTTACTAATGACTCAGGTTAGTTAACTCTTTTTCTCCTGTGTGTTCATGCTATTCATTTGAACAATAGATGAGCTCATTTGTTCAAGTTTTCTTTCAGTTTCAGTTTCTCTCTTTCCCATACTCGCTGATTTAATTTTATTTTTGCCTATGTAGATTAACATCCTTCTGAAGTAGAAACTGAGTGAAAAGTTATACTCTTTGGAGTGTTAATTTACCCATATCCCTTCTTCCTTGTTCACTCTGCACCCAACCCTTGTAGATCACTGACTTCACTGCCTTCTAGATCATATTTCTTGAATTTATTTTGTAAGGATAAGCAGGAAAATCCATGTTTTCTTCTTTCTTCCTTATAGAAGCGACACATACTATATATGTTCTTTTGTACTGTGCTTTTTTTTTTCAATTAATAGTATCTCCTGGAAATTCTTCAAACATAATGTATACATATTTCTCCATTGTGTCTGTACCATATTTTTTTTCAATATCTTATGCTCTAATATTGATTGTCTGCAGTATTTTGCAAGCATAGATTTTGCTGCAATAAGTAATCTCCACATGTTTCCTTAAGGCTCAAGAACTATCTTCAGAGTAAATTCCAAATGTAGAATTGCTGGATAAATGCATAGTTTATACTCACATTGTTTTATGAGATATAAAAACTGCCCTCCATAGAGGATATATAGTTTTTTCTTTCTCTCCAGCAGTGCATTTGAGTGCCAGTTTCTGAATTGCCTTACAAGAGACTATATTTTCCCCACCATCATTTAATGTTGGATAAATCTCATTTTGCAGTAGATTCTGCAGGAAGAACACATGAGTACATTAGGAAATAATTCCCCGAGTTATTGTGTGCTCAAAGGCATTTATTTACAGCCTTGGTAATTGAAAGACAGCTTGGAAGGGTGTGCTATTCTTGATTTACATGTTCTTTCCCTAAGCGTTTAAAAAAGGTTGGTTTTCTATTGCCTTGATTTGTATGTTTTTGAGAAGTCTGATGCCAGTTTATTTGCTTATAAGGTGAATTGTCTGCAATAAATTATTTTTGAAGACATCTTTATTTCACATTTACTTATTTTAAAGTTAGAAACAGAGGAGAGAGAGAGAGAGAGAGAGAGAGAGAGAGAGAGAGAGAGAGAGACTGGGGGCTGAGCCAGTGGGTCCTCAGGGCCTGGAATGTTGCCTAATGACATAGTAGCGACTCATTGCTAATTAAATCAGTGAGTACAGTTTTGCTCCTGGTCACACTAAGTCTTCAGATACTGAAGAGTGTATATTGTTAAGAGATGAGAAAATATGAATTGGCACATAATGTTTAGGCCTACAAACTTTTTTTACTAGGTTACAAGGTAATTAAGAAATATGTTTTATTGCATTTTAGTTCTGCTCACCCCAAATATCTTTCATAATGTCTAATATATAGCATTGTACATTAATGTGTAATTTTGGGGCCAGCACTGTGCCATAGTAGGTAAGGCTGCTGCATGCAGTGCTGGCATCCCATATGGGCACCACTTCGAGTCCTGGCTGCTCCACTTCTGATCCAGCTCTCTATTATGACCTGGGAAAGCAGTGAAAGATGGCCCAAGTTCTTGGGCCCCTGTACCCATGTGGGAGACCTGGGGGAAGCTCCTGGTTCCTGGCTTCTGTTTGGCACAGCTCTGGCCATTGTAGTCATCTGGGGAGTGAATCAGCAGGTGGAAGACCTCTCTCTCTGCTTCTCTGTAACTCTGCCTTTCAAATAAATAAATAAATCTTTTTTAAAAATGTGAAGTTTTGCTCCAATTATAATGCCTGTTTAATCATGTAAGGAGCCACACAGTACTGAATTGAAATCAATATATTCAGAGCTGTAGCTTCTTCTTTCTGAACTGTGAATCCAGTGGGGCTAACTTGGCATTTGAGGAAGGAACTTTCCAGGCAAGTAGATTACAGCGTTACAAATATGTACTGGATGATGAGAAGTCACTGCAGCTACACAAATTCCAAAAGGGGGGATGGACAGAAAAGGAGAGGGAAAAGGAGAGGGGAAGGAAAGTGGAAAGGGAGAACATCTAAGCCTGCCAAGTCATTGAGCCAAAATCAGGAGAACTTGCGTCCAGGTCTCATGAATAAATTTTCAATAATCTCTGAAGGGGCTGGCATAGAGGGTTAAGCCACAGCCTGCAGCACCAGCATCTCTTTTGGGTGCTGGTTCAAGTCCCAGCTGCTCCATTTCTGATCCAGCTCACTGCTAATGTGCGTGAAAGCAGTGGAGGATTGCCCAAGTGGTTTGGCCCCTGTGCCTGTGTGGGAGAGCCAGATGAAGTTCCAGACTCCTGATTTCAGTCTGGCCCAGTCCCAGCCATTGTGGCCATTTGGGAGTGACAGAAGATTCTCTCTCTGTTTCTCTCTCTCTCTGCTTTTCAAATAAATAAATACATATTTTTTTAAAATACTCTCCGAAAACATTACTTAGATCTCTTCTAGTCCTCCTCCTGTTATCCTCATTCCCTTCATGGGACTGGCCTCAGAGCTGGGTTACATGTTGGGTAGGAGGCCAAGGGCTTTAGTATGGAACTCTAAGGTTTAAGTCAGAACACAAAATGTGAGTCTTCCGCTGACTTGGCCAAGTCATGTAACCTAGCAAGTATCTGTATTCTCTTCTACAAAGTAAAAATTCATGAGAAAACACATTCTATGCAGCTCACAAATTGTTTCTACAAATCTAATAATATAATACACCCTTAGAAGTAGCTGTGTGAATTGGACCAAGTGCTAAACATAATCTGTTATTTTTATTATTGCTGATGCAAAACTAGGCTCATACTGTTTTAAAGTTCCCTGAAAACTTTCATTGACAATAAAGTTAAAATCTCTCTAGCTCTCTAGTTATACAATTCTGTATAGGTACCTAAGAGCTGTAGATATATATGTGTGTGTGTGTGTGTGTGTATACATATATAAAATACAACCACTTTAATACAAATGCCTGCAGAAAAGAGTTCTAGATATTCATCAAACCTAGATAGAAATCCAGATTCTTTGACTTCCTTTCTTCTTTTTCCCATGTTTGCCTTAAAACTTGTGGTCTGATTTAAAAAAAAAAAAAAGTTATCACATACAAGTGTGTAAAAATGGTAGTCTTGGGGCCGGCGCCATGGCTTACTTGGTTAATTCTCTGCCTTGCGGCGCTGGCATCCCATATGGGCACTGGGTTCTAGTCCCGGTTGCTCCTCTTCCAGTCCAGCTCTCTGCCGTGGTCCGGGAAGACAGTGGAGGATGGCCCAAGTGCTTGGACCCCTGTACCCGCATGGGAGACCAGGAGAAGCACCTGGCTCCTGGCTTCAGATCAGCATAGCGCTGGCCGTAGTGGCCATTTGGGGAGTGAACCAACGGAAGAAAGACCTTTCTCTCTCTCTCTCTCTCTCTCTCTCTCTCACTGTTTGTGACTCTACCTGTCAAATAAGTAAGTAAAAACTAAAAAAAAAAAAAAAAAAAAAAAAAGTAGTCTCTGTAAAGTCCCCACCACTCATTCTTGGGCCATGACTCAATTAGAGTTATGGGTTGCAAACAAGGGATTCTAGGCAAAAAGTGTGTTCTTCAGACACCTATTCAACAGTAGTAGACCACTTTTTGGTGGGCTGGTGCTAGAACAAATGAGTCTGGGACCTACTCCAGCTTGTTCCCAAACCTTAGCAACAAGGGCAAGAACTAGGGGGAGATAGAGCCGATGGGAAAAAAGGGGGACTTCACACGCTGCATAGAAAATGAAATCAAGGCTCTCCGTTCTTTACCGAGGCGCCCACCTGGCCTGTCAGGTGTACTGTATTCACTTGTTCTCTTCCTTAATCTTTGCTAGCATGCCTACCACTACTCTCACAGCTAAATTCTTCTGCCCGAAGAACCCCGAGCAGCCGACCCCAGTAACATGTTTGGTTCCCAGCATGGGGCACTGAAGAGGTCCAGGGGTAAGTTCTGAGCACCCTCGTTCTGAAGAATTCTACTTCCAGTCTCTCTCCTGCCTTGTCCCGTGGCAACCAGTGTCTTTGCCAATGTTTCATGGAGACAGGGGCTTTCCCACTTTCTTGTAACCTCGCCACCTTGGCCCGTTTCCCTGCTGCACTCCTGCAGGAGGAGTGTCCTACAAGAGACAGGGCTACTCCCTCTCTTCCACACTCTCTGCTTGGGCCCTGTCCTCTCCTTTGTATCAAATGTCGGAAGTGGGGGAAATGCTGAGTCTGTTTGGCAGCCACAGCCTAGTGCCTGGTCTCAGTCGGTCTTACCAGCTAAAGGGTGTCCCATGCCTCATGTCCCCTCCTTGGCTGCCATCCTTACAACATGGTTCATTTTAAACTGCTAGCCTTAACCACCACCAGACCCCCGCAGGGCCCTGTGTTCCAACTCCCTCCTAAGTTTCTCTAGACCAGCAAGTGCAGGCTTCCTGGCCATTCTGACTCAAAGCATTTCCATTTTCTAGTTTGCTAAATTATGAAAGTTTCTTTGCTCACCTGTTTAAGATTCTATGGCTGGGGCCAATAGAGGCCTTGTTAAACTAGTTAAACCCAAAGCTCTCCGATTGCTACTGACCCCCATTGTAGGTCCTGAGGCCCAAAAGTCTGAAAATGCTGTGCTTATTAAAATGTAAATTTCTGAGTTACCATGATCTTCTGTCTTAAGCATTGTTGTCATCCAGTTGTAAGTCTATGAACATGTTTGTGTTTACATTTATGGAGCTCCGTCTTTTAACAAAACGCAGTTGGTTCTGTAGTTAAATGTTTTGTCTTCTGGGCTTAAAGATGCTGATGTCATGTGCTCATCCTTTTAATCAAGGTTTTTCTGTGCTGCTGTAATGGAAATAATGAGAATTATATGCGTCTTGCGGAAGGTTTCATGTGTTTTTCTGTTGCCAATATTGAGCTAGGACTATTTGGGAGAACAGAGTCTTAAAGGAGTTAACCCTGTCTTTGATGATTGAGTGACCATCTGAATTCTGATTAGATCTGGCCCACAGCTTTGGTTAAGGTGCTCAGGTTAAATGGACATAGCCAGCCTACTTTTATTTTGACCAAACGTATTGAGCCTCTGACACTGCTTTAGATTGAGAATTATAAGCTGTCTTCTGACTTCGGGGCTTCCTGTCAGATCCCTGGAACTCTCAAGGAATGAGATACTCTCATTGATGAGGTGGTAGTTGTTTGAGTTAACTTACATCATGTCTTGTAAGTTGTAAGGTTATAGAATGATGGAAAAATTAGGTTGTGCTTTTATAAAAGTTCAATGTTTCGGCCGGCACCATGGCTCACTTGGTTAATCCTCCACCTGTGGCACCGGCATCCCATATGGGCACCGGTTCTAGTTCCGGCTGCTCCTCTTCCAGTCCAGCTCTCTGCTGTGGCCCAGGAGGGCAGTGGAGGATGGCCCAAGTGCTTGGGTGCCTGCACCCACATGGGAGACCAGGAGGAAGCGCCTGGCTCTTGGCTTCGGATCAGCGTAGCTCTGGCCGTTGCGGCCATCTGGGGGGTGAACCAACGGAAGGAAGACTCTCTCTCTCTCTCTCTGTCTAACTCTATCTGTCAAATAAATAAAAATTTTAAAAGAAGTTCAATGTTTTACACACTGAGGTTAGTCACTGTTAATAGGATGCAGTCTCAGAGTTGATCCCATGCCCAATGGCTTTATTTTTTTTAACCAGACATAGCTCGTCCTGTGCATTGTGTTGGCTGTGTGTTGATGAGGGTAATGGGGATGGATGGATACTCTCTCCCTCATTCCCAGCATCCCCATAGGCACTGAGACAGGGAGCTGACTGCTCTTTCCCGACTGCTCTTCCCCGTCGCACTCCTGTCATTGCTCAGAACCTTCCTCAAGCCTCCCAGGCGCCTAGGTGTCCTGGCACTGAGGGTCAGAACCCCACATTTGTGTTCGGGGCGATGCACCCCACCTCTAGCCACATTTCAGATGGGGAGTTACCCAGCAGGCAGGTCTAGGTACATGAGCGTGAATCATTCTGGTTATGGGGCCACAGCTGGCTGAAATAAGGAAAAAGATAACAAAAAGGGGCTTTTGTTTCACCCAAGCCAGCAGGCTTGCAGGTCAGATTCTTTCTTTAAGGGGGACTGACAGGCTCAGTCAAGCTGGCATAGAAGAGCCAGACACTGCCAGGTCAACGTATGGATCAAGAGGAGGTCAGGCCAACAAGGACAAGGAAATAACATAAAAAGAGACCAGTTCTACTGGCATGACAGACTCCCAGCTCTGAGGCCCGTCCTCCACACAGGGAGTTTTTGTTGCTTATTGCAAGTAAACTTGCTTTTGCAAAAAAAAAAAAAAATGAAAAGGTGAGCTTATTTTGACACAGAAATTGTTGGGAGCCATGCATAATTTTTCACAGTGCATATTTTCCATGAACTTTTTGAAGACTTCCTTATATATATAGATTTCAACTTTTGTTTCACATATTAAGTGTGTTACAGTGTTTCATGGAATTTTACTTAGTTTTTCCAAGTCTTAGTTTCCTCCTCTGTAAAATAGGGATCATGGAACCACTCTCAAAAGGATCACCAGGATGCTGTGGTGTGGTGCAATGGATTAAGGCACCCATTGCAGGACCGCCCCGTATTGGAGCACTGACTCAAATCCCAGCTGCTCCATTTCCAATCCATTTCACTGCTAACCAGCCTGGGAAGGCAGCAGAGAATATCGCATATACGTGTGCCCCTGACAAACCGTGTAGGAGACCTGATGAAGTTCCCAGATCCTGGCTTTGGCTAGGCTATTTGAGGAGTGGATCAGCAGATGGAAGATCTCTGTCTCTCCCTCTCTCTCTGTCACCCTGCCTTTCAAATAAATAAATAAATGAATAAGTTTTTTTTTTTTTAAAAAAAAAGGACACTGGAAAGATTTAAAAATAAAAAATGTATGCAGAACTAGTAGCATGCCTGACACATAGGAAGGGCTTGTTCCCCCTAATATTACTACTTGTAGCAATAAAAATGTGTTCCGTATTTTCCCTTTAAACTTTGGGGTCACAAAGCCTTAATGCCATGCATGTTGCTGATACTTGCACGGTGAGCAATGTGCAGGAGTTAGCCCTGAGATAACCTCTTTGGCTGAAAGTCTAGTTACCCATCAGTGACTCTGACTTAAACCTATTGGACAGTTATGTCAAAGTTCCAGTCCCTTATTAAAAAGCTGTAACTGTCAAAGAAAACCTTTAGTTGCCTTGTTTCCCTCTTACCAAGGAGTAAATAACAGCAGTATAAACTCTTCATCTCAGTGAAGGCCAACAAACACTTTTGTATTGTCTCTAGGTTTTGAGCTCCTGCAATTAAGAGAAGCAAAGTCTCACGACAGGCAGAGAGAGAGAGAGATATCTTCCATCTGCTGGTTCAGTCCCCAGATGGCTACAACTGCCAGAGCTGCACCAACCCAAAGCCAGGAGCCAGGAACTTCTTCTGGGCCTCCCACAGGGTATAGGGGTCCAATGATTTGGGTCATCTTCTACTGCTTTCCCAGGCCATAGCAGAGAGCTGGATCAAAAGTGGAGCAGCCAGGTCTCAACTCAGCACCCATATGGGATGCTGGCACTGCAGGCAGTGGCTTTACCCGCTATACCACAGCGTTGGCCCCAAATTCAGTTAATCTTAAGAAAAAGTAACATTCATCCACCTTAGATATTTTCTCTGTTATGATCTTATTTGTAGTTATTTAATTTCTTATATCTTCACTAGAAAAACTATTCTCCATTTTTTCCCTTTTCCATTTTATAGACCTTATGATTGATGTTATGATAGGTAATTACATTTTTTAAAAAAGATTTACTTATTTTATTTGAAAGCCAGAATTAGAGAGAAGGAGGGTCAGAGAGAGAGAGAGAGAGAGAGATCTACCATCCTCTGGTTCACTCCACAAATGGCTGCAACAGCCAGGGCTGGGCCAATCTGAAACCAGGAGCCAGGAGCTTCATCCGGGTCTCCAACATGGATGCAGGGGCCCAAGGACTTGAACTATCTTCTACTGCTTTCCCAGTCACATTATCAGGGAGCTGGATTGGAAGTGGAGCAGCCAGGACTTGAAACAACACCCACATGCATTGCCAACGTCACAGGCAGCAGGTTAACCCACTATGCCACAACACTGGCCCCAGTAACTACACTTTTACAACCTTTAAAGTGTACACCTTAATTTCTAAAGGAAAGCCATTCTTTTCTTGTTTCTACCAAAGGCATACATCCTGCCCAAACACAATGCCTGACATATAGTATTTATTCAAACATGTCCAAGTCCTAATTCTCCAAAACCTCTAAAAATGGTACCTAGCCAGAACTGCTAGAAAATTCTGATGGATATAAATGAAGTACAATCATTGTTATCCATAATTCATCAAACTGTATTCCCAGATGTGTCACTATCACACTCCATTAAAAATAACAAATGATTTTAAATGCTAATGCAAATAGATGTATTGATCTCAAAATTTCATCCAAGCATTTATCTTGCAAACATAATCAATAGTGCTATGTGGTGAACAGCCAAATCCAATAAAATCTGTATGTTGCTTACAATTTAGGTCTTATAATGCCACTTTCCACCTATGGTAATGAAATCTTGGTAACTCATGGTGTTTAAGTATTCTCTATAGCCAGGAGCCTCTAGGCCAGTAGTTGATAAACATGCAAGCAAAACAGAAGGGTTTAGGGCGATGATCAGGCATGGGGCATGCTTTGTAATCTTTGCAGCAATTTCAAAGTATTTGTTGTTTTTATATGTGATTAGAGTAACTTCAAGCATGTCCTTATATCATTCTCGAATTCACTTGTGTTCACTATATGAGAACTGTGAAAGCATGATTAATCCTGAATAGTAGTGTGCAATTTGTATGGTACAGTAGTGCAATATTAGCAGATGTAGTAACTTTCCATTAGGATGTGTGAAAAAAATACTGAGAATTTCTTCAATATCTGGGTATATGCACACAAATCTGTTTTTTGTTAAATTTTTCTTTTTAAGATTTATTTTATTTATTTGAAAGAGTTACAGAGACAGGTAGAGCCAGAGAGGTCTTCCATCTGTTGGTTCACTCCCCAGATGGCTTCAATGGCTGGAGCTGTGCCGATCCAAAGCCAGGAGCCAGGAGCTTCTTCCAGGTGTCCCATGTAGGTGCAGGGACCCAAGGACTTGGGCCATCTTCTCTTGCTATCCCAGGCCACAGCAGAGAGCTGGATTGGAAGAGGAGCAGCTGGTACTACAACCGGTACCCATATGGGATGCTGCACTTTAGGCTTTAACCCACTGCGCCACAGTGCCAACCCCTCAAATCTCTTTTTTTTTTTTAAGATTTATTTTATTTATTTGAAAGTTACAGAGAGGTAGAGACTGGGGTGGGGTTGGGGTCCTCCACTGCCGGCTCATTCCCCAAATGATCCCAACAGCCAGAGCTGCGCCAATCCAAAGGCAGGAGCCTGGAGCTTCCCCTTGGTCTCTCACTTGGGCACAGGGGCCCATGCACTCAGGCCATCCTCCAGCGCTCTCCCAGGCCATAGCAGAGAGCTGGTTCAGAAGCTGAACAGCCAGGACTCGAACCAGTGCCCATATGGGATGCTGGCACTGCCGGTTAGAGCTTTAACCCACTGCACCACAGCACTGGCCCCATCGATCTCTTTTTTTTTTTTTTTAACACTTATTTTTATTTATTTGAAAGGCAAAGTGAGAGAGAGAGGGAGAAAGAGAGAGAAAAAGATCTTCCAGCTGCTCATTCGCTGAACAAATGGCTACAACTGAAGTGAGAAGGCTGAAACTCCGTCCAGGTCTCCCACACGTGTGCAGGGTCCATCTTCTGCTAATTTCCCGGATGCATTAGCAGGAGCAACGGGGACTCGGACTTGAGCTCAGATACAGGATGCTGGCATTGCAGGCGGCAGCTTTACCCACTGTGCCACAATGCTGGCCCCTGCACCACAACACTGGCCCCCTTCTCAGAAATCCATCACACATGTGAATGTCATGGATATCACAACAATTAAAAGATTAGGAACCATTACTCCAGGTAAGCCCTGGTGAATATTCCTAACACTCGCTTTCTACTACATTTGGTAGAAAGCAAATGTAATTTTTCCCTTAGCTATAATTCTGTGAGATAAATTTTCCATATTCAGTCCCTTAATAATTATATCTAAAATGTCAAATGAGTAACTTGGTAGTATTTCTCTCTCTTCTTCTAAAACCACTTTTTTTTTTTTTGCTTTTTTCTTTATTTAGTAAATCTAAATTTCCAAAGTACAGTTTATGGAGTACAATGGCTCCCCCCCACCATAATTTCCCTCCCACTCGCACCCCTCCCATCTCCTGCTCCCTCTCCCATTCCATTCACATCAAGATTCATTTTCAATTCTCTTTATATACAGAAGATCAATTTAGTATATATTAAGTAAAGAGTTCATCAGTTTGCACCCACACAGAAAAACAAAGTGTAAAATACTGTTTCAGTGCTAGTTATAGCATTACTTCACATTGGACAACACATTAAGGACAGATCCCACATGGGACATAAGTACACAGTGACTCCTGTTGTTGACTTAACAATTTGACACTCTTGTTTAAGGAGTCAGTAATCTCCCTAGGTTCTAGTCATGAGTTGCCAAGGCTATGGAAGCCTTTTGAGTTCACCGACTTCAATCTTATTCCGACAGGGTCATAGTCAAAGTAGAAGTTCTCTCCTCCCTTCAGAGAAAGGTACTTCCTTCTTTGATGGCCCCGTTCTTTCCACTGGGATCTCACTCGCAGAGATCTTTCATTTAGGTCTTTTTCTTTTTTTTTTTTTTTTTTTTTCCCCAGAGTGTCTTGGCTTTCCATGCCTAAAATACTCTCATGGGCTCTTCAGCCAGATCCGAATGCCTTAATGGCTGATTCTGAGGCCAGAGTGCTGTTTAGGACATCTGCCATTCTATGAGCCTGCTGTGTATCCTGCTTCCCATGATGGATCGTTCTCTCCCTTTTTGATTCTATCAGTTAGTATTCGAAGACACTAGTCTTGTTTGTGTGATCCCTTTGACTCTTAGACCTATCAGTGTGATCAATTGTGAACTGAAATTGATCACTTGGACTAGTGAGATGGCATTGGTACATGCCACCTTGGTGGCATTGAACTGGAATCCCCTGGCACGTTTCTAACTCCACCATTTGGGGCAAGTCCGATTGAGCATGTCCCAAATTGTAGATCTCCTCCCTCTCTTATTCCCACTGTTATATTTAACAGGGATCACTTTTCAGTTAAAATTTAAACACCTAAGAATAATTGTGTGTTAATTACAGAGTTCAACCACTAGTACTAGAACAAAACAAAGAAAAAATACTAAAATGGATAAAGTATTACATTGTACATCAACAGTCAGCACAAGAGCTGATCAAGTCACTGTTTCTCATAACATCCATTTCACTTCAACAGGTTTCCCCTTTGATGCTCAGTTAGTTGTCACCATTCAGGGAGAACATATGATATTTGTCCGTTCGGGACTGGCTTAATTCACTCTTTTTTTACATAAATTTATTTTTAGCTTTAAGATGTAACAATTTTTAAAATCTTTCCACATTTATTTTATATGTAAACATTACATATATACACATACATGCTATTTTTTCTTGAAGATATTAATATCAACAAGGAATCCATGAAAGTGATTATAGTGTGGGGGAAAAAAGGGTATATTTTCACATACATGGTATGATTCAATGAAGCAAGATTTATAACTATATACCAAAAGATATGACATCCAAATAATTTTATACTCTATTTTAGCTTCCACAAATAACATGTGATGGTTGTCTTTCTGTGTCTGACTTATTTCATTTAGCATAATGATCTCCAGTTCCATTTCTTCCACTAATAGTATATCCAGTTCACCCCAGTGAAACTAAGTAACTTAGTGCTCTCTACCAACAATAAAAACAATTTTCATCCATTTCAAACAGAAAAACAGCATTTCAGTTCAAATATATTAACTGAATGACTTAAAGGAATATTATCTCAAATGTTATTTCAATATAAAAGTGAAACCACAGCAATATTGTGGAAATGTGTACTGACATAAACAGTATGTTTCTTATGAAGTCCAATATACACTCCTATATAAATAAAAGTTCTAGGAACTCAAAGGGCTTATCTGTTAAAATACAATAAACAAAAAATCCCACAGTGATATTCCTTTAAGCAATAATAAACTTTCAAAGGCATCTACTGTTATGCAAGATCTCTTTGCCAGCTTAGCTAATTGGCAAATGTAATGACTGTATACTTAAAATCCTATTCTCCAGGTTTTCACAGCAGGATAATTCAGGCTAGAGTCAGAGAAAATGGCCAATTTAATATGCAATATGTGACCACAGAACCCATGTACATGTCTCTACCAAGTATCAAACTGGTTTCAAACAATGCACTTGTGTGTGTAAAACAAATGTAAACCATTTTTAAACTAGCCTAATGCAAAAAAGACTGCAGTTGCAAATAAAGGTTCTATAGGCAGTGTTTTAATAAAAACCAGTTGAATAGAAAGAACTCCAACCCATCTGAAACCACTTATGTCTCCTAGTGCATAAACAAAAGACAGATATACTGATATAAATTTATTTAGTTGAAATAGAGACCCTTTCTAAGCAAAGTATTCATACAAAGTGAATATTTATAGAAATGATCCATTTATCAAAAAACATGTGTGTTTATAATGTCAAACTTTGCCAGAATCCTTAACTTTAAGGCCTATTATTTTAAAATATTTCTTACAACTTTGTCTGGAAGAAAAATATTAGCTTACAAAAAGCTCAAGGATTATTTAAAAACCACTTTAGCAAAGCCTTTTAATAAAGATGTTAACTGAAAAACTCACCCCAAATCCATTCCATATGACAAAATGTATTCTTAAATCATCTTTGTGGGATTTCTTAGAGTTTAAAAATAGATAAATGTCTCTTTCTATTTCTACCTAACACATTCATGGATTTATAACACTTTATCATGTTTCATGACATAAAAAAATTTTAATAGAGTATCATTTTAATCAAAACTGGGGCGAAGTGTAATAATTTAAAGGAATGGGTGTAAGTGTAAGTTATAGAAACAGAGACACTAAGATTTTAATGCTAATTATGCTAGTTATGCCACCAAGCTTTATACCAGACAAACATGATAAAAGCAGGTATACCGACCACTGACTTGGAAAATGTACTCCATTATGGGACAGAATAGATAATTTGTGGGGTTTTTTTTTTTTTTTGGTTTTTTAAAGGACTTATTTATTTGAAAGGCAGAATTACAGAAAGGCAGAGAGAGAGAGAGTGTGTGTGCACGAGAGAGAGCGAGCACGCTCCATCTTCCATCCTCTGGTTCACTCCCCAAATGGCTGCAATGGCCAGTGCTGTGCCGATCTGAAGCCAAGGGACAGGAGTCTCCTCTAGATCTCCCACGTGGGTGCAGGAGCCCAAGGACCTGGGCCATCTTCTACTGCTTTCCCAGGCCATACCAAAGAGCTAGATCAGAAGTGGAGCAGCCGGGACTCGAACCGGCGCCCATATGGGATGCCAGCACTGCAGGCAATAGCCTTACCTGCTATGCCACAGCACCAGCCCCTAGAATAGATATTTTGATAGCAGTGTGGCAAGAAATGTTGTGTGGTTTGTATCTCTGGGCCTTTGTACAATCTAGAATCTTTGTCTTGGCCAGATATTTCCAGCCAAATTGTCTCAGCCAAGTTCTACCATTCATGAAGCTTCCAGGATTGGGTCTAGGCCTTTAAATGCCCCCCATGCCTCCTATGTTTATCCAATGCAGTACTCACCACACTGAAATGTGATTGTCTCCTCACATGTCAGCTCAAATCTACTCCACTACCTCAAAGCTCGCTAATAACTGAGGCTATTATTCATTTATTATCCTTCTCCTACTCCTATCCTTTAGTAGGTGTTCAATAAATAATTGGTAATTGTTGCCAAATATCATGTAAGGACTGGCACTTGAAAATCACATCAATAATTTATTTTAGTGTCAAGAACATGTACAGTAATGTTAATCGGGGACAGGCATTGTGGCACAGGGGGTTAAGATGTCAGTTCAAGGCCCAGCTACTCCACTTCCAATCCAACTTCCTGATAATGCATCCTGAGAGGCAGCAGATGATGGTTTGAGTGCTTGTTACCCACGTGGGAGACCCAGATGTATTTCTGGTGTCCTAACTTCAGCCTGGCACAGCCCTGGCTATTTTGGACGGTTAGGGAGTAAATTGGTGGCTGGAAGATCTCTTTTATTTATTTTTCTCTTTCTCTCTCTGCCTTCCAAGTAGATGAAAATAAATTTAAAATAAGCAGTTTTTTAACCTATGGAAAATAAAATTAAAAGTAGCTATTTTGTGCAGAAGTTTTGAATGCCATGCATATGTAGGATCTTCAAAAAGGCCATGGAAAATGTGTATTATGAAAAGCTAGGCATATAACATTATTGATTTAGGAGTGACAAATAAATTTAGCAGAAGGAAAATTTATAAATGCAGAATCTACAAATAAGTATAATACTAATATTTCATGCTGTTACAGCAAGACAAGAAAAATAAATAAAATGCATCCTGGTGAAAAAGAAACAAAACTATGTTTATTCATAAGTGATATGATTATGTGCATAGAAAATTCAACAGAATCCACTGAAAGAAAAAGCTACTTGAACTAAGCAGTGACTTTAGCAGGTAATGGGATACAAGGCAAATTTTTTAAAAAATCTATTTTACTTGGATTTCTATATAATATCATTGAAAAGTAGAAAAATATTTACAACAGCACAAAAAAGTAGAAATAGGAATAATTTGAATAAAATATGTATAAGAATTCTACACTTAAAACTATATTAGATTGCTGAAGTAAATTAATAATATGTAACAGAGGTAAATCATGTTTGTGGATTGGAAAATTTAATATTAAATTAAGGGAGCAATTTTCTCTAAGTTGATCTTACACAATCAATACAATCCCAATCAAAATTCTAAATGGAGTTTTTGAAAATAAAGTTATAAGCTGACTTTGAATTTTATGTGAAAATTAAAAGGATAGAATAGTCAGACAATTTTGAAAAGGAATATAGTTAGAATATTTCCACCAACTAACATCAAGATTTATTATAAAGTTGTGGTGGAAATTGGGACACTGAGGTACTAATGAAAGATAGGGGGAACAAAACAGAAAATCTAGAAATAGGGGCTGGTGCTGTGGCATAGTGAGTAAGGCCTCCCCCTGGGACGCCAGCATCCCATATGGATGCAGGTTCCAGACCTAGCTGCTCTACTTCCAATCCAGTTCCCTGCTAATGGCCTGAGAAAGAGCAGAAGATGGCCCAAGTGCTTGGGCCCCTGCACTCATGTGGGAGACCTGGAAGAAGATCCTGGCTCCTAGCATCAGATCAGCCGAGCTCCAGCCATTACGGCCACTTGGGAAGTGAACCAGTGGATGGAAGACCTCACTCTCTTTGTCTCTCCCTCTGTAACTCTACTTCTCAAATAAATAAATAAATCTTTAAAAGAAAATACAGAAATATACCTCTGGTATATAATCAATCAATTTGCAGCAAAGATGTCAATGTGAAAATTCAGTGTGAAATTTCAATGTGAAAATGATAGTCCTTTCCCTAAATAGTACTGAAACAATTAGCTATCCATACACACAAAAAGAAGACGGTTGAGTTCAGCTCTCACATAACAGTTAACTCAAAATGGATCATTGCCTCACATATCAAGATAAACCGTGTAACTTATAGAAGAGAAACTAAGTTTTTTTTTCATAACCTTGAGCTAGACAAAGGTTTCTAAGATATAAAAAGCATGAATCATTTAAAAGAAAGTAATCAGCTAGACTTAATCAAAATTGTAAATCCCTGCTCTTGGAAAAGCACCATTAAGGATATGACTAGGTGGGAGTGGGCCTTTTACACAGTGGTAAGGATCCCCATTAGGATGCCTGCATCCCACAGCAGAGTGCCTGGCTCCACTCCCAGTTTTAGTTTCCTGCTAATGCATTTGCCTTCAAGCAAGAACTTGGGTGTCTGTCACATGAGTGGCAAACATGACTTACCCACATCTTAAGAGTGCGATTTTCTCTAAGTTGATCTATACAGTCAGTACAATCCCAGTCACAGTTCCAAATGGATTGAGCTTCAGGTTCAGATAGCACCCACCTTTTACTGAACTGACCACTCCTAGATCTAACCTTTTTCCTACCCATCCTGCAGTCATTTTGGTTGAGAGGCAGCATTTTCCTCCAGGCAGCCACCCAGCTTGATAGCCCTGGAGGTGTGCTGCCATCCTATGTTCACAAAGATCTTGAGGATCAGAGTGGCTCACCGTCTTCCTCTCCAGTTGCATGGGAGAATGGTCACTTAGCATCATATCTTAACCATTTCATATCTTAACCATTTCATAAGCTCCATAAATTCTTCATAAACCAGAAGTAAGAAGCTTGTCCAAGGTCAGACAGGTTTCCAATATTAGGAAAATTTTCCGAGTATAATTATTGCTCTTATTTTCATTAAAAAAAAAAAGTATTAGGAAAGTATGCGTAAGGGCATGGGCAAACTAATCCAGTTTGACATAAACTGTATCAGTCTAAGCAAAACAAAGTGTCTGAATTCTTTATACCAAAAGTAGATTTGGCCTAAAGTATCCAAAGCCTTGTAACTTTTTTCCTCCAATCATCTCATTCTCCACTTCATTTTTAACACATGGACACCACTGTAAAGTGCAAACTTAAAATGCTACAGCACTTCCATCTTTAGAGCCTATTCATATTTATATCTCAAGATTAATTCTACTTGGGGACAGTGTTGTAGCGCAGCATGTCAAGCCACCACCTGCGGTGCTCCATCCCATATGAGCACCAGTTCAAGTCTTAGCTGCTCCACCTCCAATCCATTCTCTGCTAATGCACCTGTGAAAGCAGCAAAGATAGTCTAAGTGCTTGATCCCCTGTCACCCACATGAGAGACCTGGAGGAAGTTCCAGGCTCCTGACATTGGTCTAGCCCAACCCAGGTCTTTGTAGCCATTTGGGAAGTGAACCAGGAAATGGAAGAATGGCAGTCAATCTCTCTCTCTCTCTCTCCCTCTCTTTTCCTCTCTCTCTCCCTCTCTCTCTCCCTCTCTCACCAGGAGATGGAAGAATGGAAGTCTGTCTGTCTCTCTTTCTCTCATCTGTGTGTGTGTCTGTGTCCATCTCTCTCTGTACCTGCCTTTCAAATAAACTCTTTAAAAAAGGAAAGATTAACCCTACAGAGTGTCATCAGCTGACAGAGTCACAGATGGGAGCTACTTTTGTGACATGGAATGTATTAAAAAGTCACAGACCCTTCAGTAAAGTACACCTAGAAAATTTCTATAAAATCTGTGACTTGGTTATGAAGAGCAACTCTAACTTGCTGAACTAATAACTCTAGTGAGCTCTCTTGCCTTCTCTTATTACCTAACACAGTGGGAAACTCTCCAAAATTATCATACAGGTCATTTATTCATTCTTTCACCCATGTACCAAAGAATTGTGTGGCTGTAAAGAGGCCTGGGAAAGTGTCTCATTCTTTGCCCATCGACCACCCACCCAAACAACCAGGACAGATAATACTCTCCTGATTTACACACCATTTAATAAAAGCATCATTGGAGTACTTTAAATAGGAACTGGCAATATCCACACAGCTCCAGGATGGGAGTAGGGGACTCTTTGCCTCTGATCTCCCAGTTCAGTGTAGTTTAACAGTAAGGATCATTACTGTTCAGTGTCTCTTCATCTGAAAGTAAATATCTTGAGAGCACTTACTACAGACCAGCACTTACTACAGACCCATGTCCCTACCACCAGAAGTAACTATTCTAACTTTCTACCATATTTGCTTTAGCTCTGTCATCCATTTATCTATCTGAGCATCTCTGTCACCCTCCCTTTCTTCTATAGACGTGGAGCACATTATAAACTCTATGTATATCTTTCCCCACAAGGGAAGAGCAGCTGAAAGAAGATGAGGAGGAGGAAGAAGAGAATAAGCAAAAACTAGATAAGGAGAAGTTATTACAATAAGCATGTAACTCCTATAGTAAGAAAAAATCACTCAAAAATGAAAACGAAAACTACAGTACTTTTTATTGCAAGGAATACAGATGGAAAATAGTCTTGAAAGATCATTTTCTATCACAGTTAGGAAAATATGTGTAGATGGACCTGGATTGCTCCCCAGGAGTAGGGTGTGCATTTTCACATTCTCCGAGTGTGTTTCCTTCCTCTAACGGGTGCTGACTGAGCCAGGATTCTCCCTGGATTCCCACAACATTGAGGTCAACACGTGAGCAGATCTCATTTGTTGTAAAAAGCACATATCAAAGTCAATGTTACATTTTTTAAATGCATTAGAGCCATTGTTCCTTTATATTAAAAACATAGGCACGATCTTAATGAAAGTAATTTTTAAGAATTGATGCGAAGGCTCTGACTTCAGAATCAGCCCTTAAGGCCTCCTGGTCTACCTGAAAAGCCCATGAGACATTTCAGGCATGGAAAGCCAAGACACTGTGGCAAAAAATATTCCTCTTTTGAAAAATGTCTATTTAGGTCCTTGGTCCATTTCTTAAGTGGGTTGTTTGTTTTGTTGTAGTGGTGTTTCGTGATCTCTTTGTAGATTCTGGTTATTAAACCTTTATCAGGGCCAGCACCATGGCTCAATAGGCTAGTCATCCGCCTGCGGCGCTGGCACACCAGGTTATAGTCCAAGTTGGGGCGCCGGATTCTGTCCCGGTTGCCCCTCTTCTAGGCTAGCTTTCTGCTGTGGCCCGGGAGTGCAGTGGAGGATGGTCCAAGTCCTTGGGCCCTGCACCCCATGGGAGACCAGGAGAAGCTCCTGCCTTCGGATCAGCGCGGTGCGCCAGCCACAGCACGCCACCCGCTACGGCTATTGGAGGGTGAACCAATGGCAAAGGAAGACCTTTCTCTCTGTCTCTCTCTCTCTCACTGTCCACTATAAGACTGGAAGTGCCCAGAAGATGTTTCTATGGGGCTACAACTACCACTAGGCAGAAGTAATTTTCACTACAGGACGGCATTGTGATGCAGCAGGTTAAGCCACCGCCTGTAACACTGGCATCCAACATGAGCACAGGTTCAAGTCCTGGCTGCTCCATTTCTGATCCAGCTCCATTCTAATGGACCTGGAAAGGCAGCATAATTTGACCCAAATGTTTGTGCCTCTGTCACCTATCTGGGAGACCCAGATGGAGTTCGAGGCTCTTGGCTTCAGCCTGGCCCAGCCTTGGCTTTTATAGCCATTTGGGGAGTGAACCAGAAGATGGAATATCTCTCTGTTTTTTCCTCTCTCTCTCTCTCTCTCTCTCTCTCTCTCTCTCTCCCCCTCTCTCCCCCTCTCTCCCCTCCTCTCTCCTCTCTCCCCCTCTCTCCCCCTCTCTCCTCCTTCTTCCCTTCTCTCCCCTTCTCCCCCTCTCCTCCTCCCTCTCTCCCTCCTTTCCTCCTTCCCTCCATCTCTGACTGCCTTTCAAATAAATAAATATTTTTTAAAAATAAATTTTCACTCCATTGCTTTCTTATGAGACCACTATTGCATCTGTAGCCCACTGTTAACTGAAACATGGCACATGATTTAGTCAGTATGCTTTACCTTTTTACTTATTATTATTACTATTCATCTAGATTTTACCTATAATTGGCAATTTTTAAGGTGTTTCAATTCATTTATTTTCTCTTCTCCTTCCCATTTTTAAAAACCCTCACTAATTACCCCTCAACCCTTATCTCTATCTTCTCTATTACAGAACTATTCTATATAAATACATATTATCATAGTATTTATTTTGTTCTAAATTTTGATATCTTAATTCTTCAGATGTGTTGACCAGAAACTAACCCTTAAAAATAGTTGTACTTGAAATTATAATTTTAAATGTATTTTTATTATCTGTGAGCAAATCCACAAAAAATGACTATAAAACACCATACAACTGTAAATATAAGGAGTGAAGAAATATTTACCCAAGATGATCACAGTAGGAGAAATGGATTAGACAGTTGCATGCTGGCTTTTTCTGGAAGAAGTGAGATAATTGTCTCAGTCCTTGATGGAGTAACTGTTCCTTGTTAACAGAGAACATGCCTTTTCCCCAAAGCCCCACAGCCTTAAGAACCTGTAAGTATGATTTAAATTGTCAGCAAATTATTCAGACTTTGCACCAATAAATTATTCACATTTTCTCCTCCAGTAATGGTCAATTGGATATACAGGATGTATGAAATAAGCTTACATTTTTGACAGTCATTTTTATCAGACCACTGAAAGCACATATTCTTTTTTTTTTTTTTTTAATTTTTTTTTTTTTTTTTTTTTTTTTTTGACAGGCAGAGTGGACAGTGAGAGAGAGAGAGAGACAGAGAGAAAGGTCTTCCTTTGCCGTTGGTTCACCCTCCAATGGCTGCCGCGGACAGCGCGCTGCGGCCGGCGCACGGCGCTCATCCGCTGGCAGGAGCCAGGTACTAGGTGCTTTTTCCTGGTCTCCCATGGGGTGCAGGGCCCAAGCACTTGGGCCATCCTCCACTGCACTCCGGGCCACAGCAGAGGGCTGGCCTGGAAGAGGGGCAACCGGGACAGAATCCGGTGCCCCGACCGGGACTAGAACCCGGTGTGCCGGCGCCGCAAGGCGGAGGATTAGCCTGTTGAGCCACGGCGCCGGCCTGAAAGCACATATTCTTAAACACTGATCACCACATTACATTAAAATTGGTAGTCAACAAAAGAAACGAGCGAAATCACTCTATAAATTACTGAGACACATAATGATGAGATTTTTGACGCCTAATTAATGTCGTTCTTCACGTAGGGGGAAGGTATGACATACTTGTTATGCCTTGCCTGTATAAACTGCAGCTAACGTTGAATCAACATTAAAAGCCCTGAGTACATAAGGCGCTAACATTTGACCAGCAAAAGACCACATTCCAAATAGCAAATGCATTATAATATACATACACAGATTATTTAAAAAGCGGTATTCTGTTGCCTTGTGTCCTTATATATTGTAGAATTTCTTCATTGTCAGATTCTATAGAGCAAAAAATAACTAGGCTAATTACCTTGTCTGGTTTATAAAATGATCTTTCATCATATCAGGGAAAATTGCCCGTGATCTCAGCTAACCTAAAGCAAACTACCACAGAGCAACCGCAGAAGGGGGCTGACCATTCAAGCAAGCCAGTGTGGGAAATATCAAAAAGTATTTGGGGCCGGCATTTGGGACGGGGGTTAAGATGCTCCATCCCACACCAGAGACTTGGATGTTGTTCCCTGTCTCCAGCTCCAGCCTGGCTCCATCCCAGCTGTTGTGGGCATCTGGGGAGTGAACCAGTGCAAGAGAGATCTCTCTGTCTCTCTCACCTCACACACACACACCCCTCCCCCCATCTTTCAAGTAAATAAGTACTTTTTTTCCAAGAGGTGCTTGGAAAAAGGCTTTAACGTTCCCAAAGAAAGTGATTTGACTACACTTCAAAGTTTGGAGGTTGGATGAACGAGTCAGGCGAATACCATGTGCTGATGACGGTGTAACTGTTAGGTTATCTTGCAAATCAGATCCCTCTCCAAGCTAAAGATGTGGTTTTGAGCAGATGAAAAGTTAGATGGAAGAACTTCATATTTAAACAAAAGCTTTTCCTTAAAAAAAATGGCCCATTTAAGATAACATGTTTAAAATAAAAATATTTATTAATTCTCTTTGCTGGTTACCTTTGTCCTACACTTAGGTTGCAATTTGTGTTTATTGAGTTGTTTGACATTTTAGAAGACAGAAGATAAGTATCTTTACTGTAATTTTACTGTAAAATTATTATGGGTAAATATTTTAATAACCCAAGTCTAAGTCTGAGCACACTGTTTATATTTCTTAAAATTATACTAAAAAAGAAATTAAACACTAATCAGAAAAAGACACCCACAAAAAGTGATGCATATTACTTGTAACCTTTATGGCAGTGTTTCTCAAACTTTAATATATTTATGCATCAACTGTATATCTTTAAAATTCTGATTGTGATTCTGTAGACCCAGGGTGGAATCTGAAACCCTGCATTTGTAACAAGCTCCCGGCTGGTGCCAAGGACCTTGCTGTGGGTGGGGAAGCTTTATCCCACTATACCACCAGAAATTCATCCTTATTGGAGAAAATAAGAGCAGTCTCTCCATAAGAGTCTTTGAAAGGCCTCTTTCCCTAAAGAGTAAACACAACATCATGGTTTTCTAGCAAATTCCTTATCCTTCAGACACAACTTCTTCTGAACTAATATTTGCCATGTGCTGTGAAAGAATCTAATCAATTCTGTGGAAACAAAATTTAGTGATAGAATTTTTCACTTTTTAACCTTCAAATATGCTTGTATAGACATGTTGAATAGAAAATGCTTTTAGATGATCAATGTATCTTTTTTAAGTACTAATGATGTTTAAGCACTAAATTATTCTATTATCAGTGAGATTCCTTACTCTTCATTAAGCCTAGAAAATGTAATGGTTAATCAGATATTTTTCAAAGGCAGGAAGTAATTTCAATAAGAAACACCTGCAAGTCCACACATTTGTTTATTGGCTTAAAATAAAAATATATACAAGTGGCATTTGACTTTGCCAGATTTTTTTTCTAATAGCATGGAAGTGTGTGGACTCTATAACTCAATTGGTGACCAATAGTGAGTTTCTTTGAAGAAGCATGTATTTCCCTAGAAGTATTTTTTTTAATTGTATTTATTTATTTCAAAGGCAAAGAGAGAAAGCGAGATCTTTGATCTCTGATTCACTTCCCAAATGCCCACAACAGCTAGAAGTGGGTCAGGAAGATGTTGGGAGCCAGAAACTCAGTCCAGGCCTTCCTCGTGGATGGCAAGCGAGCCAAGTCCCTGAGCCATCACTTGCAATGTCTTAACCAGTATGCCAAGTGCCTGCCCCTAGAACTATTTTTTTGTTTTGTTTTGTTTTGTTTTGTTTTTGACAGAGTGGACAGTGAGAGAGACAGAGAGAAAGGTCTTCCTTTTTCCTTTGGTTCACCCCCCAGTGGCCACTGTGGCTGGCGCACCGCGCTGATCCAAAGCCAGGAGCCAGGTGCTTCTCCTGGTCTCCCGTGCAGGTGCAGGGCCCAAGCACTTGGGCCATCCTCCACTGCAATCCCGGGCCACAGCAGAGAGCTGGACAGGAAGAGGAGCAACCGGGACAGAATCTGGCTCCCCAACCAGGATTAGAACCCGGTGTGCCGGCACCGCAGGCAGAGGATTAGCCTAGTGAGCCACGGCTCACTATTTTTAAAAGTTAAATCTTGGGGCTGGCACTGTGGTGTGGTGGATAAAATCACCGCATCTAGTGCCAGCATCTCATATGGGCAGTGGTTTGAGTTCTGGTTGCTCCACTTCCAATCCAGCTCTCTGCTATGGCCTGAGAAAGCAGTGGAAGGTGGCCCAATTCCTTGGGCTCCTGCACCCACGTGAGAGACCTGGAAGAAGCTCCTGGCTCCTGGCTTCAGATCAGCACAGCTCCAGCCATTGAGGCCAGTTGGGGAGTGAATCAGTGGATAAAGACTCTCTCTCTCTCTCTCTCTCTCTCTCTCTCTCTCTCTCTCTCTCTTTCTGCCACTCCTTCTCTCTCAAATAAATTTTTTAAAAAAATTAAACCCCTATGCCTTCAACGTGAACTTGTATTCACTCTTGAATTCTCAAAATATGGCAAGTAAATACTAAACATGCTTTATATCTAATGCGACATTTGATCAAGGTCAATCTGAATAGAAAAATGATCTAGTCAAATCTTTTGGTCTCAGGGATGCTTTACTGTTTAGTTCCCTTAAGTGGTTATGTCTATCAATATTTATCATATTTAAATTTAAACTGAAAAATCTTTTCAAACATTTATTTAGAACATAACATTCCATACTAACATAAATAGCGTATTTTTGAAAATTAACTGTATTTTCCAAAACAAAAAAGAATTTAGAGAAAACAGTATCATTGTTTTGTAACCGCAAATCTTTAAGTTCTAGCTTGCTTAATAGAAGACACGTGGATTCTCATAACTGCTTCTGCATTCAATCTTTGGCAACACATTGTTTTGGTTGAAACCTATTAAGAAAATTCAACCATTCACAGATACGTAGTTGGGAAATAGAAGACTATTTCAAAAGTCTTGTCAGATAGCTGTGAATATTCTTCTTTAACAGGATACCCAAACTCAACAAGCAGTACTTTCTTAAAGATTCATTGTCATGTGGAATCTGAAGCCACATCAATGAACTTGGCTGCCCTATTCCATTAAAACCTGCTCTATCTTATTCTTTGAATGTATGATATCATTTTGTGACATCAAATTCTGGTTGTTTAGAAAATATTGGCTCAATGAATTATGCAGAACTTCCAAATATTGACACATTTCATTATATAATATTTTAAACCACATTTGTTAATATCACTATAAATATAATCAGACACTTTTAAAAAAGTTGTCATAGTTCTAGTACCAGGTTCGAGTTTTCAAAGTTCTATTTTTCACTAGAAAGATTGAGTGGGTTTTTTTTTTTAAGAGTTATTTATTTCTTTGAAAGGCAGAGTTACAGAAGGAGGGAGAGACAGGAAGAGAGAGGTCTTCCATCCACTGGTTCACTGCCCAAATGGCTACAACAGCCACCAGGAGCCTCCTCTGGGTATCTCACACCGGTGCAGGGCCCCAAGAACTTCGGCCGTCTTCCACTGCTTTCTCTGGTCATTATCAGGGAACTGGACCAGAAGTGGAGCAGCCAGGACTCAAACCACCACCCCTTTGAAATGTCAGCGCCAGAGGCAGAGGCTTAACCTACTGCTCCACAGTGCTGACCCCAAGATTGAGTGTTACTGACCATAAATACTGTCGGTTATTTTCCTTGAAGTGACAAGTTCACTCATTTTTCTAAAATAAATATGTATGCCAAATCCCTAAGTCCAAATAATTAGGTTTGTCTTATAAACATTCTTTGAAGTAAAGTGGTGCGCCACAACTCAACCACAAAAGTGCTTTTACTCAAGACTACCAACATACTTCAGTACACATCCAAGATATTTCCAGGTACTTCCCATTTCAACACACAGATGCATTCTCGAGGATCATTAGTTATATTACTAATAATTTTTTCTTCATTAAGAACATTCTTAAGTGAAAGTGACTTTTTCTACAGTGAGAATTTTTTTTATATCAGCAGCACAAATACCTACACAGTGATAGAGTTGGAATGAACAAATAATGCTTTAGGATATTTTATGAAAATAGTTTTGACCTCACAGAGCCCCTGAAAGGGTCTCGGGACTGTGAGTGGCCTATGAACCACATTTTGAGAATTCTGTTATATACAACCTCATGAACAAAAGGAGAGCTGAAAACTGATCCAGTCTATTTGCAGAAATCCAGACACTGGGGAAGTTCCCAGTGCAGAGGGCCGAGACTGGGAGCCAGGAACCAAGGCAGAACTGATGATGTGGTGTCCTGCCTACCTGCTATTGCCATATCCCCAGTCCCAGGGCTGAAGTTTCCAGGCCTGAGAGACCTCTCCCAACAGAGATTGTGCCAGGAGGCTCCATTGCACAACCACCGTGGTGGTAAAGGACGTTAGCTTTTTAGACAGACCTGTGTTTGAATCCCAGCACTACCATTATTTATATGCAAGCTTTGTTTATAAGCTTCAAAGTTCTCAAACATAAAATAATGTTGGCATCAAACCTATAAGGTTGTTGTGAAAATGAAATATTAAGATTCACAAAATGCTTAGCATAGTGCTGGGCACATAGTAAGTACTCAGTAAACCTTTATATCATTGCTGTTCTGGAATTCTTTCTGAGGCATCAGTTAACACATACATGGCCCCATTCACTTCTCTGAAGCAGTGAAAACAGTTTCCATTTCTGGTAGCTTCTCATGTGGCTGTGGATCTCACCACTGGGAAACCAAACCATCTGTCTCCACTGTCTGCATTTTTGTTCCCTCCACCTGAATCGCACTACCTTCTTTAAGAAGCTTTTCCTCATCAGCATATGCCCTGTGCTGGACAGAAGTCACTTTCTTCTTCATTGCCTTGTTGCACATTAACTGTTTCTATACTTCCTTGAAGAACAAAAGACCTTGAAGACCAGGACTATAATGGTGTCTGTACATATATACTAATCACTCAGTGTGTGTTGCATGAGAGAATCAATAATTGTGTAGCAGCCAGGTTGGAAATCAATGCTACTGTTCCTCACATGACGGGCAAAGCTCATTGTGTAGTCTCATCCTAAATACACATGTGAAATGATCAGGTCATCAGCCACATCATCCTTCTTGCACACATTCCCATCCTTTACTTTTTGAAAACTGGTTGATCTATTGATTGATTGATTGATTAGAGAGGCAGAGGCAGAGAGAGAGGTCCTCTATCCACTTGTTCACTACCCAGATGGCTGTAATGGCCAGAGCTGTGCCAATCTGAAGCCAGCAGCTTCCTCCACGTCTCCCACGTGGGTGCAGGGACCCAAAGACGTGGGCCCTCTTTTGCTTTCCTAGCTGGATTGGAAGTGGAGCAGCCAGGACTCGAACCACATGGGATCCATATGGGATGTTGGCACTGTAGGCGGCAGCTTTACCCACTATGCCACAGTGCTGTCCCCACACTCCCATCCTTTAAATTTAGAGAAAAGTACTCTTGGGTTTGATTCCAGCGTTCAGTCTACCGAAGCTGCACATGCTGTTCACTGCCTTCAGCCCCCTATGACTGACTGGTGACCTGCTTCCCACATGGCTCCACCCACCCCATTTTCCAAGGACTGATCCCTACTCTCATTCACCCCTATTTTGCATCAAGGAGATCTTTGGAAGGAACAAAATTTAGTTCTAAGCTCTCTCACCATTTCATCTCTCTTCTTCCAAAGTTGTTTCAGTCCATGTCCTTCCTAGTGGAATGTTCCTTCATTCTTGGCAATAGGCCAGAGCCTGTTGTGGTTAGTTTGTCATGACTTTTTTGTTGGGTATGGGATAACTCTGTTCTCAATTCCCAGGGTCACTGCCAAACTCCCTTCCTTTAGGCTGTCCAAGGCTATCCTTTACTCCCACCATTTATCGAGGTAAATCAGACATCCTAACCTGCCAGTGACATTAGATTCTTGTACTTGCCAATGATGGTGAACCACAAGGCAGCTACTTAGCACAGAGTGTACCAACTTGAGGCAAGTGCACATCAATGATGTCAGCGCAGTATGAAGTCAGAGCATTTGGAGGCTTCCGATCTCAAAATGTTGAACACACATCACTAGATTTGAAGATATACATTGGGCCCAGGGTTTGGTTCCAAGAAATATTGATACTATGTGTCACCCCATTCAATTTATCCTAGTCTGAATCACAGGTTCATCAGTTTACTAGTTTAGCTGGCTCCTATCCTGAATATGTTCATTGATAGGCCCGTTTTCGTCTAATAGATAGTCAAGGCACAAATACAGCCTATGGTCTGGGTTTTGCTTTTGGCTTTAAAAAATTCCTACTCAGAGGTGACTGAAAGAAATGTTAGCTTTTCCTTAGAATGCGGTTGAGCTTTGTTTATTGTTTTTCTGAGAGCATGTTCAACATGACTCATTTGCTCTCTGCTTTCTAAGTATTTCCACAGGAGAAAATAAACAGGGGAAGTCCCCAGACCTGCATTCCATTCAGCAAGGGGGTTGAGGAGCCTCTGGCGACAGCGCAGAGAGCTTCTCCCAGGCACACTGCCCACCTATTTAGCATCATCACCCAGAGAGCTGCACAGGAGCATGGTTCCTCAGTAACGTTTTACTGACCTGAGAAAGTGGATAATTAAGCCGATCTGTTCACTTTCACCATACAACTGGGCCAGGACAATCAGCTACAATCATAGCTAATGGTGTGACAATCAGCTACAATCACAGTGAATGGCTCAATTAAATTAGCGTCATACTAACCAAGGATTGAGAGGACATTCAACAGAGTTTCCATTTATCAAAATACACTCAGTAGTTCTGAGGCTTCACAGGCATCTCCACCCACTCCATCCACATCTGCACCCATTTAGGGAGGCTGTGAGGAAGCAGCTAGCTTCTTTCCAAACAGGAAATGTTGCCTGCCTAGAAGGATTTCCATGTGGCATGTACAAGGGCACGTTAAAATTCTGTGGAAAATGGAATGAAAAGTTTATTTTGGTAGAGGAAAAAATTGAACTCTATGCATACATGGAATCTTCCAAAAGTTTGTGGATAATGTGTATTATTAGAAAAAACTACGCATGGATTTCAGAATTTTGTTACCAAAATAAAGTTCTCTTTTTTTTTTTTTTTGCTTTTGAGTTCACATATGTTTAATTCACATTATTGTCAAAGGTTTAATGTTCCACTATATAAAAAGTTCAATAAATAAAAAGTTAAAAGACTATAGTTGGGCAGGAAAACAGGCGAGGGCTATCAACAAGAGTTCAATGAAAAGATACTCAACTTCACTCACATAAAGTACATTTTAAAATAATCATCAAGTCATTAAAACTGTAATAGTTTATAATTCCTAACAATTTGTTTGAAAAAGATTTAAAACAAAGATTGACACAAAAAGACAAATAACACATGTTCTCCTTACATGTGCGAAGTAAAACTTTAAAAAAAAAATCAAAAAACAAAAGCTAAAATAAGAAATGCCTATGTGTTTAAGCTTTGCTGCAAAAACAGTGTTGTCAAACTTTGTTTTAAAGTTCTCTTTTAGTTCCACTTTCCGCAATCATTTTGAAGTACCCTGCTATCTACCTAGCAACCTCGGGTTGTATAGAGCCACTCAGAAACTCTTCTCTGACCGTGCATTTCAATCATTTCAGCAGCCACTGGAATTCATCAGCATCTAATTTTATGATAGAGTCACTGGCCTCTCCTTTGAACCAGATGATACTAATTCTCTATCAAAGCTCTCAGAGTGCCTGTTGTATTAGAAATAGCGAAGCTGGGGTCTCCTCTCACACTGGCCCCTAAGCAGCCTATAGGCAGCAACTGTGGGATTTTGCATTATCCCTAGTGCCTGGAAGGATACTTTACACATAAAAGATACAGTATGACAGTATAAATAACAATAAATGAAAAATGAAATGCTAGACATGCCATTGTGAAAATTACCATGTGAAATCAGAACCAATGATTCTACTTTTCCTAAACAGACAACACAAATTATTTGTATTACTGTGACTTTTTAGGCAGAACACCTTTGCACAATTGATTATAACTCTTTAATATGTCTTCAGAATATATGTGTAATTAGGAAGTGGCTCAAATATAAAATTTTATCTTAAATTTATTGACAAGGGCAAGTGTTGTAGCACAGCAAGTTAAACCATTGCTTGTAATGCCAGCATCCCTTATTGAAGCACTGCTTGACATTCTGGCTACTCCACTTCCAGCCCAACTTCCTCCGGCTAGTGGGCCTGGGAAGGCAGCAGAAGATGGCCCAAGTGCTTGGGCCCCTACTACCCATCTGGGAGACCCCGATGGAGTTCCTGGCTCCTGGCTTCAGCCTGGCCCAAGCCTGGCTGTTACAGCCATTAGGGAAGTAAACCTGCAGTTGGAAGATTCTCTTCCTCTCCTCTCCCCTCTCCCCTCTCCCCTCTCCCCTCTCCCTTCTCCCTTCTCTTCTCCTCTCCTCTCCTCTCCCCTCCTCTCCTCTGCTCTCCTCACCTCTCCTCTCCTCTCTTATCTGATGCTCTGCCTTTCAAATAATAAATAACAGTAAAACTACTACTCAAACAGTGCTCTATACTTTGTGTGTCTGTGTGGGTGCAGTCTGTTGAAATCTTGACTTGATATATACCAAGTTGATCTTCCGAATATAAAGATAATTGAAAATGAATCTTGATGAAGAACGGGATGGGAAAGGGAGTGGGAGATGGGATGGTTGCAGGTGAGAGGGAGGTTATGGGGAGAAAAGCTGCTATAATCCAAAAGTTGTACTTTGGAAATTTAAATTTATTAAATAAAAGTTGAAAAAAACTATTTACAACTTTCATATCCATATATTCCAATTCATAACAATATCATCCTTCTCACTTTAAACTTTTATGTTAATGAAGTTTTAGATAATCATAGTTTTATTGTGGGTATTACATTAACCCGAAACCAGCTCTGGTTCTTGTATTATCAGTAAAAATTCCCCAGATGTCTACTAAATATCCTCCTTTAAAATAAAAATGATTTAATTTTATCATACCAAATACTAAAACAAAATTTTCTATTTGAATTATTAGTTTCTCTTAGTACTAGAAGGGCCCCAATGCCCAATGGTAGTTTATTGGCTTGTTCTAAAGTAGATACGTTAATGCCCAGCAGAGCTAATTCCTCTCTAAACAAATCCCTGTCTACATACATATGACTCATTTTCTTTCCTTCCTCTAGAGAGCCAAGAAATATATTTGTTCTATTCCTTCACATCTACATCTGGGAGTCTTATTAACAGAAGCAAAACAAATAATTTTGGTTAAATATCTTGGCTTAGCAAATCTGCCTTCCCAAGCAAAATCACACTTACCATCCGGCATTCTGAAAATGTTTCCTTGTTGTTTAAAAGGTTTTGGCAGTATTGGAAATTTTAATTTAAGGATTTTTTTTATAAAAATCTTTATTCTCATTTTATCTAAACACCTAATGTCAAATTAGAGCTAAAGTCTGAAGAATACAGGTGTTGCGCTGTGAGTGCCCCTGGGTATCAGCTCACACTTAGCGCTACCTATGTGTGTGCCAGGCTTCCGACCCCAGCACCTGCATTTCCCTCCACGTAGGTTTTTCTAGCCTCTTAGTAGCAGGTTGCAAGTGCCAGCAAACCATGCTTCCTCGGCAGGAGCCCTCCACCACTGCCAAAGTGAGTGAGTGAACACCCCAGGTCCCCTGAGGAGCAGGATGTAGGATATAACCTTCTAGTGTCCCTGAAATCACATCCCATTAGCCCCTGATCAGACAGGTACTTTATTATTCCTTTCTATTAGCTGCTTCCCTTGCCAGTTGTACTGATGTTTACTTTACCTCACCTATCAATTCTCACTTGCCAGTTCCACTGACATTTGCTTTCTCTCAAAAAACCTTTTGCTACTACTGTCTTTCCCCCAGGATATCTTTCTGTGAGAACCCAAATTAAGACAGTTGGCAAAACAAGAAGCCCAGAGAAGCAAATCCTCACTGTGGGATTCTGAATAGGAGTGATTCACTACCTAAATGACAGGGCTCCGTTATTGGTGATATGTGGAGTGGCAACAATCCCAGGCCTACTGTGGCTACCTATTAAGACTCTCAGTGCTGAGCAGGGATGTGATGTATGTAGGAGAGGACATATAAAGCAATGCAACATTTCCAGCTTTTGAGAGACTTGACGACCATGGTCACTAAAAACTGTGAAATTGATTTGCTGTGCAATTGAGATTCTGAAGGAAGAAAAGTACAGGCTCATACTCCTACCAACTTAGATTCTATATTGCTTTGCCTTAGGGCATTCTCAAACCACTGACACCACTGTTGTGCAGTTGTAGCTGAAGGTTCTGGGAAATAATGGCCTTCAGGAACAGTATTCACCCCATGATGGGCAGGAATTGGTGTATAAACACCCCAATTCCCTCATAGATGACCTGAGGCATGTGTTCCACACTGGTTCCCAGAGTTTCCTTATTGGCACTAAATTCAAGTCGCTCTCAGAGACTTAATACACAATTCTTATCTACTGGCTTCCTTCCTTGTCTCACTCCCCTGTGTTCAAACTACATCCTACTTAACCTCAAGACCTTGTCTGAGGGCCTGCTTTGGAAACCAAATGATACCTAAAATAAATAAAATGGTCTTATACATCATTAATAAAACTTCAGTGTTATAGCCAATGAGTCAGGCAAAGTCATAATGAATATGCAGAACACAATCAGACAGCATTTAGATATTTATAAGAGTTTGGACCCTAACAGGTAAGAAAAATATGAAGTGAATTCAGAATAGAATCAAGGGTTAAAAAATTATACAAATCCTATCAAGTGATAAAACAATAACAAAGAAGAGGTGGATTTGTATAAATCAAATGTTACGGAGTTGAATGGGCCTGAGACTAATTTTGTAGGTGATGGAGACCCTGTTAAAGCCACTGTCCAGAGGCTCACTGTACAGAAGCTGCCCAGGCCCATCACAGTGCCTCATAACAAGAACACCCCATGATGCAACAAAGCTAGCAGCAGCTGTACAACTTGTCCATGTGAGGAGTGATCCAATATACACGGTAGATATTTTTCCTTGGGTCCCCTCCCCTCCAGGGAAATTTAGATTAAGCACAAAAATGGAAAAATAAGTCAAAATTAAAGTGTTTATTTTAGAAGTTACAGAAACATATGCTTAATTGGTATTAAGTATAAATAATTAAGAGAATGAATCTAGTAGATGAATTGTGTGCTTCCTATCTGAAATGTGCAATTAGGTAGTTCATTTACACTTGTGATTTTCAATGAAAATGTATAAGAGAATTATGGGTTTATAAGTAATATTGCAACATTTACAATGATCAATATTTATGGATTCTTCATGTTTATAAATAATATAGTGGATATTAAGAATGATTTAAACACCAGGGTGTGTGTTGTTCATTGCAAGAGCTTAAAAGCTTTAAAATGTCAAGTAGGTTTATATATGCTCCTATAAATTTTTAATATATTAGGTTTATAAACAGAATAATTAGACTTGTAAATCTAAACTTAAAGCCTAAAGAAAAAATAGAGTTTGGATTTGGAACTTCCATGGATTCAAGTCCTGGCTTCTCTTCCAACACAACTTCCTGCTGATGTGCACCCTGGGAAACAACAGGTGATGGCTCAGACACTTGGGTCCTACTACCCATGTGGGAGACCTGGATATAGTTCTGGGCTCCTGGCTTTGGCCTGGCCCAGCCCTGGCTGCTGTGAGCATTTGCAGAGTGAAGCAGTGGATAGAGCACCTCTCTCTCTCTCTCTCTCTCTCTCTCTCTCTCTCTCTCTCTCTCTCTCTCTTTCTCTCTCTCTTTCTCTCTCTCTCTCTCTTTCTCTCTCTCTCTCTCTCTCTCTCTCTCTCTCTCTCTCTCTCTCTCCCCCTTCCTCTCTCAAATAAAAAAGTAAAAGTGAAAACAAATAATCAGAAATAAAATTCTTCCAACTGGATTTTTCTACAGTTAGAACACTTAGGCATGCTGAGATTCTCCGTGCCTCAACCGTGGACAAGTTGCAGTAAGCAAGGAATTTTCTGTCTCCATTACATGTTTCCCGTCTTAAAATAGTCGAAATGCCATTGCTCTATTTATTTTGTCTTGGTTAACTAAATTTTCATAACTACATGAAGTGAAATTATCAGACTTTAAATAAATAAAACTTTTATGTTCAGGATTTGAGGTGTAGAAAGGATTTTTCATGTTTTCTTTGTTTTACTTTAAAAAAAATGTTGTTTGTTTATTCATTCGTTTGAAATGCAGAGACACACAGAGAGAGGTATCTTCCATCTAGTGATTTAGTCCTTAAATACCTGAACAGCTGGGGATGGGCCAGGAGCTCAGTCTGGGTCTCTGACATGGGTGGCAGGGATCCAAGTCTTTGAGTGATCACCTGCTGCTGCCCAGAGTACACATGAGCAGGAAGCTAGAATTGGAAGCACAGCCAGGAATCAAACCCAGGCACACTGATATGGAGGCAGGTGTCTCAAGAGGCATCTTAACTGCTACTCAAAACATCCACTCCTGTTTTATTTTAATTATGTAACTAAAACATTTTCTTTTGGTGAATTTTCCAAAAAGTTTCATGGCATTACCCAGGCAAATGAAACAATTATTGTAGTTATCCTGTTTTTCTGGGTAGCATCCAATAGTAACAGTTGTATTTGGTTTAAGAAATGGGTTTCTCAGAGCAAATAAGTTAAATGTTTATGCTTTAAAACATGCTGATTACTTACTGTTCATAGCGGTAAATCAGTCACAAATTGAAAGACCAAAAAATTCCATCTCTAATTCACTGTTACTCTGTCATATAAAATTGAAACAGAATCCAGTTGAGCATTCCTTGTCTGCCCTACCCCAAAATCCAAACCCAAATCCTATGGCCACCAATCTCCTCCCCTGGAATCCCAGGACTACGTGGAATCCCATGACAGATATTTCCTTTGGGTGCTCTCAGCCTACCAAACCTGATCCTGTTTTTAACTCTGGGCAGATGAGCTCACCTACTTCACCAAGAAAAGAAAGACCCCTGCTCACTATGTGCTAAGATGTACGCTCCAAAGAGCACCTGGCAGGAAACAAAGATGCAGTCTCTGCCTTCAGTAAATGAGGGCGCAGCGTTAATGAATGAAGGAGCAAACAAAATTCAGTTTGTCTCTCAGAAACAAAGCAGCATTTATCAAACCAAATAGAAATAAGAAAAAGCCTCATGTTCACATTTTGTTTAGGTTAATGCATTAAGGTAATACAGAGTGCTTCAAAATGAAACTCATGTTACCATACAATTCTACATTATGCAATGACAAGAAAACAAAATGATTTATTTGCCACAAATTTTACCATAGATGTTTACTTATTCTGTAAGAGCATATCATTAGTCATAGACTTGTAGAAGTCAGTTTTATACATATAATTCTTACCATGATAAGAAAGAATATCATAGACCTAGTTAACCAATTGTAATTAATCCAATTAAAATAGCACTGAGCTACTTCATTATTGAATTATAAACAGTATAGTGTGACTTGGCACAAAATAAATAGACTATTTTAAAGCTGAGTGAATAATGTGGCCTTAGTTCACCAATGACCATTTTTGTGGCAGAAATATGTATGTGAACAGAAAGACAGTCATGAATCAATGACCACAACCGTGAACTAGCACTCAAGAGCCCTAGAATTGTATCTTCTCTTCACTAATGACACAGATCATAACTTCATGCAATAAAACTTCATTTATCAGCCCTTTCTTTCTAGTCCGCTGCAAGTCCCATCTCCACCACAAACTGTGATAGCAGGAGTACTAAAGGAATCATAATATCCTGCCTGACTCATGGAAAGGTTATAAAATAAATCTATGTAATATATGTATAAATGTATACTATACATATATGCAAAGTATATTATTTAATTCTCATATATGCAATAGCCTAAAATAGTGTGAGGAAGCTGATTTTGTAGTCATTTGAATTGTAAAGTAATACAAAACCATATAATCCCTGAAAAAAAGAGACATGAAAAATAATCTCCCATTAAACAGTTTCAACAATGATCTACAGATGATGTGAATAAAAAAAATTTGCTCCCATTTTAAATATTAAGAATGAAGTATTCTACATCAGTTTAGTTTATATCAGATTTTACACAGCAAAGCCAAGGTCTAAGTTTCCAGAAATGCAAACATCCAGGGTTGCCATACCCATCCAAGTGTCTTGAGTGTAACTTGTATTCCATCTTGCTTAACTTTTAACTTTTAGGGGCCTTGTAGCATAGCAGCAAGACACCATCTGTAATGCCAGCATCCTGTATGGGCACTGGTTCATGTCCAGCCTGCTCTACTTCCAATCCAGGTACCTTCTAATGGCCTGAAAAAAAGCAATGGAAGATAGCCCAAGTGTTTAGGTCCCTGCCACCATGTAGGAGGTCTGGAAGAAGCTCCTGGCTCCTGGCTTCAGTCTGGCCCAGTTCTGGCCATTGCAGCCATCTGAACAGTGAACCAGTGGATGGAAGATATCCTCCCTCCTTCTCCCCTTCCCTCTTCCCCTCCCCCTCTCCCTCTCCCTTTCTCTCTTTCAAGTAAATAAATATTTAAAAAGAAATAGTTCGTATCAGGGCTGGGTGTTGTGGCACAGAAGGTTAAACTGCTGCATAGGGTAACTGCATCCCATATGTGAGTGCCAGTTTGGATACCAGCTCTCCCATATGTGAGTGCCAGTTTGGATACCAGCTCTCCCATATGTGAGTGCCAGTTTGGATACCAGCTCTCCCATATGTGAGTGCCAGTTTGGATACCAGCTCTCCCATATGTGAGTGCCAGTTTGGATACCAGCTCTCCCACGCTTCTGCTGCAGCTTCCTGCTGACACTCCTGAGAAGGCAGAGAATGAGGGTCCATGTATTTGGGTTCCTGCCTTGTTGCAGGCATTTGGGGAGTGAACCGGCAGTGGAAGAGCTCTGCCTCTGTGTCTCTCATTCTCTCTGTGTCACTCTGCCTTTCAAATAAATAACTAAAGCTTCCACAAAAGTAACTTTTCTCAAACCTAAACCATTATTTTCATCAAGTCTACAATATCAATGGATAAACATGATGCACCATTTTTGTGTGTCCACCATGAAGTTCACTCTACTAGTCTATCACATGCTAAGGATTTTTTGTGATGCATGCCGATTTCAGAGATTTTAAATGTAAAAAAAAATTCCTTAAAATCAATGTGTATGAAAATTACTTTCTTATTATAAAAGTAATATATATTTGTTGAAAACATGAAAAACACCGTGTATTGGCAGAAACATAGTTGCAAATAATAGGAAAGCTGGATTTAAAATAGAGTTTGCATAACTGAAAATGCAGGAGGACAGAGTTGGAGTTGATTAAATTTAGGGACTGAAGTTTAGCCTCAAGCAGGGTGGGGTTTTTTCCATTTTTCTGCTCTCCCTCAGACAAGCTTCTTTAATGTGATGAGTTCCAGGCTCCCCAGCCACATCCCCATGGTACACAGGAGGTGGACTTCCATGCCAGCTTTCCAAGATTCACCTAAGATTTGCTAAGATTCACCTACCCTACCCCATCAACCACATCAGATCACCTCACCCAAAAGTAGAAAGTGCACACGAAAAGTATCTCTACTGCCCGGGCTAAATAGTAACATCCTTCTGAAGAATCTGCCTACTACTAGAAAAAACAAGGGGAAAATTACTGCTTGGAAACAACAGTGATTAATTTAACATGTTGCTTTCACTAAGCAATGTTTCCCAGTTGTTGGTCTAAACGCTGGTGTAGCTGCCTCTGTGAGGGCATTTTTAAGATGTGACTAACATTAAAATCAATAGACTTGGGCCAGCACCTCGGCTCAATAGGCTAATCCTCTGCCTGTGGCACCGGCACACCGGGTTCTAGTCCCGGTTGGGGCGCTGGATTCTGTCCCGGTTGCCCCTCTTCCAGGCCAGCTCTCTGCTGTGGCCCGGGAGTGCACTGGAGGATGGCCCAAGTGCTTGGGCCCTGCACCCCATGGGAGACCAGGAGAAGCACCTGGCTCCTGGCTTCAGATCAGCACGGTGTGCCGGCCGCGGTGGCCATTGGAGGGTGAACCAACCAAAGGAAGACCTTTCTCCCTCTCTCTCTCACTATCCACTCTGACTGTAAAAAAAAATAAATAAAAATAAAAATCAATAGACCTGGAGTCAGGCAGATCACCTCCATGATGTGGGTGAGTCCCAGCCAATTCTCAAGACTGCAACATGGAAACCTTGCCTGAGCTTCAAGCCTGCTTACTTAAAGAATTCAGAATCAAGAGTGCAACAGCAGCCCTCACCTAAGTCTTAGACTGCTAGTTTTCCCTACAGATTTCAAATTTGCCAGGTCCCCAAAACCTGGAGCCAATTCCTTACTCTCTCCCCACCTCCTTTTGTGTATGTATGTGTGCCTGTGTTTGTACATAAAAGAAACCAAAAGAATATTTAATGGAATATTATTCAGCAATAAAGAAAGAATGACATTCTAGCATTTGCATCAAAATGGTTTCAATTGGAGGACATCACGTTGAGTGAAATAAGTTGAACACAGAAAGACAAATACTACAGGTTTCTCCTTATGTGTCCTTATACATAGGAGCTAAAATTTAAACAGAAAATCAAAAGCAAAAACAAAAAAGAAAGAAATGCCTAGTGTAATAGTATTACTTCAAGTACAGTTTTGTTAAACTTCATATCTTTGTCAGATTGTTAAGGATGATACAGTACTATAGTTTTAATGACCTTTGATTATTTTTAAATCTATATATGAGTGAAATTGACATGTTTTCATTTGATATATGGTTTATAGCCCTTGCCTATATTCCTGTTGAATTATTTTATTTTTACTTTTTACTTATTGAACTCTTTACTTAGTAGAGCATTAAGCCTTTGACTATAATGTAAATTAAAAATGTATTATCTCAAAAAAAAAAATCAAAAAGCAAGGGGCAGTCATTGTGGTGCAGCAGGTTAACCCACCACTTGAGTTGACTGTGTTCCTGGGGTTAAGTCCTATATCCACTTCTTATCCAGCTTCCTACTAATGTGCACCCTGGGAATCAGTAGGTGATGGCCCAAGTTCTAGGGTTCCTGCCACCCACATGGGAGACTGGATGAAGTTCCTGGCTCCTGCCAATGACCTGGCAGCTGTTGCGAGCATTTCGGGGGTGAATCAGTGAATGGACAGATGGTCTCCCTCGCTCTCTCTCTCTCTTTCCTACTCTCTCTCTCTTTCTTCCCCTTCTTTCCTCACTCTGCCTCCCAAATAAATAACTTTTAAAAAATTCAGAAAGCATGAAACAGATAACATAACCCCTCTATAATCCAGGAATATCACCATTTTAAAATAATTTTCTTCAACTTTATCTATTTACTTGCTTTTCCATTTGTGGAAACAAATGGGAATTTATTTTACTTTAATGGCATCATATCGGGGTACAAGATGTGAAACATTTGAATCTCAGTTTTGTACTTTTAACATATTAAAATGATCATTTTGTCCATGCTTTTAAGTATTTTAACATGATTTTTTTCAGCAGTTACCAAACAATCAATTATGTAATTGATTTAATCGATTTAACTTGATATAATCTGCTTAGCTATTTGACTACTTTTGATTATTTCTTTTTATTCTTTAAAGACGCAACACTGATTTCTGACTCGAAAAGCTAGTTAGGCACTGTCTCTGGAGTCTCAGGTCCCTAGAGATCAGGATCAAAAGTGTCGCACTTGGCTTCACTTTGTGCAAGTGAGGGCTCATTATGAACAAAGAACATGTTGCCAGCTTGGCTTTTAGCCAAAGTGAGTCTGACCTGCCTAGGATTAAAAAAAAAAATCACTATTAAGACAACCATCAAGATCCACACCCATCTTAAAGATCTTTGTGGCAGTGATGTGGATTCCTGATCCCTGCCTCTATGTCATCGGGAATAATATGAGTGTGCCATTGTTTGTGCTAACATTATAATGTCTAGGACTTGTCCAAAATTTGTTTACTCTTCTTATATCCTCATAAGAAATAAAATTAAAGGAAAGAGAAGAATTATGAATGGGATTGTGTGAAATCTCAGTAGGAATATATTTTGCATCTCTGTAGCTACTCATTCACACTTTCAATTATGAGCTAAACTAAATGTGCATTCATGAGTGGTGAACAGAATGGATGTTCTTGGAGAACAAAGAAACACATGGTATCATGGCAAGCCCTGTTGGTGTTTCTCAAAGCACAACTGACTTGGGAGCTCCAGGCCCAACCCTCCCGACACTGCAGTTTTATTCTCCATCCATTATCCTCATTTACAGATGTCCTGTCCAAGTCCCTGGAGCCGGCAGACAGCTCACGGCAGTTAGATGTCTCTGAGACACTTAAGCACCATTTTCCCCCATTGCTCTTCTCAGAATTTAGATGAGAGGGAAAAGAGTACACTTTGTGAAATGGTGATGGAACAGCAAATATTAATTTGTGGATGTGATTTAATGCCACATTAGCAACACACTGTACCGAGAGTCATGGTCTTTAAGAAATTAATTCCAAGGGCTCCTGACCTATTATCCTCATATGTTTTATATCCTCCCTTTTTGTTTTATTTATTTGGCAGTTCTAAAGAAAACTTTTAATAAATGCCAGGTTTTCTTTTGAGACCACTCTTAAATATAGTTTGGAGACTTACCTAAGGTGTATTGGTACTCTTCAGCATGTTTGTTAGCTAAAAGAAGACTGAAACTTACTGTGTGTTTGCAAGATATTATCTTGCAATAAATTTTTTCAAGCTGAGTTTTTTTTAAAAAATCAATAATTTGCTAGTTTACAGAGAAATAATACAGTCTGGTTAAGAACATTAGCAATTTTTAAAAAAAGAAGGGAAATAATTCAATGCAAGACAGGTTTATAATCTTACTGCTTTTGAATGCTCACTCATTCAAAAGCATTTATGAATCATCTGTCATGTGCCAGACATAGTCCTACACTCTGGAGTTAAACAGTCAATAAAATGGACAGAAATTCTTGCCCTCATAGGTCTGGAATTGTAGGGGGGAGAAACACACATCCCTGTATCAGAATAAATTCCAGTCTAATAAGGATGGCAGAGCTTCAGTGTTTCAATCAGTCAATAATAAAATACCACTACACCATAATTTGGGAGAAATTTCAGATTTTTAATACACATTTGGCATTATGTAATTACAAAGCCATATTTATGAAACAAGTAGCAGTAAATTTCTGGTAGATGATTAATGAGTGTAAGAAAAAGTATAAAAGTAAACACTGTCTCTTAGTCAACACTCAAACATGGCTAGTCAACAAAAAGGGGCATTGGGGACACAACAAGTAATTCTCCCACTGGACATCCTACAATTTGACTCAATTCTGACACTGTTTACTTGCATATAGCATCAGACCCCACAAGTCAAGGGCACAGGCCCACAAGACTTCCTACCAATTTTTTAAAAATTTATTTGACAGATAGAAAGTGAAAGAGAAAGACAGAGAGAAAGGTCTTCCTTCCATTGGTTCACCCCCCAAATGGCCGCTATGGCCGGAACTACGCCGATCTGAAGCCAGGAGCCAGGTGTTTCTTCATGGTCTCCATGCAGGTGCAGGGGCCCAAGCACTTGGGCCATCCTCCACTGCCCTCCTGGGCCACAGCAGAGAGCTGGACTGGAAGAGGAGCAACTAGGACTAGAACCCGGCGCCCATATGGGATGCCAGTGCTGTAGGCAGAAGATTAACCAAGTGAGCCATGGTGCTGACCCTTTCTAGCAATTTGGATGCCAGTCACAAATCTGGACCTCCATAATTTCTTTTATTAATTTTTAATTTATTTTTTAAGGAATGTAAATTTCGTAAGCACAATTTTAGGAATATAGTTATTCTTCCCATCATACCAGGCCTCTCACCCACACTCCCACCCCTCCACCTCCTCTCTCTACCTTTCTCAGCCCCATTCTCTATTAAGATTCATTTTCAATTAACTTTGTACACAGAAGACCAACTCTATACTAAGTAAAGATTTCATCAATTTGCACACACACAAAAAAAACTGTGAGAACTGGTTTTACAGTTAACTCTCATAACTAATTGAGGACAGAGGTCCTGCATGTGGAGTTAGTGTACAGTGACTCCTGTTGTTAATTTAACAATTAACACTTTTTTTTTCTCCTCCTGAAATATTTTTTTCCAATTTAATACCAAGATTTTTTAATCATTTTCAATTATCTATATACAGAATATAAAAGTACAGCTTATGGATTACAATGGCTTCCCCCCCCCATAACTTCCCTCCCACCCGCTACCCTCCCCTTTCCCGCTCCCTCTCCCCTTGCATTCACATCAAGATTCATTTTCAATTATCTTTATACACAGAAGATCAGTTTAGTACATATTACGTAAAGATTTCAACAGTTTGCCCTCACATAGAGACACAAAGTGAAAATACTGTTGGAGTACAAGTTATAGTATTAATTCACAAAATACAGCACATTAAGGACAGAGATCCTACATGATTTTTTTTAAAGAATTGATTAATTATCTATGCAATTTCCAATTTAACACCAAGATTTTTTAATCATTTTCAATTATCTTTATATACAGATCGATTCAGTATATACTAAGTAAAGATATCATCAGTTTGCACCCACTCAGAAACACAAAGTGTAAAATACTGGTTCAGTACTAGTTATAGCATTACTTCACATTGGACAACACATTAAGGACAGATCCCTCATGAGAAGTAAGTACACAGTGACTCCTGATGTTGATTTAACAATTTGACAATCTTGTTTATGGCATCAGTAATCTCCCTAGGCTCTTGTCATGAGTTGCCAAGGCTATGGAAGCCTTTTGAGTTCACTGACTTCAATCTTATTCTGACAGGGTCATAGTCAAAGTGGAAGTTCTGTCCTCCCTTCAGAGAAAGGTACCTCCTTCTTTGATGGCCCTGTTCTTTCCACTGGGATCTCACTCGCAGAGATCTTTCATTTAGGTCTTCTTTTTTTTTTTTTTTTCCAGAGTATCTTGGCTTTCCATGCCTAAAATATTCTCATGGACTCTTGAGCCAGATCTGAATGCCTTAAGGGCTGATTCTGAGGCCAGAGTGCTGTTTAGGACATCTGCCATTCTATTTGTCTGCTGTGTATCTCGCTTCCCATGTTGGATCATTCTCTCCCTTTTTCATTCTATCAGTTAGTATTCACAGACACTAGTGTTTTTTGTGTGAGCCCTTTGACTCTTAGACCTATCAGTGTGATTAATTGTGAGCTGTAATTGATCACTTGGACTAGTGAGATGCCACTGGTACATGTCACCTTGATGGGATTGTATTGGAATCCCCTGGCATGATTCTAACTCCATCATTTGGGGCAGGTCCTGTTGAGCATGTCCCAAATTGTACATCTCCTCCCTCTCTTATTACCACTCTTGTACTTCACAGGGATCACGTTTCAGTTAAATTTAAACACCTAAGAATATTGTATGTTAATTACAGAGTTCAACCACTAGTACTAGTGTTTTTGATATTCTATTTTTTTATTTAGTAAATATAAATTTCCAAAGTACAGTTTATGGATTACATGGCTTTCCCACCCCCATAATTTCCCTCCCACTCACACCCATCACATCTCCTGCTCCCTCTCCCATTCCATTCACATCAAAATTCATTTTCAATTATCTTTATATACAGATCGATTCAGTATATACTAAGTAAAGATTTCATCAGTTTGCACTCACACAGAAACACAAAGTGTAAAAATACTGTTTCAGTACGAGTTATAGCATTACTTCACATTGGACAACACATTAAGGACAGATCCCTCATGAGACGTAAGTACACAGTGACTCCTGTTGTTGACTTAACAATTTGACATACCTGTTTATGGCATCAGTAATCTCCCTAGGTTCTTGTCATGAGTTGCCAAGGCTATGGAAGCCTTTTGAGTTCACTGACTTCGATCTTATTCCGACAGGGTCATAGTCAAAGTGGAAGTTCTCTCCTCCCTTCAGAGAAAGGTTCCTCCTTCTTTGATGGCCCCGTTCTTTCCACTGGGATCTCACTCGCAGAGATCTTTCATTTAGGTCTTCTTTTTTTTTTTTTTCCAGAGTATCTTGGCTTTCCATGCCTAAAATATTCTCATGGGCTCTTGAGCCAGATCTGAATGCCGAAATGGCTGATTCTGAGGCCAGAGTGCTGTTTAGGACATCTGCCATTCTATGAGTCTGCTGTGTATCCACTTCCCATGATGGATCATTCTATCACTTTTTGATTCTATCAGTTAGTATTTGAAGACACTAGTCTTTTTTGTGTGAGCCCTTTGACTCTTAGACCTATCAGTGTGATCAATTGTGAACTGAAATTAATCACTTGGACTAGTGAGATGCCATTGGTACATGCCACCTTGGTGGCATTGAACTGGAATCCCCTGGCACGTTTCTTTTTTTTTGTTTTTTTGTTTTTTTTGACAGGCACAGTGGACAGTGAGAGAGAGAGACAGAGAGAAAGGTCTTCCTTTGCCGTTGGTTCACCCTCCAATGGCTGCCGCGGCCGGCGCTCAGCGGCCAGTGCACCGTGCTCATCCGATGGCAGGAGCCAGGTACCAGGTGCTTTTTCCTGGTCTCCCATGGGGTGCAGGACCCAAGCACTTGGGCCATCCTCCACTGCACTCCCGGGCCATAGCAGAGGGCTGGCCTGGAAGAGGGGCAACTGGGACAGAATCCAGCGCCCCGCCCGGGACTAGAACCCGGTGTGCCGGTGCTGCAAGGCAGAGGATTAGCCTGTTGAGCCACGGCGCCGGCCCTCCTGGCACATTTCTAACTCCACCATTTGGGGCAAGTCCAATTGAGCATGTCCCAAATTGTACATCTCCTCCCTCTCTTATTCCCACTGTTATATTTAACAGGGATCACTTTTCAGTTAAAATTTAAACACCTAAGAATAATTGTGTGTTAATTACAGAGTTCAACCACTAGTACTAGAACAAAATAAAGAAAAAATACTAAAATGGATAAAGTATTACATTGTACAACAACAGTCAGCACAAGAGCTGATCAAGTCACTGTTTCTCATAGTGTCCATTTCACTTCAACAGGTTTCCCCTTTGGTGCTCAGTTAGTTGCCACCAATCAGGGAGAACATATGATATTTGTCCCTTTGGGACTTGCTTAATTCACTCAAAATAAGGTTTTCCAGATTCCTCCATCTTGTTGCAAATGACCGGATTTCATTGTTTTTTACTGCTGCATAGTATTTTATAGAGTACATGTCCTATAATTTCTTTATCCAGTCTACTGTTGATGGGCATTTGGGTTGGTTCCAGGTTTTAGCTATTGTGAATTGAGCTGCAATAAATATTAATGTGCAGATGGCTTTTTTGTTTGTCAATTTAATTTCCTTTGGGTAAATTCCAAGGAGTGGGATGGCTGGGTTGAATGGTAGGGTTATATTCAGGTTTCTGAGGAATCTGCAGACTGACTTCCATAGTGGCTTCACCAGTTTGCATTCCCACCTACAGTGGGTTAGTGTCCCTTTCTCCCCACATCTTCTCCAGCATCTATTGTTGGTAGATTTCTGAATGTGAGCCATTCTAACCAGAGTGAGTTGAAACCTCATTGTGGTTTTGATTTGCATTTCCCTGATTGCTAGTGATCTTGAACATTTTTTCATGTGTTTGTTGGCCATTTGGATTTCCTCTTTGGAAAAATATCTATTCAGATCCTTGGCTCATCTCTTAAGTGGGTTGTTTGTTTTGATTTTGTGGAGTTTCTTGATTTCTTTGTAGAGTCTGGTTATCAACCCTTTATCTGTTGCGTAGTTTGCAAATATTTTTTCCCAATCTGTCGGTTGCCTCTTCACTCTCCTGACTGTTTCTTTTGCGGTACAGAAACTTCTCAGTTTGATGCAATCCCAATAGTTAATTTTGGCTTTGACTGCCTGCGCCTCCAGGGTCTTTTCTAGGAAGTCTTTGCCGGTACCTATATCTTTTTTTTTAATTTTTATTTTTTTTTTTATTTTTTTTTTATTTTTGACAGGCAGAGTGGACAGTGAGACAGAGACAGAGAGAAAGGTCTTCCTTTTTACCCTTGGTTCACCCTCCAATGGCTGCAGCTGGTGCATCACGCTGATCCAAAGCCAGGAGCCAGGTGCTTCTCCTGGTCTCCCATGGGGTGCAGGGCCCAAGGACTTGGGCCATCCTCCACTGCACTCCCGGGCCATAGCAGAGGGCTGGCCTGGAAGAGGGGCAACTGGGACAGAATCCAGTGCCCTGACCGGGACTAGAACCCGGTGTGCCACAGCCACAGGCGGAGGATTAGCCTGTTGAACTTCAGCGCCGCCTTGGCACCTATATCTTGCAGGGTTTCTCCAATGCTCCCTAATAATTGACGGTGTCGGGTCGTAGATTTAAGTTTTTAATCCATGTTGAATGAATTTTTGTGTAAGGTGAAAGGTAGGGGTCTTGCTTCATGATTCTGCACGTGGAAATCCAATTTTCCCAGCACCATTTATTGAATAGACTGTCCTTACTCGAGGGATTGGTTTTAGATCCTTGATCAAATATAAGTTGGCTGTAGATGTTTGGATTGATTTCTGGTGTTTCTATTCTGTTCCATTGGTCTATCCATCTGTTTCTGTACCAGTACCATGCTGTTTTGATAACAACTGCCCTGTAGTATGTCCTGAAATCTGGTATTGTGATGCCTCTGGCTTTGTTTTTGTTGTACGAGATTGCTTTAGCTATTGGAGGTCTCCTGTGTCTCCATATGAATTTCAGCATCATTTTTTCTAGATCTGAGAAGAATGTCTTCAGTATTTTGATTGGTATTGCATTGAATCTGTAAATTGCTTTTGGGAGAATGGACAATTTGTTGATGTTGATTCTTCCAATCCATGAGCATAGATTTCTCCATTTTTTGGTATCTTCTTCTATTTCTTTCTTTAAGGTTTTGTAATTTTCATCGTAAAGATATTAACGTGTTTGGTTAAGTTTATTCCAAGGTATTTGATTGTTTTTGTAGCTATTGTGAATGGGATTGATCTTAGAAGTTCTTCCTCAGCCATAGCATTGCCTGTGTATACAAAGGCTGTTGATTTTTGTGCATTGATTTTATATCCTGCTACTTTGCCAAACTCTTCTATGAGTTCCAATAGTCTCTTAGTAGAGTTCTTTGGGTCCCCTAAATAATCATATCATCTGCAAAGAGGGATAGTTTGAGTTCTTCCTTCCCAGTTTGTATCCCTTTAATTTATTTTTCTCGCCTAATAGCTCTGGCTAAAACTTCAAGAACTGTATTGAATAGCAGTGGTGAGAGTGGGCATCCCTGTCTGGTACCAGATCTCAGTGGAAATCCTTCCAACATTTCCCCATTCAATAGGATATTGGCCATGAGTTTTTCATAAATTGCTTTGATTGTATTGAGGAATGTTCCTTCCATACCCAGTTTGCTTAGAGTTTTCATCATGAAAGGGTGTTGTATTTTATCAAATGCTTTCTCTGTGTCTATTGAGATAATCATGTTTTTTCTTCTGTAGTCTGTTAATGTGGTGTATCACATTGGTTGTTTTGCGCACATTGAACCATCCCTGCATACCAGGGAAAAATCCCACTTGGTCTGGGTGGATGATCTTTCTGATGTGTTGTTACATTTTATTGGCCAGAATTTTATTGAGGATTTTTGCATCTATGTTCATCAGGGATATTGGTCTGTAATTCTCTTTCAATGCTGCATCTATTTCCAGCTTAGGAATTAAGGTGATGCTGGCTTCATAAAAAGAATTTGGGAGGGTTCCCTCTTTTTCGATTGTTCTGAATATTTTGAGAAGAATTGGAATTAGTTCTTCTTTAAATGTCTGGTAGAATTCAGCAGTGAATCCATCTGGTCCTGGGCTTTTCTTTGTTGGGAGTGCCTTTATTACTGTTTCAATTTCTGTCTCTGTAATGAGTCTGTTTAGGTTTTCTGTGTCTTCCTGGTTCAATTTAGGTAGGTTGCATGTGTCCAGGAATCTATCCATTTCTGATAGATTTCCCTGTTCGCTGGCATACAAGTCCTTGTAGTAATTTCTGATGATTCTTTTGATTTCTGTGGTGTCTGTTATGTTTCCTTTTTCATCTCTGATTTTATTGATTTGGGTCTTTTCCCTTTTTTTAGTTAGTTGGGCCAATGGAGTGTCAATTTTGTTTATTTTTTCAAAAAACCAGCTCCTCGTTTGGCTGATTATTTTGTAATTTTTTTTATTCAATCCTGTTGATTTCTTCTCTGATTTTAATGATTTCTCTTCTCCTACTAGATTTGGGTCTGGTATGCTGCAGATTTTCTAGATCCTGGAGATGAATTGAAAGCTCATTTATTTGGTGCCTTTCCAGTTTCTTGATGTAGGCCCCTATTGATATAAACTTTCCTCTTAACACTGCTTTTGCTGTATCCCATAAGTTTTGGTATGTTGTGCTGTTATCCTCATTTACTTCCAGAAAATTTTTAATTTCTCTTTTAATTTCTTCTATGACCCATTGTTCATTCAGGAGCATGTTGTTCAATCTCCATGTGTTTGCATGTGCTCTAGGGATTCCTGAGTTGCTGATTTCCAACTTCATTCCTTTATGGTCTGAGAAGCTTCTTGGTATGATTTTAATTCTTTTGAATTTGCTGAGACTTGCTTTATGGCCTAGTATGTGGTCAATCCTAGAGAAGGTTCCATGTACTGCTGAGAAGAATGTAAATGCTTTATCTGTAGGATGAAAAGTTCTGTAGATATCTGTTAGATCCATTTGGGCTATAGTGTCGTTTAAATCTACTGTCTCCTTGTTGGTCTTCTGTCCCGTTGATCTGTCTATTTCTGAGAGTGGAGTATTGAAGTCCCCCAGTACTATTGTATTGGGGTCTAAGTCTCCCTTTAAGTACCTTAACCCTTTTAAATAAACTGGTCCCTGTAATTAGGTGCATATACATTGATAATCATTATATCTTCCTGTTGAATTGATCCCTTAATCATTATATAGTGCCCCTCTTTGTCTCTCTTAACAGTTTTTGTATTAAGTTTACGTTGTCTCTCTCTCACTGTCCACTCTGCCTGTAAAAAAAAAAAAAAACTTTCCACTTAATGCTGCTTTTGATGTATCTCATGAATTTTGATATGTTGCATTGTCATTTTCATTTGTTTCCATAAATTTTTTTATTTTCTTTTTGATTTCCTCTATGATTCACTGTCCATTCAGGAGCATTTTGTTCAGTCTCCATGTGTTTGCATGTGTTCTAGAGATTCCTAAGTTGCTGATTTCAAGCTTCAATCCATTGCAGTCTGAGAAGATGCATGATATGATTTAAATTTTTTTGAATTTGCTGAGAATTGCTTATCCCAGAGAAAGTTCCATGCACTAGTAGAAAGACTGTGTATTCTGAAACTGTAGGATAAAAAGTTCTGTAGATATCTGTTAGGTCCATTTGGTCTGTAGTGTTGATTAACTCTTGTTTCCTTGCTGAATTTCTGTCTGGTTAATATGGCCATTGCTGAAAGTGGGGTATTGAAATCCCCATTACTATTGTATTGGAGTCTATGTCTCCCTTTAGATCCATTAACATTTCTTTAAATAGCCAGGTGCCCTATAATTAAGTGCATATATGTTTATAATAGTTACATCTTCCTGGTGAATTGATGCCTTAATCATAACACAGTGCCCTTCTTTGTCTCTTTATACAGTTTTTGTGTTAAAATCTATTTTGTCTGATATTAGAAAGGCTACATCAGCTCTTTTTTGTTTCTTTTGGTATGGAATATCTTTTTCCAACCTTTCACTTTCAGTCTGTGTGCATCTTTGTTGCTGAGATGTTTCTTGTAGGCAGCAAATAGATGGGCTTTGTTTTTTAATCCATTCAGCCAGTCTGTTTCTTTTAACTGAAGAATTGAGGTAATTTACATTCAAGGTGACTATTAATAAATAATGACTTCACACTGCCATTTTTCCAAAAATATTCCTATTTTTTACCTTGAATTTCCCTTGAACTTTTACTGGGAGATTTTCTTCCTTTACCTTATTTCATAGTGATGACCATGCTTCGATGTTTCTATGTATAGCACATCCTTAAGCATCTTTTATAACTCTGGGTGGATGGGGACAAATTCTTTCCATTTCTGTTTGCCATGGAAGTTTTTTCTTTCACCCACATTCATAAACGAGAGCTTTGCAGGATACAGTATTCTGGGTTGACAGTTTTTATTTTCTTAAGACTTGGACTGTATCTCACCTAGCCTGTAGGTTTTCAGATGAGAAGTCTGCTGTGAGTCTAATTCAAGATTCTCTGGAAGTAATCTGGCATTTCTCTCATACACATTTTACAATCTTTTCTATATGTTTTACTGTGGTAACTTTGATTACAATGTGTCATGGTGAAGATCTTTTCTGGTCATGTCTATTTGGAGTTATATGTGCTTCCTTACTTGGATGTCCCTTTTTTCCCCAAATTAGGGACGTTTCTGTTATTATTTCACTAAGAAGGCTTCTAATCTACTCTCTCTTTCCAAACTTCAGGAACTCCCATAACCTGTATGTTGGATGGTTTGATACTATCCTGTAGATTCCAAAAAATGTTTTTTAGTTTTCTAATTTCCTCTCCTTGTGTTTGGTTTGACTATATAATTTCCTTTTCTTTCTCTTCTAAGTTGGACATTCTTTCTTCTCCTTCACCAATTCTTATGTAAAGGGTTTCCATAGCATTTTTTATTTGTTTTATTAAATTCTTCATTTCATTTTGATTTCTCTTTAAGATGTCAATTTCATGGGGGAAATTTTTTTCATGTCCTATATAAATTTTAGTAGTTTGTGCACTTGCTTCTGATTACTTCTATATAATATTATGGTCAAGTTTTTGAATTCTGTTTCTTGCATTTCTTCAAACTTATCATCTTCACAATGTAGTATTTAAGTGTTTTTGTTCTTTTGGGTGTGTCATGTTGACTTCCTTATTCTTGTTTCTTGAATTGGCTTCTAGTGGGTGTGGCCAGGGAACTCTGTTCAGTTCTCCAGAGTGAAGTGCATGTCTGAGGTGACACACCCAGGTTTGGCATGGTAAATCTCTCTCTTTTTTTTTAATCAGAAGGGAATTTTATTCTGCTCAGTTGAGCTCCTCTCCTCAAAGGAGACCTGCTCCTGAGCACTAGCCCCAATGAGTATAATATTAGTCTGCTCTGCCCCAAGGACCACACAAAAGATCTGTGCAATCATCAGTTTAAGCTCAAATTTCCCAGCAGTGTCCCTCACCACAAAACTAGGAAGCCCTGAGCGTGTGGAGTCTCCCACAGTTTTTGCCCAAAGTCCCAGCTACACCACGAGTCCTCCCACACAGCCTGTTTTTTTCACAGTCCCAGCACACAAGCCTCCCACAGTCCCAAGCGCCCAGCCCCCTGTTAGTTCTCCCCACTCAGCTGATTGCTGGGCACAGATATGAGCTGGTGCAGCTGTTACACATATCCAAAATGGTGCCCACTCTATTGGCTTGTTACTGGATGCCACTGGAAAGTGATCATGGAGAGAGAAACGTGTCCCTCTTATTTTTTTTCCCTCCTCTAGTTTCACAGGTGCACTATCTCCTACAGGGCTCCAAGCCATGTTCCCTCTAGGCTCTCCCTGTAGCTTTAGTGCCAGTGAGTGGAGCTGCTGTGGTGTGGTCTCATCTTGCTTTCCAACGCCGATGTATAGGCCCTTGGCTGCTGGACTCCTGAGCTGTGGGCGTCACGCCTTCCACGTGGGTCCACTGTGTCCCTCTAATTTCCATAGAGTTTCCTCTGCCATTTTCTCCCTAACTTTTCCCTGAGACTGTACTCTCTCCACCTTTTTTAAATCTATCTTCTCCTAGACTAGACCATTAAGCTCCCTACCTACTCCACCATCTTGGAACTCCGACCCACAATTTCTGAACAATTAGCTATGAAGAGGAGGTTCCCCCAAATCTCCTCCTTCATTTAAAAAAAAATTATTGTTATTTGACATACAGGGAAGAAAGGACATAAAAGGAAAGAAATACCTCTCATTTGCTGGTTTGGTCCTCAAATGCCCACAATTGCAAGGACTGGGCAAAGCCAAGCCTGGGAGCCCACCAAAGTCACCTCATTAGAACAAAACACATTTCTATAACCTGGGAAATTCCAAGGGAAAAGGATCTCTGTGTCATGCACCAAAATCACAGGCCAAATATTAGAAAAGGCATCTCTAGCATGCCTAAAGCTCAAGAAATCACAGGGGTTTTAGGAGTTCTGTGGCAGGAACTGAGGACAGAGACTAAATATAGATATCTTATTATAGCACCATATGACATAATGAATTGGGAGAGATGGCCTGGCATGAAAGGCATCATAACTTAGCAAGAACATGCTTTGGCAGGTTATTCAATGAACAACATGGAGAGAATGGAAGGTTAAATTGGTCATGGTTTTACAATGCTTGTGGTACACTGGCACTAAAGCAGGGGCATGTGTACAGCAGAATCAGAAAACATCCACAACTTAATAGTATAATAAAAGATAAGAAATGGCTGTCTCAAGCAACAGGGTTTTGGGTGAGAAAAGACAGAATATGGTACAAGATCAAGAGACTAAATTGCAGCCCAGAGAATCCTCGAGGAAGAACAAACTAGTAAACATGGAAAGCCAGCAAAGGACAATGTGGTTATTTTGTTTGTTTGTTTGTTTGTTTTATTTACAAAGAACAGAAATTTCTTACAACATACTTTTAAGAGGTCAAGTACAAAACTAACCTAAACATCCAATTAAAATATTGGGATTGTCTGTTTAACAATGATGGATCACCATTATCCAACCCAGTAGCTGACTTAATCATTTTATTTCACTACTACTAATTATAAATGTTAAATTGTTAGGTTAATCTGTTTTAAAGGAAGGGATTTTTTTTAGGCCAACTGTTTGTGGAAAGGGCTGCAAATCAAGAAAATAAAGCTACTGTAAAATTGTGTATTTAATCTCTCCTGAGCTTAAGATTTTTTATTTAAACTGCTTGCTAGACATCTTTGCAGAATAGCCTTACATGCTTCTGACCTAACATGTCCTAAACTGAACTCTGGATCTTGCAGGGTATCCCATTTCAGTGTCCTTAGTAACAGTCCCACCATCCATTCAGACTGGCAAGCTATAAGCCTGGGTATCCTCTCTCTCTCTCTCTTTTATCCTCCCCCTTTCTCTCCTTCTCTCCCCACCTCCAAACTCTCACTCTCCTCCCCTCAATACACACACATCCTTACCGAAGACCACGTGATTTGGGGGTCTCTCCAGTCACTATAATCGCTATTTGAGGCTGTGTCCTCATTTGCGTCAAAATGGCTGCAGCCTGGACTCTGAGCTGTCATCCTCCACTCTAAACTGCTGCTGAAGTCACCTTCCCCAAAATAGAGCTTTCTTGATCACTGATAATTTTCCTCTAATAGCTTTTTTTTTTGGAGTTTTCTTCTGACTATACGTTCCAATAAGTAAAAGATTTATCTCACACACATTCATTTGTAAATCATATATTTGTTATTATTTGTAAATAATAGTTAATAAAATTACTGCATAACATTGTACACAAAGACATGAAAATTTACAGAGTGAGATGAATGTGAAATAAATCATATTTTATATTCAAAATGTTTTTTAGTTGGTTGAAGATACTACATAATTTGGGGGAATTTTTATTATAAGACAACATATGAATCTGTTTCTGAGGGCAGATTAGGTTGGTTTTTAGTTTGATGGTTGTCAGAGAAATGGAATATACATCAGGAAGAACCAAATAGAAACAGAGGAAATATAACCACGAATGAGCATAGGAAATCGCCATACTAATTTTTCCCTTTTTAAAGATTGATTGATTGATTGATTGATTGATTTGAAAGGCTGAGTTACAGATAGAGGCAGAGACAGAAAGAAAAAAAGTTCTTCCATCTGCTGGTTCACTTCCCAAATGGCTGCAATGGTTAGAGCTGGGCCAATCTGAAGCCAGCAGCCAGGAGTTTCTTCTGGGTCTCCCAGGCAGGTGAATCTGGTCTTCCTCGCTGATTGCTCCACTCCTTGCAGGCTGCCCATCAGCCACAGTGAACTCATCATCCTTGAATCTCTGGTGCTATTTTTTTTTCACATTACCTCTCCAGAATACTCTTGCCCACACACTCTGCCTCATGCCCAAACCCTGCTCACTAGGGACATTCTTCTTCATTATACCAGACAGGACACTAATGAGAGCCTTTCTCTGAGGTTGTTCCTGAATGCCTGGTGTTCCCTTAGACCTGTGTTCATACCTTTTAACACCCTTCAAGTCACACTATGCACTCCTGTATTTCCTTCTGCTGTAAGTCCCTTGAGATCAAAGACCATTTGGGTAACCATAGCATCTAACCCATGGACTATCCAGTGGAAGACACCACAAAACTCTTGAATAAACTACAAACTTTGAGAGACTCAATCAATTTAAAGTTATAAAGACCAAAGAAGAGCAAGTATCTGTTAAAGAATCAGAGATGCTGCGGCTCAATAGGCTAATGCTCCACCTGAGACACCGGCACACCGGGTTCTAGCCCCGGTCGGGGCACCGGATTCTGTCCCAGTTGCACCTCTTCCAGGCCAGCTCTCTATTGTGGCCCGGGAGTGCAGTGGAGGATGGCCCAACTGCTTGGGCCCTGCACCCCATGGGAGACCAGGAGAAGCACCTGGCTCCTGCCTTTGAATCAGCGCGGTGCGCCGGCCGCAGCACGTCAGCCATTGGAGGGTGAACCAATGGCAAAGGAAGACCTTTCTCTCTGTCTCTCTCTCTCACTGTCCACTCTGCCTGTCAAAAAAAACAAAACAAAACAAAACAAAACAAAACAAACAAAAAAAAAAAAACAAAGACTCAGAGACCAAAAGAGAGAAGTTTCTGATGAGAGGCAAAGAATCCGTTATCCCTTACTGTCATACTGGCTGAACCATTCATGGCCAGAATATAGAGGAACTACAATGAAGATCAAGGTAAGGTTTAATTCAAGGATAGCTCTCAATTAAAAATTGCTGGGCTACTGCTGTTGGTTAAAGCCCTGGATTGCAGTGCCAGAATCTCATATTGGTAGCAGTTCAAGTCCCAGCTGCTCTACTTCCAATCTAGCTCCCTGCTAATGTGCCTGAGAAAGCAGAGGAGGATGGTCAAGTCCTTGGACCCTTGCACCCATGTGGGAGACCCGGAAGAAGCTTCTGGTTCCTGGAGTCGGATCAGCTCAGCTCCAACTGTTGTGGCCACTTGGTGAGTGAACCAATTATTGGAAGATCTGTCTCTCTTTCTTTCAAATAAATAAAATAAACCTAAAAAAATAAATTGCTGCATTGTCTTCCAGAGGATCTCAAGATGGAAAGCCACATGGGCACTGGGCTCCAAGGAGTCGCAACAAAGACTTTTAAAAGATTTAGAGTCTTGGCCTCAGAGACTGGGGGGAGTTTAAAGCCAGCTTCACCCCTTGAAAGATAATTACTAATCAACAAATTAATTACCTGTTGCCTTTAAAATGTATTGTGCTTAATATATTGAGTATGGAAAGAGTTGACTCCCTTCAGCTACATCTATTCTTTTTTTTTTTTTTTTTTTTTTGACAGGCAGAGTGGACAGTGAGAGAGAAAGGTCTTCCTTTTCCTTTGGTTCACCCTCCAATGGTTGCTGCGGCCAGCGCACTGTGGCCGGCCCACCGCGCTGATCCAAAGCCCGGAGCCAGGTGCTTCTCTTGGTCTCCCATGCAGGTGCAGGGCCCAAGCACCTGGGCCATCCTCCACTGCACTCCCAGGCCACAGCAGAGAGCTGGCCTGGAAGAGGAGCAACCGGGGCAGAATCCGGCGCCCCGACCGGGACTAGAACCTGGGGTGCCAGCGCTACAGGCAGAGGATTAGCCTATTAAGCCATGGCGCTGGCCTTCAGCTACATCTATACTAAAGAGGATATAAAGATACATACATCTAACTCATTTATTTTTATAGTTTATTTACAGTATGATATAAAATCATAAATGTTTCTATCACAGATTAGCTTTGCATGCTCCTTTTGGTGTACTTTATGCATTGTATGCTCATGATACATACACCAATGTATAACATAATAACTTTCACTTTTTCTTTCTCTGATGCCTTTGGTATTGGTCAAGCTAGAAATTAGGACTTGGGTGAGAGTCATTTAAACTCCCTTCTGGACTTCATCTATAAAATGATGATACTTTCTAGCTAACTCGCAAATATTTAGTCCTAAGTGCACATACACTGCTGTGATGTTGATAGTACTTCTTATTTCAACATTTAGACCATGAATAGATGCTGGAGTCCTAACAAGGCACTGATTCCTATGTGCTATCATCTTATACCATCTTGACTATCTTACTAAATCACATCTTGGTAACGAACATGCACATCTCAATCTTACATGGTATAATGGATACATTAATAAGTAGTTCACTGTAGCATATCTCTTGAGGTTATAAGTTATACTTAAAGCAGTGTTACAACTGCTCAGTGGTAAAAAAATTAGATAAAATGAGAAGAATTTGAGCAAATGTTTTAAAACATTCATTAACTCTGCCATTCCTTTTTAGTCTCTCATGTTAGATATTTGTGAAAATGTGTGATTGAAATTCTCAGCATATTAGCTTTAAGAAGGTGGTTGTGTTATATGAAAATATTTGAGATTCACTTCACACACAGACAAATGGCTTAACAGGGGAGTAGATGTCAATGACAGATATAGGCAGAGACAACACAAAATTGTGAGATCAAAAACACTATTCAGTGCCCAGAAACATATTAAAAATATCATTTATCTGCATAACATTTCAGAGTGTACAGCATGAGTCATCATTGCTTTATCTCTTTTAAGCACACAAAGTGTTGGGAGACGTAGGGAGCAAGTTGAGTTGACATAATCCTTGCCCTTTGGAGAAAGAAACCCAAAGCGTGATGAAAACTGATTCTATTGTTCTCACATTAATAGCAGTGACTGTGTAAGGATTGATTTTTACTCACAAAGCTATATTCAACATGCCTGGGAGCACAAGAAATTTCTGTGTCAAAGGTATCATTCAGAAAATTGTAAACATAGGATAATTTGACCTCATTAAAATTTTTCATTCTTTACACACATTCACTCTTCAAGTAGAGAATAACCATCAACATTATTAAAATGAGCAGGCTTACTCGTGCTGATGGAACTTTGCTTTTTTAATGATTGCTGTATTCCCCAGGGTATAATCAAGCTGGAAGATCTTTCCCAGCTGTTTCGTCATTGAAAAGCTCAGATGACCCAAGCCTGGAGTTGATTGACCTTGGCTAAATCATAAGATGATGCTGACAGGCAGAGAGAGTGAATTGTTCACTTCTATTTTGCTCTATGATATTATGTAATAGCAACAACATTAATGCCTCCCTCAAAGACTCCACATAAAACTGGATGCCTTCCTTGACCTGGTAATCTCTGCTCACCCCCTAACATAGCTAGGCTATTTTCAGTTGAATGCTAACCCTAGCCCTCCTATGCAAGATAAATACCCATGATAGACACTATTCATACCTCACTGATATTCCTACTTTCCCATTCTATCTGAGTACTCCTTGAAAGTTCTAGAGGAACACGACCAAGATGGGTTTTTGTGTTTTCGAAAATGAATTGGAACACTTTTGCCGAGGGGGCTGCTGTGAATTCCCTCCAAGGGAGGGTGACTGGGATTTTCAGCTGTATTCAATCAGCAGCATTTAGCTTTCATCTTTGGCAATTTCCTAAATTTGTTCTGAGTTTGAATTTGTTTTGCCTTCTCCCTTCCCAAATTTTGTATTCTGACACCATAGAAAAATGAGTTTAGAGAGTGCATCCCTAATGAAATAAAAAACACAGCAAATTGTCGTTTTATGCTTAGAAATCTAGAGGTAACATGACCAAGATGAGTTTTTTTGTTTTGGAAAATGAATTGGAACCCTTTTGCCGAGGGGACAGCTATGAAGTCCCTCCAAATCGAGGATGACTGGGATTTTCAGGTGTATTCAGTCAGCAGCGTTTAGGTTTCATGACTGGAAATATCCTAAATTTGCTCTGGGTTTCAGTTGTTTTAGCCTTCTCCCTTCCCAATTTCTGTATTCTGACACATACAAAAAAAAAAGTATCCATACTTAAATAAAAAAAAAAAAAACAGCAAATGGGCATTTCATGCTTAGAAATCTAGAGTCAACACGACAAAGATGAGTTTCTATGATTTGGAACCCTTTTGCCGAGGTGACAGCTATGCATTCCATCCAATGTCTATGTGACTTCCTTTGACCAGCAAAATGTGATAAGTGACCTGTGTCACTTCTGGGTGAAAGCACTTAAGGGTGGGTGCACAATTCTCCAAACTGTCTTCTCCTACCATGATTCTTACAGAGATGTCACAGGAAAGCAGGCTGGAATGATGAGTCACCACGGCAGCTGCCCTGCTGCAGGTTCTGCACATGCAGGAAATTAATTTTTGCTGTTTTAAGCCATTGAGATGTTGGTGGCATTTGTCACAGCAGCATAATCCAAGCTAAACTGGCTGATAGTCTCTCACTAGGCTGCCTCACCAATGAGCATCATTTCTGCAGCAGCAAACAGCTACATATGCAGTGCTAGGTTGATACCTGAACTGGCCACAGTCACTGGTTGAGCGCAGTCTCTAAGAAATGCCTGCAAGCACCAGGAAGCTGGCCCGGATACACCATATCGTGTGTTTCATGCTCTTGCCAGGTTCCCGCATGAGCACAAAGGGTTTCCCAACACACATCGCCCTCTGGATTTACCACCAAACAGGAATCAGTTTTATGGGAGGAGGATGTAGTTTAATTTAGAACACACTAGAAGCCAGTGGGAAATTCAGATGAAATGCATAGCAAGTAATTGGAAATGCAGAAATGGCATTTAGAAATAGGCTAAGCATGTGAGTGTGGATCCAGAAGTAATCTCTGCAGACTTCAAAGGTGAACATGGGAAATGAATAAAATTTCTTAGGAGATGGCAGACAGTGGGGGAAAAAAATCAAGAAACAAGTTTTAGGAAACATTCATATTTGGCAGACAGAGAGAGGGAAAGGAACAAGGAAGGAAGAGACTGAACCTATGATGACAGCACCCATTCATTTCCAGAGCTAAGAATATCATAGCTTCATTAATAAATTCATGTAAATTTAAAATTCAAGGTTTTAATGAGGATAAAAATGGGCTCCTCCTTAACAATCCATTTACTCTCTCAGATATGAAAATAGATAACCCATCTGACAGGCAGCTGGACATTATCTGTAATAAAAAGCAAAATGATTTTTTAATTCCATGTCTCAGAGCCAATTTATCAAGATTTAAAGTAGAAACAGAACTTTTTTAGCTTGTGTGATTTGCTCTGCATTATAGTCATTCATTTATCCCACAAACTTATCCTGCATCTCTGGCATGGCACTCAGGGGGTGCACTCATCATTCCGGGGTCAGCTCCCTCATGGCAAGGGGGAGCCCATCTCACAGCTGCTCCCCCTGCAGGCATGGTGGACCTGGCGCCAGCTTTGCCCCTGCAAGGATGGCCTTGAGAGTTATCAGCTAACATTTTCGGAACCCTGGGTGGGTGCGCCAAGCACTGTTCGAGGTGCTTTCTGTGGACTTTCTCATTTAATCTTCAAGACAACCAGATCAGAGGGTTCTAGTTTCATCTCTGTTATATAGTTTGGGAAGCAAAAACGTTCAGCCAGGCCTCAAAATAGGCTGGCCCATGCCAAGCAGGCTACTCCAGGCCTTGCTACTGAATAGCTGGTCGTCAAACTGGCAGCATCCGCCTCACCTGGCCACTCGCTAGAAGTGCAGACCCTCAGGTCAGCCACAGATCCACCCAACGGGAATCTGATGATAACAAGACCCCCAGGTGATCCGACTGCACTGGCCTGGATCACTCCACGACCAAGATCTGGCTTTAATGAATGCTGGGGGGAGACGTAATCTCTTCCCCAGTGGCGATTTGGGGGGAAAAACAGATGTGCGTTCCACAAGAACTGAAGGAAGACGGTCTCCAACGCTAGCGATCACTTTGACCAGCAAGGGTCGGGACCACTTCCAAAAGCAGCAGATTACTGAGCTGCGTCTGGAAGCCAGAACGTTTTCTTAATTCATTTCATTAAAAGTAGGTGCTGTTCCAAATGGACAAGAGCCCACGTCAATAATCTTCTGGAGTTAGTTCCTCTGGCCCGGATGCCTGGATTTCAGTTTCCAAATGGAAGCCAAAATATCAACAGCATCAACAAGCAGATCTGGAGCCTCAAGTCATAAAACTTGCTGATATTAAGCGGTTAGTTGTACTCAGAATTGCTTAATTAATAATGTTCATGGCAAACTAGTTCGCCCCTCTTTGTCAATCATGCCGCAGGGATGCTTACAAACGCTCCGGGTAAACAGCAAGGCGCTCTGCTTGGGCGCAAGCCCCCAGCCCGCAGGCACGGAGTTCAGGGCGTGGCGTCGCCCTTCCAAGCCCCTTTTGCCAGCCGTGCCTGCCTGCCCCTTCTGGGGTGGGGCCCAAAACCCGCTTCATTTCACCGGTTGGCACTTTCTTTCGTGTTACCAGTTCAGCCCCGCTTCCCAGGGCCGGGAAGCAGCGACCTCGGGCGGATCCCCCCGGACTAGCGTGGGCCACTCCCCGGCTGGGGTCCCCACCTGCACCCGCACCCCAGGGAAGGGGCGGTGCTGGCCGGGCTCTCTCGGGTGGACTCGCCAAGCCGCGGCGGTGGCAGACGGCGAGTCACGTGCGGCGGTGGGGGCGGAGCGCAGCCCGCCGGGTGGGTGGAGAAAACAAAGCCCCCAGCTGTCAGCCGAGGAAGGAGGCGACAGCTCCGGAGCAGGTGAGTCAAGTGCATTTAAAGCGGTACCGCTCCGGTGCACCCAGACACCCCCTGCCAAGGTTCAGCCCCTCCCAGGTGGCGTGCTGGCCGCGCCTCCTCCCGCCGCGGGACGCCGCAGCCCGCAGGTCGCGATGCCAGCGGAGCCGGGGGTCCCCGAGCGCAGCAAGAAGTTGTGCTGGGGTCGGCGCCGAAGCTCCTGGGTGTGCATCCCGTCGCGCTCCCAGCAGCTGCGACTCCCCCTCGGGGTCCAGCGCTGCGCGCTCGGGGAAGCAGGAAGGGAGTTGGGGCTGCCACGCTGGCGGAAGCAAAGTGGACAGCCTGGGGGTGGCGGGGGCAGGAGGGGCAGTTAGGGCAGGGGGACTTGTCGTTGTTGAAGGTGGGCGTCCCGAAGCTCGACAGTGGAGGTCACCTGGGCTGGGGGGGGGGGGGGCGTGGAGCTGGCGGGGCTGCGCGCTTCCGAGCAGACCAAGAAGTGCAGCGCGCTGGCGCTCGCCGGCTGCGGAGCAGCCCAGGGACCCAGGCCCTACTGTCGACCCCCGGGCTTCCCCTCTGGCGGAGATCAGCCTCCTGGCTCTCAGCTTCTCTCTGGGACTCCGGAGCGGGGCAGGTGGGATAGGGATCAGGTAATTACTGCGCGCCCAAGCGGTTCTTCCGCGGGGAGCGCCAAGCGCGCCGGACGAGGGCTGCTCAGTCCACCCCTGCCTCGCTAGGAAATTCTTCGGGCTCTCTACCCTTAGAAAGGCTGCGCCTTGGCCAGAAATCCCACAAAAGGCCGGAAGGAGGGGTGGGCACGGAAAGACCCTCCCTTCCGAGCCTGGAGCGCTCTTAGGAACGCAGACTTTCAAACCCCAAAGGGCTTGCGGATAGGGTCCCTCCTTGGCCAGTGCAGTGGCGAGTGCAGCGTTGCCACCTCGGGGGAAGGGCCGCTGCAGCCGCTCGGTGGGGAGGCGCCTTTGTCTTAACCCTGAGTCCCCTTCTGTTAGTCCTCCCCGGATCGGGAGCTTGTGGAGTACTTAATATTCGGAAATCGGCCATCCCTTTGCCTCGACACCTGTCGTCTTCCCCATCACTTGCTCCCGCCTCCTCCTAAAAAAAAAAAAAAAAGAAAAAAGAAAAAAAAGAAAAGAAAAAGAAAAAAAAAAAGTGGCCCGGACCTGCTAGGCGAGAGGCGGTCACTAACAGCATCTTAGCGCAGCCAACGCAAAATTAAGGGTTAAGTTCAAACCCACGCCGCCCGCGCTCACGGATAAGGAGGAACTTCCTTGATTAGCGCAGTATCTGCCCCCGGGCCGCGCTGCGAGGCGAGGTCGCTCCCAGCCGCGCGAGGTGGAGCGCGCGGTACAGTCTGGGCTGAAGTCAGACGCCGCGCCTGCTTCCCGTCTGAGAGGACCCACAGCTTGCAGCTTGGCTGAACAGGACACTGTGGAATGAAACAGCACAGAGATCAAAAGGTAACTGGAGGAGTAGCAAGCGTTCGAGGTGCTTCTCTAGGCGAAGTTTGTAGCAAGTACCCAGAGCGGGGGTGGGGGTCGGTAAACGGTGCTTGTTTACTATCGAGTCTTCTGGAAATAACCCCCTGGTTTGCAATCATTTTCTGGCGATCTCATGAAAGACTTAAAGTTGGGGCTGTTTGTCAGGCGCTCTCTCAGACAGCAGGTTTGGGAGCCCAGCGAAAGGTTTAAACTTAAACAGGCTTTACCGGGTAAGAGTTCCTTGCACGGGAAAAGCAATGGTTCTCCTAAGCACTGGTTCCCAAACTTGGCTGCACATTGAAATCACCTGGGAAGCTTAGAAAACTCCTGCGGTCCAAATCCCATCTTAAAGTATTTAAAGGTTGTTAGAGGGTGAGAATTGGGCACCTGTGTTTAAGGAGGTGGGGAACCTCCAGGTGATTCCATTGTGCAGCCAAGTTTGGAAGCCACTGGCACAATGGAAGAGTTCAGTGGCCGACAGCAGCAGGCATTGCGAGACAAGATGCCTGTTTAACTGCTTGAGTGGGTGAGAGGACAGATACTGAAACTGGGGCACTGATGACTAAGGTCTTGGGCCAGGGGACTGTCAGCTGACAGCCTCGCTGATGGTGCCACCTACCACATCGTTTTTCCCTGCTCTGCCTGGACTCTGGTTCCTGTTGGAAAGATGCAAGTTCACTGTCAATGCCTGGTTTCTGCCCTGTTGTTAAGGGAGCCGAATAAAAACTTTTATTGCTGTGATGACTCATGTGTAGCAGCAGGCAGCAGGGAAGCCCAGCAGCCACCCTCGTGAGTCAGCGGGCTGCTCTCCAAAGTGAGCCTGGTGAATAGGAAGTAATGACAGCGAGTAGCTCCTTGAGAGGCACACACTCCACTCCTCTGAAAGCATGTTCTAATATCCGATCAGGCTCTGTTTGCTTGGAAGGTGTTCCCTTGTCCATTCTACCCACTTCCTAGAATGCTATCGCCTGTTGGAAGACTAAACTCCAAGCCAGCTCGACATCTTGTGGTTTCCTTGGTGGGCGGTGTTATACTTTCCCTAAAGGTTTTTTTTTTTTTTTTTATAAGCTGGTTTGGGTTATTTCAGTTTTGTGAAGTAGACAGAAGGAATATGCACCACCTAAATTTCAAATAAAATAAAAGCCAAACAGTGATTATAAATTCAGAGCTGGATTCAAGGGTACATTTAGATAGTTAAATCTCACATTTTACATGAAATTTTGATTGCTACTAACTTCTGGTTTCCTTTAAGAAAGTCATCCTCAAAGGATGGTCTAAAATAAGTTATTTAAAGATGCACTGGAAGTTTAGTAAATAACCTTTTTGTTACTATTTCAGATTTTTCGGTATCTCTTCTTTTTCATTATTGCTAACATGCTCTCTACCATTGCCTAAATACTTTCTTCCCATCTTCAATTCCTTGAAAAAACAGCAGTGTCTGGCACATAGCAAACCCTCCATGTAGTCAGGTATTGAACCTTCTCTGGGCCTCTTATGCAGGACCCATGGTTTCCTGCTTGGTGTTCTTTGATCTCATAGGGGCCTTTATGTCTGCAGCTCCCAATGCACAGAGGGTAAGACCTTGTGTGTTTGCAGGTGCTGCTTGTTGGTACTGAAGATTTTCAGATAGTGAAGAGATCACTAGAAAACATAGCATCCCGATAGTGAAGAGATCACTAGAAAACATAGCATCCCGAGTACATTCAGTTTTGTTATTCTCCAAGATATGTAAGAACCCAAGATCTATTACAGTTCTCAAGTGCCAGTATGAGAGCTCATGGGTTCACTTATATTTTCACATGGAACATTATGCCTTTTTGAACAGAACTGATCATTGTTAACATTTAGCCACACCTTTACTCTCCACCCATTGGGGGGGGGGGGGAGCACATATCCAGCCATGTGGATTCCTAAAGGAATTCATAAGCTAGGAGAGTTATTTCAGAATAGCTTAAGTTAAACCATTCATTGTCATCTTCCCACTGCACAAATATATTTACATAGCATATTTAAGAGTGCAAAGTTTCTTGTATTCTTTGATAGATACTCCCAAAAATGTTAAGATTTCTGGGTGTAGGCATTTGGCACAGTGGTTAAGAAGCTACTTAGGATGTTCGCATCCCACATTAAAGTGCCTGGGTTCAGGACCTAGTAGATGGTGGCTTTAGTTGAGTCCCTTCCACCTACATGGGAGACCTGAATTAAGTGCTAGGCTCCTGGCCTTGGCTAACACAGCCTTGTGGTATTGCAGACATTTGGGGAGTGAATTAGGGGATAGAAGATCTCTGTGTGTGTGTGTGCGCGTGTGTGTCTCTCTCAAATAAGGTGATAATTTTTTTAATGTCCAAAAATCAAAATGATGTAAATACATCTATTCTCATCTCTGTGTAACTTTAAAAGGGGACTGGATGTGCACTTCTGATACCAAAAGATTGAAATATGGACTAGAAAAATAGAATGGAATACATTTTAGTCAAAGTAGTTGTCAGAGGCTGGAGTGTACCCAAGTCTGTAATGTTTACAAATAGGCTAAAAGGGGTGACATGGGTAGAAAGGGTGTTATCTCAATTTTAGAAGCTCTACAATATTTTTTTTTTTTGACAGGCAGAGTGGACAGTGAGAAAGACAGAGAGAAAGGTCTTCCTTTTGCCGTTGGTTTACCCTCCAATGGCTGCCGCGGTCGGCGCGCTGCGGCCAGCGCACCGCGCTTGTCTGATGGCAAGAGCCAGGTGCTAGGTGCTTTTTCCTGGTCTCCCATGGGGTGCAGGGCCCAAGCACTTGGGCCATCCTCCACTGCACTCCGGGGCCACAGCAGAGGGCTGGCCTGGAAGAGGGGCAACCGGGACAGAATCCGGTGCCCCGACCGGGACTAGAACCCGGTGTGCCGGCGCCGCAAGGCGGAGGATTAGCCTGTTGAGCCACGGCGCCGGCCTACAATATTTTTAAGGATAAGCAACAACCACCCCATCTTATGATCTCATATTTATTTAGTCTTTCGGTCTTATTAACCTATTGGACCTAAATATAACCAGGAGGTAGTATTCCCAGGCACTAAATAGCACCAGTAAATCAAAGAGTTCAGTGATGGTGAAAAGTGGTAATGCCAAGGTTTGAACACTGAGTCACCGAATGCTTTTCCACCGTCTAGTACATCGTACAGATTTTGATGTAGTCTTGCCGGGAGGCTTTGGTGAGATAAGATCATTGCTTTTTTTTTTTTTTAAGATTTTATTTGTGTTTTTGAGAAGTAGCGTTATAGACAGAGAGAAAGGTCTTCCATCTGTTGGTTCACTCCCCAAATGGCCTCAATTGCTAGGGCTGAGCTGATCTGAAGCCAGGAGCTTCCTTTGGGTCTCCAATGTGGGTACAGAGACCCAAGCTCTTGGGCCATCCTTCTCTACTTTCTCAGGCCATAGCAGAGAGCTGGATCAGAAGAGGAGCAGCTGGGACACAAACCGGCACCCACGTGAGATGCTGGCACTACAGGCAGAGGCTTAACCTACGACGCCATAGTGCCAGCCCCAAGATCATTTCTGATTATTTCTTCCCTGCTTAAAATAAGGAAACTTTTGCGACATTCATGTTCTCACTGACTTCATTCTTAAATAAATAACCTTTGGACCATGCTACCTTCAAATAATCTTTTAGCTTCTTATCTAGGTAACCGAAGTAATAACTTCTTTAAATCTTTTCCCAGGTCACAGAAGCATAAACTCTGTTGTTTTAGGGGCCCCTCATGGTTAGTCCTACCACCCAAAGCAGCTTAAATGCCTTGTTCAACATCTCAGCCTAGGAGCCTTGCAACTCATGCTGGGATATGTCCCTGGAAGCACCTTCTAGTGCTGGAAGCTCTCTTTGCAGCATTCACCTGTTACAGGTTGCAAAGAGTAAGTCTCAAATGATTCACTCGCAACCATCTTAAATGTGGAAGGAACTTAATTCTCCTTAATCTGGGATAAGACCAAATCTAGCTACCATTTTTAAAATCTATTAATTCCACAGATTTTTTTTCACTCCAAACTTGCAACACTTGAAGTGTTCAAAAAGTATAGTTTGCCACACCAGTGCTTCATAGAATGGGATTACTGATGAATTTGCTCCCAAAGTAATCTAGTAATGTACACATTTCAAAAAGAACTTAACACACTTCACAATAACAGTCAGCTGGTATTGAGTTGAAGCCCATGGCTTAGTCTGTTTTGGGGATTAGCAAGCAATGGCCCTCAAGGGCTTTTTTTTTTTTTTTAAGACTTTTTAATGATTGAAAAATTATCCAAAAAGAAAAAAATATTTGGGAAAACTTGAAAATTAGGTGAAATTCAAATTTCTGTGTCCAAAATAATCCTTTATTGGAATGCAGTCACATTATTTGTTTACTTCTTGTCTACAGCTGCTTTGGGACACTGGACAGGGTACAATGGTTGCCCACTGATACTTACAGAAAACCTCTGATCTCTAATTCCAATTCAGTGTACTCCAGTTTGAAATGAGAATTCTGGTCCTTAAAGCCTTAATCTTCTCTGCTTTCTTATTCCTTTAGGTGATCTGTGTATTCTAACATTTTTTTACCTTTACTGATCTCTAAAGATAGAAGATAAGCATGTGTGTGTGTGTGTGTGTGTGTGTGTGTGTGAATTTACTTAACAAAAGCAGCGCATTTCTAACATGGATTTTAGTGGGGTGGTCAGCTTCAGAGCAGTGCTATGCTAACTAGTCACTTTCTGCAGCTCTAAAAATGTGAGAACACTCCCCTAGGAGTAATTCCAGGGTAGTACTTGCCTTAACTCTTTACTGGAAGGTATTTCTCTTTCTCCAATCTATGAGGACATTTTTATCCTTATATTAGTGTATGAAGGCATCGTTTGAAGACTTACTTAGATTTAGAAATTTTCAGTGACTGTCACTTCATACACTTAAAGCACAATATGGAAACTTGTTGCTTTTGGAAACAGCTCTGTTCTTCCTCTTTTTTTTTTTTTTATGTTTTGAGATACTTATTTATTTGAAAGGCAGAAATGCAGAGAAAGGTGAGAGAAAGATGTTCCATCGGCTGGGTTACTCACCAAAAGGCCACAACGGCCGGGGCTGGGCCCCCAAAATCAGGAGCTCCATCCGGGTCTCCCACATGAGTGCAGGGTCCCAAAACTTGGGCCTTCCTCCACTGCTTTCCAAGGCCATAGCAGGGAGCTGGATAAGAAGTGAAGCAGCCAGCATAGGAACCAGCGCCCCTATGAGATGCTAGTGTTACAAGTCCGCTATGCCACAACACCAATCCCAGTTGAATCGTTTCTGAAAACAACAAAATCATAAGTGCATTTAATCCCACCCTAGGACTGTTGATAGTAATGGCATGTAGATCACTAACTCCCAAGGCAATGGAACCCATGAGTGCTGGCAACACAGTAATTAGGAGTAAAGGAGGGGAATGTGTAACTCCTGAGTGAAGAACCAGTCCAAGTGCAATGAACTTTCCTCCCTTATAATCTAATTTCACCTGAAAGCATTGTTTAATATAACTTATACACGCCATATATGAGGGTATTTTTAAAAAATTGGAAAACGTGTATTACGAAAAAGCTGCATTATTGCACCAAAGTGAACATGTCTACTAATTCCATTTCCCACAAACTTTTTGAATATCCTTATATTGCTAGTAGTTCTCTGCCAATCAGTTCTTAAAACTAGGAGAAAATTGGATTTACTCTGTCAATGGCTTAAATAGGAACAAGACATTCATAAGTACTTTGCTATCAGGCAAACCTTCAGCCTAACTTACAGTTTAGCAGCAATGACTGTTGGCCTAGGAATAAGGTAGGAAAAAGGAAAATAAGAAAAGGCAGCTAGAAAATGGAATAGTGCCTTTTAGTTTTGTTACAGTGTTTGAAACTACTTATAGGATGTCATGGCTAAAAGTGAAGTCAAGGACTAGATTACCCTCTGTGAAAGCTTGTGAAAAGAGCTTTTAGCATCTGATAAGGGATGAGAGTAACTGCAAGTGCCTCGCCCGTTCCTTCCTTCTTCAAAGATTCTCTTAAATCCAATCAGCGCACCAGGGATTTTGATGTTAGGAAGATAAACATTTCATAACCCTCACCATCTTCTCCATTGTCCTCCCGATTTCTTCCACCCTCCATAAGGTGAAAAACAAGAAGCTGGAAGAGAAACCTCCCACTTGCCCCTCTCTGTCCTTCCCCACAAGAAGCTGTGGATAGAAGACTGTTGGTTTCATTCCCAGCTTGCCTTCTAGCATCATTTTTTCAAGTGTCCACAAATCCCCCAGGGGAACTGCCACAAATCGACAGTGGTAACAGCCAAGTCAAGTCCTGAAAACAATTCCCTGTCCACAAGATGTTTAAACACCCCCTCTGTGGGCCTGTTATTCACCCTCAGCACATCCTTAAGCTCCTCAAGGTAAGGTAGAATTGGGGGATATATTTTTATCTACAGATTGTCAGGTAAAATGCAGACAAACCGCTTAAAGCTGAATTTCCGATAAACAATGATTTATTTTTAGTGTATGTCCATAGATTGTAAATATGACATGGGATATACTTACACTAAAATTTTTATGCAATATTCAGATTTTACTGGGCATATTTCATTTTGTCATCCTTTGCTGAGTTTTATTTTTGTTTTTGCTAAATTTAGCAATTCTACTTTTATCACATAATAAATTTCAAATGGCTAGGTTTCCTGATCTATTCAATATCTTATCTGAGGTTGTATTTCTGTGATAATTAAAAATATCTGAGCTGCCTTCACCTACCAAAGAAAAACAATCATGTCATTAGCTGCAGTTTGTTACCTAATTTGCTTAATTAAGAGGAAAATAAAAGCAGGAGCAAGCGCTTGGCCTAGCAGTGAGCGTGAGCGCTTCCCACACTGGAGTGCTTATGGCTTTCCAGCTCCCTGCTAACGCAGACCCTGGGGCAGGAGGTGATGACTTGTGTGGGAGAGCAAGGTTAACTTCTGTCTCCCTGCTTAAGCCATTGTGAGCCTGTGAGAAGTGAACAGGTGAGTAAGAGCTGTCTCTCAGTTTCCCTGATTGAATTAATTTTTTAAAAAAATATTTTTGAATCAAATATAAAATCAGAACTAGAAAATTTGTAATCTTTTTATTTGTAAGATATTTTATAGTACTTTTTTTAATTTCACAGACCAAAGAATAGAATAGACACTTCAATAGGTAACTTGTTCCAGCGGAGCTAACATAAGGAGTCCATTGGCCACATCAGCAGTTTGTTGCTGATCAAAGTGGGATTCCAGGTAATTCTAGCGATGCTTTACTACCCGTGAGGTCTGGACCTTTAACGTCAGCCTCACCTAGGAGTGCCTAAAACTGCAGAATTTCGGGCTCCACCCCAGACTTTCTCAATCAGAATCTTGGCTCTAACAAAGGACTTACAGGCGATTCACATGCAAATTAGTTTAAGAAGCTCTGACCTAGAAGATTCACTTTTTCACACGTTAATTTTGTCTTTGTAATCCCTAATACTCTTTCAACATCTAAGAAGAAATAGTTGTTTTTTTAACAAATATCTTCAAGATACACAACCATGGTATTTCCATTTAATGCATCTGAAAATTTTACATGACTATAGTATGGTTTTATGATGAGCCCATGTGAAATAATAAGACTCATGATTGACAGTGTGTTAAGTAACATTCTGTGTTGTCCTTGATTCATAACCTGTAAATTAGGTGGCTCGAACTTCCTGGTCCTCAGATCACCAGCAAATCCCTGCCCTGTGTCTTCATTTCATATATTGTAACTTACACAGAAATGTTTATGTGCCAATCCCACATTCACATACTTCTATCCCTAGGTTTCTCTGAAACTAGACAAAGGATATCCAGTTAGAAACGCCGAGTTTTAGAAAGTAATTAAGAACTTAAATAATTATTGTGAGTTCACAAACCTCACTTCTTTATGCCTGCCTACCTTATTTATTTTTTAAGATTTATTAGAGTGTCAAAGAGGAGAAGAGAGAGTGAGTGAAAGCTTGTTTCCATCTGCCAGTTCACTCCCTAGATGGCTGCAATGGCCAGGGCTGGGCCAGCCCAAAGCCAGGAACCAGGAGCCAGAGCTTTATCCGGGTCTCCCACACTGGTGACAGCAGCCCAAACTTGGGGCCATCTTCCCCTGCTTTTCCCAGGCCATTAGCAGAGAGCTGGATCCAAAGTGGAGCAGCTGGGACACGAACTGGTGCCCATGTGGGATGCCAGCATTGCAGACAGTGGCTTTACGCACAATGCTGCCCGCTCCCCCCGCCTTATTCAATTACTTTTTAAGAACTTATAGTATTGTATCATGAAAAGAAACTTGTTATTGGAGCAGGAACATCAAATGGCCTGAGGTTTAAAACTGGTTCTGTTGCTGACTGGGTGATTCTAACGATGTCACTTAACATCCTCCATCAGCACCTCTCTGAGCTGTCTCACCAGTCAGCTGAAGACAGCAGAGCCGGCCAAAATCTCATGAGGTTCTTGTCAGGAACAAGTTACATAATGTGCTGAGGGGTCTTTGACAACTGGAGGATGTCGTGACCGGCTTCTCCCAGGGCTGGCAGGTGACTAGACATTACAGGGTGCAGCTTCCTGGCACGAGCCTAGTATAGGAAAAGTGATGTTCACTGTTACAGTTCCATTTGTGCACAGGGGAATGGGACCCTGGAGCACCCCTCTTGCCAACACGTAGCTCCTGGCTGGATGTCTGAGTCAACCGCAGACTCTCCGTTCTGCTCAAGCTGGGAAACTCACGCTGCGGGGGCGCCCCCCGCCCCCAGCAGTGAGTTCCTAACCAGTCATTGCTCTGTGAAATCCCCACCCCGCCAGAACTTGGCACAATCTCCCCTGTACCCTTTCCCAGGAAAGGTTTGTTAATGGATTCTAAAAATGTGCTTCAATAACTTTAGTCCCACCCCTTGTTATAAAAAATATTCCTTCAACTATTCATTGAAAAATGCACATTTTTGAAAGTAACCATCCAAACCACTTCCTTACATAACTGATGAATTAAGTAAATTTTTATCTTATCCAATCAGACAACCGCAAATTGGAAGAGTCTGGGTGGATATTACTATTATTTTTAAATAAAACACCCCAGGGCAGAATTTCCTCCACCAGCCAGGAAAAGAGAAACTCACTCATCCTTGTGTTGTTTTAAGAAACAAATTCATTAGTAAGAATCAGATATGAGAGGGGAGGGGTGTGAAGGGAAGCACTCGTGATCTTATCACCCTCATGCAGCTATTACCAAAACCTTTTATTTCTCTGTAAAGCCCTTCTTGCCTGTATTCATGTTCAGTATTTTCTGCGAAGTGTTACTGTAGCAATATTAAAGTTTCCTGCATCCAGCTTTCTGGATTTTTGCCTGGGCTGCCTTCCCTGGGTGACTCAGGCCCAGGCTTTGCTTTGTCTCGGGTGGGAATTCTCTGAAGTCCTCCCTCCTCAAAACTAGCAGTCCACCAGCCTGCAGCACCAGCATCAGCAAGGGGCATCTTTCTTGCAAATGCAGAATCTCTGGCCCCCTCCAGAGAGTCTCAAGAACCTGACCTTCAGTCAGGTCCACAGGTGGTCTGTTGCGAGGCATTAACTTGTAAGAAGGCTCTGGAAAGTATTTCCTAACCGGATGGTCATCTGTCCCCAGGGGGTGGCTTAGATGCCAATGTTGCTTTGCTTTTCACCCCCACATAGGTGAATTGGTTGAGGATTGTGATGGATTCATGTTCCTCCCCACATCAAGTGCAGCACACAGGAGTTCAGTCTAGGGGACTGTTTCACCTTTTTCCAGTAAGACTTTTTTTTTTAAAGATTTATTTATTTGAAAGAGGCAGAGAGAGAGAGAGAGGTCTTCCATCTGATGGTTCTCTCCCCAAATGACCACAACAGCTCCAGCTGAGCCAATCTGAAGCTAGGAGTCAGGAGCTTCCTCCGGGTCTCCCACATGGGTGCAGGGGCCCAAGGACTTGGGCCATCCTCTACTGCTATCCCGGGCCACAGCAGAGAGCTGCATCGGAAGTGGAGCAGCTGGGTCTCAAATCGTCACCCATATGGGATGCTGGCACTTCAGGCCAGGGCGTTAACCCACTGCACCCACCACAGCACCGGCCCCAGTAAGGCCATTTTGTATTGTCTTCTGTGCTGGGAATGGGGTGCTCAGCTGGTACCCTCTCCCTCGTGGGTCTTTACCGTGGAAAACACCCCTGGGAGGGCATGCACCTCTGCAAACCATTTCTGGAAGTCCACTGCTGAAACTTTATCCCTTCTGCTTAAAATCCTGACCTGTTAAATACCAGTACCTATGGGAGGAGTCACGCTGGAGACTTGGTATGCAGGTTGATCAGTTGGCAGGCTTGGGTGCCTGTTAGAGGAACATAGAGGTAGCGCTCTGACAGGAGACAGTAGAGAGCACCAGTAGATGTTAGAAGAGAAAAATGGTGGGATTCCTGAAAGCAACTAACTCAGGTGTTAGGATACTTTTGTCTGGAATCATAATGTAGGACACTTATTTAAAAAAAATTAATAAACCAGGGTGGGCATTTGGCAAAGCAATTAAGTCACCACCTGGGATGCCCTCCTCGTATTGAAATGCTTTGCTGAGTCCCAGATGCTCCTTTTTCAATCCAGCTTCCTCCTAATGCTCACCCTGAGAGGCAGCAGGTGCCTGAGTCCTTGCCACCCACCTGGGAGACCCAGATTGAGTTCGGGCTTTTTGCTTCCACCTGGCCCAGCCCTGACTGTTGCACCATTTAAGGAGTGAACCAGCAGATAGGAGATCTCTCTGTACCCATCTCTGTGTGTGTCTCTCTCTGCCTTTTAAATAAAATGAAAATAGTAAATTTTTAAAATTTAAGAATAAACTATTTCTTAGGTATAAAAATCTCAGGATGTGACACCCCCCCCCCCAAATCCTCTCATCTATGACAAATTTCACTGAGTCCTGCATTCAAAGTGAACTATTGATGACCTGGGGATTTCTATTTTTTCAGACATTTGTTTTCAAATTGTAGACTATCAAAAGTGGATTCTTGTATGCTGGTGTTTCTCAACTTTCATTAAAACTAAGCAAAAACTAAGCTGTAGGGAGCTTTCCATGTCTTCTTGGCTCCCTTAGTCTTGCATCATAGAAGGAATGTTCTGTGGCCTTAGGGTTTGGGGGGCAATCAGAGAAATGGAGCCTCAACCCCCAAACCCCTGTTTCGAAGGAGCAGGAGGCTGATTAGAGCTTTAGAATCCAGTAGTGTCCCAAAACAAGAAACATCTGTCCTACAGGGCTATTGTTTGCCTTATTTGAAAGGAACAAGGGGCTCCTGGTACTGCTTACCAGCAGCTCTCACAATTAGCCCCACAGACCCAGGGCTAAAAGGAGTGTAATTATACTCAAGAGCCTCTGGCCTTTTTGCCCCTCTTGGGTGCCTACTGCTATACTCACTCGTCACCATGGACACCACTGCCAGTGGAGTTGTGAATGGGAGTCAGGGTCATCTCCTCTGTTGGAAGAGGGTCTTGAAGTCTGTAATGACACTACTCGTGGCAGTAGTGTGCTCAGTCCTGGCACCTTGGATGGAGTTTGTGAGAGTCATGTTGACACCTTTGGAGTGTGTTGAGCAATCTGACGCAAGGGAGGTGGGCAGGATGAGTAGGACAATTATTGTGATCTGTGACTTCTAACACCAACCTACCTCTGTTTGAGTCATGTTTTTCCATGCAGTTTGTGGCCCTTCCCAATGGAAAGACATTTTTGAACAATATATCTTTGTGAGACTTAGTGGTGCTATAAATGTTGCTCTTAAAATTTGAAAACTGCATGAGTTGCTTTTTTTGTTTGTTTACTTTTCACATTTTGGGAGTTTTTAAGTGTTCGAGTGGTTAAAAATCTTGGGCTTTGGTGTTACTCTGTAAATAGCTTTGTATAACTTTGGTTTGGAGACTTTTGCCTCTTCATTTCTGAATCTGAAAAATTATTGACATGTCTGTTACTTAGGATCATGAGTAGAGATTCCAGAGATTAAAAAATTAAAAGATCAAGTTAAAAGTATCACAGATATGAAGAATTTGAGAAAGGATAGAGGAAGTAGCAATATCTACTAAAATATCAAAAAAAGAATTAAGACAATATATGGTTGTTTCTCATTACCTCCCTTTGTTCCAAATTAAAATTTTAAATCTAAATGATTTTCACTGCAAACTTTTGCCAGGCAGGTGTAATTTTTTATTATTAACAAGAAGTCAATTTCACCTGATTTCCAAGAGAGCAAGAGTGACAGAGCTGCTTTTTTTTCCTCAGCTGTGCTTAGCCATGCAAGCCAAGGCAACTCAATTCAACCTGTGGCCTTCAGTCTCATCAATAAGACTACCATGGCTCTCCATAGTCTCTACAAAATATCCCATTGCCCTGAAAGTTTGTTGTTGATGCATCATCCTTATTGGAAAACAGAATAGAAAATGCACTGGGAACTATTCCTTTGGTGAATCCACAAATTACTTTTTAGACATGAAGGGAATACGTAGTTTTGGTAGTCATTTAGCACATTGAGTTATTTAGATTGGAATGGGTAGATACAGTGATAAGTTTAAATGTATGTAACATATGGAGAATGCTATTATAGCTCCTCAAAATCTGAAAGCAAGTGTGATTTCTGGCAGAGCAGATGCATTTTTTAATAGCTTCTACTCAGGAACCTTCCTGAGTTCACATTCCCTTGTGCACGTGACTGCAAGCATTGCCTCATCTTCCCATCAGTCAGCCTGGACTGAGAAATCAAGAGGCCATATAGCAAGAGGCCATATAGCATATCCTGTGAGAGATAGGAAAGACAGGGAACAGGCAGAAGTATTGATTCAGTCTGGCAGTGAGTTGTGTTGCTTCAAAATATAGGTAAGGCCAAAAGCCCTGTATACCATGATTGCTACACAATTACTGAACAATCTGACACCTGCAAAAACTGGAAGAATATGGATTTAAAACACAAGAATTGAACCAACTACAACAAAGATTTCCTTCTAGCCTAAAGCAAGGGTACTTCAAAAATTCATGAAAGAATGGAATTGAAATGTAAGTGTATTTTGGTGCAAAGCATTTTTGAGATTCGCACATAGTGGTTTTTTAAAAAGATTTATTTATTTATTTGAAAGTCGGAGTTACACAGAGAGAGAAAAGGAGAGGTGGTGGTGAGGTGGGGGGGAGGGTCTTCAATCTGTTGCTTCACCCACCAATTGGCAGCAACTGCTGGAGCTGCACTGATCCGGAGCCAGGAGCTTCCTCCAGGTCTCCCACACAGGTGCAGGGGCCCAAGGACTTGGGCCATCTTCTACTGCTTTCCCAGGCCATAGCAGAGGGCTGGATCAGAATTGGGCAGCCAGGACTCGAACCGGCGCCTATGTGGGATGCTGGCACTGCAGACCTCAGTTTTACTCACTACACCATAGCGCTGGCCCCCATACATAGTGTTTTCATAATGTGAATCTATGTGAACTTTTATGAAGACCCCTGTACAAAAAGAATTTCCTTTAATTATATATATATATAAAAAGTGTGTGTATATATATTATATATATGTAAAGTATATCTTTTTTAATTTGAGAAGCACACAGAAGACAAGCTACCATCTGCTGCTGGTTCATTTTCCAAATGTCTGTAGTGACCAGGACTGGGCAAGGCTGAAGCCAGAAGCCAAGAAGTCCATCTAGCTCTCCCATATGAATGACAGAAACCCAATTATTTGAGCCATCACTGCTGCCTTCCAGAATCTGCTTTACCAGGAAACTGGGGTCAGGAGCCAGAGGTGGGTGTTGAAGCCAGGCACTCTGCTGTGGGACATGGACATTTTAGCCTCTAGGCCAAATGCCTGCAACCTTTTTCTGCCTTTTAAGACTGTATTTCATGGCCGGCGCCGTGGCTCAACAGGCTAATCCTCCGCCTTGTGGTGCCGGCACACCAGGTTCTAGTCCCGGTTGGGGCGCTGGATTCTGTCCCAGTTGCCCCTCTTCCAGTCCAGCTCTCTGCTGTGGCCCGGGAGTGCAGTGGAGGATGGCCCAGGTGCTTGGGCCCTCCACCCCATGGGAGACCAGGAAAAGCACCTGGTACCTGGCTCCTGCCATCGGATGAGCGCGGTGTGCTGGCCGCAGTGTGCCGGCCGTGGCGGCCATTGGAGGGTGAACCAACAGCAAAGGAAGACCTTTCTCTCTGTCTCTCTCTCTCACTGTCCACTCTGCCTGTCAAAAAAAAAAAAAAAAAAGAGACTATTTCAGTTATGCTAGGGAGTATAGAAAAAGCCACAGGTCAACAGCAGTGCTCAAAGGCAGGAATCATTCATTGCTTTATTATTTTTTTTTTATGGTCCCATTACCTGAACACTAAAGCCAAGTGGTATCAAGGAAGGATTTGTGATTAACAAAGCCTTTTCCTGCCCCGGCTGCAGAGTCTGCCACCTCTCCACGTACAGTCCCAAGACAACTTTCACTCCTCGTAGGAGTAATCAGAGCTAGCTGTGTTCACCCATCTTGAATGTCTGATATACTCAATATGTTCTAACAGGGGATCTCAGAAAATCAGTATATAATCATCTGAAATATATGCCTTTCATTAGTCATACCAAGTAGAATCATAGTTTTTAGAGCTACAGGCAACTTAGAGATCATGTTATTTAATCTTGCTCTTTTCTAGATGAATGACTGAGACATAGATCTTTTTTTTTTTAACTGAAATCACTTAATTGCAAAATTTTCCAGTTTTTAGTGAATGTTTGCTTGGGACAGTGTTTGCTAGGTCATCTGAACTTCATTTTGGCTCTTAAATGCATTCTACTGATGGGGAAGAATGAGGGATACGTTAGCTGTCCTTGCAAAAAGCAGAAAGGAAGCACTTTGTGGGATGGGGAGGAACAAGAAGATAGAAAAGCAGTTTCTCTAGGGTCCAAAAGATTGGAAGGAAATAAGAATGTTAAACACTGGGTTAAATGAAGTGGTAGCTATAAAGCACGTAACAGTCTTATGTGCTACTATTCATCATCAAGCTAACAGATGTTTCATTTGTAGTCAAAAGATAAAGTTCAATTCTTTTTTCTGGCTGCCAGTCTTAGAGAGATGGGGTCAACCTGAGGGGTTTGCCAAGGTTACGTACTGAAGATGCAGCAAAAGAGGCCTCAGCAGGCCAGAGGGGCCAATGTGAGTCCTGCTGCAGGGGCTGTGTCTATGAGATCCCTTAAGATAGACATTCCCTCCCATTCTGTCTGGGCTCTTGGTTTTCCCTAGAGAGGATTCCAGTTTAACATTTCCTGCTCCTGTAATATTTAGATCCAGTTGCCAAGGAGATATGTCCAAACTTAATAATAAAAATATTTCCATATACCTAGAAATTTACAATTACTCAAGAATTTTTCTATGCATCAGCAACCCTTTAAGTAGTTGCATTTTACAGAAAACTGTAAGATCTGGAGCCCACACTTCACACGCATGTCCAAAGTCATATAACTGGAAAAACCTCAGACCCAGAGAATTTTACTCCAGATCCAATACTTTTCATACCAAGCAGGTTTCCAAATAACATTTGGATTCTTAGGGTGGCCCTCAAAGTTCATAAAGATACAGAATTATACAGTGTTAACCTCTAACCACCTCATGTTTCCCAAGGAGAAGATGCTTTAGGGTTTCAAAAAATCAGTTGACAAATACATTTTTAGGAGACGATCCACCATAGTTCAGGAATCCTTAAATTCTGACATTGACGGTCACTTCTTTTCCCCCAGTTTGGACATGAAAGTGCACAAAGAGGCTGGCACTATGGCGCAGTGTGTTAAGCTGAGACCTGCTGCACCTGGATCCCGTATGGGTGCCAGTTTTGATCCTGGCTGCTCCACTTCAATCCAGCTCCCTGCTAATGCACCAGGGAGAGCAGTGGAGGATAGTTCAGGTCCTTGGGCCCCTAAACCTATGTGTGAGACCTGGATGGAGCTCCTGGCTCCTGGCTTCAGCCTGGGTCAGCCACAGTTGTGGCCATTTGGGGAGTGAACCAGTGGATGAAAGATCTCTCTTTGTCTTTCCCTATCTCTGTCTGTAACTCTGCCTTTCAAATAAAACTTTTTTTGAAAAAGAGTACACCAAGAGAGGACTTGATAATTTATTCATGAATGTGTTTGTAAAGTGCAGGCAATCACAAAAGTCAATTTGAACTTGACACTTTTAGGCAGGATGATGGCCCAAGCACACTGTTGCAGAAACAGTATGCAACATTTTTAGGTATTAAGTTCATTGCTTACTTTTGACACAGTTTGGCATCCTCTCATCTCAAGTACCCTGGATATATGTGTGGTAGCATTGATTGGCTCAGTTGTTCACACCAAGAAAAATAATGGTGACTCCATTGAGGGTGCTCATGTAACTAGATCCAGAATGAGCCATTCAGGTCAGCAGAGAAGAAATCACAAAACTTGGTTAAAGCCCTATCTAATGCATTTGTACTGGAGAATTCCTTGCTTAAGTGCCTATCACCTTGGAAAGAAAAGCAATTTCCCCAAGGATCTGAAACATGGAATGCTTACATTAGCCCTGGGGGGGTTAGGGATGTGATGAGAGAGGAGAAGCAGGAAAAGTGATGTGCCCCCAGGATAGACTTTACCTCCTTAATTTTGCTTTGATTCTTGGTAGATTGCAGAAGTGGAGCTGTAAGTTAGTGTATTTGAATTGGATGGGAGTCTAAGTGCATCTTAGATTTTCATAGCAGGTTTGGGAACAAGCTCTGAAGTGGAGACATCAAGTGTCCTGCAACTCAAGGCATGGTCCCCAGAAGAGCAGCATCAGAGCCCACCCCATGCCAACTGAATCACAGTGTGAATTTTAGCAAGACTCCCAGGTGATTCATAGAACCTGAAAACACTGCTGGAGAGGAATCTGAGAAGTTAAATGCTTATTTGCCTCTAATTTTCAGAATGGAAGAAAACACAAATGATGTTCAGACTCTGCAGATCATCCAAGAGAACAGCAGCCATAAATTTTTCCCTTTTGTTCTTCTGCTCTGTCGATATCATTGCATTCAAAATCCCATGATATAATTAATGATTTATGTGCATGTGTTCCCCAACTGCACTGTAAGCTTCAGGGTGGCCGAAGTGTGTGTTGTTCATTCATGGAGCAGCTCCTGCCTGGCACAGGGGAGGTGCATAGGTGGCATATAAGAGCTCTGGCTGCAAAGTCTGACTAACCTGAATTTGAACCCCAGTGCTGCCACAAGCCTCAGTTCATACATCTGTTAGACAGGAAGAAAAAAGTAGCATCCCTCATGGGTTCACTGTGGGGAGTGAGTAGGCTGATATATGTAACCCACTTAGCACAGCACCTGATGGGTAGTAGCTACTCTTAAGTAGTAGCTGCTATTACCTGTAGGGGCTCAATGAATGTTGAATATATGAGAAAATAGAAATCTATAAAAATTTTAAGATGATCAGCTTGGTGTCCTGTTGCTTCAAATATGTGAAGTTTGATTGTAAAATAATATGCAAAGGAAGCCTGGCATGTGTAAGACAAGAGCCGAACGGGTCAGGATGGTTTCATAGGGAAGGCTGTGGTTCAGAATCACAAGGCCAGTGTCTGGGTCCCAGCTCTGGCCTTTGCTAGCTGTGTAATCTCATGCAAGGAATCAGCTCCCTGAGCTTGTTTCTTCACCTACAGGATGGGATTAATGATCATTTCATTTCATGGGATTATTCAACACAGGGTTTTCTGTAACTTGCAGAGTAGGAGAGCAGGCTCTGCCTTGAACAGTTATGTGTCTCTATCAACAGTGTCTGACACAAGGAGATGCCCAATAGTGCATGTTTATTCATTTGGATTAAAGTACATGCTCTTGGCAGGGATGGGTGAAGGTTGGATATGACAGTAGATTGTGGCCCTGCAAAGTTCAGCTCTAATACACAAAAACATATTCACATTTAATTTCTAGAATATGGGGAGTGGGACTACAAGGCAGACAAAGTCTTAAATAGCTCCTCTTGAGTGGAGATAGGGGTGGGAGAAAAAAAGAAAAAAGGTTGAGACATTGAACTAGAGATTTAACTCTGCCATTTATTATGACATGAAAGTCCCCAAGGAAGAAGTGTAAAGAAGAAAAAGGCACTCACTCAAAAGCCAAGCACAGTGGACCTCCAGAGGAAGTTACACAAGAATTAACAATTTCAAGATCTGGGTGAGATGATATATGTGAAAAATCTTGTAGGATTAAAAGGTATGGACATATAGAATTATGAAAGGAAAAGCCATTCAGAAAGATTCTCAAGCTGGATATTTTAGTTGGATTTCCAATAATATATTGATTCCCCCCAGAATTGTTGTATCCTGACAGCATACTTGGCGCTTCTGCTTTGGAATTTTAGTAGGATATTTTCTGGTTGAATGGAATTCAGTATGAATTTCCCCATCTAGGAATTCAGTTCCTGTTGTAGCTGCAGATGTCTGTAAGGCATAGACCACAGCAAAGACCCAAGAGCCATATTGTTTGTTGTTACATCAGCATTGAGGTCTTCACATGAGCTACAGCAGGAAACTTGTGGGCAGGGGCTATGCAGACAGTCCTGAATGTGTCTGCAAGTTCTATCCACTTACCAATGCTTTGAGCAGACTCTGCTTAAAATGTAAGAACAAACAGGAATTTGAAAAGTTTTTCACAGTGCACAACCAAACAGTATGAGAGTTACGCATCTTTTGAGGGAGATAACTGCAGCCCTCCTTCCTCCGTGTCTGTACAGCCCTCTTCCCCAGGTCAAAGTCTTACTTAGACTTACTTAAAGTCACATTTTCATACTTAATGTTACTATTTCCTTCTTTAGAAGATCCAAGAAATAAGGAATTACAAAGACAGGATTCATGGAAAGCAGGGCTTTGGTTTCCATTGTGACCCAGGCCCTAAACTTGAACCTTAGGCTCTGAAACTGAACTTGACACTGAATCTCTCCCTGGACTCCTTTCCCACTTCACATGTTACATTTCAACATCAGTCACGCATAGGACGAAAGAACCGTTTTATTTGGACTACTATGCTATTTTCAAGGGCAACTAATTAAAAATGAATAAGGGCAAATAATGTCATTGTAAACATTTCACAGAATTACAATGCATGTGATATTTCTCATGTATGTAGCTTGTCTCCTCATTTTAAGAGAATTTTACTTATGTATCTTTAGCATTATGCCTTTATTCTAGAATGGAAGGGGCAATCTTAAAAATGATTTTAATTCTGGTTCACGTGGGAAGTAGCAGATGGATAAATGAAGATTCCAAGAAAGAAAGGAGGTTAAGCAATGTTTATATGAAAAGAACTGGCTTTCTATTTTATTGCTGGTATCATTTTAGGTCATTTCTGAGGATTATCTTTTAAGTTTACAGAAATTGAAATCACACAACTGTAAAATGTTTATAACATGATTACCATTCTTTGTAATCCCTTTGATCAGTTAGCTGTAACATCTTAGGAGTCCCTAAGTATACAATGGGGGTCATTTGGTAGGTTGTCTCTCTGAAGGAGAGGAATGAGTTGTACGGACTTACTACCCAAGACAGTGCAATTGGACCTCCTTGGCTTGCCGGATACTCTCCTGTGGTTTTGGGCTCCCCTGGTGTGTGCTGTGCTCCGTGCTTCCCAGCAGTCGCATCCCAGGGGCGTTGGTCTAGACAGGCTCAGGCTTCCCTCTGCTATCCTTGGAGAAGGCTCTGAGCCTGGCCCGAGACCACTACCTGAGGTGGTGCTTGGTGGGGCCAGGGCCCTCTGCAAGGCTGATAGCAGGTAGGCTCAGCCTCAGGAGTAACAGCCTGTGCCCGTCCCTTAATGCCTACAAGCTGCTTTAGTCCTCAAAAGCCCTGGCCCCCCACGTGCTAGGACATGACCTATAGCCAGAGCGATTCAGTGTCTCAGTGTGGCCTGAAATGTAGGCTGTGGTTTCTGTTGAGGGTCCACAGATAGCTCAGAGGAGAAGCTGGGCTCAGACCCAAGCGCTGGTGTACTGTTCTTGGAAGGCTATCAGCAGCTGGAGGTAGTAATACCGTCTCTTGGTCAAGAAGACTTTTTTTTTTTCCTCAAAATTTGTTTATTTGAAAGACAGGGAGAGACAGAGAGATCTTGCATCTGCTGGCTCACTCCTCCAGATGGGTATAACAGTTGGGGCTGGGCAAGGCCAAGGTCAAGGTTCCTGGCCAAAGGAGCCAGGAACTCCATCCACAAGCCCAGAGAAAGCAGCTGGCTTCTGGCTGCTTATTTCTAGTCCTCTGAGTGACAGGTGACTCAAAGTCGATTGGCCTTTTCTAACGTGAAAGGAGACGAGGTAGCTCTTCGTGGGGTACTGGTAATCAAGGTTGTGTCCTTATGCAGGGTGCAGACAGAACTCCTGCCTCCTCATCCACAAAAGCAAGAGGACAGGTGTACACAAGAAGCAGGTGGGGGGTCCCTGGGTTTCAGTTGCAGCCATCACTTTCTAGCTGTGTGATAGAGGCACACTGCTCTATTACTCTGAGCCTCAGGGTCTTCGCTGGCAATGGGGTGGTTCTGAGGACTGGATTAGGTAAATACGTGAAGTGACTGTCACATGTGATGTTCAACAAATGATCTCATTCTTCTCCCATGGATTCTTGTGGCTGCTGAAAAATTAGCAAATTGTTGTCAAAGTAGAAAAAACTCAACTGTACACAAACAATACTGAATTTTCTAAGGGCTGATTTATCTGACTTATAGATAAACTAGAAACCTATGTTCTTGTTTCCTAGATTGGTGACTAGTGCTTTGCATAGTAACATAGCTAGTGGGTAATTGTTAAATAAAGAAGGCAAATTAAACTTTTTTCTGGTTCAGGTAGTTTCTGGAAGCTTGGAAGACTTAAGTTTAAAAAAAGCTGACATGGATGGAAACTGATGTTTTCTAAAATCTGACTTTTTATTTTTATCAATTAGCAAATAATAGAAAGATCTGAAATATCCATAAAGTTATATTCTGCTATAGAATTTGTGAAGAAATTTTACCTGAATAATTTTTATCTGAACGAAAAATTAAAATTAGAGTCAGTTTGCGTGGGTTTGGGACTATTCATATTTTCTGATTTTTTGAATAAGCCAGCATTTATGAATTACTTTCAAGTTCCTTCTCTAAACAGTAGAACACAAATACCTCAGATGTTAGCTTAGTTTTATTATCTGAACATCTACCATTTTGTTTTTGATTTGTTTTCATTTTTAAGCCACCTCATATAAAAAGTATGAAATGCCTCCCCACTTTCCTTTAAAAAAAAAAATTCTTCTCTCAGCAACATCTGCAGAACTGTGTCTGGGATTAATCACATAGTGTTAGATCTACCACAGATACTGTGTTTTTATACAACTGATTTTAAACTAAATAAGCCCCAAAGGCATTTCTGAAATGGTGATAGGCAGAAAATATGGTAGAGCAATGGCAGGGTGAGGGTTTGGGTGAAGGTGGGAAGGAAGCATTTGCTGTGTGTTGCTTGGGGTGTGGGGAGGATGGCTAAGGCTCACTCTTGTGTGTGTGGGAGGTCGATTTTACCAGCATATGGTTGAGCCACAGGCAACTTTCCTAGCATCCATCCATGCTCCCAACATCGGATCCTACTCTGAAATTAATTCATTTCTCATCCTGCAGAATTAGAAGTATTGCTTATCAATTTACTGTCTTATTTTATCATTTAATTAGCACATGTTTGGAAGAGAAATAGCTAATTTATATACAAAAAGTAAAGCAATGCTTTTTGGTTTGTAAAGTTTGATTTTTTATCATGCTTATCCTATCAAAAATAAATTTTTTTGGCTAGAGAAAGCCTCTGCGGATATTAAATATAAAACAAATTGAGGTTTGGGAAGTCAGTACTTTAATAATGTTGGCATTTGGTTCACCACCAGAGGCACTGCTTCCTGGGGTTACCTATTAACACGTGATACTATCAAGACTACCAGGGTTGGAGTTAGATTAAATAAGTATTCTTGTAGGACTGGCATTATTCTAAATTTTCACAAACTATGATAACATCATCTAAGAACTTACCTGATAATAGAGATTGTTGTCTAACAGCAACCAACCGACTGGATGTTTTGGGTGTGTTTTTTCTTTGATTTCCTTTTTCCATTGCTGACTACACCCAATGAACTAAATTAAAACTCTCTGCCCCTATGTTTTAATCATATTAAATTCTCTCTCTCACTCTCTCTCCCTCTTTCCATTTTTGCTCTCCCAGTGTCCCATTTCCCAGAGGAACAGTTCATCTCGACAGCCAGGGAGAGAGCCTGGATGCTCAAGGTAAGGTTGAAACATAAATTATGTCCCATGGCTCTTTGTTTGAAGACTGATTCAAAGTGAGTGGTATTACTGCCTTTGTAACAAATTTGTTTTCAAAATACCATGATATGATTCAAGCTAGGATTTGTGTAAATATGCTCTGGTAAAATCTTTTTCAAACTATATTTCAGTTCCCGAGCATACTAGGGGCTAATTAACTGCTATGAGTTAGTTCCCCTAAAAATGAACAAGTTTAATTTTTGAGATCTTGTTACTAATAAATGGAGGGGGGAAATGTCAAGTTATGGGAAAAATGACCTCATGACATTTCTGATTATTGTGAATGAATAATTTTTATTTTGGTGTTGTTAAAAACCAAGGCAACTGCTCTGTTGACTTTACAATAGAGATAGGGGGAAGAGGGAGGGAGAGAAAGGGTCTTGTGATAGAGATGAAGACCAAAATGCCTCATTTTTTCAGTGTGGGATTTGTCTTTGAGACACAATCATTTTGACCTTCAGTTATTTCCCACTGGTACTCTGAGTCTGTCTAATAATGCCTTCAAGGTTTACTTCTACGAGCTCCCTAGAACAAAGGAACAGTTAACTAAAATTCCACCAGATGGCAATAGTTGGAAAGCCACTGAGGCTTTCAAAGCTGTGAGCTATTGTTCACGCAGAGAATAGTCTCAAAGTACAATGTCCTAGATTTCATCAAAGATGCTCCAAACATCTTTTTTTTTTTAATCTTTTCTCTCTCAACATCAAAAATATTTACTAAAAACAAAATGTGGGGATTATATGCTGTTTTATTCTTTTGTTTTAAATTTTTTAATAAAAGATTCAGAGACTATTTATAAATAATATCTCTAAGGAGTTTTGATTGGTGAGTACTCAAATCAATGTCATATTTGTTCCAAGGTCTCATTGTGATAAATGCTGTAGATGATGCTTTTTTAAAATTATGAGAAGAAAAACTTGAGATTCTTTTCCTAAAGGAGCATTTTTTAAGTTGCTTGATAGTAAACCCAGTGAAATTTAAATGTACAGATTTCTTGTTTGTATTGATTTGGGTTCATTAAGAGTTAGTGAAGTGGGGTGAGTAAACTTTTCCCCTTTTGCTCAGATGAAGGTGGGGCCTCGAGTATTGCCTCAGAACCTGGATTCTTCTAGAGCAGGGACAAGGGGCAGTGGGAAGGTATCTGAGGGCAATAGAAATAGGAAGAGAAGAGAAGCCACCTGAGCTTTTGGGGTACAAGCGACATCAAGTGCCCTTTGGAAACTGATCTGTCCTACTGGCCCTTCCAGTGGCTGGTCCACGTACCTACTCAGTCTGGGACAGTCCTGGTCTCCTTCTGTTGTCCTGGAATGTAGTCCAGTTAGCAACCCCCTGTTGCCCTCTGAAGTATTTCCATTTGGATGCAAAGTTGTGATCACCCTATCTTCCAGGATGGTATGTTTGAAGAAAAAAGTAATCCCCTAAAAAGTGGCTGTTACTTAATAGGGTATCTCTTTATAAATCTCCTTATATCTGAAGCTACAAGGACAAAGGCTTATTTTTCTGTAAAGAGCCAAATAGTAAATATGTTCCACTTTGCAGGCTGTGCAGTCTCTGTCACAACTATTCAACTCATTGTAGTGTGCCAACAGCCATGGACAACACATACATGAATGGACTTCTCTGTATTCAATAAAATTGTATTTATTAAAATGGGCAGTAGGCCACATTTGGCTTGTAGAGTGCAGACAGCCCCTGTTAGGTATCAGATGGTAAGAGAGTAGGAGGGTACGGAGAACCAAGAGGACAGCCATCCTCATCCCCCTGCCTCCATTCGTTTCTTTAAGCCTAGTAGGAATAATTTCCTCTAGTGGGTCATCCCATCACTAGTTATGTGAGTCCTGACATTTCTTTGCTGACTGCTTGCTTCTCATCCAAATCTAGACCATGCATGTGCCTTAAGCCTCATGACATGATAGCATCTCCATCAGGTGTCACTGAACTCCTAAACTGTGAGATAGTAGCTAATTACTAAGCAATTTTATATTGTACCTTGGTCCTAACTAAATAACTATCTATGGGAAATCTAGCCATCTTAAGGAAAAGTTAATGTTAACTATACCAAATGTTTTATTATTAAAAATAGTAAAGAAAATATTTAAAGAAATTTGGGGGAGGGGAAGAGTTACCTACCACAACACCATTCCAAAGAAACTATTTTTATATTTCTGCATAGTTATTTTTCCTGTAAGCATTCTCACTTTTACATCATAATGCACATGAACTTTGTACTTTGTTACACGCATCTTTCACTTTCGCCAGCCCTCAGAACTATCAATAGAATAGTTGAATAACATTATATCAATGTGCCATAATATGTGCTTTAATTCTTAATAGTTTCCAGTTTTTCTTTACAAAAAAAATGTATACACTAAAGTTCTTATGTAGACTTTGTCATTTTGTTTTGCTTTAATCTGTTCATCTATCAAGGATATGACCATTTTTGTGATTTTAGTTTACTATATCTTTTCCCAAAAGGTCTGGAATAATTTACAAACATTTGCAGTTTGAGGGTACTAGTTTTACACACACATTCTTGGAGCATTTATTTGATAATTATTGAATGTCTGCTATCTGTAAAGCACTATACTGATTGTTTTGATACATTATATATAAATATATATCTCTCTTATGACTGATGTGCTCACTCCACAATTGTGTGCCTGCTATGAACTAAGTATTGCAGGGTTTCAATGGTGAGCCAGACATAGAGTCTTACTATCTCAGAGAGTTGACTTTATTAGGGGCCTAATATATATACATGAATATATGTAATAAAATATAGAAAACAAAATGTACCATAGAATAAAAACAGTTTAAAATATGGCAATTTGGGAGAGGGGAGGTAAATATGGGATGTGAACCAAGTCATGTATTTAAGTTGGTTTTGGATACTCAGGGGTGGTGAGATTTGCCATTCATTCCACGAACATTTATTGATTGTCAACTGTGTGTCAAATTCTATGCTAAAAACTCGGGATATAAAGGTGAACAAGCCAGAGCTCTTAGACTTTCACACCTAGAGGAGTAGAAACTCCTTAAAAGCTAACTATAAGTGCAATAAGGATAGCTTGTCTGGCCGAGGATACATGGATCTAGGGCTGCAGTGGGGATTTTCTTTGGAATGAAGTGCTTTTGTGGTTCCTCTTTTGACATTTTCTTCAATTAGTAATAGAGTCAGAATCTGTTGGCATCGTTTCTGGAAGTTTGAAAGTTATAATAGCACTTGTATTGGCTGACATGACAGCTATTGCCCTCAGAGTACAGGGAATGCATAGTGCCTAGGACTTGGGTCAGCTAGTCCTACATTGTAGCTCTCACTAACTGATGACTGAAGCAAATCTCTAAGAATTATAGGGTTTCATTTGTCTTGTTCTGAAGCAGCTGGATGGAACTTCAATGAGGATCTAATCCAATTCACTCCTTGGCCAGATTGGGAGAGTGGAGTGATTGGCCTAGGGTCAGATAGTTAGTGACAGATAGAATCCTGGTTCCTGATTCTTACTGCTCTCTGCTCACACTTCAAATTTTCCCTGCCCATCTATACCAAGGAGTAATAAGAACTGAAAAAGAATTGGTCCAAACATTCTTTGTGTGTGTAAAAACAACAGCATGTATTCTATCCATCTCATAACAAAGCAAACATTTTTAATTTACAATTTACAATTTTAATTAAAAGTGTAATTTAAATAGTAATTGATAGCTGAGTGGTATAAAGAGGGGGAAACTTAGAACAGATGCCTACACCTGCTACATAACTCATTTAGAACCTGGGCAAATAGGTTGACATCTCTGAGCTCCACTCTCTGTATTTTCATAGTAGGGACATAAGAGGTCTTGAGTCTGTCATGAGAATGACTAGAGGTAACATGAATATTGAGTACTTCTTGGATACTAATAAAATAATTATTTTCTCTCCACTCCCTGCCTAGATCTACCATGCTCTTCACAGGGTCCCTTTTGTATATTAATAAGGTTAGCTTATGTAACTCAAGAATTAAATGATGGATGAGAGTGCATTTATAAAACTAGCTGGTGCAGAGCCTAGTGCCCTCATTTCTGATTTCACTTAACCACGCATAAGTAGAGATTTAGAGACTTTTATTCATGATTCCTCTTTCTCTTTTTCTTCAGTGGGTTATTTTGTATTCTATGGACAAGTTGGAAGATTTAAGAATTCATTCATTTTCTCTGTGATTTACTCTAAAATGATTTTTCAGATAAATATAAAGCAGTGACTAGATAAAGAAAAAGTGGTTAAATATTAATTTCTGTACATAACTGCTAGATGTGAGTGCACAGTATCCTTTTTTTCTACTTTTCTGGATGTTTGAGATGACCCAGGCTTCAAATATTTTGAAGAATTATGTATTAAATATTAACTTTCTACCATGACTTCACATGTAAGCTGTGATGTGCCAGGGGCAGAGGGCATATTTTGTATGAGACGGGCAGGATCTCAGCCCTCATGGAGTCATGGTTCACTGTGGAGAATGCTGATGCAATAGAAAGTTCTATGTTGCGTGCTTTGGTGGGAGATTTGCAGTGACATCTAAGTCAGAATTGCTACAGGAAGATCACCTAAGGCTTCCAAGTTCAGGGACATCTAAAATGAGATCTTTAAAGAAGAAGGAAGAGCTACCCAGGTGTTGGGAATAGGGGTGGCAGGGAGACATATGAAGAGGAGGAAATTGGACAGGAAGAACAGCAGCGTCAAAGATCTGGAGAGAAAATAAGAGAAGTATAAGTCATAGTCATTCACTGAAAGAAAGTCAATGCTGAGTTGTAGCCTCCAGGGAGTGGTGGAAGACGGAGCTGGACAGACAGATTGATCAGAAAAAGCCTTGTGAGGCCAGTGAAGGACCCTGAGTCACATCCTAAAAGGGAGATTGAAGTGCTTTAATCAGAGAAGTTTTATATCTTAAAATGGTCTCTCTGGCAGCTGTGTGGAAAAGAGATTGAGTATAAACAATATTAGAAGTAGAAACGGCACCGCGGCTCACTGGGCTAATCCTCCCCCTGCGGCGCTGGCATACCGGGTTCTAGTCCTGGTTGGGGTGCTGGATTCTGTCCTGGTTGCTCCTCTTCCAGTCCAGCTCTCTGCTGTGGCCCTGGAAGGCAGTGGAGGATGGCCCAACTGCTTGGGCCCTGCACCTGCATGGGAGACCAGGAGAAGCACCTGGCTCCTGGCTTCGGATCAGCGTGGTGCACCGGCTGCAACACGCCAGCTGTAGCAGCCACTTGGGGTGTGAACCAACGGAAAAAGGAAGACCTTTCTCTCCGTCTCTCTCTAACTCTGCCTGTCAAAAAATAAATTTAAAAAAGAAGTAGAAAGGCCAGGAAAAAAAGATACTGAGCATCCAACTATGGTAGTGACAGTTGGGGTAGAGGGAAGTGGGTGTTTTTGGGTACAGTTTAGGTAACAAAAATGACAGGATTGGGTAAAGGAGAGATCAAAGGTGAATTTGTTCAGTTGACAAAAATGTATTAGGTGCTTGCTATGTGGTAAGCACTATCTCTATACTAAGAAGAAAGTGGAGTGAAAGCATTAGGGGATATAACTGGAAGTGTTGGTGTTTTATACAGAGAAGAGTAATGATGAAGGATCTTTCTCATGGGTACTTGTTGATCTTTAAGGACACTCCTCAAGGAGGCCAAAGTAAGAGTCACCTGGAGATCCTGGGATTCAATGGGCTCCCGGGGAATGCAACCAGTACCAGTGCTGTGGTGGATGGGAGATGGTACCCAGGTGGCTGCCTAAGTAGTTGGAGGATTTGGGGTACTATTAGCTGAGATAGGAAATATTGTATGTGTAAGGGCAAGATTCAAAAGCTCAGTATTGCATATGTAGAGTTTAAGGTATTGGTGATATCTCAGAGGGTGTAGATAGGGTTGAGGATCTGAACTATAAAGAGAAACAAACAAGGTATAGCTTTGGAAGTCACTAGCATGTAAGCAGTAAGTCGTGAGTACAGGTAAGATTGCCCAAGGAGAGTGTAGAATGAGAAGAGGGAATCTGGAATAGAATCTTGAAGATTGCCAATATTTAAAAGGTGGATTAAGAAAGAAGAAAGTGTGCCTGTGTTCTTGGCAGCATTACTCACGGTAGCGTAAGGTGGAAACAATCCAAGTGTCCATTAACAGATGAATGGACAAGCATAACATTAAATATATATGATGGAATGCTAGTAAGCCTTAAAAAGGATGGGAATTCTGACACAAGCGACACTACAAAAACCTTGAGCACATTATGCTAAGTGAAATAAGCCAGTTGCAAAAAGACATACTATATGATTCCCCTTCTATGAGGTACCTGGAGTAGTAAAATTCAGAAACAGAGTTGTGGTTGAACTGGAAGAGGGGAGAATGGATAATCAATACTTAATGCATATAGAGTTTCAGTTTAGGAAAATGAAAAAGTTATACAGATGGATGATGGTGATGATGATACAACCATGTGAATATACTTGATGCTACAGAGCCATACAATTAAAAATATTAAAATGGTGAAATTTTGTTATATATATCTTACTTGTCCCACCATGGGAGAGAGACTAAAAGTGATAAAAGAGCCAGAACCACAGGAGAAAGGTCAGGTGAGTATGCCGCCATGGAAGCCACAGGAAAGTAACGTCATAAGACTGTGCAAATGGGCCACGAAGATTATATAAGGTAATGACTAAAAAGTGCCTATTAATCTGGCAACAAGGAGGTAATTAGGGATCTTGTTGGGATGATTTCAACGGCATGATTAGAATGAAAGAAGCAAGTGAGAGAAACTGAAATGTGGAAAGGCAGGTCTAGATCAACCTTGAGATACTTAGCTAAAGAGATGAAGAGAGCAAGAGGGACTTCGTGGGAGAAGAGTTGATCTAAGGTAGAAGAAACAGGAGCATTTCAGATGGTGCTGGGGAAGAGCCAGTGGAAGGGGCATGGAAGGGCCTGGTAGAAAGTTATAGACCAGGTCTTTGAGGAGACAGGAGGGAGGCCATGGACAAGCCTCACCTCTTCAGTACAACAAGCAAGAGTGGCTGCCATTCAGTAAATGTATAGTGTGGGGGCTTAATTCTAGTAAGCCTTACTTACTTCTAGTCTAGTGGCTGCAATACAGACTGTAAAGTGAGAGAAAGGCCATCTGCCGAGGGAAGGGATGGGAGGGGTGATAGGATCAGAGAAGGAAACAAAGTACTAAAGTCGGTGGTTCATGAATAGTGCTAGAGAGCTGACTAGGGAAACAGAAGGGTGATCTGGAAGCCTTGAGACCCACTTGGGTTTGGTGGCTATGGATTTATGGTTCTGGTTTTCTAGACAAGTTGATTATATATATTTCTCCACCAGGTCTCGGCATTCCATATGGGGTCCATGAATGAAAACTTTATAAAAGCTCCTTTTTGGAAACATGAAAATTCATCATTCAGCAATACATTTATTTAGAGTAGGCTAATGATTTATTCTTTCTCTTCAAAGTGTTGTTAGGATCCCAGTGACTAAGAGTTGCTTCTTGTTTGTTTATAGAGTTTGATACTTGCACAGGGATGATAATGTAACTCACCCAGGTCCTTTACTGACTGCAGAGTTACTGGGGATCAGCTTTAATTGAAAACTTAACATGATGGTGTTACATCTCCTTCTCATAGACATGTTTTGCCTGTCATGGGTACTTTTCCTACAGAGGCAACTACAGCATTGCATTTAGAAAGAAACCTGCCACAGCTTAGCAAGCCTTTCTTGTCTTGAACATCCCTATAGGTGTCTGCCTTCTGCATAGAGGATCAGGATCTGGTTAAGTAACACTCATTTTTGTTAGTGAAAATGTCACTCAAGTTACTATGAGGTTGACATTCTTATCAAGAAATTTGTTTATAAGTGGGTAGTGATGTGTGGAAGGAATGCTGTACTGATGTCTCCTGGTCTGGTGTCTGGAGTGCTTGTATATTTTGAGACCCCTAATCAAGAAATGTTTTTCTTTTACCCCCACTTCACTTTCTGACTTTACTTTCCTATCTGAGGGTCACTAAAAATAACAGATTCGTGCACAAAGACGAGAGGCATTAGCCCGATGATATGGCTTTCCACCACTGATACCCCAGAGCTTTAGAGCAGTGTTGTTGAACAGGGCTTCTGCAGTGATAAACATGCTGTATATCTGTGTCACCTAACTTGGTCACCACTAGCCACATGACATCATTGAGTGCTTAAGACACAGCTATGAGAGTGAGTAGACGCATCTTAAGTAAAAGTTTAGGTCCTTCAACATAAACCACATGTGGCCAGTGGCTACCACATTAGACAACTAGCAATGGAAGCCAGATTAGATAAAGAAGAAATTTTTGAATACAACTTGCAAAGAGAGCTACTCCAACTTCACTCAGGTCTTTGATGTCCACACAAGACTATCCTGGTCCTGCCATTGACAACTTGCTGATAGCTTTGGGATCTGGTTGGTGTGGAGATAGGTAGGGGAGAGGGAACCAGATCTGTAAAACACCTGCAGCTAAAATGGATTCACCTTAGTTTCTACATACTCTGCCTAAAACCTGAACATCAGAGTCCTGCATACAAAGGAGAAAATGTAAGGAAAGAACCAATATTATTTAATGATCACTGTGTACCGGGTGCCCAGCTAACAGCTTTACATACATTGTCTCATGAATCCTTATGCACTCTATATAAAACTTGTTTAAGCTTTTTGCCAATGAAGAAATGGAGTTTCAGAGAGTTTACAAGCTTGTTCAGGGCACACAGCTAGTAAGAAGTAGAGCCAAGATTAGAGCTCAAGTGGGTGTGAATCCAAACTTGTTACCTCCACATGCAGTGCTCACAGCTGGACACATGTGCTTGGAACTACCCAAGAAGTAGAAGACCTCCAGGTGAGTATTGGAGAGAGGGTGGATATAGGAGTCAGCTTTTGTTACTGCAATAAAATGCCTGAGATAAATTAACTTTAGAAAGAGAAAAACATTTATTTAGCTCAGTTTCAGAGATTCAATTTCAAGATTGGGTGGTCCCATTAGCCGAACATCTGGTAGAGACAGTGGATAGCAATGGGGTAGCATGTGGAGGAAGGGTCACATGGCCAGCCAGGAGGCAGAAAGTCTGTGTCCCATTCACATTCTGTAACTGACCCGCTTGAGAGAACTATCTTCCAAGGGCACACCTGCATCGTCCTAAGGACCCCCAACGAGGTCCACCTCCTAAACACCATAATCTGTTGAAGTGTCCACCTTCGGACTACTGCTAACTTAGGACTTTGCGGTTTGAAGTTCTGCATGAGTTCAGAAGCCAAATTGTGTTCATACCATAGCAGTGGAGGTAATGACTCTAATTCTGTGTGTGTGCACATGTCCTTAACAGCAGAAGCTGCATCTGTGTTCCTCGCTCCTGTCCTCTCCCACCTGATCTCTTTCCCTACCACTTTAGTTATGTTGATAACAAATTATCCATTCCTAGAAGCATAGCTGTGAGTTATTTAGAATATGTGTAATTGATTATTTGATTAAATTACTCAAGAAACTGAGACAAATTCCAGCATCTTAGCTACTATCTAGGCAAAAATCTCAAATCACCTGGTACATATATACACTTATTACTTATATATACACACTTAAATATTTCATGTATATGTGTATGCTTGTGTGTATAATAGATTATCTATAATCATTTACTCAAACATCTCCCAAGGCATAACAACTGCCTGCCTACTTTCTCACATGTCTCCTACATATATGAAACTTATTCCACTTCTGTATTATTTCCCAAAATTATATTACTAAGAATAATAGTAGACCTCATGAAAAACAATTCACCTATAATCCTACTCTAACAAATCATTGGTTGTATTTTCCTTCAAGTCCTCATTCATCAAATTTTACATCGTTATAACCATACTTGTTCACATTCAAATATTCTACCATTTTATTTCACTTCATGCCGTGAGCAGTTTTCTGTGTATTTTCATGATTGTGGTTTTATTGTCTGTAGATTAGTCCATGAAGTTGATATACCATTATTTCTCCAACTCTGCCATTTACTGTCTGGAGTCTGTTTCAAAACGAACTTTGTGATATTTTCAACTTCTAGTACCCCTGACTGGCAGTCTCAAACCTGTATGTCCTCATATCCCCTATGAATATGGTTTTTAATGTCCTACGGAATTCCTAACTGCATAGTCCCACCAATTTTCAAAAGCTTTTCACACATGTGGCTTTTACTTTTCAAGTGTAGCATTTTCAGGAGTAATGGCTGATGCGTTGCATTATAATTGTCCTCCCAGACACTGGGCACTAATGCATGCCCAAAGCCTTCTGAGTTCTGCATACTCTAGAAAGCCAACTCAGCATCTGGTTGCCTGGCTACTTGTACTGCGCATGACACAGATTTTCAGCATCCCTTACCTCAAATATCACTCTGCTTCAAATGTGTGCACTGACATGTTTGTCCCTCTTCTAAAGTTAGCTGAAGTTCGTCTTGAAGAAAGCAATTCAAATGAATCACAGATTATCAGGTTAATATCAGGCTGCACTGGGGACCATGAACAGTGAGGTCAAGATAAGCCCCAGGGCGTCTCCCCAGAGGACTTAATTCTAGGCCATGGGAACGTTTTATCTTCTAATAAAAGCTGGACTCTAAATGCTGCCTTGGATGCCGACTTCCTACTCTGTTGGAAGGCAGTGACAAAGCTTTTTATCTGCTTGGTAGAGTTTCTCTCATGGAATTCTGCATCCCTATCTTTGTGTTTGCTGTTGGTGAGTGAAGTGTTTCAGAGCTTTGTGGAGCAAAGCTATCCATGCTACATTACTTTGGCTTATAAATTGGGCTTAACCATTAGCATCCTCTTCCAGTGTGTGTCTTAAATAAAGCTTTCATTTGGTGTAGAGGTAAAACTGCTGGTTAGGATGCCTCTATCCCTTATCTGAGTGCCTAGGCTAGAGCCCTTGCTCCCCCTCTGGATTCCAACCTTCTGTTAATGCAGATCCTGAGTTCCCTGCTCCCAGCTTCAGCTTGGCCCAGCCCCACAGTTGGGGCCTGTTAGTGGATGAACCAGTGAATGGGAGGTCTGTCTGTCTCTTTCTCCCTCATGAAGAACCAGTGAACAGGAGGTGTGTCACTCACTCTCTCGCTCATGCTCTCTCTCTGCCTCTCAATTTTTTTTTTTAAAAGTGTGTAGCTATACTCCAGAAAAAATAAATATAACACAGCATCCCAAAAAACTATGGAACTAATAGAAGAATCAGTACAAGAAAGACTAAGATACCAATAATAATATCAAGGCAATTAGTCCAAATGACATAGTAGGTTCCATGGAGAATGTCTTTAAGAAAAAAACAGATTCTAGAGAGGGTTTTCAAAAATTTCGTGAAAATGCATATTATGAAAAAATAATACATGGATTTCAAAAATAGTTTGTACCAAAATAACAACACTTAATTTAATTTTCCACAGATATTTGAAGCATTATGCAAACTTAGACATACAACTTGAGCATTTTTTAAAAAGATTTTATTTATTTATTTGAGAGGTAGAGTTATAGACAGTGAGAGGGAGAGACAGAGGTCTTCCTTCCGTTGGTTCACTCCCCAGATGGCCGCAACGGCCAGAGCTGCGTCACTCCAAAGCCAGGAGCCAGGTGCTTCTTCCCGGTCTCCCATGCGGGTGCAGGGACCCAAGTACTTGGGCCATCTTCTACTGCTTTCCCAGGCCACAGCAGAGAGCTGGATTGGAAAAGGAGCAGCTGGGACTAGAACCGGCGCCTATATGGAATACCGGCACCGCAGGCCGAGGATTTACCTACTGTGCCACAGTGCTGGTCCCATACTAGAATATTTTTTATCATAGCTTCTGGTATGTTTCTTCTATCAAGAAAAGTGGTTAGTGGGGCCAGCGTTGTGGTGTAGTAGGTAAAGCCACTGCCTACAACACTGGTATTCCATGTGGGCACTGGTTCAAGTCCCACCTGCTCCACTTCTGATCCAGCTCCCTACTAATGTGCCTGGGAAAGCAGAGGATGATGGACCAATTGCTTAGACCCCTGTACCCATGTGGGAGACCCAGAAGAAGCTCCTGGCTCTTTGCTTCAGTCTGGCCCAGCCCTAGCTGTTGCGACCAATTTGAGAGAGAATGAGCCAGCGGAAGATCTCTCTCTCACTCCCTCTCGCTCTCAATTTGTCTCTCCCTGATTGTGCCTTTCAAATAAATAAATCTTTGAAAAGAAAAGCGGTTAGGAAACCAAGCCATATAGAGATTATACTATTGAATATAAGTATTCAATATAATATAAATATTCAAGTTCAATCTTAAAATGATTATGCTTTTGAACTTGTGAAAAAAAAATTTTTATTTTGGTGATATTACCAATAGAATTGAGGAGAGAAAAATTATAAGAAGTATGTTGAATTTTAGTACAAATTAAAGACTATGTAAATAAATCAAGAATAGTGTATATCTGAATTTTTAGAGAAATAATTATAACCCAGAAGAACTGAAAACAGAAATAAAGACCATTATTTCTTGAAAATGGGACAAGCGTAAGGGGCAGTAGTAAGACAGATGTTTACTTTGTATATTGTGCATTCTGTTCTAACTTCCCAACATGTGCACAGTACTTTCACAAATTATAAACCAAAGATTGATTTCCTGTATAGAATGAATTGGAAGAAAGATCTGGACTTTTAGAAGTTATTGCGTTCATCTACATTCTAGGTAATAAGAATCTGGTTGAAACTAAAAGAATGAGAGAAGCCATTAGAGAAGAATTGGTAGGATTTGGTGGTTGGGTAATATTTGAACAAGGGGTTAAAGAAAAGGGGGAACAAACCAAAGATGTATAATATTTTCAGACTCAATCTAAATTGAAGCTATTGGAGTGGAAGTTGTGAGTCAAGTGAGTTAAGTCCTCAATTAGAATGAGGGCAGTGAGTTAAGTCCTCAATTAGAATGCCATCCCATATCAGAGTGCTAGTTCCAGGCCCTGCTACTCTGCTACCAATCCAGCTTCCTGTTAATGCATCCTGGGAGGGAGCAGATGATGCATAAAACACTTGGGTCCCGGGCCAGTGCCGTGGCTCACTTGGTAAATCCTCCACCTGCAGTGCCGGCATCCCATATGGGCGCTGGGTTCTAGTCCCGGTTGCTCCTCTTCCAGTCCAGCTCTCTGCTGTGGCCCGGGAGTGTAGTGGAGGATGGCCCAAGTGCTTGGGCCCTGCACCCGCTTGGGAGACCAGGAGGAAGCACCTGGCTCCTGCCTTCAGATCGGCGCAGCTCCAGCCATAGCAGCCATTTGGGGGGTGAACCAACGGAAGGAAGACCTTTCTCTCTGTCTCACTCTCTCACTGTCTAATTTTGCCTGTCAAATAATAAAAAAAAACCACTTGGGTCCCTGCTACCCATGTGGAAGGCCAGTCCCAGGCTCCTGGTTTGGCCTGACCTCGCCTGGGCTGTTGTGGGCATTTGAGGAGTAAACCAGCAGATGGAAAATCTTTCTTTCTCTCTGTGTCAATCTGTCTTTCAAGTCGAGAAAAATTAATATGTATGTAATTGAAGCTATTGATAAAATGACCCTAGGATGACAAGCATTTTATACAAATTTTTTTTTAAAAGATTTATTTATTTAAAAAGCAGAGTTACAGAGAGGCAGAATGAAAGGGAGGTCTTCCATCTAATGGTTCACTCCTCAAATGGCCACAGCATCCAAGGCTGAGCCAGACAGAAGCCTCCTGGCTTCTCAGGAGCCCAGCAGCTTCATCCTGGTCTCCCAAGTGGGTACAGGGTCCTGAGCACCTGGACCATCTCCTAGTGCTTTCCCAGGTGCAATAGCAGGGAGCTGGATCAGAAGTAGAGCAGCCAGGATTAGAACCAGTACCCCTATGGGATGCCAGCACTGCAGGCAGCAGCTTAACCCACTGTGCCACAGTGCCAGCCCCACAAATAAACATATTTCAGTTCTACTGACCAGTATAGTTTACTTTTCCTTGACAAACAATAGTAAGGATTCCAAGATTAATAAAATGTATCAAGAGTATCTGCAGAACAGGATCCAAAAGTTCATTTATGCTCCAGTCCTCATTTTTTTTTTTTAGCACAAATCCTTTTTTAAAATTTTTGTTTCTTTTATTTATTTAAAGGGAGAGACAAAGAGAGCTGCCATCTGCTGGTTCACTCCCCACATACATACAACAGCCAGGGCTGAGCCCGGCTGAAGCCAGGGCCTAGGTCATGCTGATGCCCGGAGCCAAGAACTCAATTCAGATCTCCCGCCTGGGGGGGAGAGAATCCAGGATACATGTTAGCAGAAAACTAGAATGGAAAGAAGGACTCAAATCCAAGAACCCTGACAGGGGAGGCAGGTGTCCCAAGTGGTGGCTTCAGCACTGTGCCAAACACCCACTCCCACTTTCCATTTTGAAAACAGTTATAATCGTGCAGAAAACCTGGCTCTCGCATTTGCCTACTGATATTCAAAGGGAATCAGAAAAAGATCTTCTCAGCCAATTTAGAGTCTTCCTTAACACCACAGACACGACTGAGGGTGGCAACACCTCTCCTAGTAACAGGGGAAGTTCCCGCCAGGTAACATCAGTGTTAAGCTCTCTGAGGGGACCGACTGGTTGCTTGTTTTAGTTTGTTGATGCGTTTCTCCTCCTTGCTGTCAGTGCCTACTTTGATGCATTTATAGGATGGAAATAAAATGATTCTTCTGCTTGGAAGATGGGAGTGGAGAAATTAAAACATGAAAAGTGACATAGGCTAACTATAAATCTTCAGACTGCGTAGCTAAGGAACGTTATGGGGTTATTCTGAAGTCTCTCTTGATGAAAGCCAGCTTCTCACCTTGGTGAGTGCTAGCAGAGCCGTATGTCTCTGCCTGATGGGAATGTCCTTTATGGAGTGTTTGTCAGCACGTGACGGAAGCTTGGGTTTGCAGCTGGTTCATAACTGCTGTGCAGTGTGTTGGCTGTGCTCCACAGCACTGGGTCCAGACTTCGGGAACTCTTCTCAAGTGCTATGAATGTGGGAGGAGGCCACTTGTGGAACGATTGGCTTTGCCCGGAGTTGAGTGTTTCGCGTGCAGGATGTGAAGCTGCTGTTCCGCGGGCCGTGTCCAGATGGAAGGGGCTGGCCAGAGAAACTGTTCTGAGACTTGTCACCCAGGCTCAGAAAGCACCCTCTGTGGGACTGCGGCTGTCCTAAGCATCAGTAGACAACAGCAACACTCTAATTCTTTACTTCTTTTATCCGACAGTTCCCTATGAATTTTAGGCTATTTTAGTACACTGAAAACCTCATGATTCTGAAATTACTGACGTAATCTGATTACAATCAAAGCAATTATAAAGTTCAGTTGTGATAGCTCAATGTTCCCGGCTCTCTCTCCTGCTTCCTAATGGACAGGAGCTCACAGGATGTAACATTTATATCATTATAATTAACATTTATATCATTATAATTAACATTATAACATAAATAAATTAACATTAACATAAATAATATAACATAAATAATTAATATTAACATAAATAAATGTTAACATTTATATCATTATAATTCGTCTAAGTACATTAGTATCCTCTTCCTAACTTTTAATTATTTTTTTACAAAAAAGATTTTAAGAGTTAGAGGAAAGAGATATCTTTCATTAGTTGGTTCATGGTTCACTCCCCAAATGGCTACAACAGCTAGGGCTGGGCCAGGCTGAAGCCAAGAGCCTGGAACTCCATCTGGTTCTCCCACATGGGTTGCAGGGGCCCAAGTACTTGAGTCACCTTCCAGTGCTTTCCTGGGTGCATTAGCAGGGAGCTGGATCAGAAGTGGAGCCGCTGGGATTCCAACCAGCACTCAATGTGGGATGCCAGCAATCAGTCAGTGGCTTAACCTGCTGTGCTACAAAGTGGGTCACCACTTTTAATCTTTTTTAATGTGCTTATTAGGGAGGGAGGGAGGAGAGAGAGAGAGGGAGGAGGCAGAGAGAGGGGAAGAGAGGGGGGAGGGAGGGGAGGAGAGGGGGAGGGGGAGAGAGAACTCCCACCTGCTGGTTCACTCCCCAAATGCCCACAAAAGCCCAAGGCTGAGCCTGGCTAAGTCTTGGGAGCTGGGAACACAATCCAGGTCTCCCATGTGGGTGGCAGGAACCCAGTTACTTGAACTGTCACCACTGCCTCTGAGAGTGAACATGAGCAAGAAACTGGAGTCAGGAGCCAAAGCTGGGTATCAAACGCAGGCGCTCTGATGTGTGACATACGTGTTTTTGTTGTTTTGTTTTTTCGGATTTTTTTTTATATATGTAAAGCTTTTATTTAAAGAATATAAATTTCCAAAGTACAGTTTATGGATTACAATGGCTCCCCCCCCCATAACTTCCCTCCCACCCGCCACCCTCCCCTTTCCCGCTCCCTCTCCCCTTGCATTCATATCAAGATTCATTTTCAATTCTCTTTATACACAGAAGATCAGTTTAGTACATATTACGTAAAGATTTCAATAGTTTGCCCTCACATAGAGACACAAAGTGAAAATACTGTTGGAGTGCTAGTTATAGTATTAATTCACAATGTACAGCACATTAAGGACAGAGATCCTACATGATTTTTTTGATTAATTATGCAATTTCCAATTTAACACCAAGATTTTTTAATCATTTGCAATTATCTTTATATACAGAAGATCGATTCAGTATATACCATGTAAAGATTTCATCAGTTTGCACCCACACAGAAACACAAAGTGTAAAAATACTGTTTCAGTACGAGTTATAGCATTACTTCACATTGGATAACACATTAAGGACAGATCCCTCATGAGACGTAAGTACACAGTGACTCCTGATGTTGATTTAACAATTTGACACTCTTGTTTATGGCATCAGTAATCTCCCTAGGCTCTAGTCATGAGTTGCCGAGGCTATGGAAGCCTTTAGGGTTCGCCGACTTCGATCTTATTCCGACAGGGTCATAGTCAAAGTGGAAGTTCTCTCCTCCCTTCAGAGAAAGGTACCTCCTTCTTTGATGGCCCCATTCATTTCACTGGGATCTCACTCGCAGAGATCTTTCATTTAGGTCTTTTTTTTTTCCAGAGTGTCTTGGCTTTCCATGCCTAAAATATTCTCATGGGCTCTTGAGCCAGATCCGAATGCCTTAAGGGCTGATTCTGAGGCCAGAGTGCTATTTAGGACATCTGCCATTCTATGAGTCTGCTGTGTATCTCGCTTCCCATGTTGGACACATGCGTTTTTAACAAGCATCTTAACCACTAGGCTAAACACCCACCGCTTCCCAAGTATTTACTGAAGCTGAAGTTATTTTCAAATGGTAGCTTACAGATCTAGCAGTACCACTGAACATAGTGCAGTTGAATAATTGGATGGAAGAGTCTGTTTCTATGAAAATGTTAATGGCAGATTCAAAATAGGAAGCTTGACAGGACCTTCTCTTTGTGTATCACACACAGAGGGAGCCTCTGCTGCTTCTGCTCTCAGGGCCACAGTAACATTCCAGGTGAGGAGGTACCCTAATTAACCCCACACTCACCACACATAAAGACCAATGGGGTCTTTATGATATGGGCCTGTATACTTTCATTTTTATTCCAGGCTCTTGCCCCCCAGAAAGAATTCTAAACAGAGGCATATAGAGTGCACATGTGAGAAGAGGATTTATTTAAAAGTGAGAGAATAAACATACAACCCTGTGTGAGTGTGGGCTGCCCCACACAGAGAAATACCTATCATGAGTTAGGCCACAGGGTTGCCCGAGTGAGTGAGTGAGTGAGTGTGTGTGTGTGAGAAAGAGAGAGAGGGAGGGAGGGAGGGACAGACGTGTGGAAGAAAGAGAGAAAACCCAAGCAGCATCTCCAAATGTGGTCCATGTTAAAAAGCGACCTCTCCCCCATTCTCAGCCTCTCTTATTGGGTGGAGGGTGGTGCCTTAATTGAATGAACAAACAAGTATGCATAAAGCTTCCTGGGATTTTTATGACACTGCCATGTGCAACTTAAATCCCATGTGGTCATCATGGTGTTGCCTCCTTCTGGTCCCGGATGAAACACAGGTGCATCCTGGGAAGGTTGACCGTTAAAGACATTACAAGGCTGGCGAGGGTTCCTGTTCACCTAGACCTGACTATCCCCATCCTTAGTAAAACCATGTTAGATATATTGCAAAGGGCTACCAGTACTAAAAGTAAAATTTGGAATTTTTATCCTGAAGCTGATACGGAGTTACTGAAGACATTTTAATGAGAGAAGAGGGAAGATGGATCTGGGGTGTGAAACCTTGGATTCCTTGAGAAGTAGGAGAATCAGGAAGCAAGGGAACTACTCTAGAGAGACCCCCGAGGTGGGCCTGGGGAGTCTATCTGAAGTGGAATGTGAGTTGAGGGAGAAGAAATGGAGGGAGATAGATGCTCAGGGTCACTGTGAAATGAACAGGTAGGGTGGCTGAGTCAGAGAGACAGGAGGGAAGAAAAAGGGCTCTGGAGGAGTCAGAACTCAGTGCTGGGTATGAGTCCTGCTCAAGCAGGAGATCTGGAACAGGAGCCAAGTAGGGGAGCAGCTTCCTCGTGAAATGCATTGTCCAAGCCAATGGCGCCAACCTAATTTCTGCTTCTGCCTCTGGTCTGCTCACTCAGTGAGAGAATGCAGTGATGAATATAGACAGCACACCACATTTTTACAAGGTGCTTCTGGAAACCTGAATAGAGACGCAATTTTTAGAGTTGCTGTCATGGCAACGCTCCCCCAGAAAACCCAGCACCGCCAGCCCAGGCTGCCTGTTTCTGTCCGCTGATGTTTCTGTCGCTTCCACATGGGGTCAGGTTTGTTCTTCTGCCCTCCCCAGAAGCGTTTGTTAGGTCTGCAGAAAACAAAAATGATCTTGTCCTAAATCCTTCTCCTGCATCTGCATCCTGCTATTCCTGTCCACGGTGACCTGGGAACCTCTGTTCCTGGGCTTGGGTACCTCTCAGAGTTTCAGATATAAAGTGGAGAAGCTTACTTTGGGGGTGGCTAGGGATAGGAGAGAGGGCAGCGCCCTGATCAGGGGTACTCAAGCCCCTAATTCAAATCTCCAACCGGTCACATTGTCTTGTGGCTTCTGGCATGAAGTTTAGGTTCTAAGGTTTTAAAGGATCTTATCATTTTGATATTTAAAAGACAGATTTTTGAGATTCACAAATTTATATTCTTCAGGTTTGTCTTTCTGTTATGGACTTACAAGTGTATTTTGAAACTCAGTACTTGAACATTGATTTTTCTCCTCCTCCATTTCTGCCATATGTCTCCTCTTGACTGGAATGTGTTCTTTTTGGAGTGTTTGTACAATGCATAACATAAGCATGAGTTTGCAACTGTTTCACAATCACATGCTGAAGAATGGAGGAATAGGCAGGTAGATCTGGGTGTGGATGGCAGAAAGTATTTTCCAAAGATGCCTGTCACATTATCTCCCATCCCCCCATTTTTTTTTTTTTTGGTAACATGAAATTGACATTTCTCCCATTCAAGGATATCAAGAGGAGTAAGATCCCTTTCACTTGAATCTGGGTGGACCTTTGGGGTTACCTTGCCCAGGTGTGGTGTCTATAATGCCCTGTGACTTCCAAAATCAGGCTTTAAACAGCTTACGCTTCTGCCTGCTCTTTAGGAATGATTGTTCTTAGAACCCAGTTGCCATGCTGTGGGGGAGCCAAGGCAGAGAGGTGTTGTGTAGGTGTTCCAACCACAGCCCCAGCTGTGGTCCTAAACAAAAGGCAACATCAGCCAGCAATTACGAAATAGAGGAAGCCTTCAAGATACAGTCAGTAGCTAGTCACCTTTTGACGACAGCTGCATGAGAGACCATGAGAAAGAACCACCTAGCTGAACCCAGTCAGCTAGAATGACATGAGATATTAACAAAATGATTGCTCTTGCTTCAGTCCACTCAGTTTTGGAGTGATTCATTATACAGCAATAGAGCCAATGAATGTTGCTGTTATCTATTACTGCATAAAAGACTACCCCAAACGTATTTACTTAAAATAACCATCTTGTTACACCTCATGTTCTGTGGATTAGGAATCCAGGAAGGTCTCCGTTAGACAGTTTGTTCCCAATCCATGTTTCCATATAGTGACATCTGTTGGGGCTAGAACTAGAGGATGCTTCCCTGTTCACATCTTTGGATCTAGTTCCCTGTGGTCCCTCCCTCTCCCTTCCTCTCACTCTTCATGGAGTTCTCCACATGGCTTGTACTTCCAACAGCTTGCTGGTCCCAAAGTAATTGAATGCCTTAAAGACAGTTAACTTTTGAGAAATGGAGGCAGAAGTTCCAGTCATTGGAAGGTCTAGGTCAAGAGTTTGGTTGGCATCATTTCTGCCAAAATCTATGGATCAAAACTATCATAGAGATAGAGAGGAGAAGGAAGTCCAGCTTCTTCAAGAGAAGAGTGGCAAAAATGTATCATCACAAAGGGTGTGGTGGGAATCTAGACTTACATCTCATAATGTTACCTTTGTAATTTGTTGTCCCTATTTCATAGATAAAGAAGCTGGGACTAAAAAAAATAAATAATTTGACCAGAGTTACACAACTTGTAAGTACCAGCATCTGGATTCAAATCCATGTTTGTATTAATGCAAACCATGAAGTCTTACCACTTTACAACCATTTTCTTCTGGGCAAAATATAGTAAAAATGCAGTTTACACTTAATTGTAAAAGGCCATCTTTAATGAGGAGACATCAATCCTCTCCTCCCCCACCACACACACATATACATTGTAGCTCCAGTTTAGAAAATCCTGGAGGGGCCAGCATTGTGGTGCAGCAGCTTAAGCTGTCACCTGCAATGCTGGCATCTCACATCAGGGTGATTGCTCAAGTCCTGGCTGCTCTGTTTCCCATTCAGCTCCTGCTAATATGCCTGGGAAAGCAGCAGAAGATGACCCAAGTCTTTGGGCCCCTGTTACACATGTGGGAGACCCAGATATAGTTCCAGACTCTTGACTTTGGCCTGGCTCAGCCCACGTCATTCCAGCCACGTGGGTAGTGAACCAGTGGAGGGAAGATTTTCTCTCTGTCTCTCTCTCTCTCTCTCTCTCCCCGTGTGTGTGTGTGTGTGTGTGTGTGTGTGTGTTTCTATATCTCTGTCACTCTGCCTTTCAAATAAAATTAATATCTAAAATAAATAAAATTCTGAAAAAATACTCTCCTTGGCCTGGTTTGGGTTGTAGGCCCATCCGTGAACACTCCTTGAGGCCAGGAGGATGAAGTATCATAACTGGCAAGTTCTGCTGGAACCACAAGGTTTGAAGAAATATTTCCCAGAAGAAGGAGGAGCAGAAAAAATAACATATACATATTGTTTGTGCTGCATGGCCTTACCTCTCTTTTCTAAGGATTCATTTGCATCCCTAAAGGCTGCTAGGCCCCTCCCTGGAGACACTGGTCTTGCTTGCTGGGGGAGGAAGAGTCTGAAGTCAGGCTATGAATTGATTCTAAACCAACCAGCTATTAACTCCTTGTGTCTAAGCACATGTTAGGAGTAAGATGCCTTTGGATTTCTTTAGGGTTTCATTTCTTTTTATAAGTTATATGGAAACTTCTCAAAGGTGACCCATTATGTTTTTGCATGCTACACTCTGTAGTTGGACTATTCATGTTCACGTTCATTGATATTGTGTGCATGCACATTGAAGACATGAAGATTCTTAGCACTTCAAGCTCAAATTAAAACATTTCTAAGGAGGAAACAAACTATAAACTCCGGTTAAAAATTTCTGATGGAAACTTATTCTTACTTCATGATTTCCAGTTGCATTTTCTTTTCTAATGAAGTAAGCTGCTTTAATTTTCTTTTAAAACATTTTATTTGGATGAGGTCAGAAATTGGGGAATTTCTCTTCCATTACTCACAGTGCTTCCCAGCTGCTGGCCTCATGTGCCCTTGACACGCTGTAGGGGAGCCACCCGTGAGCCATCATTCTGCCGCTGTACACACTACTCCTCCCAGAGATCCCCAGGCTCAGGAGAGCCTTCCTCCTGGCATCCCTGGGGGCCCCTTGATGGCCTGACCTCTGAGTAGCTCTGAAACTGGAGGCACCTGATACCTGAAAGAACATGGTTTCCCTGGCTTCGTGTGCATACTGAGAACTCTTTGCTCAATTAAATCTGTTCATATCAAAGCCAAAAATAAAGCCCAATGGGTTAGCTGACTTTTTTTTAAATTTATTTTTTAGGGAATAGAATTTCATAAGCACAATTTTAGGAATATAGTTATTCTTCTCACCATATCAGCCCTCCCACCCACATTCCCACCTCTCCTCATCCTCCTCCTCCCCTTGCCAGTCCCATTCTCCACTAAGATTCATTTTCTTTTTTTTTTATTTTCATTTTTTTTGACAGGCAGAGTGGACAGTGAGAGAGACAGAGAGAAAGGTCTTCCTCTGCCGTTGGTTCACCCTTCAATGGCTGCCGCGGCCGGCGCACCGCGCTCATCCGATGGCAGGAGCCAGGTACTAGGTGCTTTTTCCTGGTCTCCCATGGGGTGCAGGGCCCAAGCACCTGGGCCATCCTCCACTGCACTCCCGGGCCACAGCAGAGGGCTGGCCTGGAAGAGGGGCAACCGGGACAGAATCCGGCACCCCGACCAGGTCTAGAACCCAGTGTGTCGGCGCCGCAAGGTGGAGGATTAGCCTGTTGAGCCACGGCGCCGGCCAAGATTCATTTTCAATTAACTTTGTACATAGAAGACCAACTCTACACTAAGTTAGGATTTCAACATTTTGCACACATACAAAATTTTGAGAACTAGTTTTACAGTTAACTCTTAATATAACTCATTGAAGACAGAGGTCTTACATGGGGAGTAAGTACACAGTGACTCCTGCTGTTAATTTAACAATTAACACTCGTATGTATGATGCCTGTGACTACCCAAGGCTCTTGATATGAGCAGCCTAGGCAATGGAAGCCTTTTGAGCCCACAAACTCCATCAGTATTTGGAAGAGGCCATAAGCAAAGTGTAAGTTCTCTCTTCCCTTCAGAGAAAAGTAATCCTTCTTTGCTGGCCACTTCTTTCCACTGGGGTCTTGTTCACAGAGATCCTTCATGTAGAACATTTTTTTTTTTGCCACAGTGTCTTGGCTTTCCATGCCTGAAATGCTCTCATGGGCTTTTCAGCCAGACCATGAAGGCTTAAGGGCTGATTCTGAGTGATTGTCATTCTATGAGTCTGCTGTGTGGACTGCTTCCCATGTTGGACATTCTCTCCTTTTTAATTCTATCTATTATTTTTACCAGGCACTTGATCCTATTTATATGATCTCTTAGGACCCTAAGGAAATCTTTTGAAAACTTCTGAGTCTTCTAGAAGATTATTTGTTAGTGGTACTGAGCCCATGGGTCCTTCTCTTTCCCTTAGGTTGTCCTACCTCATCACTTTAAGAAGATGAGTTTCATTTTAACATGAAAATAAAATAGGGGGAAACAAAGAAATTGTATACATTTGTCTTTAGACGAATTTTAGTGAAAACTCTCAAATAGGCCTTTCCATTGCTGGATGGTTGAATTAGAACAGTGTTGGCATAGTGAAAATTAAAGCATATTATAGTTTTGAATGAAAATTCAAAAAAAATGCCTTTGGTATTCTCTCCTTATAGAAAGTATCAAAAAAATGGACACTGCTAGTTGAAGCTGACTCAGAAATAAAATAATCTTTATAAATAAGAGTAAGAAAATAATTTTTCTACCAAATATACTGTATATGCCTACCTTTGCCACACTTCTTCCAAACACTCACTCCCACAAATGCTGCACTCATGCGAACCTCCCATCCCTCAGTCCTTTCTGTTCTGTGTGCCTGTAGCCTTTTCCTGGTTCCTCACTTCCTTGCCCCTGCACAGCATTGCTGTCCTGCCATTGCCTGCATGACAGCAATCTACATCATTTTAAATTTTTATTTATTTATTTGAAAGCCAGAGAGTTACAGAGAGGCAGAGAGAGAGAAAAAGTCTTCCATTGTTTGCGCGCTCCCCAGATGACTGCAACAGCCAGAGCTGGGCTGATTTTGAAGCCAGGAGCCAGGAGCTTCTTCCAGGTTTCCCATGTGGGAACAGAGGCCCAAGTGCCATCTTCCACTGCTTTCCCAGGCCATAACAGAGAGCTTGATTGGAAGTGGAGCAGCATGGACTCAAACCAGCGCCCATATGGGATCCCGGCACTGCAGCATCTTTATTGCCCCCACCCCGCTACACCACAGTGCTGGGGGCCCCATCAATCTACATTCCTTGGTCCATGTCCTTCTGCTCTCTCAGCCCTGTGACTACCTAATGCTGGATTCTGCATTCTTTCTCCCAAGTCTGTCAGATCCTAGTGGAAAGCAGTGTGAGTTAGAGAAGGAAAATGATGTCTTTGACATGTGGCAGGTGTGCTCATGCCCAACCCTGCTGGCAATCTGACTGAATTAACTGCCTGCCTCCTCTGACCCATGGGACGTAGGACAATCCCCTTATCATTCATTTCTGTAAGGATTAAAATACTTATGTAAAGCATAGTACTTGGCCCATAAAAATATGCAACTATTAGGTGTTGCTATTACTATGATTTGAGAATAGTCCACATCTGTGCCAACACTAACAGTACTGCTCATGAATGGTTTCTAACTTTGGTTTTAAGCAGAAGTCTTTACAACAACTTGTCATTGCCCTGCACATCGTGGTTCTTATCTGACTTCATCTCCTGCAGCTAGTGCCACTATCTCCCCAGAACAGACACACACATTTACTCTGCAGCAGGTACATCTGACTTCCTTATTACACTGCAGGGCCATTACACTGGCTGATTGCCTCCCTCCAGTCATTGATTAAATATCAGCTTCTCAGGATGTCTACACCGGCTACCCCATGTAAAACTACAGTGCCCCTCATCCGCATTTCTTGTCCTTTTCCTTGCTTTATTTTACCCTATAGCACTTACCACCATCAGACACCCTGTTTGTCTCCTCGTGTTACCAAATACATACACTCATAAGCTCAAGTGTAAATTCCATGAGGGCAGGGACTTTTGTCTCTCTTGTTCATTTCTGTATCTCCACTGCCTAGAATTGTTCCTGGCACATGGCAAGCGCTCAATAAAAATGTTCAGTGATTTGAATGTTACTACCATGGTGAAGTTTTTTCTAGTTTCCCCAGGTGTGATTACTTTTTTTATGTTCCTGTGATTCTTAATACATTCTTCAATTATAACATTTATCACTTTGTATTTTTATGGAAAACATATTTAAGCTCTTAAACTTAGCCAGATGGTATAATTCAAAAGCAAATTTTTATTTAATAGACTGAAACCTCACATTGCACAGAATTGATCAAATGATTAGAGAAATCCTAATGCTCTCTGAGTGTTTTCAAATTGCATTCACATCATTTCTGTGAGTTATTCCATATAATTAAATGCAAGCTTGTGAAAAACTAAGAAAAAGCAAATTGGAAAATAAGTTCCAACACACTAAGAAACCTTATGCAAGGGCATGCTCTGTGTCTATTCATTATGGATACCTTGCTATTTTGCTAGCAGAGGACATGGAAAATTCCACCTTCTGAAAATATCAATATAGCTATAAAGGTGGCAGATAATCTATAAGAATAAATCTAAAGATTTCAGTTGCATAGGTGGGTTTTGAAGCAAACTTTCTTTATGTGGGGATTGAGGAAACTTTTCTTTTTTAAAAAGATATTTTTATTTGAAGGGGACATAGAGAGGGAGGAAGGTGGGACACACATATAGTGACAGAGACAGAGAAACGAACCATTCATTGATTTGCTCCTCAAATGCCTGCAACAGTTGGACTGGGCCAGGTCAAAGGCAAGAGCTAGAAACTCCATCTGGGTCTCCCACAATGTGGCAGGAACTCTCATACTGGTGCCATCATCTGCTTCATAATGTTTTCACCAGATCCAGAGGAAGAACTAATAAAACCTTCATATGCCTCTAGGTTAAAGGTAGTGAGCAATTGAGCAATCTCAAATACATTTCTATTCTATTGATGCAATCTGAAGGCTAGCAACACTTGGCTGGTCAGTCACATATTTATTCACTGTTATCATTTTAGGCATGGGACATATTTTAAGCCATTGATTGATAACCAGAACCTGTCATTCCTTACTGGAAAATATCTTAGGACAAGACACATGGGAGAAATGACTTCTCCCAAGGCAGCAGAGGTGACTGCTAAGTGGAATCTTCTGTCTGTATTCAGAGGTGATAACGATCTAAGGAAGCCCCAGAGTAAGGTGGTGTGACAGCTGTGAATGCTTTTGACAGCGGTGATTATCAGCTTCAAGGAACACATTTTAACCTGGAAAAGACATTTGTGATGAGCAGGTGCTTCTGGGATGGAATCAGAACTGGCATCCATTCCTGGTTAGTAAATTCATCTTTTCTGATATTGTATTTGAATTTCTCAAATCCAAGGCAATGCAAAAAAAATCTCCACTCTAGATAAACTGTACATATGGGAGAAGTAAAAAGACAACAATTTCTGCCAATAGGCAATTACTGATTCTCCCTATCCTATGTCCTAAGAGAAACATGACTGTGCTATAACGTAGAAACTCTGTGAAAATGCTATGAATGAAATTCTGAGGTGAAACCCAGTTCTATCTTCCGTGACTGAACCTGTATGCTCTGACCTGTAGATTGTTTCCTTGCTGCTCATTATTTTCATGCCCCTGTCTCTGTGTCTTTTGGGCCTGTCTTAGAAATCCTGCTCACCAAACTTGTATTTCATTTTAAAGATATATAAAGAGGCCAGCACTGTGGCATAGTGGGTAAAGCAGCCGCCTGCAGTGCCAGAATCCCATATGGGTGCTGGTTCAAGTCTTGGCTGTTCCACTTCCAATCCAGCTCTCTGCTATGGCCTGGGAAAGCAGTGGAAGATGGCCCAACTCCTTGGGCCCCTGCACCCACTTGGGAGAACTGGAAGAGACTCCTGGCTTCAGATCAGTGCAGCTCCAGCCATTGTGGCCAATTGGGAAGTGAACCAGTGGATGGAAGATCGATATCTCTCTCTCTCTCTCTCTCTCTCTCTCTCTCTCTCTCTGCCTCTCCTTCTCTCTCTCTCTCTAACTCTGCCTTTAAAATAAATAAATAAATCTTTAAAAAATGAAATAAAGATACACACACATACACACGTATGTATTTGAAAGAGTGACAGAGAGGGAAAGACAGAGAGAACCATCTCCCATTCACTGATTCACTTCTTAAATAGCTGCAATGGCCAGGGCAGGGCCAGGCCAAAGCTATTAGTCAGAAACTCCATCTGGGTGTCTTTCCTGTGGATGGTAGGGGCCCAAGTAACTGAGCCATCTTCTGCTGCCTTCCCAAGTGGATTAGCAGAGAGCTGGGTTGAAAATGGAGCAGCCAGGACTCGAACCAGCACCCTGTTATTTGAGGCTGGTGTCACGGGTGGCAGGTTCCCTTGCTATTCCACAATGTTGGCCCTGGAACATGCCTTTTAAGTAATTGTTTTCCTTTCTTGTTGGAGGGTTTGGGGGAGTGACTCCTGATCCCACTAGTTTAATAGGATTAGTTTATCTGATGGGTAACAAAGGCTCATTAATTAATAGCTTGCCCCCTTCAAATTTGCTGGGAGCTTCTCAGTGCAAATACTTATTGATTCCTGTGGCTAATAGCACATGCATATACATATACACATATACATACATTTACAGATGTACATATATACATACATGCAGATATCCATTGCTTTAGTGTCTCTCCTTTCCTTGAATATCTTGATTTTACCAGAAAATGCATAATTTTTACAAAGAATTACAGCTTTTTTATTTGTTGAAAGATTTCTTTATTTTCTTCTATAACCATTGATGGGTCTGATCTGAAATCCAGACTCTGACAGTGTCTTCCAGAACACCATCTAGTGAAAACCTCTCTTCCCTGTTCTGACTCAGACTTTCCATATGGCCCTAGAGACTTCTCCCCTGTGGGACTGCTTCTCCTGGGACTACTGAAACGGCTCCCTTTTGTGATTTGGCCCCCTGAGGCCAAATCTCACAGTTTCCTTTGACAGGTTCTCGCTTTATCAGTCTCAGTCTTTAATGTGTTCCATCCCAGGTCTTCTCTTTGACCACGAGTGACAATAACAACAGCTTCACTGATGGCCTATGCAACAATTTCCTCCAAATATCTTGTAAGATCAAGACCCATGTGTTTTCTTATCCAGCAAATACTTCAGGAGTACTTCACACACCTTGTGTATGAGCCCGGTGACCACTAGGATACCCTTTAGGTACTTGTCTGTGTTCAAAACACATTATGAGAAACTTTCTTCCAAAAGAATGCTTTAATCTGTATTTCTTAGCTTGATAAATGATACAGTTATCCACTTGGGTACCCAAGCGATAAATGTGGGATTCATTTGCAGTGTCTTTTTCTCCTTCATTACCCACCCTTAACTCCTATCCATGACCACGCTCTATCTGGTTCGTCACCAGAACCTCTGAGTATCTCAAATTTGTGCTTTTTAGAAGATTTATTTAGTTATTTGAAAGACAGTTACAGAGATGGAGAGACAGAGATTGTCCATTTGCTGTTTTACTCCCCAAATGGCCACAGTGGTTGGGTCCAAGCTGAAGCCAGGAGCCTGGAACTCTATCCAGGTCTCCCACTTGGGTGGCAGGAGCCCAAGCACTTGGGCCATCTGCTCCTGCTTTCCCAGATGCCTTAACAGGGAGCTGGATCAGAAATGGAGTAGCTGGGACTGGAACTGGTACTCTTGTGGGATTCTGGCCTTACAACCTGCTGCGCCATGTCGGTCCCAAATTTGTGCTTTCTTCTACAACTGCTTTGGGTCTTCATTAGTTTGACTCATTTTTATCTTATCCAATTTGTGAATCCTCCAAGTTACTGCCAGCACCAGAGCTTCTTGAAATGTAGATTTCACCAATGACTTCCCTTCCTGCAGCACTTCATGGTTCTAGATCACCTTCAGAATTTAGCTCAAGCTCTTTAGCTTGGCCATAAGACCTCCCTGCCCCTTGGTCTTTGCCCCATTTCTTGCCACTCTATACTCTTCTTTCTGCCCATCCTATACAACTGCTGTTTCCCAGAAATGTTGTACCCTTTCCTACTTCTACACCTAAGACTATCTGCCAGAAAAGCCCTTCATCTTCCCCCTACACTGTCCTTCCTCCTCTAAGTAACCACATAGCCTACTGGCTAAGCACGTGACCCCTGGGGCCAAGACACCTTGGTATCCATTCTTGGACAAGTTGCTTTGCCTCTTTGAGCCTTCATTTTCTCATTAGAATTAAGGGAATCAAATCAAATACTTGTTAAATGAATAAATGAATGAATGAATGAATGATGTATTTATTTAGTGCCACTACCTGCCAGGTCATGTTCTAGGACCTGTACATACAGCCATGAACACAATAGTTGAAGCCCCTACTCCATCAGGCATTATATTTTGTAAGGTGCATCAGAAATGCATGGTGAAGTTTTTTCTAGTTTCCCCAGGCGTGATTACTTTTTTTTTTTTTTTGACAGGCAGAGTGGACAGTGAGAGAGAGACAGAGAGAAAGGTCTTCCTTTGCCGTTGGTTCACCCTCCAATGGCCGCCGCAGTTGGCACGCTGCGGTCGGCGCACCGCACTCATCCGATGGCAGGAGCCAGGTGCTAGGTGCTTTTTCCTGGTCTCCCATGGGGTGCAGGGCCCAAGCACTTGGGACATCCTCCATTGCACTCCTGGGCCACAGCAGAGGGCTGGCCTGGAAGAGGGGCAACCGGGACAGAATCCGGTGCCCCAACTGGGACTAGAACCCGGTGTGCCGGCGCCGCAAGGCGGAGGATTAGCCTGTTGAGCCACGGCGCCGGCCGCGTGATTACTTTTTTTATGTTCCTGTGACTCTTAATACATTCTTCAATTATAACATTTATCACTTTGTAAGGTTACTGTCATTATTACTCATATAACGTAATCATCTACATAGTGGGAACTTTTCAGACCCACTTCCCAGTTCCATTCTGAGTTAGGTGCTCATCTTTTTTTAAGATTTATTTTATTTATTTGAAAGGCAGAGTTACAGAGGGAGGTAGAACTAGAGAGAGAGGGAAGTCTTCCATCTGCTTGTTCATTCCCCAGATGGCCACAAAGGCCAGAGCAAAGCTGAGCCGATCCAAAGCCAGGGGCCAGGTGCCTCTTCCAGGTCTCCAATGTGGGTGCAGGGACCCAAACACTCAGGCCATCTTTTGCTGCATTAGCAGAGAGCTAGGTTGGAAGGGGAGCAGCCAGGACTGTAGTTCAGGACTTTAACCCGCTATGCCACAGCGCCATCCCCTAGGTGCTTATATTCTATGCTTCCATCCTATGCTATGAGGTGCCATTCTTACCACACATTTGTCCCATCCTAATAGCTGATTATTATTGCTCACCCACAACCTTGAGAGCTCCTGGAGATCATAGCCTGAGACATTTCCTTTTCCAGCTCCTAGAACACAAGAAACCCAGTTATCAATATTAAATTAATGAATGAACATTTTAGCATATGCCTAACACACGATATAAAAATAACAACACCTACCACTAAAGAGGATTTGCTCTATGCCAGACACTGTGTTAAATGCCTTAAACACAGAATGTAATTTAATCTCCACAGCAACACTGTGAAACCAGGATTATCACACCTACTTTATCGATGAGGACAGTAAATCTGAGAGATGTGAAGCAATTTGCTAAGGTCAGAGAATCAGCAGGTGGTGAGAAAAGTCCTGGATCCAGGCCTGCCTGACTGCAGAGCCCCTAATGTGGTCACTGTGTTTGTGAGAAGAGTGATTTCTCTGTGGCAGGTCTAACAGTGGACATAAGACAAAGCTTTAATCCACAGTGATATGTACAAAGGCATTTTAGCTTAGTTGTTTTCCTAGAGCCTGTATAATTCTCCCCACCCTGCTTGCCAGTTCTGTGTTTCAGCATCTTCCAAGTTAGGTCATCTTTGGGTGGTTTCATCCCAAATATACAGTCCTTTAGATACCCTGCCCTTTCCCCAGCTCCCGTGCAAAATGCTACCAAGAGGAATAGGCAGGTGGGATTTATAGACACCTAAGTGGGGGAGAGACTTGGGGCCTCTCACACTGACCTTAGTATTGCAGTGTTTGACTCCACTAAAGAGTCATTGGTGTGGGCCTATCCAGGGGCATTTTGTTAGTGTCCTATGCCTGACCCCTTCAGCTTGTAGTATCTCCCTACAGACTGTCCTGACTCTGTATAACTTTCTCTATTTCTCCTATTTAGGGCCTCTGCACCAACATTTCTACCCTGTAGACTCAGGTTAAATATCCCTTTGCTCTCTTGTGATATATCTCTCATAGCACCACCACCACCAACTCAGGTCTCTGACAGCACCATCCATTCAACCTCCTGCTTATTCTCCCATCCAAGGCTCACAGAAATGTCTAGATGCCTTCCATACTCCATGCTAACAAAGAGAAAGACTGAGAGTTGAAGGAAAGATTAGCTTCTCCCTAGCCATACCAAGCCCTAGATAGTTCAGTCTTTTCTATGACAGGGCTGCACCTTCCTTGGGGAGGGAGGTCTCTGGTGGGGCTGCACCTTTCTCAGGGATGGGATGTCAGGGAATTCTTAAGGCAGTTGGTTTCTAGAGTTTACATGGGAGACCAGCAAAAGTGAGCCCCTTGGGATGTGGCTTTGTCCTCAACCGATCTAACATTTTCCTTCTGGGATTTGAACTTGGAGATCCTGCAGGAGGGAGACCCTGCTTTTTTCCTACCTTCATTCCCTTCTTACACTCAGTTGGGGCTGGAAAGGGTGGGCTTTCCCCTTCCTCCTCCCGCCTTTTCTGCACCTCCCTATATCATATCATCCTCCTTTCCACAGTGGAATTTGCCCTTCCCTTTTCCCTAGGGCTGAACTGGAGAATGGCTGCCAGGTAATCTGATTTATGGGGGAGAGGAATGAAAACACATCTGTTTAATATTTTCAAATTATTACCCCTGTTACCCCTGCATCTTGGAGGGTAATCACTGGTCTCTGGAGCTCTCTGGGTCCCTTTATAGTAGTGTGGCTCAGAGCAGTCGTCGAGGAAGATTTATAAGGGCTCTTAGATACCTCCTTCACCTGGCTCACCACCCCATGCCTTTGGACCCATCAACCCAAATTCTTGGCTATCATCCCCTCTTTCATGAGCTGCCTAGAAACAAAGTGGGAGTATGTGCTCTACAGAATTAGTTGTTATAATGAATGAACCATACATTCAAATTCTGACAAATTTAGTCCTCATGATAACACCAATTATTTCTAACATATTGCTTCATTTGGGAGCATGGGAAAATAGCTAAAGAATCCACATTGAAAGGGCATGCTCTGAAAACACGGAGTATTTCATTTGTAGACTCTGCCTTCCAACGTCAGAGTGTTTGGTCCTAAAGAAAGGGGAAGCTTTGTCAGTAAGGAAACTGACAACAGTGGGTCAGTAACAGAAATAGTAAGAGGAAGCATGGGTCTTTGTAGCCCTGACCACACTGTCATGTACGGTCAGCTCACTGTGGAACACGAGGGCTCAGTGTATATACATCCGGTCCTTAGATATTTGTGTACCTTGCAAGTCTAGAATTAGAATCTAACTATAGGAGAAAAAAAAATTCGTACATAAACTGAGATGTGGATGAAAGAGTTAACTTATGCACTATGGACCAAATGGAGAAGGAGAAAATCAAATTATTCAAATAGTCCAAATGGAGAGGATAAAATGGGGGGAGGGGCTTGTTTGAGATTAGCATTACCATCTGGGTTGTGAAATATTTGACTCTAATTCCAGAAGCTTGATACCAAAAATAACTTATTATCAGGAACTTACACTGGAGAATTGTCAGGGACAACAAGGTTTTTACTTCGTTTTAATATCTGTATCACAGAATGAGAAAACTGATAAATCATACAATAATGTAAAGTGAGCCAGGTACTTCTGCCATATGCATTGATGCTGTTGTTTATACCCCAATTCCTCTCCCTTCCCAACCCATAAAAGGTGAGAGACCACTTTTTTTGTTTTTTGTTTTTTGTTTTTGACTGGCAGAGTTAGACCGTGAGAGAGAGAGATTGAGAGAAAGGTCTACCTTCCATTGGTTCACCCCCCAAATGGCTGCTACAGCCGGTGCGCCCTGCCAATCCGAAGCCAGGAGCCAGGTGCTTCTCTTGGTCTCCCGTGCGGGTGCAGGGCCCAAGGACTTGGGCCATCCTCCACTGCCTTCCCGGGCCACAGCAGAGAGCTGGACTGGAAGAGGAGCAACCAGGACAGAATCTGGCTCCCCAACCGGGACTAGAACCCGGAGTACTGGCACTGCAGGTGGAGGATTAGCCTAGTGAGCCACAGCACTGGCCTGAGACCACTTATTTTATTTTATTTTATTTTATTTTATTTTATTTTATTTTATTTTATTTTAATTTTATTTTATTTGAGAGGTAGAGTTACAGAGAGAGGGAGAGACTGAGAGAAAGGTCTTCCATCCTTTGGTTCACTCCCCAAATGGCTGCAATGGCTGGAGCTGGGCCATTCCGAAGCCAGGAACCAGGAGCTTCTTTTGGGTCTCCCACAAAGTTGCAGAGGCCCAAGTCCTTGGGCCATCTTCTGCTGTTTTCCCAGGCCATCAGCGGAGAGCTGGATCAGAAGAGAAGCAGTCAGGACTCGAACCAGCGCCCATATGGGATGCCAGCACCACAGGCGGAGGCTTAGCCTGCTATGCCACAGCGCCTGCCCCCAGAGACCACTTTTGATAAGTAGAGAACCCTCACATTCTCTTCTCCCTAGAGGAGAGCCCTGGGTACACTTGGGGCCTGTTCAGAAGTTACAATCTAATTCATAGATTTCTCACAGTGGTAGCAGTTCTATTCACAGCTGTCCTTTCTCAGTGGTCATGTTGGGAGTGTACCCAAAGTGCTCGATTTCTACCTTGATCTGTTATTTGAGCTCTCACTTAAATACAGACGATTGACTGTCCAGTCACATTAATAAAAACATGTCACTGTGGCTTTGAATTTCCAGTTCATTGCTTCCTACCTGTGTAACCTTAAGCAGTTGACTTTAATGCACTAGTTTACTCGTCTTTAAAATGGGGATAAAAAACGGCACGCACCTGTCTCACGGCCAGTGTATTTGAAAAATGCATTGCAATGCTGTAAAACAGCTTGCCTACTGAATGCCTCCAAATATTAAATGAGGTGATCACTTGTTTAATGCAAATGAAAATGGAATAAATGGTAAAGCATCACCAAACTGTACCAGGAAGTAGCATGAAGGATTAACATTGGGGTTTTGGGCTTAACCACGGTGTTTCTAAAATGGTGGTTATCTTTTTTTTTTTTTAACCCTCTTTGGGGATTCCTTTGTACAGAAAAATCTCTTGATTTGCAATCTTTATTAAAGTAAAGGCCACCGATGAAAAGGAAAGGCCATAGATGAAAAGGAAGTCCAGCTTCTCCTTAGATTTGCTTTCTTTTTTTGGCTTCTTTTGGGGAGGAGGTTGTTGGGGCGGAAGCTCGGGATTTTAACCCTTTCCTCTGATACCTTTTCTTACAGCTGGTCACGACAGCGTTTTAGATTTTTCTGAAACCTGACCAAGTTTGATTTTCCTGGCACAAGCACTTGGTGTCGAAGGAGTTAAAGGGTCCCCCACACCCCTGTGCATGAATCCCTCTTTTGTGTACACAGCTGCACTGGGAGCACGGGTCCGAAAGGAAACGGTTAGAGGAAGAGCGGGTTTTCAGACGAGGCGAGCCTGCGAGGGGGGCTGCGCGGTGGCCTGGGGTTTTACGTGCCAGATGTAGGCCCCGGTGCCTGCCTGGAGCGGCTGGCCTGGTCACGCCGCCGCCCAGTGCGAATCGAGGCGAGGTGATGAGTTAGCGGGTTGCCATGGTGCCGGGAGGGCCACGTGACCAGGGTGCTGCTGCCGGCGCTCTGACGTCAGCGTCGGGAGGGCGGGGCCGCGAGCGGGCGGGGCGGGGCGAGAGCCGGGAGCTTAGGCGAGCAGGCAGGCGGCAGGCAGGGTCCGTGCGCCGAGCGGGCGAGAGCGCCAGCGAGCGGGAAGACGCAGCCACCTTCCTCTGCAGCCAGCCCACAGCGGTTTGTTCCCTTTCTCGGGAGAGCGCCAATGCCCGGGCCGACCCAAACCCTGTCCCCCAATGGCGAGAACAACAACGACATCATCCAGGATAACGGGACCATCATTCCTTTCCGGAAGCACACAGTGCGCGGGGAGCGTTCCTACAGGTAATGGGGCTGGCACGGGCGCCGCGGCGGCCGGGAGCGGCGCGGGGGCGCGCGGAAGTCCGGCCCGTTATATAATGGAGCCGGGCTGCAGACGTGCGTTTGGGAGGGCGGCTGCGATTCTGGGGGGGTCTGCGTCCGTGTGTCCTGTCGGGTGTGCATCGAGGCGTCCCCGACTGCAGAGGGGAGTAGGTTTGCCGCCTGCACGGAGCCTGCCGCCGTCTCTCTGCCTCCACATCGATGGAAATGCACGCCGCTTTCCCCTCCACCCCACACCCTTCGAAGAGCTGATGGGCTGTGGCACTTCCCTTTTAGATTTTAAAGGAGCCATGAGGTAGCCGAGGCTCAAGGCAGAGGTCGGGGAGGGTGGCGAGAAACACGTTCGCGCTGAACCTGGGGAGTGTGCAGGAAAGATGGAATCCTCCAGATTAGGCTGCAGTCTGTGATGGGAAACCGCCAGATTGATGGAGCTTTGTAAGGATTCTGCTCGCTGATTGGTGCAGGGATTGACAGCAGAGGTCACGGTGTCAGACATTCACCAAAATTCTCCCTAGAACCCGGGGTTTATTAGAAAGAGGTCGGACTGCGACAGACTTGGAAAAAAGCTGGGCGCCGTGTGGCGTTTTCGGAGGACTTGATGGCCTCCCGCTTGGGTGGGGGAGCCCTTCCTCCCTGTTTACCGGAGGAAGGTAATTTCTGGTCTCTTGCTGCGGTCTGATTTGAGGAGGGGGCTGATCTCTGGCCCCTGTATTGTGAACCTTTTGATTAATGAGTTAGCCTGTGCGGTTGGCATCGTTTTTGCATTAACATATCTGGCAATATGTTCCCATAGATAAGCTCATTAAAATTGTTTGCATTGTTTGATAAGGATAACAATGTAATGGAGAATGCAGCTAGGGTCTGAAAGGAGACTGATAGCTCCGGCCCTGCTTCCGCTGAAGTTCTTTTGTACAGGGGGAGTTATTTTTAAATGTTACCTTGATACGTGCTAACAATGCTTTTGCTTCCAGACAGAGCGCACACACCTCCAAAGCGCATCCTCTCAGCTTGTGATCAACAGGAAATCTGCGTCTCTCTCTCTCTCCTCTTGTTTTTTTTAGAGCTTTCTTCTAAACATTCAGATGGTATTGTGGGTAGAATGTTCTGTGTATAAATGTCACCTATCATAAAGTGAGAGCAAAAGCCCCTCAGTTCCTTCCTGTTAAACAAAAAACACCCATCACTGGCTGTTGACGCCAAATGGATGTGAACAACCTTTGCCCTGTCATCTCTCTGCAGTTATATAATACTTGGAGTTAATTTGGGCTGTGCTCACGAGGTCACCAAAACCTCACGTCTCATGGTTCCCGTGAGTGTGTTGACATGGCATCCTTAGATCTGAGTGCTCGGTGCCACCTGAGTGGAAACCGAAATCAGCCCACCGCTCCGGAGACGCTCCTTGTGGAGACCCTGTGATTGGAAAGTTGGATCCATGCTTTTCTCGCTCCCCCATCTTTCTCCTCTGTGAACACCCCAAAGCCCAAAAACAGAATTTGAAAACAGGAAACTTGAGTTTTCTACTAGGTAATCGATGTGAAGCTCCCATTTGCTAAATGTTAATCCCTGCAATGAAGCAGCAGTTGCTTTTATGACAGAGTTAGAATTTTACCACACGGGCTAAAGGAAGTGGCCTAGTTGGGTTTTATTACTCATAAGAACTAACTTGAAATAGCAATGGAAAGATAACTTGGCAAGTTAAATATTACCTTTTAGTAATGTTATTCCTTTACAATGAAATCTTGTTTTCCTTTCTAATTAAATCCAAATTATTTCCATTTCCTGAATTACCCATTTGCAGTTTGCTATCTGAGACCCTAGAATGGTACCTGAAATTAAGTTAAAAAAAAATTTTTACTAATCATCTAATGAAGAAATTTTTGTGTAACTAGAACATCATTGTATTTGTATTTTATATAATAGGATTACTGGACACTATAGAGATGACATAGGTTAAATTGAAGAAAGGAGCCTCTTAAAATATATTTGTAATGTGTTGGACCGAGTGGATTCACAAAGGCACACTGAATTTCCTTGGTCACCTTTTCTTTCAAAATGGATGACCAGTGTAATTGTAGCTACTCCTTATTTTTTTGGAGGGATGTAAGTATAGGAAAAATGTGACACATTTTGCTACGCAGGAAGCATTCCATCATTATTTTGGCTTCCCCAGACTGGAATAATATAGCCATTTCATTGCTGGGGAAAGTTGGAAGGCAGTTTGAAAAAGTAGAGATTTAACCAAACATCTTTCTTTGGCTGTAGGTTTAGTAAAGCCCTCAACCATGAGATGTGCTTAGAAATTCTCTGTGGAGTCCCTTGGAGGGGCCTGGGTAAGCCCAATACCCTGGCAAGATCAGAAGCAATTCTTGTCCTGCTACTTTGGCTGAATCCTGGGTAGGCTCCCAGCAGGCCCTTTATCTTGGGCCTACTTTTGCTCTGAAGTATGAGGAATGTCTAATCCCATTCTTACAGAGATGTTGTAAGGTTAACTTCTAGCATTTAAGCCCAATTGCATAGAAGAGAGCTTTGTAAATAGAAGAATGCTGGGACAGAGCCCTGGGGCAGGCACACTCCTCAGCCTGCTGGCAGCACAGGGGACAGGAGAGGACACCCAGAGATGGGATAGTGCTCTGGGGCACCTGTAACGGGCAGGCAGCCACTCTTCTGTTGCGATAGCATTTGTAGCAGATTGCTCATAAACAAAAGTCAGATGTGGTTCCTGACCCAGATTTCTTAACCCAGGTATTTCTCAGTGTAGATCGAGACCCACTTTCACAGCCTGGAGTAGAGGAAGTAACAAATAATTTTTGAAAGTAGCGTACTCTTTAGTTTGAGATGCGAGTTTCCTTGAGAAAATGAAGTAATTCCGATTAAATGGCCCGAGAGAGCCGTGTGGCTGGCGTGCTTCCACAGCCCGTGTCCACTGCCGCCTGCTCAGCCCTAGCGTCCTCACTGCATTCATGAGCACTGGAAATCCGTATATTTTAAAGGCTGCTTAAAAAATAAATGTGGTTTGGGCCATCCGAGGTGACACTGTTTAATTCGCAGAGCGATTGAATCGTGCTCTGCATCTCCCCCGAGAGAGTACTCCCTATGGCTCAGTTTCATGCAGATGCTAGTCGGAAATGAGATTTATTAACTGGCCTTCTGCCCACTACATCTTTGTGTGCATACTCCAGTCTTTTAAGAACGAATGGATAAGGCTAGGGGCCTGTTTCCACATGGGTGTTTGGACGTGCAACTGCAGTAGCATATGTTTCTGAATACTTAAAAAAAATACTTAGCCCCAGGAAATGGACTGTAAAGAAAGGCAAAAGTAAAACTTAAGCCTGAAACATTGACCTAAAACATCCAGATTTGCCAATTGAAAATGATGAACTGTTATGAAAAACCAAGAAATATTGTGTGTATATGTATATATATACACGTACACACACAATAGGTATTTCTATACAACACAGTATATATGATAGTGTGCTGAAAGTGTGTTCCGTTCCAGAAGCTATCCCATTCAGTAGCATGGCTCACTCTTATTAGAATGTTGATTTCAGATCACATTCTCCCAAACAGCAGCTACAGACAATAGAAATCTGGCTTTATATGTCTGTGTTATGTATGTATTAGTATCATCTGGGTTTAATACTGCCAAGGGAGGTTTTTGAAAATTGTGATTTTTGTTCCTAATCCTTGATGCCTTGTTATTAGGTTCCACTTTGGAACTTCCCAGAGCTTCTGTTAAGAGAATGGTCTTGCCGGCGCCGCGGCTCACTAGGCTAATCCTCAGCCTTGAGGCGCCGGCACCCTGGGTTCTAGTCCTGGTTGGGGTACCGGATTCTGTCCCGGTTGCCCCTCTTCCAGTCCAGCTCTCTGCTGTGGCCTGGGAGTGCAGTGGAGGATGGCCCAAGTGCTTGGGCCCTGCACCTGCACGGAGACCAGGAGGAAGCACCTGTCTCTTGGTGCTTCAGATTGCCCCAGCGTGATGGCCATAGCGGCCATTTGGGGGTGAACCAACGGAAGGAAGACCTTTCTCTCTGTCTCTCTAACTCTGCCTGTCAAAAAAAAAAAAAGGTCCCCCCCCCCCCCCCCCCCCGTCCGTTCTCTTGCCCTTGGGGAGCAAAGCTCACCCTGCTTTCCAGCTGGCTATAGATTTGTTTACAGTGCATTATCTTAGCGGGGCAGTGGTGTGAGATTGTCCTCTGGAATTTAGGAAACTGTTTCCTTATACAGCATCCTTCTTGGATTCATAGGGAACTCTTGAAGCTGCAATGATTAGTCCCTTAGATTAATGGAGGGAGAAAAGTCAGGACTAACCTAACTATCCCACTTGGTTTGGAGAACTGTCAACAAATACTTGGGAGTCCGCTCTGACCAGTGTCTGTGCTAGATGTCCCTTCGAGGACTTGAGTTCTAGCTAAGTGAGATTCTATTATAAACAGCTCATTTTTTAGTAGATTTATATTGCAGTCAATATTTTGCTTCGTCTGATAGCAAAAGTGGTTTGCATTTCCTGCACAGTGATTCAGAATGAAAAAATATACCCCGAAGGCTAGTGTGCAGCAGGAAACTGAAAGATATTGTGGGAAACCAAACATTTTGGTGAAGAGAGCATAAGTTCTAAAATCAGACTTTCCATTGGCCTGGCCAGGTGCATGTTGGGACAGTAGTAGACAGTAAGGCAAGAGCATGGAAAGGCAGGCAACTTAGTTAGAGCTTGAAAATAGGAAATCACAGAGGGCTTATTAGCTGATAAGCAATATAATGAGAACAGAGGTGCGTGCTAAGGTGGAGCTCCTGTTCTGAATTGAGAGTTAAAAGGAGCACGATGGCATAGCGGGTAAAGCTGCCGCTTGCAGTGCTGGCATCCCGTATGAGCACCGATTCAAGTCCCAGCTGCTCCACTTCTGATCAGCTCTCTGCTATGGCCCAAGTGCTTGGGCCCCTGCACCTGTGTGGGAGACCCAGAAGAAGCTCCGGGCTTTGGATTGGTGCAGCTCCTGCCCTTGCGGCCAACTGGGGAGTGAACCAGCGAATGGAAGACCTCTCTCCCTCTCTGCCTCTGCCTCTCTGTAACTCTTTCAAATAAATCTTTAAACAACAAAAAGAGAGTTGAAAGGCAAATGTGGTCCACCTGTGCCTCACGCTGCTGCATCCATAGTATCTAGAGAACACTTCGTTCACCATGAAAGAGCTCCAGAACCGCCGTGTGAGAACCAGGTCAGCTTTCCTTTGGTGGAAGCAGTGTATGCAGCTCTGCCCAGGAATGCAACTGGTTCTTAGCTGAGACACTGCTTTTCCATCTGCAGATGGTCACACTGTCGCTAGCAGCGTGCCATAAGGCGTGTCTAGTGGGGAGTGATGACACTGTTCAGAGCCTCCCAGACTCAGAAGTAGAGTGTCGGATCTTCACTGTGAAGGAGTCGCCTTGTCATCTGAAGCCTTAAGAGACACACACAAGGCTGATGAAATCGCTCAGAAGGCTGGAGACTTGACGCCAGGGCCAATTCCCCTCGCGGTTACAAGATGGCCACCTTGATGGTGGTACCTGGAGGGGACTGAGGATTGATCCTGGGTCCTGGGTTGGTTAACTTCTAAATTTTGCCAATTTCACTTTCAAGAACAATTTGATCTTTGTGTGTGATCTTCCACCCCCACACACCATGCTTCAGTCAGAACAGTCTCATTTCTCCTGACTGCATCTGTCTTTCAGCTGGCCACCGATAGACTGCTGTACCACCGGTAGATGTGCTGTACTCAGGCAGCATCTCGAGCACTGTTCCAGCAGCCCTTTTTCTTGTCATGCTGCCTTTCACAGCCCATTGGTATCTTTTTCTGATTGTTTGCCCCAAAGTTGCTGGCCCTTGGCATTTATTTTTTTCATTGAGAGAATTCTTTGAAAATGGAAACCCCATTCACTTTCCCCTATAGCATGAATCAAATTATTTTCTCCATAATATATTTTTAGATGCATCTCCAAAGATGATTATTTATTTTAATGCAAATAAATCATTAGTGAGAAAAAGACTGAGCAGAGTTTATATGCCACCAGGAAATAGTTTCTTAGTAAGTTACTAAAAAAGCAAAAAAAACCAAACAGTTGTACATTTTCAGTGGCAAATCTCCCCAGGATAATTAGGATTTTTCTTGAACTAGGACAAATTTTTCTTTAAGCATTACTTTGCTTTTCTAAAGGGACAGAAATTGGTAATAGATACATAAGTTGATGTAGTTAGTGGCAGCTTTTAGTGATGGTATCCTTTGATGCTTGTTTGGTTAAGGATATAGGTCAAGAAAACCAGTCTTTCTGTTATTTCAAGATCTTGCTTGTTTCCAGCAGGTAAAATGACTGTGCCAAAGAATCCAATTTTGGCTTTGACTTTGGACTTGAGAAGGGGGAGAATGTGTGCATTGGTGGAAGTCTTATGAACTTGTGATCTTTTCCCAAGATACAGTTTTCTTGTTTTTGTTTTTTAAAACAGGGTAAAATTATGCCTTTTTTTTTTTTAAGATTCATTTATTTATTTGAAAGGCAGAGTTACAGAGAAGTCTTCCATCCACTGGTTCACTCCCCAAATGGCCACAACGGCTGGAGCTGGGCTGATCTGAAGCCAGGAGCCAGAGCTTCCTCCAGGTCTCCCATGGGGTGCAGGGCCTCAAGAACTTAGACCGTCTTCCACTGCTTTCCCAGGCCATAACAGAGAGCTGGATCGGAAGTGGAGCAGCCGGGACTGGAACCTGCTCCCACATAAGATGCTGGCACTGCAGGTGGCAGCTTTACCTGCCACGCCACAGTGCTGGCTGCCCCCCCCCCCATCCTGTAGTTTTAATGTCAGCACTGTACTTCCTAAAGGCATTTTGGCTATCCATAAAATTCCATATAGCAGTACAGCCGAGATACAGATTTTAATTGTGCACAATCGATCCTGGAGTTTATAGCCAGTGTTTGTTGTCACATAAGCCTAAAATGACAATGCTCTTCATGTGAGATACTCTTTAGGTTTTTGTGATTCTGGTTCATTTTTCCTAGAGGTAGTGTTTGGTTTTGTTCTTGTTTTGCTTTAAATACATTCATTCCTGGTCCTTTATTTAGTGTCAGCTTACCCTGGCAAAGCCCTGGGAGGTAATTTGTCAAAATGCCAGAGGCATTGACATCTCTGGGAGGCTTTCTTATGTTCGCAGTTATAATCTGATTGTGAACAGTGGCATCCTCCACTTAGGAGCCCTCCCTGATTCCCTGCAAGATTTTCCTGTGACGCTCGACAAATCAGGAGGAAGTGGAGCTCCTGAAATGGGCCCTCCCCTCCCCTCGCTCGCTGTCTGCTCCCTGGTCGTCATTTTGGAATGCCAAAACACGTGTTTGTGTTGCTAAGAAGCTACTTTTAAAAATCCCCACTCCTGCATTTGTTGCAGTTATTGCTGTCTTTAAAATTGAAGCCCAAATCCTTTGTTCAGCAAACTTTGAGTTGCTTCTGTATGCCACCATCCGTGCTGGACCCTTGGAATATGAGGACAGATCAAGCACAGCCCCTTCGAGGAGGAGCCTCTGGGGCCCCTGGCAGCAGTGGGGGGAACGTGCCTGGGGGCAGGGCTCTGAGTGCTCCCAGGGAATACTCCACATCTGTCTTGCTTTCTCTGGAAGGTGGCAGTTGTTGGTTCAGATGTCTTCCCAGCATTGTATTCGTGAAAGTAGCTACGTGATTGTTGTACCGATATGTGGTAAGGGCAGCGTGAGCACTCCTGTAATTTTCAAAAGCTTTCAGAAACGGAGCATGTCGGGAAAAATTGGGTTTGAATGGCCTCTGTATATGTTTCATTAACATGACCTTGAGGCACAACTTTAAGCATTGTCGAGTGTCTTGTGGTGGGGAAGGCTTATAGAAAGTCACTTGAGGAAAAGTAAAAGGCTTATCCGTGACGCCTTCAATATTTATGATGTTTGTGTTGGCCACCAGTAGGTTGACAACCGTGCAGTATGCTAACCTGTGTGCAAACGGTGAGGAAAATGACACTGTTTATTCATATCTACTTGATATGCATGGAGAAACTAAAAGAATATAAATTAATAATGATGGCAACTGGACAGATTAGTCACTGGGTACCTTTTTATGTTTTTTCTAAAAAAATGGAAACCATATAAAATCAATCAGTGGTGTTTCTGTCAGCGCTTTAGCAGCCTGGATTATAAAAATTGAGTTTGGATTTTAGCAGGCTGAGTTTTTCATGTCAGAATACGTAAATATTGCTGAACTCATTGGAGTCACGTGGCTGATGCTAAGGATTTGCTGAATGCGCGTCTCACGATCACAGACCAAATGTGCTCGTCCAGCCTCCTTTTGCCCTTGGAGGTTTTGCACACAGCAGTCCATAGTCCAGATTCTGTTTCGTTTTCTCCAGAGTGCATCGGCGCTGCCTGTGCTGTTTTTTGTGATGTGTCCAGCCTGCTTAGTATGCTCCGTGAATCTCGCACCAACTGCACAATAATTCACCGTGAGGATTAGTTTTCAATATCCTCTTTGCGTTTTTGTTTTCCTCCTATTTATTGAGCACCTGCTGTTTGTCAGGTACTGCATGGGGCCCTCACACCATGAGATTACAGGTCCCTGACATTTTCTAACCACTCTGGCTGCAGTCCTGTGTGTGTCCCAGCGTAGCCTAAGCTGTCACCTCCAGGAAGTTAGGGAGCACCTTCTGGCCTTCGTGGAACTCTCCTGTGATCCCTGGATGCAGCCGTCTGCATCCATCCTGCCTCTCTGCTCCAGCGCACACACCGCCAGTCTGAGTGCATGTGAGCGAGTCCCTGGGGACTAACCGATTAAGGAACAAAGACAGGGAGCCCTTTGCATACATTATCCTCCTTACCATAGGGCCCTGCTCACTGGCAGCAACCTTGAAATAAAGAAGCTTGTGGAGCTTGTGAGCTGAATGTCTCTGCCAGGCAAAGAAGCAGGAGACAGGCAGGGGTCACGGGGGTGCAGCATGGAGAAGGGTCATGGTTTCTTAGGTGAAACTCTCCTTCTCCGTCCTCCAGCCCTGTTCTCCAAGGGAGGGAAGGGGGATGATGAGTGTCCCATCGGCCCAGGGGAAGGGGCCAGTGGGGCTCTCCCAGATCCCTTAGCAGGCAGGGCCTGGAGTACGCAATAAATTAAGAAGCAAGTCTGGTGTTTGGGAAGCTGATTGTGCTCTCCCTGGAATTTCTGCCAGGCCGATAGCATTGTCACAAGACTGACTTGAAGATGGCAGCGTGAATTACAGAGAACCTGTGTCCAGCCTGTGGCACTACTCCCTCATCTCCATTTCCAGACTTGATCCGGGTGGAAAAAATGGCCTGGGCCATCCCATGCCTGCCTTCCCACCCCATATTCAGTTCAGCTGAAGATCTCAGATTGCCTGGGCTTGGAAGAGCAGTGAGGTAGAGTGGGCAAAGTGTGGCCAGGGTGTGACTCATTTTCTGTGCCAGCTGCACCCGTGTTCTGCTCCTATGATTCAGGGCAATCTTCCAGACTCTCTAAGCCCACTTTTCCTCCTGTATGTTTGGAAATAATAACAGTGTCAACTTCACAGGATTCTTTGTTAAAAATATTTTATTTATTTCTTTAAGGATTTATTTATTTGAAAGACATAGTGACAGAGAGAGAGGGAGAAACAGAGATCATCTATTCACTGGTTCCTCTCTCCAAATGGCTGCAACAGCCTGGGGTAGGCCAGGCTGAAGCCAAGAGCCAGCATCTCCTTCCTGGTTTCCCACATGGGTGGCAGGGGCCCAAGTACCAGGACCCTCCTCTGCTGCTTTCCCAGGTGCATTAGCAGAGAGCTGGATTGGAAGCAGAGCAACTGGAACTCAAACTGGTGCCCTGGTATAGGATGCTGGCTTCACAAGTGGTGGCTTAACCACAGCTGCACCACAATGCCAGCCCCTTCACAGGGTTCTTAGTGGAACAGAAAGTATACTTGGTGGTGCCTAGTGCAAAATAAATGCCTTCAAAAATAGTGGCTGGGGCCAGCTCTCTGGCATAGTAAGTTAAGCCTCTGCCTGCAGTGCTAGCATACCATATGGATGCTGGTTCAATTCCCAGCTGTTCTACTCCTGATCCAGCTCTCTGCTAATGGCCTGGGAAAGCAGCAAAAGATGGCTCAAGTGCTTGGGCCCCTGCACCCAAGTGGGAGACCCAGAAGAAGCTCCTGGCTTCAGATGGGCCCAGCTCTGGGCCTTGTGGCCATTTGGGGAGTAAACCAGCAGATGGTCAATCTCTTTCTCTCTCTGTCTCTCCTTCTCTGTAACTTTGCCTCTCAAAAAAATAAATAATTCTTAAAAAAAAAATAAAGAATAGTAGCTGATGTAGTTGCTTGTCATTTCAACCTTCTCTTTACCCTTTTATAATATCCTGTGGTCTTTGTGTTCTAAGTATTTGGTACAATACCTGGCACATAGTAGATGTTAATTAAACATCCAAATTGAACCTGGAAAAAATCATATAATTACAATATAGCCTTTCCTCCCTTATAAGTTGTATTAACTTATGTACAATGTTTGTGTCTATTAAAATTATGTTATAAATGAGTTCTGGTTGCATATGCCTCTCTGCCATCATGACAGTCAAGACACAGAGCATTCCCGTTACCCCGAAAGATTCCCTGTACCCTTGGTAGACTGTATCTCCTCTGCCTACAGCACCACGAGCCGTGGACCTGCTTTCTGTCACCTCAGTTGAGATTGCATTTTATGCCACCGGAGTTGTACAGAATGCAGTGTACAGAATGTAGTGTCTGACTGCCTTCACTCTGTGATGAGTTCGAGACTTGTTCATGTTAGGTCTGTCAGCAGTTCCATTACTCTATCACTGAGAAGTACTCCCTCATATGGCTCTTCCAGGTTTTGTTTGGTCATTCACCATTTGATGAACATTTGGGTTGTTTGTAGTTTTTTTGCAATTATGAATAAAGCTTCTATGAATATTCACGGACAAATTTTGGTGGGGACATTTGTTTTCATTTATCTCGGTGTAAAAACCTAGTAGTCAAGTGATTGGGTCATATAATGGTGTTTTACTTTTTAAGGAACTACAAACAATTGTCCACAGTGATTGTGCTAGTTTGCATTCCTGCAGAGAATGAGACTTCGAGTTATTTCACATTCTTGGTAGCTCTCGGTATGGTCAGTCTTTCGAATTTAGACCATCGTAAGAGTCTTAATAAATATTTTTTTTCACTTAAAAATTATTGTCATTTATTTGAAAGGCAGAGAGTAAAAGAGAAAAAAAAAAGTAGAAATCCTCCATCCACAGGTTCACTCTCCAGATGCACACAACAGCTGAGGCTGGGCCAGGTCAAAAGTAGGAGCCTGAAATAGAAGAAGTTTTCCCACCTGAGTGACAGGGGCCCAAGTCCTTGAGGCCTCACCTGCTACCTCCAGGATACACATTAGCAGGAAGCCAGACTCAGCAGTAGCCCAGGAACTTGACCCCAGCACATACTTTCCTGATGACCAGAGATTGGGAATCTTCTGGTGCTTATCGACCATTTGTGTGTCTTCTTTCATGAAATATTCACATCTTTTGCCCATTTAAAAAAAGGAGATCTTTTAAAAGTTAGATTGTAAGAGGCTACTATAACATGGAATTAAATTAGACTTTCATGTGCCTGGGTGGTATGTTCTTAACCTGAATATTAAGCCCCTCAGGATAAAGAATCATTGTTTCTTTTTGGTCTTTGCCTTCAATGCCTTTTATCCCAGTTAGGTGGTGGATGATCCATCCGTGAGCTAGTACATATTAAATAATTCTATTAAAATAGACTGCAAAATTGTAATAGAGAAACTGCTTTATCCCAGGGGGCAGGAGGGAGCCACTAAGTCCACTTTGAAAGTTTCCTAGGAAAGTGTAAAATGTAGGAACTTGATTTCTGCTTGGGGCCTTCCCAGATAGCAAGTGCTCTCCTAACGGTGTGGTGAAGAGCCCTGTGTGACGTGGAGGCTTTGTTCTTTGCATCATGTGTCTCCTTAATGCTGCACCAAAAACACTGCTATGAAGTTCAAGATGAAAATGTACGTGAGGATGATTTTTTTTCTTTGAATACAACAAGAAGCCATTTGCCTGCTTGCAGAATTTTGTCCAGCAGAATTAAAGCACCAGTTGCTCGCCCTCTTTTCAAATTGTGGGGGGAGCACCCCAGCTCTCCCTCACCCCCTTCCCACTCTCTCTAACTTGGCTGTTGTGTTGCCACTGCCAGTTTGGCTTCTGACTTCTCCAAGTCCCTAAGGACACATTGTCCCTATGGAATTTAGAGGCTGGGAAGCAGAGGGCTAGTAGGGCAGAGGTTTACCTGCAGGATCTTCTGGGGCCCTTGTATGTCTGGAAGGACAGAGATCTCAGAAATCGGTCCACGTAGAACCCGATTTCTTAGCCATGTGTGTTTGCAAACCCGAAGGTATAAAAGGCAGGTGCACTTGTGAGTTCACACATGCCTTAGGCCTACTAAGGAAGGTGACTCACTTCATTTGCCACGTACCCGTTTGATGACCAGACCAGGCCACATTTCAGGTGAGTCCCTGCTTCCCTGACAGCAGCGATCTCTTGCTGTCAGGGATGTAGAAAGATGGCTTTTGTTTGTGTTCTGGTTGGGACTGAACCAGCCACAGCCACAGCCACACCCGCTAGAGTATTAGCTGAGTTGAAGCTGTTCTTTCACTTTAATTGAGGTTGTTCCATGAAAGGAAGCCAAATACTATTAGACAGGACATCCTGTGATTCCCAAGGCTTGCGATGGCCAAGGACGTAGCCTTTAAAAAAAAAAAATAATAATAATAATGATCACTTGCTTCCTTTCCTGGAACTCGGAAGCCCAGACCAATGGTGTCCCTCAGACTTTTAGGACTCTAACTGGCAGACAACCTCTTTTCTCCTGAAAAATGTCCTAAAGAATTACAATTTGGAAAAATGATGCCTTTTTGTTAGCTGATCATGATTTGGTCATTGTTAGCATTTAAGTGACTACAAGTTCTATTGACTTGAAATGATAATTAGCTTAAAAAAGAGTGCGGCCGTCACTGTGACGTAGCAGGTAAAGCTGTGGCCTGTAGTGCTGGCATCCCATATGGGCACTGATTCAAGTCCCAGCTGTTCCATTTCTGATCCAGCTCTCTGCTTTGGCCTGGGAAAGCAGTAAGTTTTGGGGCCCCTGCACTCACATGGGAGACCTGGAACATGCTCCTGGCTTCAGGTCAGCGCAGCTCTGGCCATTGGGGCCATCTGAGGACTGAACCAGAGGATGGATGGATAAACTCTCTCTGCCTCTGCCTCTGCCTCTCTATAACACTGCTTTTCAAATAAAATAAATAAATCTTTAAAAATAGAGTGAGAAAGTGACCAAAAGGTCTTGGAATTAAACATGTTAAAATTCTGGTGGTGGGCATTGTGGCACAGTGGGTTAAACCACTGTTTAGGATACCCGCATCACTGTCAGAGTGTGTAGGATTGAGTCCCACCTCTGTTTCTGATCCAGCTTCCTGCTAAGCTCTTGGGAGGCAACAGATGATAGTCTAAGCAGTTGGGTTCCTTATACCCACGAGAGAGTTCTTAGCTCCTGGCTTCAACCTGGCCCAGCTCCGGCTGTTGTGGGCATTTAAGTGAATTAGCAGATGGAAGATCTCTCTCTGCCTCCCTCATCCCAAAATATGCATTTCAAATAACTAATAAATAATAAAATTCTGGAATTGGGCATACTGCAGTATATCTACACAGTTAAATTTAATACAGATATTACCTGTGACAAAGATGGGAAAAGTGAACAACCTACTTATGCAAAAGCATATGTGCCTCGTCTTAGTTTCCTGGGATTTCCATAACAAATCATCACAAGCTGAGTAGCTTAAAATCTGTCCTCTCACAGTTGAGATGGTTCAAAGTCCAAAATCAAGGTGTAGCCAGCACTGTGCTCTCTCTGAAGGCTCTAGAGAAGAATCCTTCACCCTCTCTTCCTGCCTCTCTGCATTCCCTGGCCTGCAGCTTCATCTCTTAACTCTGCCTTTTGCTATCAAGCTCCTTCGTTTGCACATACAGCATTCCCTTAAGGACTCCAGTCATTGGATTTAGGGCCCACCCTAATCCAAAAAGACCATATCTGAATTAATTGCATTTCCAAAGACTGTATTTTCAAGTAATAGCACATTCTGAGGTTCCAAGCTGACATGAATTTTGGGGGAATTCTATTCAACTCTGTGCCCATTTTTTTCAAGGGCATGTATAAAAAATATACATCTATATATATACTCCTTCCCACCCCTTCACACACAAAAGAGGTTTAAAAAGAAGTAAATATGAGCTTGGTAACTGGGTGATAGAATAATGGTTATTTTATTTTTTGTCTGTGCTTTCTGCTTTTTCTATAGTGAAAATGTATAGATTTTTTAGTAAAAAGTTCTGGATTTTAAAATGAAAACACTTTAGCATCTTTTCAAAAATGATAGTTTTCTTTTTACTAGCATCCTACCTTGAGGTTGTTATTTCTTTGCCCCATCAAGTTTTTGAGGTATTTTTAGCCTTCATTTTAAATAAGATTAATATTTTGAGTACATATAATGAGTCAATATTTCTACAGTATTTAGGGTTTTAATGTTAAATGTTGTAACTAGACTAGTAGCTCCGATTGAAACTTAAGGTGAAGTAAAGTAGGTCATTGAGACATTGAGTCTGTGTGACCTCAGGTCCTTGGTTTCAGTTTGGGAGGCTGGAAAAGCAGAAAGCTGTACTTCATATTCAATTGCTGAATTCAAACCTGTTTTGTTTTTACATATTTTAAAGTCTCTAAGTCAAAGTAACCTTAGGAACCTAGAAACTAGTAATAGTGGTGAGATTGTGGTGGGGCAGTTTGCCAAATGTGTGAATTTTCTCTGTTTAAATTGGCTCAAACATTAGGTATCCTCCAAGATCAGACAAGATCAGGCGCATTCAAGATGGTATGGCCATAGACATATTAGGTTTCTTTAATAGATTAACTCTAGAACTAGCTTTATCCGCTTCCCTTCCTGTTCTTTAGACATTTTTATCTGCAATAGCATCTCTAGTTACGTAGTCAAATAGTTTATAGGGTCATCTCATGAGTAATTTCCTTTTTTTAAATTATCCTTGAATGTTTATTAACCAGTTGTTACTGTTCTTGTCTTTAAGTATCCCAAGTTTTAAAAAAAATCTAGGTTTAGTGGAGCTAATCCTCCACTCCAATACCTATATTAGTTTTTTTTTTCCTTTGCTCTTGTTGGCTTTGTACCGTAGAGTTGTAGACTCTAAAGGAAGCTTTTTCCCTCCCACTGCCTTCCCCAAACCCAAGGGTCTTATGTACCCGCCCCTCTTATTTCTGTACTTGATTCAATCAGAACATGGAATAATGCTTACCCAACTTTTATTCAGATATTCAGTTCCTTCAACCTCCCATAGAGAATTGTTGTGTTTTTACACTGATGCTAGAAGTGTTTCAACTTTTGACATGGGCAAGGCAATGGAGAGAGCAGAGAAGTCCTGCAAATTAAGTCGTGTGCGTGTATGTGTGTGCATGTGTGTGTGTACTGATTTTCAGGTACTGCTGGGTACTTCTGATGCAAAAGTCTACCTGTGCCTTCTTCAAATAAGTGGTTAATAAGTTTAGTGATTTACAAGAAAAACTCCCAAACTCCTCTTCCATTCCAGTGTACAAGATGGTATCTGGTTGCTCAAACCAGTGCCGGGAAAATAGGGACAGGGAAAGCTGGATGAACTCTGATCCAAGCATAGAATGGTAGGAAGAGATGGGGAAATCCATTTTCTGGCTGAGATGAATCATTTAATCTGGGAAAGGAAGTTTTGGGGATGATGCTCTGGGGACCTGGTAATAAAACAAAGCTCCTACTTTTGATGATGTTGCCCTACAGCTCTACCTACTTGGCCAAACATTATTCTTCTTAGCCCAGTGATGGCAATGATCAAAATTTCCATTTGTTCTTCCATATAGTGTGCAAGAAAGATCCCATCTTGTATGTAATTTGGGGTTGGAGAGTAAGTTTAATGTAGAAGTTGATCAGTGCCTTGCCAACTAGAGGCAAGAATTAAGAAACTTAATGTGATGGTCTTTCCTAGTTTGAAATTTTCCATTTTGGGTTCCATGTCAGAGTGGGCTGTGGAAAGAATCAAGAAGAGTTGATGGACCAAATAGGCTGGGGGGTTATGGATGGGTATTGTTACCCATTTGGAGTCACAATCACTGATACATTTTTTATGTTGGCTGTACTTCCCTCATCCTATTAATAGGCTTAATTTTATTGGTATTTTGTTTTCATTTCCATTTCAGAATATTCTCATGAGCTTAAAATGAACACTAGAATAGTTTAAATACCTACCTTTGGATAGGCACAAACCTCTAAGAATGAGATACCAAGAGATTTGTTTATTTTTTTAAGATACTTTTTTTCTGAATACATAGTCAAGATAGTACCTGAAAAATAGTAGCTTTGAAAAAATTACAAGTAGTAATGTACATGGTCTCTGTCCATTCTGAGTAATCTCCTACAAAAAGCAAATTGAGGCATTTGAGTGCAAAATATGTAGTAACTAGAAATGTAGAATGTGGTGATTCCTAAAATATTAATATGACTTATAGCCAGCAGATTTTCCAGCCAAAAATCATTCCCAACAGGAGACTGATTAGTCACCTAAAACTCTACACTTCACGTTCTTCTTCAGGGAAATTTATGTTTAAAAATCATCTTGGCTGAAGTAAAAATGTAGAGTGGGAGATTGATAGAATTTATTGAGAAAAATTGTTTGATTAAAGGCTGCAGCCATGTGCCCATTTAGAGTCCCTCCCCCATCTCTTTGCACTTACTCTTGTGACAAAATAAAGACAGACTAGCAGTGGTGGGGCAGGGGGTGGGGGTTAGATTTGGTACAGCAAGAATCCTAGAGTTGGTCCTGGGTCCAGATCCCGACAGTGCCATTTGTGACAGGGAAAGTGTGAACCTGTGTCTTTCCCTACAAAATGTCATAGTCACAGAAGTTATCTTATGGCATTGTCGTAAAGACGAGGTGAGAAAATACATATTAACTGCTTCCTTTTACACAGGGCGAGTGGGAAATTTCCAGTAAATGCTGGTTATTACATCATCTAACCTAGTTCCTCTGCTTTACCGATGAAGAAAAAGGGACCCTAGGAATTAAGACACATGCGTCTAAGTTTACCCAGCCAGTTGATTTAGCTGTGCCCCTGACCCAAGATCAGAGCTCCATAGACCAGCCGTCCAACTAAGTGAGATTTTGGTATCGTTTCAGACATGAAGAATTTTGCCTACTCACTTTTCCTAAGATGTAGAAGACAAAACCCTGTAATCCACTCGACCCTGATTGATCCCCCCTTTGCTGTCTTACGTAGCACTAGGGGCAGGTACTGGTGGTTGCCTACTTGGTGAGATTGTGAGCACCTTGTGTGTTCCCCTTCCACCAACACATTCATTCAGCTTTGACTTCCGGTGCTACTCACTGTCCCAGACCCCGGAAATACACTTGTAAACAAATCTGTCCTTAAAGTGCTTGCCTTCACAGAGCTTGCCTTAATGGGCAGAAAATAAACAAGCAGGATAATTACGGATGGTGCTAGTGTCAGGAAGGGAGGAAGAGTGTGGTGTGCAAGTACTGGAGGCCCCTCCAGAGGGTGGACGGGGGAGGCTTGCTGAGGAGTTAGCCTCAGAGCCGAGCATGAAGCAGGAGATGTAGCCCACAGTGCTGTGGGCCAGCAACTGGTATCTCTCCATCTGCAGAAGGCCTTGAACCTTGCTTATCCCTGGGCTTAACCTTGAAGCTGCCACCTATCGTTTGTTTCTTCTTATGGGATGGTTTAGAGCAGGCATCCCTGGAGATCCTGAGCATCTGGGGAGGAATCTGCACCACCAAGTGTGTGTGTGTGTGTGTGTGTGTGTGAGAGAGAGAGAGAGAGAGAGAGAGTGAGAGAGAGAGAGAGAGATAATGCACTCAGAACCAGGAGGTGGGGCACTCCCAACACAGTGAGTCCACACAGGACAGTACCTAGTGGCAGCTCATTCGCTGGATGGCCACGTAGTCTTCTGCTCTGTCTTATGCAACTGATTTTGTGCAGTGTGGATTAACAGCTGAACATGGCCACCCACCTTGGTATCAGCAGTGCCTGGGTCCTGAAAGGTTGCCCAGGGACCCTCCTAGGGGTGGCTACGGGCCTGACTGGAAATGACTTGGGATCATGGGAGAGGCTGAAGGTCAGAGAGAGAGGGAATGAAGCCAAGGAGGGCTGGGAAAGTAAACAGGAGGCATATGGTCAGGAGGGAGTGAATGGACGAGGATCCAGGAGAAGGAGGGCGACTGCTGAGTGCACATTGGTGCCCTGAGGAGACCTGCCAAGTCTTGTGGCATGGGAATGAGCTCTGGGTCATTGAAATTATTTTCAGAGCAGTGGACAAAGCCACCCACTGCTCAAAGCATATGGACATTTAGGCAAATAGGATCTGGCTTATCAGCTGTATTGTCTGACCATATGAAGAAACGTATGCCCATAGTATGTATGTGTGTGTGTGGGGGGTGTGTGTGTGTAACTCACATTTTATGCCCTTTGATTCATATCCATGGACATTATAAATGCCACAAACAGCTTTATAGCTTAAAAATTTCTGTTTCTAGGATGAGAGCCAAGTTTCCAATTCGATTCGGGGTTGTAGCTAGTGATGTTAATTCCGAGTTTAAAAACAAAAGCACAAACAAAATCTCACCCACGTGTGCTGTTTTGAAAGTTTCATTCTTTCTTTCAGTTATGATAAGGTGGGCAGCCAAACAAAGGGCTAGATGCGTAGTAACACCTAGGGAGCAGTCTCGATGAGGTGGAAGCTGACAATACTGAGGTTGTTACAGAGGGGGTGGGTTTGCAAAGCAGATTTTGGAAAAAGATTCTGTTTTTTAAAAGATGGTACATAGTTCTTGGTGATGTGACAAAAACTAATCCATCTGGTTTAAAAAGTAGTAGTTGGGGGTTTGTATTTGGAATAATGATTAAGACGTTGCTTGTGATATCTGCATCCCATATTGGGGTGCCTGGGTTCAAATCCTACCTCTGCTTCGGATTCCAGCTTCCTGCTAATGCGGATCCTGGGAGGCTGTAATGAGGCTCTGATAGTTAGGTCCCTGCCACTCACTTGGAAGACCCAGACTACGTTCCCCCATCCCAGCTTCCACCACCGCTCTAGACTGTTGTGGCCATTTGGGGAGTGAGCCAGCAGATGGGGAGATTTCTCTCTCTCCTCTTCCCCCTTCCCCTCCTCCTCTACTGCCAAACAAAGTAGAAAAATAAAAATTTTAAAAAGTCTTAGTTAATGGCAAAAGGAGTTGGCATCCTGAAAGAGAGTATGATTTTTCTTTGATTCTGAGAGGTAGTGGTTTTGAGCAGTAGCTGGAGTTTATCCTGATCATCAGACCACGTGGAACCTTGTGCCAACATAAAAAGCATTCTTACTAAACAATGAATGATAGTGAAACGCAGTTTAATATTGCAGGGGTAAGCAGCCTAGAAATACGTAGAATAAATAGCAGACCGCTTAGCCGCCGATATAACCCGTGTTCATCTGCTGTTTCTTGAAGCAGCCTCGTGTGAAAGTTGCTTACATTGGTTTTCTTTCTTAGTTGTAATTGTGAGTGCCTAATTTTACAGGAAAAAAAAAGTATGTTTCAGTGTTTATGTATTTATTTTTTTATTAGATTTTACTTATTTATTTGAGAGGTAGAATTACAGACAGTGAGAGAGAGACAGAGAGAAAGGTCTTCCTGCTGCTAGTTCACTCTCCAGATGGCCGCAGTGGCTGAAGCTGCGCCGATCCGAAGCCAGGAGCCAGGAGCTTCTTCCCAGTCTCCCATGCGGGTGCAGGGGCCCAAGCACTTGGGCCATCTTCTACTGCTTTCTCAGGCCATAGCAGAGAGCTGGATTGGAAGAGGGGCAGCTGGGACTAGAACCGGTGTCCATATGGGATGCTGGTGCCACAGGCGGAGGATTAACATACTATGCCACGGCACTGGCCCCAATGTTTATGTTTTCATAAAACATCCAACCTTAAAAGGTTTCTTGGTAAAGGATCAGAAAATAAATAAAGCAAATATCCAAGGAATCTCCAAAAAGTTCATTGAAAATGGATATTATGAAAAAAGCACCACAATAAACATCTAATTCTGTTTCCCCCAAACTTTCTGAGGTCTCTTATGTATTTTATCCTTGTGGGCAGTGTCCTGATGTTTCTCTGTTATCTCTCATGAAGTCAGTACTCGCTGGGACCCCTGCTGATCCAGGGGCCATCCCACGGAAGTCTGCATTGTCTCTCTAACCCCAGCACAGTCATTGAGCCCTGTAAAAATAAAACAGGTACAAGTCTGCCTACAGCAGCTTACCTGTGTTATCACCTGAAGACAAAATATGACCTCTCAAATCCTGTCCTAGCCCTAGAATCTCTGCGTACGTCAGAAAATATGACCTGTCAAATTCCTTCCCCGCCCTAGAATCTCTGCATACGTCAGTGGGCCCCCGAGTGAAACAGTAGCTTAATAGCTGGTTTTAAATGAATCACACAAGTTTCTGAGAGATTTCAGAGAGATTTGCCTTTCACAGGTGCCCTGTGGAGCTCCCTCTGTGCATCATCCTGATCCCCTCTCCCTGCCCATGCACGTCGGGTCACAGCTAAAGAGAAAGTGATGACTAGAGACCGAGCTGGCGAGAGTCTGTCCCCCGTGAAATGTTTAAACCCTGCCCCTCATGCTCATGACTCTAAAGAATGAATTACGCACAGCTGGAAAAGCAGGGACACTTCTGGTTCAGAGGACACATTTACACCGCCACTCCCGCCGGATGCCCAGTTCAGGATGAGGGGCAGCCGTGGAGTTTTCCCGGCAGCCTTTGTTAGGCGGGAGCCAGGAAGGAGGCTCTCAGGCAGAGCCCTCTGTTGTTACACGGCTTTCCAGAGGCAGACTCCTCGTTGGAGAGCAGGGGTGTGGTGGGATTCAGTCTCTTCATTCCCAAGTGGATCTCTTTCCCTAATGCAGAGCAGTCCCGGGAACAGCTCTGGGGTTTTCTCCTGTGGCTCAGTAGTTAATCTGTTGCCATAAATGCACATTTATATCCTTCAGACTTTTTATCGGTTATTGTAGAGAGATGTCTCCTTTAAGAGAGGGAACTATTTCATCAATGACTGGTAAATCTCTTTTAAACTCTTAAAATATCTGTGGATACTTAGAAGTGTATGTTGAATGGTCTTTTCTGTTGAATGGTTTGTGGTAACAGATCAACTCTGACAATCCTAAAAACTTCAGCCAAAGAACATTCTGTGAAATGGAAATTAACAGCCTGGCCATGACTTGAACCAAGTGTAAGTCCAGTGTTTGGTAAACAACAACAAAAGGAGTTCCTAGGATTCCGGGTGCTTCTCACTCTTGGGCAAATATGGAGATGTGGGTCATCCAGCTACTGCTCAGACACTTGGAAAGGACGTGGCTTTTAGCTGGACGTGGCTTCCTTTGAAACAGGACTGGGAAGCCAGTTGGGTTACAGATTTTTATCAGGGCTTCAGAAATCACTGGATGCCCAAGCTCAAAGAAATAAGTTGCTCCAGTAAACGAAAATACCGTTTTCCTCTGCACCTCTTTTCTAGTCTGCTCTTTGTTTCATTTATGTGAAATTGAGTGAGGAATGCATTGCAACTGTTTATCTTAGATCGTTGTGGGTGGAGTACTTCTCCTGGTGATGGAGAGCATATTGAAAGTAGAGATTGTAAGGAGAGAGAAGAAAGCCAGCCCCAAGTATGGGTGTAGTTGCTGTGCAAAATATCTGAACAGGGCATAATGGCATGGAGTGGGTTGAGTTTTCAGAGCGTTTTGTGTTGAACATGAAGTGAATGTGGACTGCTGTAGGGGTGACATAAAAAGGTGATTTACATCCGAAAGGCCCTTTAAAGGCTCAGCCTAGAAGTGGGTTTGGGGTCCATCTGAGGCAGGGCATCTCCTCCTCCAGCGCAGCAGACAGTAGTCAACGACTTGCAGAGAGCTGTTCTTCTGCAGATGGCCGTGTCTAAACTTGGGAAGCTTGGCAAAGTCAGACTTCAGTTGTTAAAAAAATCTAAATCAAAATAAGTTCCACATGCTTCATTCCTAAAATTAATTTCTCAGCCCTTCTCCTTGTATCCAGACACGCAGAACCAGGATCCTGGGACACCTGACCCATCATGAGCCCTGCTGGGGGATAGGGGAGAGCATCCACTGTGTTTTCCTTTAAGAGGGATGATCATTGGCAGAGTAAAGGCAGAAAACGAAGGAAAGTAGTCCCCTCGCTCAAAATGTGGCTGTGATAGTCTATTTGTGTGGGGTAGGGTAGGGCAGATACACAAAATAACTTACGTAAGAAATAATTTCAGTTAATACACATAATGCTAGCAGTGACATTTTACACATCTGTCTAATCTCACGGATACACGCCTCCTCTGAGTAATTCACAAACTTCGCCAAATTTGTTCTTGGACAAAATTGTGAAATATTTCATAATTGGGTTCTGGGCCCTTAACTGGTAAGGTAGTGGAATTCATATTTTGGTTTCGATGATTTGGGACTTGCCCAAGCCTTTATGGAGGCTTTGCGCAGTAGGCTAACTCAAGTCTCATTGACTCACAAAAAATTCCATTTGTTTTAGTAAGCAGAAATTCAGTGTCTAATTTGTATGGCTCAGTAACTGCCACAGAGCATAAGCTTGCTATGCCTCTCCACCCAGTGCCACTGCCAAATGCTGAATCCAGGATGAAACTGAGCAAAATCAACATGTTGGCTCCCAGCCTGAGGCTGTCCTTTTCCCAAAGTCAGGTGTATCAGTGATCACTATTAGACAAGCCAGGATGGTGACTTGGCTTTTGAAAGGATTTTTGTTTCTCTATGTATTTCTTTCTTTCCCGTGAGTTTTAGTTTATTTTCCAGTAGTAACAATGAACGCAAGTTCATTTTAAAGTAAAATATAAATAATATGTAGGGGCAGGCATTTGGTGCAATGATTAAGATGCTGTTTGGTACACCTTCGTCCCATATCAGGGCACCTGGTTTTGAGTCTCAGATCCACTCTCAATCCCAGCTTCCTGCTCATGTGCACCCTAGGAGGCAACAGAAGAAGGTTCGAGTACCTAGCACCCATCTGGGATACTCAGGCTGAGTACTGGGCTCCTGGTACCAGTCTGGACCAGCCCTGGCTGATGGTGGGTGTCTGGAGAGTGAACCAGCAGATAGGAGAGAGATCTATATATCATCCATCTCTCTGTCTCTCTCTCTCTCTCTCTCTTCCTCCCTCTCTTTCTGCTTTTGAAATGAATAAAATAAGTTAATAAAAATTAGAAGACAAGTAAATCCAGTGGCCCAGGGCTGTGAGGTCAGGAAACTGTCCCTCATTTATCTTCTGCTTTCTGTGCTCTCTGACTTACCAGGTGTTAAACCAGTGACCTGGTTAAGATTCTGATGAAAGCCACAGAATGGGGCCAGTGCCTTGACTTTCTTCTCTGCAAGGATGGTGCAGGGAGAAGTACTGTGCCGCAGGGCCACCTGGCAGGCCCTCTAAGTATAAACTGCATGTGAGGGTCATGTCAAAGATCCATACAGGAGGGTCAGCCCTGCACAGTGCTTTGGCTCTTTGTTCTGTTGCATTTGGTATAACCTTACCTTTCATAGCCATTTATTCTTCTTTATTGAGTCTCTGGAAATTACTCAGTACATTTTAAAAATTTATATTTTGAATTGCTACAAATTTCTACCTCCGGTGGAATGCTCATGTGTTTGGTACTCTTCTCAAGGATTAGAAGTCCTGGATTGTGTGTGTGTGACTTCCTGCTAATATGACCTGTCGAGTGACAGCTTGAACATCCCTTTTGTAAGGAAAGAATATAATTGTTGATTTTGTCAAGGATCACAATGGGAGGGTTGGGTTCTTCAAGGATCAGAATGGGAGCATAGAATCACTGTGATTCTGGGATGATGTACAAACTCCTGTGTTATCCACTTAGCACTTCTGTAGACAAGGCAGGGTCAGGAGCCTCTGCCTTTATATGGCCCTGTACATTGAGACCCAAGAAACTGGAAGGAATTCTGATTTTAGAGCATGTCTGTGGGAGGGTTATCCCACTTAATACACTCTCTCCTGAGAATGATATTTGGAAAAATGTAAATTTCTCCCGTAAAGCTTTTAGTGTCTTTGATAATTTAGGTTTGGGTATATTGAAATTGTCCCTGTACTAAAAGTGGGATTTGAAGGAATTAGGGAACAGGCTGGGGGACACAGGAGGAATGGAATTCCTTTTCTGTGTTCACCGTCGCCTTGCTTGCTGGGAGTTCAGAGGGCGCGTTCCTTTCCAGGGTCAGGGAGTCAGACCAGAGCGCTCTAACCTCCAGGGGCATTTGCCACAGCTGACAAGTGTCTTACTGAAATGTGGAGAGGAAAATAGGTATAAGAACATTTTAGTTACCATAGATGATTAGTAGAGAATAACTGTATTGATTCTGTAGCTATTAATTTTTTTAAGGATTTAGGTATTTATTTGAAAAGCAGATTTACAGAGAGAAAGGGAGAAACAGAAAGATCTTCCATCTGCTGGTTCAATCCCCAAATGGCCGGAACAGCCAGGGCTGGGCAGGACGTTCTTCTGGGTGTCCCATGTGGGTAGCAGGTGTCCAAGCACTTGGGCCATCTTCCGCTGCTTTTTCCCAGGTGCATTAGCAGGAAGCTGGAATGGAAGTGAAGCAGCCAGGACTCCAGGTGCCCATATGGGATGCCAGCATCACAAGTGGTGGCTTTACCCACTACACCACAGTGCGGGCCCCTGTGGCTCTTACTTTGAAGTCTGAATTGAATTCTGTTTATTACCGGTGTTATCACTGTTTCAATTTAGGGCATGTTAAAAAAAATTAACCCTAACCTTCATTGATTCGCTCTTTTGCCTTAACCCACGGTTGCTCTTCCTGGTTTCTGGGGAGTGCAGCTGTGTTGGGTGAGTCTAGTAACTCGTTAACTAGAGGATTTCTGAGGCACAAATCCACTGCTGTTTTCACTGTTGACCTGATCTGGGAGTGAGCTGATAGCGCCTGCACTTGCCTTTGTGCACCCAGTGTCTGCTGAGAGTGTGAAGATGGTTGTGTCCTTGAGGAACGCTCTCAGCAGAGACGTGGTGGACAGGGATTCATTGACAAACAGCGGCAAATGACTTGCTTCCTTGTTCTCATGGCATTTTTTAAGGCTTATTTTTTATTTATTTGAAAACCAGAGTTAGAAGAGACAGAGAGAGAGAGACAGATCAATCTCCCATCTGCTGGTTCACTCCCCAAATGGCCACAACAGCCAAGGCTGGACCAGGTCACAGCCAGGATGTGGGAGCTGTTTCCAAGTCTCCCATGCAGGTGCAGGAGCCCAAGGACTTGGGCCATCTTCTACTGCTTTCACTGGCCATTAGCAGAGAGCTAAATCAGAAGTGGAGTGTCTGGGTCTCAAACCAGTGCCCTTATAGGATGCTAGTACCCAGGAGCCCAAGGACTTGGGCCATCTTCTACTGCTTTCACTGGCCATTAGCAGAGAGCTAAATCAGAAGTGGAGTGTCTGGGTCTCAAACCAGTGCCCTTATAGGATGCTAGTACCCAGGAGCCCAAGGACTTGGGCCATCTTCTACTGCTTTCACTGGCCATTAGCAGAGAGCTAAATCAGAAGTGGAGTGTCTGGGTCTCAAACCAGTGCCCTTATAGGATGCTAGTACCCAGGAGCCCAAGGACTTGGGCCATCTTCTACTGCTTTCACTGGCCATTAGCAGAGAGCTAAATCAGAAGTGGAGTGTCTGGGTCTCAAACCAGTGCCCTTATAGGATGCTAGTACCCAGGAGCCCAAGGACTTGGGCCATCTTCTACTGCTTTCACTGGCCATTAGCAGAGAGCTAAATCAGAAGTGGAGTGTCTGGGTCTCAAACCAGCGCCCGTATAGGATGCTGGTACCGCAGGTAGTGGTTTAACCCTGCTTACCACCACAATGCTGGCTCCTCTCATGGATTTTTTTAAAAGCTGTGCTAACACATCCACCTGGCCTTTTATTGTAGACTACTTTCTGTTCCATAACCACAGACCATTTTAGGCCATTTTTATACACTTGTATATAGATTATCTTTGTAAAACACAGGTCTGTGTGTCTTTCTTCTTTGCATTTAGTTTTATTTTTAAATCATCTGGAGCAAGGCTTTCTCAGTTTGGTTTGGAGCCATTTTGCATAATTCTGTGCCTTGACACATCACTCACCATCAATATGTTGCCCATAATGCAAAAGATTTGCATTCCTGCCTGAGGAAGAAACCGTTAAAAAAGCACAACTGCCCAGAATTATCTAGTGTATGAAAATTACATCAGAAAGCTCACAATATTATAGATTTTGAACTATTTATCCTTACAAAGGTTTGTAAAATTTATATAAGAATTGACTTGATTTTAAAATCAAATGGTTTTGTTTAATAAATGATAAAGGAAACAAGTTATTAAGCAGAATATGTTAAAAACCTTTAGTAGTGGTATAGAAAAGCAGTAATCATGGTCACATGCTGAGAGTCCAATGCTGACATTTTCCAGCTCTGCAGAAGCAGATTTAGAGATGAGGTATTTCTGTGGACAGACCAATGGTGAGCTGTTTATTTATTTTTATATTTATATAGAAATAAAATAGTATTTTGAAATACAAAGCTAATTTTGTTGTTTTGATGAGATTAAATATGTAGATTTTTGTGTAAAACTTCCAGACTATAGATTTTGCTATCATATCTGTTCATGTTTAAACATATTACTTCTATATCTCAAAGCAGTATTTGCCACTAAAACAAATTAGGAGCCCAACAAGAAATGGCTGGTTTTAGATGTGAGGCAGGAATGATACAAGCTGATTCTGAATCATATTGTCACACCAGAAAGGGAGTTTTCAAAGACTGCTAGGACTTTGTGAAAAGAACTCTGGAAGAAGCTCTTGGAAGCATATAGTCATAAAGATGGAAACTGCAGCGAGTTCATAAAAACCTCCTTGGTTGTTTCTGGAGAACGTTAGGGAGCCACCATGATGTTTGATAACCAGGAAACAAAGAGAAAGAATCAGGCCTCTATCTTGCCTTTCTTAAACCATCCATACCTCAGTGGGCAGTTCCTCTATGTAAAATTATTCCAGCTATCAGATCTGCCTAATAGACTTAACATCTTGAAGTTTCTAATGAGTAGTTGGCCTAGGCAGGTGGCATCAGTGGCCAATGCTAGGATGGAAGGAGTCAGTCAGGCACCACGTGCTTCCTGAAGATGTTGCAACCCTGCATGAAGCAGTCTTGGACCCCTCCTGTCCCTGGTAACTCCTCCCTACATTAGAACTTGCATCAAATCAAGCCTCTAGATGGAATTACCAGTCTGTAGGAACACAGGGCAGAGGAACATTTTAAACCACACCAGTGGGATGCAGTGTGCAAAATCCACACTATAGAAACTCTACCAGATAACCCCATTTCTTCAACAAGAACAACAGTTTCAAGGAAAGACTAGAAATGGACAAGAAACCTATAGACAGTAGAAGCTTAAAGAACATATCAAAGAATTACATTGTGTGAACCTTATTTGAATCTAGATTCAGACAAGCTGAAACAAAACTGTAAGATACTGTAATGCAAATTTGATGATATTCAGTAATTATATTCATTTTTAGATTGATAATAATAATGGGGGTAGTGTCCTTTAAGAGACATGTACTAAATTATCTGGAGGTGAAATGATATGATGCCTCACATTTACTGAAAAATAATCGGGCTTGCAGGGAGCCAGGCCTGGGATTGGCAGAAAGGAAGTGGATGGGCGTGCAAGTGAAAAGATGGGTCGAGTGGTGGTAATTGTTTAAACCAAGAAGTAAGAATAACTGGTTTGCTATTATTTCTCTTTTTGCATGTATTTTCAGATTTTCAAAATAAAACTTAATGTGCAGCTATAATGCATTTGTACATACACATATATTTCACAAAATTAGTAAAATTACAAAGTTTCATCCAGGTTTAAGTGTTAAAAACAGTCATGACCAGTACACATTTATTAGAATGACCAAATTCCAAAGCACTGATGTTTGCAAGTACTTACAAATGAAACTACTGTGAAATAATTACATAAAACTGAAAGATTCCTTGTATGTGCACTGTCCTAGGCCTGATAACTTTTTAACACCACACACAGATTTAAGGTCAAAGGTAAAACTCGATTGTGTTATGAATTGGGAATCTCACAACCTGAGGAACATTCAGATCTACTTGGGGAAGAGTAGCATGCATGATAGTGCCTGAAAAATATATGAAATTTAGTCATATTATGGCAGATTTGTAGAAGAGAGAGAAAAATTCAAGGTTTAGCCAAAGCAGGATTTTTGTATCCGCTAAAACTTGGCCAGTTCTTCTGACCTTGAATAGTGTCTGTTATTGATCTGAGTTCATTTGTACGTTATTGGTAAATAAATGTGTTTGTTTTTTTTTCTAGCTGGGGAATGGCAGTCAATGTGTATTCTACCTCGATAACCCAAGAGACTATGAGCAGACATGACATCATTGCATGGGTTAATGACATAGTATCTTTAAACTACACAAAAGTGGAACAGCTTTGTTCAGGTAAGAGATCATCTTTTAAATATTTGCCTTAAATGTTTGCTGTCTTGTGGAATGTGATTTTGTGAGATTTTTATGAAATTACATAAAATCTGATTTTATGAAATATCACATATTTTGAGTGGGAAAAATATCACTATTGACTTATGTCTTGAAAGACAAAAACACGGTATAACTATAGTACTTACAGGGGGAAATGTTATGAGCGTGTAAGAGCACAGAGCTACACAATTTCTGATGAGCAATCTCTGCTTGAGCTTTCTACGGCCTTCCGGTCAGCTGCCTCTTCCTCATCACCCCATCAGCCACTACACTTCTTTTTTATTTTTTTAAAGATTTATTTATTTATTTGAAAGTCACAGTTAAAGAGAAGCAGGGGAGGAGGGAGGACGGGCAGGCAGGAAAGAGAGAGAAGTCTTCCATCTGCTGGTTTGCTCCCCAGATGGCTGCAATGGCCGGGGCTGTGCTGATCAAGGCCTGGAGCCAGGAGCTTCTTCCAGGTCTGCCATGTGTGTGCAGGGGCCTGAGGACTTGGGCCATCTTCTACTGCTATCCCAAGCCATTGCAGAGAGCTGGATCAGAAGTGGAGCAGCTGGGACTCAATCCAGCACCCATATGGAATGCTAGCACTGCAAGTGGCAGCTTTACCCACTATGCCACAGCACTGACCCCCACAGTTGCTTCTTAAAACACAAGTTAGGGGGCCAGCGCTGTGGCATAGCAGGTGGGGCCACTGTCTGCAGTGCTGGCATCCCATATGGGTGCCAATTTGAATCCCGGCTCCTCTACCTCTGATCAGCTCTCTGCTATGGCCTGGGAAAGCAGTGGAAGATGGTCCAACTCCTTGGGCCCCTGCACCCACGTGGGAGCACGTGGGAGACCCTGAGGAAGCTCCTGGCTCCTGGCTTCGAATCAGCACAGCTATGCCTGTTGCAGCCAGTTGGGGAGTGAACCAACAGATGGAAGACCTCTCTCTCTTTGCCTCTCTTTCTCACTCTCTCTAACTCTGATTTTCAAATAAATAAATCTTTAAAAAGCAAACACACATGAGTTCGATCTTGCAATACTCATCCTTAAAAACTTTCGGGCCTCCCCTGTATCCTTACAGTCCATTTTGTTCTGGCTGCCACCTGCCTATCTTCTCAATCTCATCCTCCACGTCTCTCCTCTGGACCTCTGCCCCACAAAGCGCTCTTTGTTCCTTAACGACTCCGTCCCTTTTGCTTCCATCATTTTCTTTTTAATTCTTATTTGCTAAAGAGATCTTTCCCCTTCTTTCTGTTTTGGTATAAGGTGTTCATGGTTTAAAGTCCAGCTCACCTGCCACCCTCTCTGAAAAGCATTTTCCAGGCTCTGGTGTTTCCAAAACGCTGAGCTCGGCACCATACAATACACTTGGCGCACTGTGCTACAGTGGGTGACTGCTGCTCCCTGCAGGGTAAGGAAAGTTCTTGAGGACTGCACTGTGTTTTGTGTTCATGGTTGAATGTCTGCAGGGGTCTATCTGGTACAGAGTAGATCGGCAAGAATTACATATCAAGTTCAACTTGTTTACAAGAAAAAATCAACTTTGGTGATGAAGTAGCGGCGCGTTATAAAAATTTGCCATTCTTAAGTTCTAGTATCCATCAAAGAAATAGTCTTCCTTTGGAAAACAGTATTTTTTTTCCTACAAACTAATGGGTAAGAGATTTCCCTTTCTGCCTCTAGCTCTAATGTGAAAATGGTACAGAATAATAGAAGATATGACTGCAGTGTATTCTCTCTCTCTCCTTCTGGTCTCCTGGTCTCGGTTTGACCAGAATACACTAGAAGACCCGCCTTCAGTAATATCAACACCTCTCCCCACCCCCGCCGCCCCAGCCTTGATCACTTTTACGGTGAGGAGGACAGTAAGGTGCACTAGAACCTAGATATTTCCTCCCCCAGCTCTGTTCTTGGACTCAGATGTGAAGCCCTGTGGTTTATGAGGTTGGAAATGAGTGCTTACTCACCGTTTCTTTGCCCTGCAGTATAAACTACAGGAAAACAGACTTAGACTATGAAGATGGACAAGTACAGGAGAGCACCTCAAAAACTTCATGGAAAATGGAATTAAAAGATATTCTTATTTTTGGTACAAAAGAAAAGTGAAGCCGTGTATGCTTTCTTTTTTCATAATATACATTTTCCACAAACTCTTTGAAGACTCCTCATAGATATTGTTGGCCCACTGAAATGGCCATAAAAGTTACTTTCAGAAACAACTCTCACTGTATCTGACTCAACCTCAGATTGCCACTCACATATTGCATGGTTCTTGCTGTACATCATGGGGCCTCTGATATTTATTTTCCTTTATTTAAATTCTATTTTAATTTTAACAGATTCAATGATATTTGTAGATAAAATTCTAAGAACATAGTGCTACGAAAACAAAAAGTGTTTCTCTTTTATTAGAACCCCTTTGTTAACGGCATGTGCCAGTTTGCTGTGTCAAACTGCTTTACTTTTGCACAGTAGCTGACATGCAGTGTTCCCTCAAGAGATGCTCATTTGGGGGATAAATGAAAAGCAGTTGGCAACAGCTGGAGGCAAAGACAAAATGTGTTATCTGACCCACAAAGCGGGTGGATGTGCATGGGATAAGGGGAATGGGTTTGGTTATCAAGGAAAAGAGACAGGAGAAGGAAAGGCATAAGGGAAAGAATCATAGAGGAAATTCTCAGTTGTGGGTCTTGAATGGTAGAGGAACCATGGTGAGCTTCCTGTGTCACGTACTTGGCGACTTTGGGGTAACAGATGAAGAGAGAGCCAACTAGAACTGGTAGCAGTGATGGCAGTGAGCAATATGTAACTTCCTTGCAGATCTTTACGTCTCTCATGAGGCAAGTCAACAAAATTTTAAGCAGCATTTATGGAGGATTCTTGTACAGTTACCTTAAAGCATTGCTATTCACTTTACAACCATTTGTAGCTAGGTGACTGTCAAGTATGGCTTGGCAAAAATCTGTAGAAGCAATTTGGATCACTGTTATCATTTCCACCAGGGTTACTCACTGGCTACTGAAAATTGCAAGGTTGATGGTTCAAAAGAATAAATATATTTAAAGGTTGCTTTCTGCTCTAAAACAAGTTTCTTGCTGGGAAAAAATGTTCATCTCCGTAGCAGAGAGACAGCTCTTTTACTTGAGGCAGTGGTTTTCTCGAAGTGTAGCTTGTAGGCCATATGCATTTATAATCTGGGGAGCTACTGCGAAAGCAAATGCATGGGGCCCTTGGCCTTCTGAATCGGTACCCCTGGGTGTGAGGCCTGGAAATCTGCATTTAACAAGCGTCTCAAGTACTCACATGCTGCACCCTGGAGCCTGCAGTACATTTTCGAGAAACCTCAAACCACTGAAAGTGAAGTGAAATGATCCATAATCTATTCTGGTACAGTTTCCTTATTCATAATTTAATTTGTGACTTTTTTATCTTCAGCAATGACATTTAGCAAGACAAAGCTATTTTTCTGTTTATTTATTAATGAATTTATTTATTTATACCCTTCATTGTTCTAGAAGACATTTAAGGTGGAATAGTACAGTGATATTAGGATAAGGAGAAAACTAAATATTGTTGACCTAAGTGATTTATCTTCATCATACTTATGAATCATCAGTTTTCTTGGGTGATTTTTTTTCTTCAATGTTTATTTTAATTCCTTTTAGTCTACTGCATGGGATTTTATTTTAGTAGTATGTTCTGGAAAAACAGACACAAAATACTTTCATATATTAAACCTGATTTTTTTTTTGGTTCAACAACATCATATTTTATTCTTTCCTAAAGACGTAATTGCTAATCCTGGCAGTTCCCCATTTGAATATTGTTCCCTATTGCATTATCTCCTATATATTTTTTAATTTCCAACTAAGAGATTTCCCTTCAGCTCAGTATTGAAACTCACTTCAACTTTTCTTTAGCTCATAAAGAGCTAAAATACTACCCACATTGGTGTTGCATTTTCTTCAGAGTTTTGTACCTTTCTGCATGTTTCCATGTAAGCAGTTTTTAAAGCTTTTTTAAGGAAAGATGGTGTGAGAAGGTAAACACTTGGAAATATGTCACAGTAAATTCTAAATGAAAATGACATGGTCTTATGTCCTGTTGTTATCCAAGGTGGTAACCTCATGAAAGTTTTTCTTTGAACATTAAATCTGGGTAACTATGTGTTTGATTTGCATTTATTTGTTGTGAAAAGGTAACGTTTAAGTTTCAAGCAAAGCAGTAGATTGCATATGTGAGAGTGGGCTATCTGTGGATATAAACACTCCCTGACAAGGTACTGTTCACCTGCATCTGTTTTGAACATGAGTAACTGGATTTCCCATGATGAAACGCGGAATTGAGCTGCATGTGATGTCAGATCTATATAACATAAATATTTTATGTTTTCATTTGTTTTATAAAATTTATATGGCTTTTGGGGAAGGAGACAGGATTTTTGCTTGAATACCAGTTTAAACCAGTTTACTAGGTGTTTTATTTGAAAATAAAGAGGATAAGTAGTATGGTGCTTAAAAAAAGAAGAAAACTCCTAAAAATAGGGGTGGGCATGTGGCCTAGTCATTAGGCCACCAATTGGCTCCTCCACATCCTACATTGAAGTGCCTGTGTTCGAGTCTTGACTCCACTCTTGATTCCAGCTTCTTGCTAGTACAGAACCTGAGAGGTAGCAGGTGATGGCTCAAGTAGTTGGGTCCCTGCCACACACATGGGAGACCTAGACTGAACTCCCAGATGTGGCCTGACCCAGCCCCGGCTATTGCGGGCATCTGAGGAATGAACCTGCAGGTGGGAGATTTTCTCCCTTCCTCCCTCCCTCCCTCCCTCTCAAAAAAAAAAAAATGAAATAAAAATCTCTGAGAACAGCTTTGGCAACTTCCTCTGATCCCTTACTGGAGATGACAGCAGAGACAGTGGACTTGATACGGAGGAGGAGGAGCGGAGGAAGTGCGGAGGGCAGCAAGAAGGCAGTCGGAGGCAATGTCCTTTTCTCTCTTCCTCCTCCTCTTCCTCACCCACAGCCCTCACCCCAGCCATAATGCACCAGGCCTCCAATGGGGCTGCTTTCTGTTGCCCTCTTCTGTGTTCAGACTGTCTTCCCTAGACCGGGTCACCGTCAGCTCCTAGCCAACTAAACGGCTGCACCTGCTCCACCCTCACAGGGCTAACACAGCCTGCCCTTCTCTCCATGTGCCTTCCCTTCCTGTCCAGTGACCACACAGGGCAGGCCAACATCTGCCCAAATCCACATCTAGGGTAGTCACTGCCTGAGCTGTCACTCTATCCTGTACTGTCACCCACTGGTTGGAAGATCAGTTATGGTCTTGAACCTTTTAGTATTTTAATAAAATATCATTTGAATTAAACCATTTTAGATGTGAAATTTAGATGTTTTCTTGACAGGCTATGAAAAACTGATCAGGATTTGATTCTGTTTCAGTGTGTGTTTCAAGCTTTGTCTTGGACCAAGTTTCTGGTAATTTTTCTTCCAGGGAAGCTTCTGAATTTGGCTGGTGATGTTGTAGTCACACTTACATTCTGGGTACGTGATGACAGGAAGCTCTGGGATTCACATAGGTGTGCCCATCAAGATGTGCTAGGACCTAGGGGATGGGGGCTCTCAGCTTTGTCTTGATGGCAGTTGATCCTGAGCCCAGCACTGTTCTTTGTGACCATTTTTGGCTGCAGATCTGCCCCTGTTAAACAGGTTGATCCTAGCCTGTGTGTTGTCCCATCTGCAGAGACCTCTGTCGGGAGGACAGGTTGGTGATGAAATCAGCTCAGAGTCTAAATTTAGTAGAGCTTCTCTTATTGGCTCACTTGTATTGAAACCAAGTAAGGATATTCCATCAGTGTCTGTAAGCTCAAGAGTTTACTTTGCTTTATAAAATTGTAGGCTGTCATCTCAGATTGTGTTACTATTATTAGAGAAGTAATTGTACCATAGTGGAATATTATTCTTTCGTGTGATATATTATATAAGGTTTCTGTTTGTTTAGATTTTTTTCTCTAATTTTATTTGACTTAACTTGATTTTAAAATCTGTTGACTTGGGCTCAGCATACCAACTAATTGGAAAAGAAGGGGACAGAAAGTGAGTTGGGTATTGAAGGGATGGGTCCAGCCTCAGGTTGGTTGCTGCAGGGGTCACACACTCAAACATCCCTACAGTCGTAGATACTGCACTACTTGAAAGGGAGCTTATTTTTCGAGTGGAATATGGAGTACAGTAGTCTCTTTCCCTTCTAAATTTGTTTTTTAACATATATCTATACATGTTGCTGCTGAAGGTAATCATAGACCATTACTGTTTTTGTTGGAGATTTTTGTTTGCACAGCCTTTTGTAATTGTGAATACCATGCTGAGGAAAAGTGTGCATGCTTTTACCTTCATGTACTGCCCCATAAAGTGTGAATTTTCCTTATATTGATAATACATGTTTGAAAGCAATCAGCCCCACCTTCCCTGCCCTCATTACTGTACTCAGTTCTGATAATCAGTTTAATTTCATTTGATAAGCATGTTTTGAGCCCTTCTTTGGGCTATACCCTGAGGACTGAGGGATAAAGAAGACATGGACAGTCTTCAAGTCCCTCCAGGAACTCAGTAGAGGACTGCTAGCCTTCAGAAGACGGGAACACTGGGAAGTGCTGTTTTGGAAGAGCTTTGAGCATGCAAAGGATGAAGAACATGAAGGGAGGCGGAGAGAGTGAGTCAATGGGAAAGACATTCACTCAGATTTTTTGGGAGTGTCTGGTGCTCCTGGATGACCTAGCATGGCCATAGTTTGGGAAACACCTCAGAAGTGCTCTCCTCCCTCTTCAAGCCGGATGGGGTAGCTAGGATGTAGCTAGGATGTGACATATTATTAGGATGTGTGGGGTATTTCATTACGTCTCCTCTGACCCACTCCTCAAGCTAGGGTAGCTTTTGTCTTGTGACGTGGGGCTCAGTAGAAGACATGTGCTTTATTAAGTGCAACCTTAAGTATATGATGCATGGTGTTTTCTATGAGAAGTACAAAGAATTTTCCTGATGATCTCATCATAGGGGTATGTGAGAATTAGTTATTCTCTACTTGTTTGAAGCAACTATGTATACTTGTGGGATATTCTCAGGAGACCATAGAATTGTTAACTTCTTTGGGTGGAATGCAACAGATATTTTTAAATTCCATAAAGCCAAACCTCAGTGATGACTGCTGGGTGAGTGTTATGTGACTTCGTTAACATTTTTCACAGGAACGGCATAAATCTTGTTCTGATCCGTTTCTACTGGAGTCCCTCCTGGGTAGTGACAAACACCATAAATGAGGGAAATTTTAAAAACCGAAAAAAGGCTAGGGAAAATAGATGGCCTAGAATGTAATTATTTTATTGAAGCCTGACTGTATGTGTATATACTTAATGTGAAATAAAGGAACATGTAATCACTAGGAACTTAATATAGTACCTGAAGAGGAACAAAGCAAATCGGTGACATATTATTAGAAACTTAAGCTAATAATGATTGCCTTTGTGAATTTTTAAGATCTCTCACACACAAATAACTTTAGGAATCCGCACAAAGCAATACCCTTAGTTAAATCCCACACTTTGATCTCTTACTGTTGCCTGGGAAAATTCCCAGCTGACTCAGATGGCTGCGGTCTCCAGAGTTCCTACTGAGTAACTCACAGACCCTCCTACATTGCTGCATCTTCTGTAGTAAGAACCCATTGAGTTTTACCTGCTGTACACCAGTGAAGGGGTATGTAGTTGTTAGCCGAGAGAGGAAACTGCATGGGATACTCTCAGAAAACCATAGAATTGCTGACTTCTCTGGGAGGAACGCAACAGTTGTGCCACGGGATGGGTGCTCAGAAGGAGAGTGAAGTGAGTTCAGGTGAGGCCAGTGACTATCGCTGAGTCTCAGTGAGCCTCGGGAACCCCAGCCCTGACCTCACTGACTTCAAGAACCAGGGCCACAGAACCACAGCCCAGGGATCTCAGTATAGGGCTTGGGAAACTTAGAAATCAAGCTTGTGATAGGTCTTGAGATTTATTTGTAATTCATTTTTCTGATTACAAAAACCTTTAGAGTCCCTTCCGTGGTTTTGTTTTCTTTGTGATAAGATGATAGTGTGCTTATTTTGAAGTCATTCACCAAGGTATATAAAAAGCAGTATCTTAACAAGAAAGGATTATATTGAAAGTTATTTTTGCTTTTACTCAAGATGTCAGTTACTTTATATGATGGATATGTTCTGTGTAAGACATCATTTTGTATTCATGGTGCTATTTTTCTTTCCCTTTTTTCCCTTTTGGTGTAAAACATCTAAAGACTTCAACAGGAAGAGTGTAAATTTGGGGGAAAATAGTCATTTCCTTTTATAAATGAATTTATGATTACTTAAGCACCTCAGATGTCTATCTGGGAAAAGTCTTCAGAGCTGGAGAACTTCTCGAATTTTTTTCAGCAGATACGCTGCAGCATCTTAGGAATGAGCTCATACCCTTTCTTTGCTGGTGGGAATCCAAGGATCTCATTTTGTTCCTTGTCCTTTGAATCGAAAGCATGCATTTGGAGATTGAATGTTTCATATCTGAAACAGTCCAATTCAGGCCCATTCATTTTTATAGTTCTGATCATTTTAACCATGCACATCATAGATTGTTTTATATTTTAGGAGTATGATGATGGCATTACGTCTCAACTTTTATATTTCTTACCATTTTCAGTGTGCTTTTTATATGGATTATTTTAATTATCATAACAAGTCTATAAGCAAGAAAGGAATTTTGTTCTCTGTTTTATATATCAGAGTAAAAGCTCGGTGTTGATGGCTATCACTGGAGTGTGAGTCTCCTTGGATCCGAGCGTGTTCTCATGGGAGGTAGGGCAGCTGTGAATGTGGTGGAGGGTTTACTGAGTGTGTGCGCATACATGTGGGTGCATCTCCAATTCTTTCCAAATCCATTTGCCAGGAGTCCATTAAGCATCCACTGTAGGAGCAGGGGGAATAGCAAAGGACTCCCTTTACCCACTCATTACATCTGATTGGAGAAATGGTGCATATCTGGTAATTCTTCTAATGACAAGAGTGTTCCCAATGTCATCATTATCAAGAACTCGGTTACCAAAGATGGATACTAGTGGAAGCACACAAGGCATTTGCTCCCAGTCTCATAAAATTCTAACTTGCTGCACCTGCTGAGATGGGCTTGCAGGAACCTCTCTTTCTTTCTACATGTTCTTGTTCCTTCTCTTGCTCCACCCTGTCTTCCTCTACCCCATACAAATGGAGGTGAGTCTGAGATCTTACCACTGCCTTGGAAGAGCTTCTCAACTCTCTCTCAAGTAGTCTCTGACCAGAGAAACAACAGCCAGGGCAGTGCTTCCTTGGAGATTCACACATGCATATCTAGGCAAATCCACCAGCCGAACCCCAAGAGTGTGACCCTTTGCTCATGTTGACCCCGGGCTAGCCCCAACAAGCTTGTTCCTGAGAGGACTTCTGTGCCGTTGAGGAAAACAGAACATCATCTGGAATAATTGCCACAGGCTTGGCCTCCAAAGGATTGATTCATCAATGTGTCACTGTTTCCTATATACTTAATTCAGGTCATGAGCATGTTGGAAAGACCTATATTGCAGTAACCATCCAAGAGGCTCCCTCAGTATTTCTCCAACCTCTTTAATATATGAAGGTGATGTTTTCATGCTTTTATGTAAGGAGACCTGCTAATGCAACATTTAAGAGCATCACCCATTTTCTACCTAGTTCTATCCCTGTATCTACTTCCTAACTCTTTCTAGGCTACAGTTCCTAAACCTTTTCCATACAGAAATTCTAGATCTGCCAGTGGTTATGGAAGCAGACACTGTATGAGCACAGTAGAAAGATGAGTTGGACAGCATCCCCAGTCTGAAAGAGCTACTCACCAATCTGCCAGGACAGAGAGCTAATTGCAATACAAGTCAAACCATATTGGACTCCCATAGCCAGTGCAGTGAGACAACCCATCGAGGACGCGGTGCTTGGAAGAACAAGGAGTTTCTGTACATATGTGCATAAGACATCTGCATCATATATTAGGATTCAGGGCAGCAAAAGAGGGATAGTTATGCTTCAAGTAATAAGTACGGTGTGATTCGGTGGAAGGAAAGATTATTTTCATCTAGAAAAACTTTTTGTCTTATTCATGTTTGGGTCTTTGGCCAAGCAGCTATGCAAATTTAGTGGATGTCAATAAATATTTATAAAGTTGAACTGAACTGAAATGCTATTCAAACTAGATTTTTTAATATGGGTAGGATTCAGGCCAAAAAGAAGATGGTGATCTGAGTAAATGTATCATTTTGATGTTCTGTATGTTGCTTTATTTATTTTTGGCCCTCAGAGCAGATATTTATTGAGTACCCACAGTGTGTCAGATGGTGGGGTGGGATCTGAGGATCCAGCAATATACAAAAAAAAAAAAAAAAAAAAAGTTAGGACCTATCCCTTAACTATCAAAGTTCTTGATGTATTGCTGTCCACAGCACTCAGGTCGTACCTGTTTCTCGGCTTACCCAAGTACAAACCAAAGGTAGAATATGATCCCTGAGCAAAAGCAGACATCTAGCATCCAGCCTGTCTCGTTAGATCGTTGACAACACGAACAGGAAGTGTGTACTTGGGACTATCTGAAATATTACAAGGCCCTCCAGTTCCTACACAGGAAGATCAAACCAGGCATCCCCAAGTCTGCTGCTCAGCAAAAGACAGTATTTTTCTAAGTTTTTTTTTTATTGAATTTCTTTCAACATAGAGTTTATCAGACATGTAGACAATATAAAAACACTGCCAGGTGTTTGATCATGTTGGAAAGACGCACCTGCAAACAGAATAATTGAATTTCTTGGCATCTCTTAAAATAACCGTCACTCTGCAAATGGGATTTTCTGCCCTGAAACCATGACATCATTCTGACAGACAGCGAGTCACCTCTCTTTATTTGTCCCTCCCCTGCCAGGGGCGTGCTCTCACCCAGCGAGTAACACTGAAGCTTTTATGGCCATGGTTTGACAATAAGAAGCATAGAAATGTGACGTTCTTGCCAGCACAGTTTCCTGCCATTTCTGTTAACATTCCCCAGAAGGAGGATCTTCCTCCACTTTCATTTCTTCTAGATGACATTTGTATGGCAGTTCATGAAAGAACTTTAAAACACCATAGAAGGAGCCAGATTTTAAGGAAAATGTGTGTGTGTCAACTTTAAAGTCAGACAATTGTGTTAAAATCTACTAAAAAAAATGCACAGTCTTCTTTCCTTTCTTCTCTTTCTGTAATTATTCTGGTTTTCCTTTATTTCTACTATGGCCAAATGATGGAATCCTTGAATTCCTTATAATACTAGAGTGCTTGGAAATCATAGTGTGCTGGCATTAACCTGAAAAATATAAAGCAGGTATTCCAGAGTGATATTCTGTCATGTTTCACAGTGTGCATGAATGTTCCATGATAGCGACTTGTGGGTTCCTCTTTCATGGAGCAGAGGTCGAGGGGGGCTTCCTTCGGTGCCACCCCCAGCCTTCTGGCTTTCTCTGGCCAATAAGCCTCTTCTCCGGGAGCTGTCGGGGAAGGAGTCCCATCTTCAGGAAAATGGCAGTGAGGGTACTGTTGGTGTGAGAGAGAGCTGATGGAGTGGATTGAGAATGGTAAAGAGCTCCCACGTGCAAGCCTTGGAGAGAAGGGAATTGGTTTATATCTGGGGAAGGACCTTGGCGTTCCTAGTCCCAGGGACAGTGACCTCTGCATCAAAAACAGGAACCTGAGAGGGGGTATGTTTGTAGAAATGGACTGCAGGTTGTGCTGGCCCTGTGTCTTACACTAAGAGCCTCTCTGGTGGGTACCATGCCAGGAATTCACATAGTCTGTACCTGGCCTGTGTAACTGTTGGTAAAATGAGGTGGGCAGTGATTTAGTAGAAACTTAATTTAATTTGTACTCTTAATTGAATTTGCCCTAAATATAGATATGTTCTGAAAATCGGGTCTTAAAAATGGCAGCTTGGACCATTTCTGAAATGCGTGTGCCCTGGAATGGGCACTGGTTTCCCCCACAGCTCCCAGGTTGAGCTGAGCTGCTTCCTCTCCTGACTGTAAGGACTCGAGCAGTCTGTCTGCAGCTCACCCTTGCAGCCTCTTCCCTCAGAGGTCCCCCGCCTGGAGCCTGCGTTCACCAAGCACACCTGCCACTCTGTGCCAGATGTCCTGGCGTTGCCATCTTCTGCAATGAGATGTGAGCTCTCCCTTTGCAATTTTCAGAGGCTGAGAAAGTCCTAGGGTCGTTGACCACTTGTTTTAAAGTCTTCAGTACTAGCAGTTAAGCTCCTTGAGGACTGAGAAGCCTCATGTGAGTTTGACTTGACTTTGTCCATTTGATCAAGTTATTCTTTCTTGGGCTTTTGTTGAGCAAACCAGACTAACTCCTTTTTAGTTTTATGTGCCATATGCTTTAGAACTTACAGTTGGTTTGTATATCTGCTGGCTTTTCCATGTGTCTTTCTCTGGGCTCCCCAAAGTAAATTATGCGGTTTTATGAGATAAAGCTCTTCCCTAGAGGAATAAATTTTAGGGATCTATTGTGCTGTATGGTGACCACAGTTAATAAAATATTGTATTGTATATTTCAAAATTGCCCAAAGAATATATTATAAATATGCTTGCCCACAGAAAGTTGGTGAGTTGATAGATAAGTTAATTAGCTTGATTGAATCTTTCAACAGCATACATAGATTAAAACATTACATTGGGTTTTTGTTTGTTTGTTTTTTTTAAACTTTCATTTAGTAAATATAAATTTCCAAAGTACAGCTTATGGATTACAATGGCTTTTCCCCACCATAACTTCCCTCCAACCCGCAACCCTCCCATCTCCTGCTCCCTCTCCCATTCCATTCACATCAAGATTCATTTTCAATTCTCTTTATATACAGAAGATCAATTTAGTATATATTAAGTAAAGATTTCATCAGTTTGCACCCACACAGAACATACTGTTTCAGTACTAGTTATAGCATTAATTCACATTGGACAACACAATAAGGACAGAGATCCTACATGAGGAGTAAGTACACAGTGACTCCTATTGTTGACTTAACAATTTGACACTCTTGTTTATGGTGTCAGTAATCTCCCTAGGCTCTTGTCATGAGTTGCCAAGGCTATGGAAGCCTTTTGAGTTCGCGGACATCGATCTTATTTAGACAAGGTCATAGTCAAAGTGGAAGTTCTTTCCTCCCTTCAGAGAAAAGTACCTCCTTCTTTGATGGCCCGTTCTTTCCACTGGAATCTCATTCGCAAAGATCTTTCATTTAGGTCCTTTTTTTTTTTTTTTCTTGCCAGAGTGTCTTGGCTGTCCATGCCTCAAATACTCTCATGGACTCTTCAGCCAAATCCAAATGCCTTAAGGGCTGATTCTGAAGCCAGATTGCTGTTTAGGACATCTCCCATTCTATGAGTCTGCTTTGTATCCCGCTTCCCATGATGAATCGTTCTCTCCCTTTTTTGATTCTATCAGTTAGTATTAGCAGACACTAGTCTTGTTTCTGTGATCCCTTTGACTCTTAGACCTATCAGTGTGATCAATTGTGTACAGAAATTGATCACTTAGACTAGTGAGATGGCATTGGTACATGCAGCCTTGATTGAATCTTTCAACAGCATACATAGATTAAAATATTACATTGTACCCTACAAATATATATATAATTATTATTTGTCAACTAAAAGTTAATCATGAAGCAAATAATTTGGCCTAGCAGTTAAGATGCCTGAATTCCACAACAGAGTATCTGGGTTTCGTTCCTGACTCCACATCCCTGCTACTACAAACTCTGGGAGGCAGTGAGAATGGCTCAAGGACTTAGGTTCCTGCTGCTTGCCTGGAAGACATGAATTAGCTTCCTGGCTTTGGCCTCTGGCTGTTTCCAGGCATTTGAGAACTGAACCAGCAGACAGATTTCTGTCTCTGTGTCAGTCTTTCTTTCTTTCTGCCTTTAATTGTTAAAAAATTCATTTTCAAACATCAGAGTTTATTCCTAAGTGTGCTTGTTTGTATTTTGGATTTTCATTAATAAACGAAGTGGAATCCGTCAGTGCCACCTGAATGTGGGCATTCCTTCAGAGGTGTCGGTCACCACAAAAATTAGAAAATATCATGTCTCTTAACCTCGTGCCTCCTCCTCAAGGTTTTCTCAATTTAAATCTTGCTGTTTTACATAGTCATTCTTATATTTCAGTGCTTAATTTTAAAAGCCTTTTTGCCTCTTAAAATAGATGATATGATACAAGCGTGTGAAAACATACACATGGGGCAAACAAGGTGGCACAGCGGGTTACAGCCCCGGCCTGCAGCACCGCCACCCCATATGAGCCAGTTCAAATCCTGGCTGCTCCACTTCCAAACCAGCTCCTTGCTAATGCACCTGGGAGAGCAGCGGATGATGGCCCTAGTCCTTGGGCCTCTACACCCACTTAGGAGACCTAGAGGAGGCTCCTAGGTCATGGATTCATGTTGGCTCAGCTCCAGCCATTGCAGCCATTTAGGGAGTGAACCAGGGATGGAGAAACCTCTATTTCTCTGTCTCTACTTCTCTCTGTAACTCTTTCAGTAAATAAAATCTTAAAGAAAAGAAAAGAAAAGAAAAGAAAAGAAAACAACACATGTGCTCAAGAAGCTGTGTCCCCTGATGCTACGGCTTTACAGAACTTTCTGTTTCCACGAGCTTAATAAGAAAACAGATTCCTTCGGAATGGCTTTCGTATGTACCTTTCTAACTTGTTATTCATTTCTTATAAAGGCTTTTTCTGACTCCTTCCCTCCTCTATCTGGAATGCGAAATTCTACCTTGAGCTCTATTCTCGGACTCCAGCCTCTGGGACATTGCGTTGCCAGTGTCAGTGTCAGGCCCCTGAAGCCAGTGACATTTTGTCCTGCACACCGTTCCTGCCTAGTGCTCCAAGTGCCTCTCCCATTTCCTTCCTTCTCATGTCCCTAGTAGAAGCTGAAACTTACTGCATGAACCAGGATACTCAGACAGCTTGTTTAGGTTGGCTTTGATGAGCACATGACCCCAAAGGAGAGCCCTGATGTTAGAAACTAAAAGTGAAACCGTGCACCTCGCACTGGACCGATAATTAGCAGATGAAAGAGCTCTTTTTTTTTTTTAATTTTTGACAGGCAAAGTGGACAGTGAGAGAGAGAGACAGAGAGAAAGGTCTTCCTTTGCCGTTAGTTCACCCTCCAATGGCCGCCGCAGCTGGTGCACCGCACTGATCCCATCTCAGGAGCCAGGTGCTTCTTGTCTCCCGTGGGGTGCAGGGCCCAAGCACTTGGGCCATCCTCCACTGCACTCCCTGGCCACAGCAGAAAGCTGGCCTGGAAGAGGGGCAACCGGGACAGAATCCAGTGCTCCAACCGGGACTAGAACCCGGTGTGCCAGTGCCTCAAGGCGGAGGGTTAGCCTAGTGAGCCATGGTGCCAGCTGAAAGAGCTCTTTCTGAACCAACAAGATAATTCTTTACCTGGCACTTCTTTGTTCTTACAGTCGTCTGAATCTCTGATCAAGCAGGTTTGGAGTTGTGCTGTTTTTTTTCAGTCCTCACGAGGTACAGGGTAATTATGCTTCGGTGAATAAAACAACTGTAAATAGTCCAGCTATCCTACTGTCCCGCAGTTCTTGACACTGTTCCAGTTTTCACTATGGAGTTATTGTTAATTTCTATGAAAGTTATTTTGCAAATAGGTCATAAAATAACAGCTGCTTTGTGTGTATTGTATATTTCTATACCTACTTTATCATTGTTTCTCTAAAATTTAGAGTAAAAATCTTGATTTCTAAATCTTTTTTTTTTTTTTAAGATTTATTTGTTTATTTGAGAGGTAGAGCTACAGACAGAGAGATGGAGAGACAGACAGAAAGGTCTTCCATCTGCTGGCTCACTCCCCAGATGGAACTGGGCCAATCTGAAGCTGGGAGCCAGGAGCTTCTACTGGGTCTCCCATGTGGGTACAGGGCCCAAGAATTTGGGCCATCCTCCACTGCTTCCCCAGGCCATAGCAGAGAGCTGGCTCAGAAGAGGAAAAGCCAGGACTTGAACTGGCACTCATATGGGATGCCAGCCCCACAGGCAGAGGCTTAGCCTACTAGGACACAACACCGGCCCCCAATGCCTAAATCTTAAGGGCTATTGGGTATGAAGATTTTACTAAATTGAAAGTTCCATTTGGAACGTAAAGGAGAATATTCTTTATTCTTCCATGAAGAAACACTTTAAAACCAACTCAGGGGGCCGGCGCTGTGGCATAGTGGGTTAAAGCCCTGGCCTGCAGTACCAGCATCCCATATGGGCGCCGGCTCTAGTTCCAGCTGCTGCACTTCCAATCCAGCTCTCTGCTATGGCCTGGGAAAGCAGTAGAAGATGGCCCAAGTCCTTGGGCCCCTGTACCCATGTGGGAGACCTGGAAGAAGCTCCTGGCTCCTGGCTTCAGATCGGCGCAGCTCCAGCCATTGTGGCCATCTGGGGAATGAACCAGCGGATGGAAGACCTCTCCCTCTGTCTCTAGCTCTCTGTAACTCTTTCAAATAAATAAAATAAAATCTTAAAGAAAAAAGAAAACCAACTCACTACATTGATATTAATATCTGATTAATTTTCTCTACAACAGGTCTAACTTTTAACATTTTGCAAGTGTCTTCATAAAATTCTGATTTCAAAGTAGCAGTACTTTGCAAGAAGTTGTTTTAGTTCTTGAAGGCAGCTGGTGACTAGAGTGCTGATCCCTTTCACTGAAACTCACTGCTGCTTACAATGTTTTCAAGGTTTTGCGTCCTATGAATTATAAAAACCGAGGGCGTTTATCAGGTGAAACACCAACCACGTGGTTTGACAAGGCCTTTTAATTTGTCTGCTGATACTCTTAAAACCCCGTCTGCCCGAATGATGGTTGCTAGAAGAGATGAGACTGACCTTGGACAGCTGACTCCATGTGTGTTGGGGGAAGGATGGGCCTTCCCAGCACTGCCACAGTCCACATAAACCCTCTCTGTGTCTGTCTGCGGGAGTCGCGATCTTCCCGCCGGCTATTACTTCTCTACATCCATTTGAAAGTCACTAGTTTGGGAGACTTAACTTGCAGTAGGATTAAAAAAAGGGTTCGGACATAACTCCAAGCACTGGGAAGAAACAGGAGGCTCAATCGAAGACCATGGGAACTGAAAGGAGCAAACTCAGTTGAACCCAGATTTCTGAACTCTTGGTTGTTATTTTTGCATTTGTGACTTGGGGCAGGTAAGCAAAACAGTGTCCTAAGTTCAGTTCAATGATACTGTGCTAACTGAAGCTATCGAGGGTATCTTCGTGCCAAAGAATGTGAAAGATGCCTATAAAAACAACACAGAGCTGCTACCTCTTTAGTCCTATTTTTGTTGGATTTGAATGATGCAGTTAACTTGAGGGTTTTAAATGCCTTTAAAATGTTCATCTTTCAGAACATTGTTTCCCGATTCCATTAAACTCTTCAAAAGAATTTGTGTAGGTAAAGAGATATGTGCTGACGTGCTAGAAATACGAACCCTCACTTACCTCTTTAATAAGCCCTGATTCCCCAGAGGGGAATAGTGCCTTTATCAGGAGTTTTGGGCTTGGGTAACAGATGCAGTTCTGTAGGAAGATCAGTGCACAGAATGATAGGGCTGAATGTAAAGCTAAAGCTGCAGTGATTTGATGATTATTGTTTGCATGCAATATTCTAATACGAAAATACCTTCATTGCTAATATGTAGCTATTGAAGATGACAGAAAGTGTGGTTGTGTCACAGATATGTAAATGTCAGGAGCTCAAGGAGGAGTACACGTAAGATAGGGTTTCCAGGACCGTCATCTGGGAAGGCAGTGTGTGCCCTGCCGAATATCTCCCCAGCTGCAGCAGTGTGCTAGTGCCCACTCTTATATTAACTAAACAAAAAATGGCTATGACTAGAAGCAAGAGTGTGGACAGATGCCATAGTCCTATGAGAAAGGAGCCTGTTTTCTACTAATTAGCAGGAATATTGAGTGTCCCTTGGGGGAGGGGGAGTTTGGTGCCAGACTGGGATTTAGAGAATCATCTAATTTTAGAGTTTAGAAGTCTGTCCAATCCTGACGTTTGCAGATGAGAATACTGTTGGCTTTGAAGGGTGTGATGACAAGTCATAGTCCATTCAAGATGCGGAAGGCTTAGAGCCAAGGGCCAACACTCCAGTTCTCTATCCTTCCACATCCTCATTGACATTAGCTTAAGAGAAAAGCTTCTGCACAGTTGTTTATCTGTAATGGTTTCTGTAATGAAGGGTGTGGTTGCATAGATGGATCCAGTAAATTAAGGTTGTCAGTCTTTTTTTCTAACCCTTCATCAATACCGAATAAGATTACAGTAAGTAGAAAGTTGTAACTGAATCCCTCAATGATATCGGCAACTCTATAATAGGTCTTGGCCTATGAGAAAATCAGATGGGCAATTTGAGTAACTGCTCACGTCAGAACTCAATATGGCTTGATGTCTTCTCCACAGATTGTGTTGCATTTTTGAAAAGTGCTGTGAGATGTTTTTTGACAGAAGATATATATAAATATGTATACATACATACCAGGACTCTCCAAAAAATTCATGTGTATCATGGAAAAACTATGCATGGACCTCAAAATTTTATGTACCAAAGTAAACTTAACCTTTTAATTCTATTTTTCCACCAGCATTTTTGAGCTTTCTTATTCACAGAGATGAAATGCTTACTTTATTTGTATAGACACATGGCATATATGTAAAAAGAAATTCTTATGAGTATATACACTAAAATATGAAATCCCAACATTGAAGCAGATTAACAGTCTGCCTGTCCTAAAGCAGGAACAGATCAGAAGCGGTCTAGGAGCAACAAGGAAGCCGGTATGAAAGGGGCTTCCTGATGGGAGGCTAGGCAAAGGAAAGTTAGACCTGTCTTATCACATGGCTTTGCAGGCCGAGAAAGAGTTTGGGCTTGATGGTGGTTTCATAGAAAACTTCTGTGACATTCTTAGCACGAGAAGCTCATAGTCTGAGTAATGGTAACCATGGCACAATTTGATGAAGCACACAAAATGTAGGTCACATTATTGCAAGGGTAATGAAATGACCTCCAAAAAATTCTGATTTGTGGCTGGGCAAGACTTCCAGGACACTGACAGTGATTCTTGAGTTTCCAAGTTAGTTGGTGCCTATTTTGTCTGATTAAGGAAGAAAGAGAGAATTTTTTTTACATGAAGGGCAAGACAGGCTTTGTAGCACAGCAGGTTAAGCCAGTGTTTGGGAGGACCACATCCCACATCAGAGTGCCTGGGATGAAGTCCCATCTCCACTTCCAATACAGCTTCCTGCTAATGCATCTTGGAGACATCAGGTAGGAGGTATCACTAGTTGGGTCCTTGCCATCCAAGAGGGAGGCTTGATTTGAGTTCCCAGCTCCTACCCTCAACTCCAGCTGTTGCAGGAATTTGGGGAATGAACCAATTGATGGGAACTAGGGTACACTGGTGCTCACTCACTGTCTCTCTGCCTCCCAAATAAAGTATTTTTTAAAAATTTATTTATTTATTTGAGAGGTAGAGTTACAGAGAGAGGGAGAGACAGAAAGAAATGTCTTCCATATGCTGGTTCACTTCCCAAATGGCCATAACAGCCAAGTTGAGCCGATCCAGAGCTGGGAGCCAGGAGCTTCTGGGTCTCCCACGTGGGTGCAGGAGCCCAAGCACTCAGGCCATCCTCCACTGCTTTCCCAGACCATAGCAGAGAGTTGGATTGGAAAACGAGCAGCAGGGACGCAAACCGGTGCCCCTATGGGATGCTAGTGCCACAGGTGGAGGCTTAGCCTACTATGCCCCAGTACCAGCCCAATAAAGTTATTTTTTAAAAAAGAAGTTATTCAGTTTACTTGGTACTCACCTGGTTCTGAAATGCATAGGAAAGGTATGAAAAGCCCAAGGCATACAAGGAGTAGATTGTTCACTTGGGATTCTTGCCAGACTTTTTTCTTTTTTAATTTTATTGCTCAAGTTTTTAGGCCCTCAAAAATTATGGATAGTCTCATAATTTATTTTTTAAATCTTAAAGAATCATGAGGCCAACGCTGTGGCTTAGCGGGTAAAGCCATGCCTGCAGTGCCGGCATCCTATATGGGCGCCAGTTCAAGTCCCAGCTCCTCCACTTCCTATCCAGCTCTCTGCTGTGGCCTGGGAAAGTAGTAGAAGATGGCCCAAGTCCTTGGGCTCCTGCACCCACGTGCGAGACCCAGAGGAAGTTCCTGGCTCTTGGCTTCAGATCAGTGTAGCTCTGGCCATTGCAGTCAACTGGGAAATGAACTAGCCGATGGAAGACCTCCCTCTCCCCCTCCATCTCTCCCTCCCTCTCCCCCTCCCCTCCCCTCCCCTCCCCTCCCCTCCCTCTCTCCGTAACTCTTACCTTCAAATAAATAAATCTTTAAAACTAAATAAAGAATCATGATAGCTAAATAGAACAAAAGTGCACAGAGTTATGCATATAGATGCAAAAAATCCTAACTATGGTGAAAAGTTAGCAAATATTACCAAACAGGACTTATTCCAGGAAGGCAAAGATGATTCAACATTAGGAGATAAATAAATATGATAAATTAAAGGAAAAAATTTTACTATCTCATCATTACTGGAAGGGTGGCTGATAAAATTCAGTATCTATGCATGGTAAAACTTAAGTAGAAGCACATTTCCCTAGTATCAGAATTAGTGGTCACTAACATAGATACTGTCCTCATTAAAATATCCTCATTAAAGAAAGACAAAAGTGTATGTGTATGTAAAAATATATACGTGTAGATAATATGTGTCATTTTAAGAGTTATGACTTCTCCCCAGGAAAACATAGCAAAGCACCTGAAGATTCATTAGAACTCAACTTATGAAATAAATATTTAAAAACCAATTTTTGATAATCTAGATAAATTGGACCTGGCAAAACAAACTACTGAAACTGACTCAACTTTAAAAAAACTTAGAAAAGGCCTATTTATCAAGAGATTGAATTACTAACTAAAAAACAACTTTCTACAAAGAGAAACTCGGGCCCAGATGACTGAAGTGGTGAGTCCTGCCAAGTGTTTAAAGAAAAATTAACACTAGTCTTTCACAAACGCTTCCAAAAAAAGAGAAGAGGAGGAAACTTTCTGATTCAGTATTTGAACCTGGTATCACCCTAATACCCAAACCAACAATATCACAAGAAAACTACAAAACAGTATTGCTTATGAAGACACAAAAATTCTGAATAAAATACTAGCAGAATGATTCTAGTAACATAGAAAAGATTATACACCCTGCCCAAATAGATTTCATACATGCTTGGTTTAATGTGAATGTCAACTATTATATTAATATTATCAATGCCAGAGCCACGTGATAATCTCAGTGGAGTCAGAAAAAGCATTTGATAAAATTCGACACCCTTCCATGATAAAAAGCATTAAACAAACTGGCAATAGAAAAGGATTTTCTCTCTGATAAAGCTATCTACAAAAATCTCACAGCTAACATCATACTTAGTGATGAAAAACTGGATGCATTTCCGCTAAGATCAGGAACAAGATAAAGATGTCCACTCTCACCACTCCAGTTTAACATTGAACCAGAGGTTCTAGCCAGGGAAATGAGACAACAAAAAGAAACAAACATTAGGGCTAATAAATGAGTTAAGTAAGGTTACATGATACAAGGTGAATACTCAAAAACCATTTGTATTTTTATATAACAAGGAACAATCTGAAAACAAAATTATGAATACAAATCCATTTATAATATTAAAGAGAATAAAATACTAAAAAAATTTAACAAAGATTTGTACACTGAAAACTGTAATACACTTTTTGAAAGCAATTAAGGGGGAAAAAAAAATCCCATGTTCATGGCTGTAAAACTTGACATTGTTGACAGTACTCCCAAATTAATCTCTCTAGATTCATTGCAATCCCCAACAAAATCTCAGCTTCCCCTTTTACAGCAGTTGGCAAACTGATCCTGAAAATAATTCTGAAGAGGAAAGTTGGAGAAATTGCTTTTGATTTCCACACTTTCTGTAAAGCTGCAGTAGTCAAGGCAGTGTGTTGCTGATGCAGGTTAGATGTTTAAATGAAATAAAATGTAAAGTCCAGAAATAAACCTATACTTTAGTGGCAGGTTCTATGGTGTAGTAGGCTGGCATCCCATATGCACCGCCTGGGGATATGATAGTGGCGTAGTGGGTAAAGCTGCCACCTGCAGTGCCAGCATCCCATATGGGCGCCAGTTTGAGTCCTGGCTGCACCACTTCCAATCCAGCTCTCTGCTATGGCCTGGGAAAGCAGTAGAAGATGGCCCAAGTCCTTGCGCCCCTGCACCCATGTGGGAGACCCTGGGGGGGACTTCTGGCTCGTGGCTTCGGATCGGTGCAGCTCTGGCCATTGCAGCCATCTTGGGAGTGGACCATCCGATGGAAGACCTCTCTCTCTCTCTCTCTGCCTCTCTTCTCTCTGTGTAACGCTGACTTTCAAATAAATAAATCTTTTAAAAGTAACCAATGATAATAAATATAGGAAAGATGTGGAAAAATTAGAATTCTCATACATTACTAGTGAGAAAGTAAAATGGCACACCTGCTTTGGCAAGCTTTTCTAAAGATTATTTATTTGAAAGGCAGAGTTAGAGACAGAAAGAGAGGGGTTAGGAGGGTCTTCCATCACTGGTTCACTCCCAGATGGCTGCAAAAGCTGGAGCTGTGGCAGTCTGAAGACAGGCGCTTCTTCCTGGTGTCCGACATGGGTGCAGGGGCCCAAGGCCTTGGGCCATCTTCTACTGCTTTCCCAGGCCATAGCAGAGAACCGGATCAGAAGAGGAGCAGAGCAGCAGTTTTTCAAACCAGCATCCATATGAGATACCAGCACTGCAGGCGGCGGCCTTTCCACTATACCACAGTGCGGGTCCCAGTTTGGCCATTCTTCAAAATGCTTCACATGAGTTCCATATGACCCAGGAATTCCTTCCAGGTAGATTATACCCAAGAGAACTGAAAATGTGTGAGCACACAGAAACTTGTACACAAATGTTCATTACAGTGTTACTCAAAATAGCCTGAAAGTAAAAGCAGCCCAGATGTCTTATGAGTGGATCACCAAAATATAGTATATGCATACAATGGAATGGTATTCATCTGTAAAAAGAAAGGAAGACTTGATATGTGCCACAACATTGATGAACCTTGGAAAGATTTTGCTCAGGAAAAGAAACCAGACACAAAGGCCACATATTATGTGATTCCATTTCTATAAACTGCCCAGAATAGGCAAATCCATAAAGACAGGAAATTAGATTAATGGTTGCCAGGGTTGGAGAGAGGAGAGAAGATACAAGTGGTTGCTAATGAGTGTGAACTTTATTTCCTGTGCTAATGAAAATCTTCTGGAATTAGCTAGTAGCAATGGATTTTAAGTTCTATAAACGTATTAAAAACACTGAAATGTACATTTTGAAATGGTGAATTTTATGGTATATGAATTATCTCAAAGGTGCTATTAATTAGTAAATAAACGACTCAATGTTTTTCTGAAGCTACTTTCTATATGCTGTGAATAACATACAAATATGGAATGGAAAGAATAAATGCATGGTAAAAATTAAGAAAATTTGTGAGAAAGGGGGAAGGAGGAATTATTCCACAGATAGTAATACATATTACAGAATTTAAATAAGAATATGGAACTATCACAAGATGGCCAAATTAAAAAAAATCTAGAAAGAGACCTAAATCCATGTAATAGGAAAATTAACATATAGTAAAGGTAATTCTACTCATCAGTAAGGAAAGTATAGTTTTTCTGTTCTATAGTACCAGCTCAGCACCCAGCTAACTTTTTCAGTTGGCAATCTGGGATGAAAATAACAAATTAATCCTGGAAAGTTTAGGCAGAAGAGAAATGTCCAGGGAAGCTGTTGAGCAGCTCAGAGTTAGCGGACAGGAAGACAAACTCGGGAGATGATAGGAACCAAAGGAGGCTAGGGGGCTGAACACAGGCTGTCTTGTGCCATAGGGACGGGATGGCCAGGATGACACCTGCTGTTGTCATGTAACTCTGGACTCAAGACCTGCCATTGCCTCCACAACTGTGCTCAGCTGGGCCTGTGTGTTTGTCCCTCCCTCTGCTCAGAAGCCGCGACAAGAGCATCCAAAGCCAGAGCCCAGAGCAGGGCCTGTGTCCTTGTTGCTGGGTGTAGCAAAGGGCTGCCTGCCTACCTTCAGCTCCCAGGGTGGGAGGCAGGGCCCTGTAGCATCCCCAGGTAGGAAGGTGTCCAAATGCAGGGGAGCCAGAAATGACAGATTTCCACTAACATTTGGAATGACTAAAATTGGAACCATACTTGGTATCACAGTCCAAAATAAATTCCACATGGATTTAGAATTTAAATGTAAAACTTGAGACCGTACAAGTACTTGAAGAAGGAAATATGCATGAATATTTATGTAATGTTGGTTTGGGAAAGTTGCTAAGCATGATATAAAATCAGAAAGCTATTAAAAATATTAGTCGAGGATTAAGTGACCCTGAAAGAGAATCGTGGTCTATTATGTTAAAAGATTTACATAAAAATAGATATAATATGATTACATTTTTAAAATAGGTTCTCGTTTCTAAGAAAAAACACCCCACCCATACAAAAAAGGCTAGTGACATATATACCAGTAATCATTTCTGAATGTTGATACTTAGAGATGATTTTTTTCTTCCTTCTTTTTTTTTTTTTTTTTTGTTGTTGTTGTTTTCAAAAGTTGTTGCTTCTTTTTAAATTTCAGTGGTGAGTGATTTGTTGCCTGGTTTGTAAGAATGTATAGCATCTGGGTCTCCATTGGTTAATTTTATGCTCCAAAGGTGAAATTAGTGAAACTAACTTGAAAGAGCAGGTAATGAGGCAGCTGTGTTCCATGTTCCCATCTGTAGAATAATGTTAGGTGACTGTTGGGATTTGCTCCATCTGGTGGTTCTTTAAAGCAAGGGCTGAATACATGGATGGATGGTGGTTGAGTGCACCAGATGTTTCTCTGACCACCGCCCTTGTGTTGTGTTTTGGTTTGTTGTACCTATTTGGTGTGTTTTTTAAAAACAGTCTGCTTGACCAGGAGCCCACTATGCTATTCAGGGTAGGGCATCTAAGAGGAAGCCTAAGGCAAAGACTCTGGGGAGTTTAGTATGGCCTGTGTTGCACCACTTTGTGTTCCTACTACAAGTGAATTGCCCCCAGCGTTTTCCGTTCTAGCAGCCATCAGATTCCTTCTCATCTGGGATTCCTGCCTCAGTAAGGATGCTGGGGATCTGTTTGACGAGAGAGACAGAATGGTTCTTCCCACTTGAAGGAGAGTGGCCTGCATCTCACATACCAGAGATCATCAGAACATTGTAGAAACAGACCAGGAGATCTGGAGATCAAGGAAGGAGTGTCGACACGGCTGCCTGTTCCATTCTTGCCACTCGGTTGTTGTTCTTAATATAAAAAGAAAAGAATCATTCCTACTTGGGATCCAGCTTTGGACGCCATTAGCTTTTACCATTAAGAAGTTATGAATTAGTGCCAGCGTCGCGGCTCACTAGGCTAATCCTCCGCCTGCGGTGCCGGCATCCCGGGTTCTAGTCCCGGCTGGGGCACCGGATTCTGTCCCGGTTGCCCCTTTTCCAGGACAGCTCTCTGCTGTGGCCCGGGAGTGCAGTGGAGGATGGCCCAAGTGCTTGGGCCCTGCACCCGCATGGGAGACCAGGAGAAGCATCTGGCTCCTGCCTTCAGATCAGCATGGCGCGCCAGCCACGGCGGCCATTGGAGGGTGAACCAACGGCAAAGGAAGACCTTTCTCTCTGTCTCTCTCTCTCACTGTCCACTCTGCCTGTCAAAAAAAAATTTTTTTTTAAAGTTAAGAATTAGTAAACATGATCTTTTCATTGAAATGGTTATATTGTAAGAGTTTTTGCATGTATTTTTTTAAAAATCCCTTTCACTTAGGGGACTTAGTGAACATTTCAGTGATGTTTATTTTACTGTCATAACAGCATGACTCTAAAATTCTGTAAGTTCGTAGTGCCTGTGTCTTCATCCTCCGTGTTCATATGGCAGCCTCATTGCCCTGGACTGGAATTAAATTGGTATGCAGCTGGTTTTGGTGTTTTAGGTCTTAGTTACACAGTGTCCACCTAAGTCACTTTGCAAGGAGGATATAAAATAGCTTGGGCATATGTGTATTTTTTTAAACTACAAATTTATTTTTATTTTTTATTCATTTAAAAACAGAGACACAGAGAATTCTCATCTGCTGGTTCACTCCCCAGATGCCTACAGTAGCCAGGGCTGGGCCAGGCCAAATGTCAGTCCAGGTTGGGTGACAGAAACCTAATCAGTTGACCCATCAGCAGATCTGCACAAGCAGGAAGCTTGAACTGGGAGCCAAACCCAGGCACTGCATTATGGGATGTGGACGTCCTATCAGACAGCTTGACCACTAGGCCAGATGCACCCTGAGCCACATATTTCATGAGAGCTTTCTTTCATGTTTACCTTTTCAGCTTTTCATCTTAAATTTATTTACTTATGATGACTTGTAGGTAGCAGCTAAGATGGAAGAACAAGTGTGTTCCTTTTATCTGATAGAAACTAGAAAAAATTATTCTTACCCTGGTTTCCTTGCCATTACCATAAGTCATGGGACCTGGTGACACTCTGGCGCCTGCAGCATAGCACACAGTGCTCAGGAATGGGGAAGTGGCAGGTGCTGTGTCCTGGAGGCACGGACTTTGCCTTCCAGCAAAGGACATTTGGTGGACAAAGAGGCCTGAGTACAGTGATGATTGGGACACATGGCCAGGAAGACTGAACTCGAGTGACATGTATTCCTATAAGCGCGATCGATCCCTTTCCTTCCTGGCAGTCCTCGGTCATATCCAAGTAAACCAGACTCATGCTGTCGCTGTCCTTGTCTCTTTCCAGGAGCCGCCTATTGCCAGTTCATGGATATGCTCTTTCCAGGCTGCATTAGTTTGAAGAAAGTAAAATTTCAAGCAAAGTTGGAGCATGAATATATTCACAATTTTAAACTTCTGCAAGCATCATTTAAGCGAATGAATGTTGATAAGGTAGGAGATTCATTTGTACCTCCATAAAATGCACTTTCTTAAAAAATATTTCTGAACAAACTCCAAGAATGTGTCAAGCAGATATGTCTTCATATTTCAGCAACACTGCAGTCTGTGCATATTGACAAGCATCAGCCCTAACTTCCTGTATTTGTATGGGTATTTTTAAGATTTAGTTACTTATTTGAAGGGCACAGTGACAGAGAGAGAAGAGACAGAGAAAGAGATCTTCCATCCACTGGTTCACTCCCCAGATAGCCACAGCAGCCAGGGCTGGGCCAGGCCAAAACCAGGAGAGAGGAATTTCTTCCATGTCTCCTGCTGCTTTCCCAGGCACATTAGCAGGACGCTGGCTCCAAAGTGCAGCAGCTGCGACTTCATCTCACATTCCAATATAGGACGCCAGCGTCGCAAGCAGAGGCTTAACCTGCTGCACCACAGTGTCAGCCCCAGTGTGGGGTTTTTATTTCAGGAAATTTTCTAAATTTGTAGACATTCTTAATAAGAATTATACCTATGAAACTTGTTAATAAATGCAAATAAAACTACAACGACATTTTACCTCACCCCAGTTAGAAAAGCTGTCATCCAAAAATCAAAAAAATAACAAATGCTAGCAAGGATGTGGGGGAAAAGGTACCCTAATACACTGGGAATGTTCAGAAGGTAAAATCATACAACCATTGTGGAAGCCAGTATGGAGATTCCTCAGAAATCTAATAGGTCTACCATATGACTCAGCCGTCCCCCTCCTGCAATTTACCCAAAGAAAATGAAATCAGCATATGAAAGAGTTTTCTGTACCCCCATATTTATAGCAGATCAATTCTCAATAGCTAAGATATAGAATCAGCCCAGATGTTCATCAGCTGATGACTGGATACAGAAATTATGGTATATATAAGATCCTGGAATACTACTCAGCCATAAAAAAATGAAATCTGTCTTTTGCAACAAAATGGATGCAACTGGAGACAATTATGCTTAGTGAAGTAAGCTATTCCCAGAAAGACAAATATCATGTGTTTTCACTGATTTGTGGTACCTAATACACAAAGTACAAAAAAACTGTTTATGAGCAAAATTGAAATTTTGAGATTTGATTATTTTTATAGCCCTTGAGTAGTTTTTCTACTTACTGCTTGTTCTAATTATTTAGTAGAGCATTAAGCTTGTAGTTATATAGAAAATTGAAAAGTATCTCAATGTAAAAATTAAAAGAAAAATAAGAAAAGGAAGGAGGGTGGAAATAAGGGAGAGAAGGAAGGTAGGGTGGGAAATATCATCATGCTCTTAAAACTGTTTATATGAAATATATGAAATTTATTCCCTTTATAAATTTTAAAAATAATTATACCAATGAAACTTCTCAGAGAAGAAAAAAAGAGAAAAGAAAATATTATTATTATTTAAGTTTGAACATGAGAAAATCTTATGTTTTCTAGGTGCCACTGTGTTTTTTTGTGTATTTTCTTCCTTTGGAAAAACAGCATGCTGTGATGGAAACAGCATGGATCTGAATCTTAACTTCATGACTTGAGCAAGTTAAATTCTCTTTTTTTTCTTTTTTTCTTTTTTTTCTTTTTTTTTTTTTTTTTTTTGCAGGCAGAGTGGACAGTGAGAGAGAGACAGAGAGAAAGGTCTTCCTTTGCCGTTGGTTCACCCTCCAATGGCCGCCGCGGTCGGCGCGCTGCGGCCGGCGCACCGCGCTCGTCCGATGGCAGGAGACAGGAGCTAGGTGCTTTTCCTGGTCTCCCCATGGGGTGCAGGGCCCAAGCACCTGGGCCATCCTCCACTGCACTCCTGGGCCACAGCAGAGGGCTGGCCTGGAAGAGGAGCAACCGGGACAGAATTCGGTGCCCCGACCGGGACTAGAACCCGGTGTGCCGGCGCCGCAAGGCGGAGGATTAGCCTGTTGAGCCACGGCGCCGGCCAGGTTAAATTCTTTATGTACCCATCAGTACAGTGACACTCAAGACCCTTCACCCTTGGTTACAAATTTGAAATGCGAATGTGATTAAATGTCCAACATAGTCTGTGCCTTCAGGTTCTCAACCCGTGTCCATCAGTTGTCCTTTTCCCTCTGAATTGCCAGGATTTTGTCCTGTAATGCTGCAGGTACAAATGGATTAGGCACTGGGATCTTCCCCACAGGACTATCGCTAAAGCCCACCCAGTCTCTTTCTATGTGTTTACTACTGTTCAAATACGTATTTAATACAGGTTCCTTATTAAGGATATATCTCTTAGAGTAAATAGTCTTGAAAAGAAAAAATTCTGTATAATGGAGAAATGAAATGCTTTACTTTGCATAAGTAGTAGTAATAAATAGACTATGGGAAAAATATGGAGTTATAAGAGAAAGGTTGAAGGAAAGAAAAGTTTGGTAAACTACATATTTTTTATTTAGCAAATTAGTGGGCTCCATATCTTTCTAGAATTGTGTGCGCAGAGGATGGATAAGCAGTTTTTGACAGTGTTGAAGAGTGGGGCCAGCATTGTAGTACAGCAGGTTAAGCCACCACACACAAGGCCAGCATTCCATATCAGTACCAGTTTGAGCTTCAGCTGCTCCACTTCCCATCCAGTTCCCTGCTGATGTGCCTGGGAAGGCAATGGAAGGTGGCCCAAAGTACTTGAGCCCCTGCCACCCACATAGTCCCAAATGAAATTCAAGACTTCTGGCCATTTGGGGAGTGAACCAACAGATAGAAGATCTCTCTGTGTGTGTCACCGCCTTTCACATAGATAAATAAATCTTAAAAAAGTGTTAAAGGGAAATTCTTGCCATGGCAGGAGACTGGCTTTGATGGCCTTTATTAGCCTTGTAGCTTCAGTGTGCTCTGATTGCTTCCAGAAGGCCCAGAGAGTCAGTGCTGCAGACCTCTCAGCCCAGTGATGTGGCAGAAGGCTCTGTGCACATTGTGCAAGCCACCTCGCATTTCTTCACGCCTGCCCTGGAAACTGTCATTTTGATGGGGAATGCAGAATTAAATCAGCAGAAATAAGTGCTTTCTCTTAACAGAGAATGTGCCACTGTCATCTAAAACTCTCAGTGTTCACATGTCTGGCAATAAACAATAGAGTAGTGTGTTCATTTAAAGAATCTTCCCCTCGGCCGGAGCCGTGGCTCAACAGGCTAATCCTCCGCCTTGCGGCGCCGGCACACCGGGTTCTAGTCCCGGTCGGGGCGCCGGATTCTGTCCCGGTTGCCCCTCTTCCAGGCCAGCCTTCTGCTGTGGCCCGGGAGTGCAGTGGAGGATGGCCCAGGTGCTTGGGTCCTGCACCCCATGGGGAGACCAGGAAAAGCACCTGGCTCCTGGCTCCTGCCATTGGGTGAGCGCGGTGCGGCCGCGGCGGCCATTGGAGGGTGAACCAATGGCAAAAGGAAGACCTTTCTCTCTGTCTCTCTCACTGTCCACTCTGCCTGTCAAAAAAAAAAAAAGAGTCTTCCCCTCTAAGAAGCCAAAAGAAAGTAAAAATTTTAAACTCAGAGGCCTTAAAAGTAGTTAAATAGTACACTGAGAAGCCAAGTCAGTATGTGTGTGGTAGGAATTCTTCCTGTGAGCACACTTTGCTGACGTCTGGGGAAACAGGAGGGGAGAACGATCAGCACTGAAGTCTACTACCAGAAGCACCTTCATGACAAACGGGGCTTCCTCCCATAGCTTACTTCGCCTTCCTTTGTTCTGTACTTGGCTTAGTTTCTGTTTTAGCAGCCTAGGAATTGTTTTTGTGAAATGTATCACTAATACTTTAATTGAATGGATAGCCTAAAATGCATCGGTTACTTCTTTCTTGCAAATTGTCACTACTATTGAAGGTCTTTCTACGTTGCTTAAAGAGGCCCAATTTTAGGAGAGCAACAGCTTATAGCTCCTGCAGTGGCAAAAGCCTTGCTAAAAGTTTAATTTGCACAGCTCCCATTCATGTTGTCACATGGAGAAGCCATGCTCTTCTCCCTGGCTTACGTGCTCACACACCCACACACAATCTGACATACACGCTAGCCCGGCACTCTCTCAGGGTTCACATTGAACTAGAATTCCCACCAAGGATGGAGGAAGAGAAATGTGGGGAGGGTCCAATTCCAGTAGTGAGGGACCTTTCATTTTCCTTTCAAGTAGTGGCCCCTGGATCAGAGCAATCAGGTCACCTGTTGACCTTGTCCTGATCTTGAAGGTTTCTGCAAGACCTGTATCGGGCATACTGGATGCTTCTTTAGGTTGCAATCTAAAAGAATGACTCTGTGAGAAGCCGAGCTTCCCCGGTGGGAAGTCGGTGTGAATACTGTGCACCTGCTCTTCCGAGGGGCTTCTGTGACCTCTCAGCCTCCATTTCTCCTGAACACCACCAGCAAGCCAGCTGTGCTCCCGCATAGTCCAGGAGATAACGAGCCCTGCACTGTGGTGAATTTCACTCATGCTCTACATTGTAAATAGGCTCTGGGAAAACTCATTTTTTTTCGTACAAACCCTTAGGTTGGTATATGTTTTCATTGATAGGGATCTTACTCCTTTGCACTGTCTAGTAGCTACAATCCTTGGAAGAATTTATTGCAACACATCTGGACCCAGCATTACCAAGAAATGAAGAGATCTCATCATTCTGGAAAGAGCACAACATTCCAGGCCTATGTTTTCGAGGGCAGATGTTTTGACAGTAAATATAGTAGGGGCTGAGGATACTCCTCCTTTTGTCTGGTGTGTTCAAAAGCATTAAATATTCCGGGAGAACCAACTATGATGTTTTAATATGATTAAATATGGTTAAAAACTGTATTAATTCTAGAATGTAGCTGGCTAAAAAAAGAGCGAGCCTGATTGTCATAAATCGCATGTAGGAATCATCTTTTCTATTTTACTGAGGGAGCACTTCCATCGTATTAAAGCAAACAAGCCTGAGGTCCTTGATTCACGGGGTGATTTTATATTATAGGTAATTCCAGTGGAGAAGCTAGTGAAAGGACGTTTCCAAGACAACCTGGATTTTATTCAGTGGTTTAAGAAATTCTATGATGCTAACTACGACGGGAAGGAGTATGATCCCGTAGAGGCTCGGCAAGGGCAAGATGCGATTCCTCCCCCTGACCCTGGCGAACAGATCTTCAACCTGCCAAAAAAGTCGCACCACGCTAACTCGCCCACCGCAGGTACTGTGACCGTGAGGTCATCTCAGACCCTCCCGTGCGCCACAGGCTGTTTGTGACTGATTCTTCCCAGCGGTCAGTCTCTTAATGCCTTTGGATGGTTTCTGTTATGGTCTGCTTGACATTTTTCTTCCTGTGACCCATTTGTCCTGAGTCCAGTGATCCCAATTTAAATTCTTAAGAAGGCAGAGTTATTCTTGTTCTATCACTGAAGTAGGACGTTCAGCTAACAACAGATTTCCTTTTCCTTCTAATTTTTCTGAGAAATCTCAAGTCATCTGTTTAGGTTTTTGACTGAAATATTTTTACTGCTTACTTGCTGGCAGTACAGACCAGAACATAAACTGATTTATGTTGCTAAGTATGAGTCATCATCTGTAATACTTCAGAGGAAATTCAGGAACTATCTATCCTGTCTCCTGTATGGGCAGTGCCAGTTCTTATATGAAATATTCAGCAACACTTCATTTACCCAGCTTTGTCCAAAAGTGAGGTCATGCAGGATGAATATGTGGAACTTTAAATTTTTCTTAACTTTTGTGGATATAAACCTTTCTAAAATGTATTATAAGCATTCCCGACATAAAAACCAGACTTTACCAGGTGGAATGGGCTCCTGTAAAGCTGGATCATTATATAAACTTCTTATCATAAGTACTGAGCACACAAACAGTGAAAGCCTCTGAAACCACTTGTTTCCATCCTAAATGCAGAGCCCAGTTAAACTGGTTACTCTAAACTGTTAAACCAGAAACCTTAATTTTGTAATGAATACAAGTTCTTTCTTTATGTGAGACCTCCAATCAAAATGGGTTAGAAATGGTTAACAATACTACGTAGGTAGTAATAGCTTCATATAATCCATTTGCCTCACTATTAAGAAACCTTTTTTTTTGGCCAGTGCCACGGCTCAATAGGCTAATCCTCCACCTGCGGCACCGACACCGCACTGGATTCTGTCCCGGTTGCTCCTCTTCCAGTCCAGCTCTCTGCTGTGGCCCGGGAGTGCAGTGGAGGATGGCCCAAGTGCTTGGGCCCTGCGCCCTCATGGGAGACCAGGAGAAGCATCTGGCTCCTGGCTTCGGATAGGCATGGTGTGCCGGCTGCAGCGTGCCAGCCGCGGCGGCCATTGAGGGGTGAATCAACTGAAAAAGGAAGACCTTTCTCTCTGTCTCTCTCTCTCACTGTCCACTCTGCCTGTCAAAAAAAAAAAAAAAAAAGGTTTTGTTTTCATTTTGGCTATATTCAGGTAGAAGGAAACCTTTGGAAATCTGGCAAAACTTTTTAAAAATATTTTTAGAAGATATCAAGGCTAATATGCATGCTTAACAGTATTTGACGTGAATTCTTATTCATCTGGATTAAAATAGTGATAATGTAGATGAAGAGGAATAGACACCTGGGAGATAGTTAGGATGGAAAACAGATTTGATATGAGTTCTGATTGGAGATGTGAGCTAGCTCAAGCATGATTTTTTGGTTTGCCTCACACAACTGGATGGATGGGCATACTGTTCAATCTCAGAGTCACTTTCATCTTAGAGCGTGGCTCAGGCCCTCCTGTTGTCTGCAGTGCTGAAGGAGAACCAGATCTCGGAAGGGATCCCAAGTTTGTTTTGAACATGCTGAGTCTGACATTCCGTTGCGGCATCTAAGAGAAGATCTGAGTTGTGAAATGTCCATGTATGATGTGTGTGGTTATGTGCATGTGTACACACATGTGTCTGGAACTCAAGTGTAGGCTGGAGATAAACATTTGTAAGTCTTCCCGATGTTCCATGCAGTTGAAGCTGGATGTGAATACAGAGTGGACTTAGGGGAGTCTAATGTTGAAAGGTTGAGTTGAGAGATGTGGCCTGGGCTTGCCTCAAACAGAAAAGATGTCAGAAAAATTGAAGAAACTGTGGAGTACTGTCTCAGGGAAGCACAGGAAGGGAGATAAATGGTCAGCAGAGTCAGTCTGCTGAGAAGTCAAGTGAAAGGGAGGCCTAGTCCTGCACCCACATGGGAGACCAGGAAGAAGCACCTGGCTCCTGGCTTCAGATCGGCGCAGCGCCAGCCGTGGCCGCCATTTGGGGGGGGTGAACCAACGGAAGGAAGACCTTTCTGTCCCTCTCTCTCACTGTCTATAACTACCTGTCAAATAAAAAAAAGACAGACAGACAGAAAAGGAGGCCTAGAAGAGTCCATTGCATTGCCCCACTTGGAGATCATTCAGTAGAACGACTGGACCAGGGATAGGCTGAGGAGCGAGTTGGAGGAAGGGAATTGAGAAAGCATAAAAATCCAACTTAGGGGCCATCAAATGGATGAGCCTATACAGAATAAAGATAATTTAACGTAGATCTTTGGAAAATACATTCTTGCAAAGGAGAAGGAAGCGGAGGACACTGAGAAAAAGATGAACGTGAGGAAGAAAACCAGGAGGTCTGTGCATCAGAGAGCAGGCAGGAGGAGGTTTCTAGAAGATTTCTAGAAGTAGTGGGGGTGGTCAGCAATAGTGCCAAATATTAATTGTGAAGACATTAAGGAGGATGAATCTTGCAAATAAGCCAAGGAAATCTGACTCCTAGGAGGTGATTAATAGTCCTTTAGGGAACTGGTCCATTAAAATGCTGAGGGTGTGCGCTTGGATTGCAGCAATGTAAGAAGGGCATGTGGAGTGTGGCAGTGGAGACGGTAGACTGGACCTGCAGCTGATTTGTCAGGAACATAAAAACACTTGGCTTGGTTAGTGGAGGAAAACGAGCTGAAAGTAAGACTGGAAGAAGAATGGTATTTTTTAGTGGTTTTTCTTTTCTTGAGACACAGAGAAAAAGTTCCCATGCACTGGTTCCTTCCCCAAATGCCTGCAACAGTGAGGAGCTGGGAGTTCACTGTTCAGTCTGCCGTGGGGTGTCAGGGACACAAATGCTGAGTCAGCACCCACTGCATCCCAGGATGCGCATTAGCAGGAAGCTGACCTGGAGAGTGGAGCTGCCGTGTCAGCTCAGATGTGAGTCAGGCACTCAGATAGGAGCTGCAGGCATCCCAAGTGGCATCGTAACTGCTGTACCAAACTCCCAGCCCAGTATTCTTTTTTTTTCCTGTTTTTGTTTATTTTTAGGATAAGGCAGAGTGAATGGGTTTGTAAGATAGTGGAAGGTCCATGGAAAATGAATAACTGAAAATAGGAAAAAGAGGGGAAATTAGTGGTGTATGACCCTGAAGCTGGAGTAGGAGGAATGTGGTCAGAGCACAGAAAAGGATTCTAAAGGAGTGGTGGGAGTATTTATTTTCTGAAGCATATGTGATGGGAGAAGTTGGGTGAAAACTAAGCACAGGAGTTGAGGAAGCAAAAATTTATGGCAGGTAAAATTGGCTTTCTCCCTTTGTCAGCAGCTTCCATCAGTCTGGGAGCTGCAGGAAAGAAAGGGGCCAGTGGCCTCCCAGAGTCTGGGAATGAGGAGACAGATGGAATGGGAGGAGATGGAGGTGAGAAAATCAGAGGTGGCTGGTATTTCTCATCTTAAAGTCATTTTCTATAGCTGTTAATGGTATACAGATTGGTCTTGAAATTCAACTGCCATTTTTTCTAAGTTTTTAGTAATGAAATTGGGTAGACCTCAGAATATTTCTCTTCCCCAATCATAATGTATCTTTAATTTTTTTTTTGCATTGGCACCAACACTCCTCCCCCAAACAGAACTGTCATTATGTTGCCTTGGCCTCATTCTCTAGGAATTCCCCCATCTTTCACAGAAACCACAGAGAAACTTGTGCCATTTTGATAGAATGTCCTTGAACCTGAAAGAGAAATATATATTTCCCAGAGCTTAACCTCTCAGGTGTCAAAGCTCGTGAAACACGTTAAAATCAACAGATAATAAATTTGGGTTTTAATATCCCAGAAGCAGTAATTCCTGAATCTCTGTTCCTGATATCTTGGAAGATGGCCCAACTCCCTGGGCCCCTGCACTCACATGGGAGACCCGAAGGAAGCTCCTGGCTCCGGATCGGCGTTGCCACCATCTGGGGAGTGAACCAGTGGATGGAAGACCTCTCTCTGCCTCTGTTTCTCTGTAACTCTGCCTTTCAAATAAAATAAATAAATCTTTTTAAAAAAGGAAGAGGAAGAAAAAAATAGGAAGAGGCAAGTGTTTTTTTTTTTTTAAGATTTATTTATTTACTTGAAAGAGTTATACAGAGAGAGAAGGAGAGGCAGAAAGAGAAGAGAGGTCTTCCATCACTGGTTCACTCTCTTAATTGGCTGCAACGGCTGGAGCTGCGCTGATCCAAAGTCAGGAGCGAGGAGCTTCTTCTGGGTCTCCCATGGAGGTGCAGGAGCCCAAGGACTTGGGCCATCTTGTTACTGCTTCCCCAGCCCTCAGCAGAGAGCTGGATCAGTAGTGGAGCAGCCAGGACTCGAACCAACATCCATATGGGATGCTGGCACTGCAGGTGGCGGCTTTACCCGCTATACCACAATGCTGGCCCTGGAAGAGGCAACTTTAAGTGCATTAAGCCCTCATTTTTCTAGAGGTCATGTATCCAATTATTGGGGATATAGCAAAGAAAATGTAAGCCAAAATGTATCCTGAGAGTCAAAATAGGTGCCTTAAAATCTGTGCCATAAAACTCACGTACTTCACGCATGAGACAGTTTCTAAGGCACTTATCCAGAGTCTGCATTGCTCGTTCTTAATGTGGACATACAGTCATGCATCACTGAATGATAGGGACATGTACGGAAGAACGTGTCATTAGGCAGTTTTGTCATTGTGCAAACATACAGTGTACTTTATACAGACTGAATTGGCTATGACATCACTAGGCAACATAATCTGAGGGGGCCACCACCATATTTGTGGTCTGTCATTGACCAAAACATAGCTGATTGTTACCCAGCACACGACTGCAATTACAATAAACAAAATGAACCAATGATGGGAACTCTCTGTATCTCTCTGCCTCTCAAACAATAATTAAAAATATTTTTAAATATGGATACCATTTACTTGGGGATGCAAAACATTCTTTTTAGAGTGAGGATTTAATAGGCACAGAATGAATGACTATATTTGTGATGCCTACAGGAGATCCAAAAGGGCTCAAGTATAAGAACTGGTCTCCAGGGCCGGCGTTGTAGCCTAGTGGGTAAAGCTGCTGCCTGTGACACCAGCAACCCATATGGGTGCCGGTTCAAGTCCCGGCTGGTCCACTTCTGATCCAGCTTACTGTTAGTGTGCCTGGGAAGGCAGCAGAACATGGCCCAAGTGCCTGGGCCCCTATACCCACATGGGAGACTTTGAAGAAGCGCCTGGCTTTGGCCTGGCCCAGCCCTGGTCGTTGTAGCCATTTGGGGGGTGAATCAGTGTATGGAAGATTGACCTCTCTAACTCTGCCTTTCAAATAAATCTTTAAAAAAAAGCAATAAACATGGAAATTTGATATCTCAGCTCATAACTTTATTAGGCCAAGAAGTACACAGGTATCAATGAAACAAACCATAAAAAAAAAAAAAACTAACAAAACCTTACTAAAGAGTCTGTTATCCTGGGATCTCTATTATAAAATCAGTGAGCTCCAGGCCTCCAGTAGCTCCTGGAGTGTGTGACACCAGTATGCAGTCATCCATACTCTTGTAGATCACTCCTGATTCTTAGGATTCTGCTGTACTTCTCTGTTTAATACTGGCCTGGAGGCCGGCGCCGTGGCTCAACAGGCTAATCCTCCACCTTGCGGCGCCGGCACACCGGGTTCTAGTCCCGGTCGGGGCGCCGGATTCTGTCCCGGTTGCCCCTCTTCCAGGCCAGCCCTCTGCTGTGGCCCGGGAGTGCAGTGGAGGATGGCCCAAGTGCTTGGGCCCTGCACCCCATGGGAGACCAGGAAAAAGCACCTAGCACCTGGCTCCTGCCATCGGATGAGCGCGGTGCGCCGGCCGCAGCGCGCCGACCGCGGCAACCATTGGAGGGTGAACCAACGGCAAAGGAAGACCTTTCTCTCTGTCTCTCTCTCTCACTGTCCACTCTGCCTGTCAAAAAAAAAAAAAAAAAAATACTGGCCTGGAGTCATTTCCCCCATGAATTATTTCTGCAGTTCTATACTGGTCTCCTTCCATCTGGTCTGAAACTACTCAAAGCCATTCTTTTCACATACAAGTCTAATTTTGTCCATTCAAAAATTTAGGGCAAGTTAAAGTGCTTGATGAGATGAGGACCAGCCATCTGGGAAATTCACATATCTGTATCCCATTTGTCTCGCAGCACTGCCAGGTCAGTCAGCGGTAATTTCTGTTCCCACCTCCAAGCCTTGGTTATTTCTTAATTATCTACGTTAGCAAAACGAACCATGGCTGGTATAATTGTAAACAGAAGGTCCTCAACTATTTTTCCCTGTTAGACTTTGGAATACTTGATTCATTTTGCAGTGGATTTATCTTTCCCCACATATTTCCTTAGGCTAATATTAAAGTTAACTTGCATGTCCTACCTGTAGTATTACGTATTGAGAGCAGTAAGTGGTAGTCCCAAGGTGTCCTGTATGACAGAGGCCAGATTAGAGTGGAAGAAGTGTTCACAGAGTGGATTATCCACATGGTAATTGAGAGATCTGTTTATATTAGCAAGGAAAAAAATTGTGCTTTTACATCATACTGACTACTATTGCCGTGCATCCGAGGTTGTGTACTTGTGAAATATGAAATGATGCACACACTGCACCTACTTGGTGCGTTCTGTTTTTGTGAGAACACGTGAGATGTTCCTGCCTCTTCAACACAGATAAAAGCTTTTCTTCTGTGGAGTCACAGAAGACATTGAGTAGTTTGGTATCTATGTGTAATTGGGCAACTTACCTGTCCCATGACAAGCTTTGGCGTAACCAGAGGTTGTCACATAAGCATTACTGGTTGCTAGGCAAGTTTTATTCTGTCTCCATTCTGAGGGGTTGCATCTTGAATCAGTTTTGAACTGCCAACCATGACCACATTTTAAAATACATGTTTTCATAATGGTAGATATCTATTAAGTGCATGTCACTGTAAATCATAATGTTCATAAATTTATTGCTAGGTGCCACACTTACAACTCGAGGTAGCTGTCCCGGGGATCCATTTTTACGTGTGCGTACTTGCTGCACTTAAAAGGAAATTCCAAGTTATGGTTTCTATAGCAACCATAGCTTAGCTACTTTGCAAATTCACATGCATTGACTTATTTAAATCAAACTCATATATACAAATATAGTGTGATGGATTTAGAGTTGCTGTGGGACTTCAGTCTGAGCTTTCTCTCTGCCTTAGGGACTTCAGTGTTTCAGTCTGAAAATCAGATCAATAGAAATGCTAGAGAAGTTGGTTTTAAAAAGGAAACAACGTAAGAAGCATAGAATAAGGTATTTGAACAATCATAATTAAATGTAGATTTAAATAATTCCCAATAATGCTTTTCAAAAGCTATTGAATATTCAAATACTCTTCATTCTCAGTCACCTTTAGTTTTGGGCTCTCTAAGGCTCCTCATAGGAATACAGCCTTAAAAGGTGTTCATTTATTTGTTTAGCAATGTACGAGCCTTCAGTGAGCACCTGTAATCCAATCAGCAGCACTTCACACCTTTTTTTTGGCTTTTATTTTTTTGTTTTGTTTTGTGTTGTTTTTTAAGAGGCAGTGAATCACTGCAGTAAGAGTGGTTCTTACTCTTGTTCTCATCTCAGCTTTGTGGCTCGGAATATGGTCTGTTAGTGAAGGCACCATATGCACTTAAACAAATGTGTGTTCCGCAGTTGCTCATTGTGTATTGTTTTAGAAATCTCATTAGATCAAGATGGTTCATAGTGTTACTCAGATCTTCACAGAAGTTTTCTGTTTTTGTTTTTGTTTTGCCCCAGTGTGTGGTCTAGTTCTAACAATTGCTGCATAGAGGGTGTTAAATTTTCCTTCACTGATTGTGGAGTTATTTCTCCCTCTAATTCTCTCAAATTTTATTTTCTATATTTTGGCTTTTATTAGGTGCATGCAGGTTTTGATTGGTAAATGATCATGTTGATTTGTACATTTTTGGGGGGAGAGGGCTGTTCCTCTTTAACAATGCTCTTTGTTTTGAATCTATTTTACCTTAAATTAATACAGCCATACTGGCTTTCTTAATACTGTCTGTTAGCCTGGTATATATTTCCCCATGATAGATTACATTTCCACCTATCTTTGTCTTTATGTTTAAAATGTTTCTCTTGTAGGTGGCACATGATTGGGTCTAGTTTTTCTGTTTATTCTGATCATCTCTGCCTTTTAATTGGAGTGTCTAGACTATTTATATTTAATGTGATACTGATCTGGTTGGATTTAGTTCTGCCATATTATCATTTGTCTTTTTTGCCCCCTCTGTTTTTTGGTTTCACCATTTCTCTTTTTCTTGTCTTCTAGATTTTAAAAATACATTTCAGAATTTTATTTTAAATTATCCATTGCCTTTTTTTTTTTTTTTGGACAGGCAGAGTGGACAGTGAGAGAGAGACAGAGAGAAAGCTCTTGCTTTTGCCATTGGTTCACCCTCCAATGGCCGCTGCGGCCGGCACACCACGCTGATCCGAAGACAGGAGCCAGGTGCTTCTCCTGGTCTCCCATGGGGTGCAGGGCCCAAGCACTTGGGCCATCCTCCACTGCACTCCCTGGCCACAGCAGAGAGCTGGCCTGGAAGAGGGGCAACTGGGACAGAATCCGGTGCCCCAACCAGGACTAGAACCCAGTGTGCCGGCGCCGCAAGGCGGAGGATTAGCCTATTGAGCCACAGCGCTGGCCTCCGTTGCCTTTTTAACTATACATCTTTATGTTAAGTCTTTGGTGTTTAAAGATTAAAATACTTATTTTTTTCATAGTGTACTTAAATTAATATTGTATAACTTCATATAAGATATGAAACTTGTCAACCCCCTCAATGATATTTATTATAGTTATCATAGCTACATACATTATAAATATAAGACAGTGATATAACTCTTACAATAAACCCACATTTTCCTATACACAGTGACTTTGGAGCATTGGAAATACGTTTATTAAATATGAACTGCAGCCGGCGCTGTGGCTCACTAAGCTAATTCTCCGCCTGCGGTGCCGGCACCCCGGGTTCTAGTCCCGGTTGGAGCACCGGATTCTGTCCTGGTTGCTCCTCTTCCAGTCCAGCTCTCTGCTGTGGCCCAGGAGGGCAGTGGAAGATGGCCCAAGTGCTTGAGCTCTGCACCTGCATGGGAGACCAGGAGGAAGCTCCTGGTTTCAGATCAGCGCAGCGCGCCAGCCATAGCGGCCATTTTGGGGGTGAACCAATGTAAGGAAGACCTTTGTTTCTGTCTCTCTCTCTCTCTCACTGTCTAACTCTGCCTGTCAAAAAAAAAAAATGAACTGTATGTTTAAAATGTATACTGGACTTAGAAGACTTATGAAAAATGTAAAATATCTGATTTTTACATTGATGACATGCATAAATTTGTATATATTTTGCATATGTTGAAAATAGTCTCTTTTTTTGATGTGGCTACTAGAAAATTTTAAATTACTTATGTCACTCATGTCATTCCTAGTAAGTAGTGCTGCTTTATATTCATATGGGATGGATGGCAGCGCAGTTGAAGATGCTTCGTGGGACTCCCGCATTCTGTATTGGAGTGCCTGGGGTTGAGTCTCAGCTGTGCTTCCAATTTCAGCTTCCTGCTGATGTACATTCTGGGAGGCAGCAGGTGATGGCTCAAGTACTGGAGTCCCTGCCACTCATGTGGAAGACCCAAACAGTTCTGGGCTCCTGATACCAACCTGACCCAGTCCCACTGTTGTAGACATTTAGGGAGCGAACCAGAGGATGGACGATTTCTCTGTATATATCTGTCCCTCTGCCCTTCAAATAAGTAAATTTATGTTTTCTTTCTAGCTATCAGTCTCTCAAATGAATTTTAAAGAAAAATAGTAACTTTTTACATTTTTACCATTTCCCTTGTTCATTCCTGAACATCTTGAGTTTCCCTCTGGTTTTGTGTTATAGTGAAGATTCAATGAAAATGCGCTATTTTAGTTTTCCTTTTTCTATAAATGTCTTCGTCTTACCTTAATTCTTAATATTTTCACTAGACACTGGATTGAAACTTTTTTTCCCCGTTTAAGCACTTTAAAGATGTTATCATTGTCTAATTTTCGAGATAAGAATTGCACAGTCATCAAATCACTCTTCCCCTATTTGGTGTATATCATTTTCTTTGGGCGCAGTAAAGACTTTCCCTTCTGTCTGATTTTCAGTAGTGTGATTGTTGCTGTGTATAATCATGGGACTATGGAATTCATCTTGTTTTAGTATTAATTAAGCTTGCTGAATCTATAAGTTTGTGTCTTTGGTAAATTTTCAGCATTATTTTTTTTTTCAAATATTTCTTCACCTCCATTCTTTCTATCCTTTCTTGCTAGGACTCTACTTATAAATATCTTAGAGCTTTTTAAATTATACTGCAGGTCTCTGAAGTACTGTTGAACTTTTCCCAATCTTTACTTCCTGTTTTCTTTTATAGGTTTCTGTTGATAATTTTCACATTCACCCCTGTCCGTCCTGTCATCTCTGTTCTGTTGAGCACATTTTAAAAATTAAGCTATTGTGTTTTTGAGGGTTTATTTTTATTTTTGTTTCTTCCTTCTCTGCTGAGTATCCATTGTGACCATGTTTTCTTTGAGGTCACTAAGCATGGTTGGCAGCTGCTCTAATTCTCTGCTAATTCTACCATCCTGGCTACCTCACAGTTGGCATCTGTTAACTCTCCATTCCTTTGAGAATATTTCACATTTCTCTGGCTCTTTGTGTGTCAAATTCTTTTGGATTACTTCCTAGTTACTACGAATGTAAATGTTGTAGAGACTAGGTTTTGTTATATCGCTGCAAAGAGTGTTGATGTTTTTGACACAACTCAATGAGAGTCCAAGGGGAAAGTACTCGAGAAATTAACTCCCATGTAAGAGGTCCCTACCTTAGCTTCAGGCCTTTGCCCTCACACAGGACTTCTTTTTCTTTCTTGTCTTCAAGATGTATGTTGCCATTTGCCTTTTGAGAAAAATCCATTGTTTAGCCTCAAATATTGGTCTTTTCCCAAAGCCACCACTTACTCTAGGAAATGTATTGTCTCATATCTGCTCTATAAACTAACACAATCCATGATGGCATTGAACTTCTTGGAGCCTCTGGTCCCCTCATCAAAATGAGTCATGGTTATGTACTTCAGGCTACGATTTTGCAGTCCCCTGTCACCTAACTCTATACCCTCCTACCCACTGTCTACCTTTTCATGAATTAAATGCTAATTTTCAGAGCTCAGGCAGTACAAACTCAATACAAGGAAGAGATGGATTTTTCTTACCATTCCTGTAATTAGCAAGACTTGTTGTCAAACAGATGTTAGCACTTCCCATTATTATATGGAATAATGTTTGTATCTTTCATATAACCCGTGTACCGTATCAGCATTGCATTCCCTTGGCCTATTCCTTATTCAGAAATGCTCTGATTGCTAAGCTGCATAGCAGGTCATGGCTGCTGTCCTAGCTGTAATAAGACCTGAAAGAACATGAAAAGAAACACTTTAATGGCCCAGCTAACTGAATTCTTGGAGACGATCCCCTACTCCCTGGAAAAATAGGAATAGTGGTGGTTGTATTCTTTCAGTTCCATACTATTGTAGCTAAACTAGTTACATAAGACACATTGCCATGCATTGGGATGCTTTCTCCTCAAAGAGTAATTAAAACTACATGTCACCGCTGGCTTAGTCCCTGTAGGTGCTGTAAGCAAGTAGCATAAACTGGATAGCTTATGAACAGCAGACATTGCTTTCTCACAGTTCTGGGGTTAGGGAAGGCAGGATCAGGGTGCTGGAAGACTCGGTGGCTGGTGTGGGCCCATTCTTCATAAGTGGCACCTTCTTGCTGTGTCTTCAGATGGCGGAAGAGGCAGGCAAACCCCTTTGGGCTTCTTTAGTGAAGGGCACTAGTCTCCTTATTGAGGCTGCCCTCATACCCAAGGCCTCGCTTCACTCACAGTGTCATGGTTTTCCATCACATCAAGGACGGTGGTGAGGGGAAGGGTGGCAGATGTAACGCAGGCGTTCAGACTGCAGAGTCTGCCTGTAGTGATGATAAAACCGCAGCAGAAGAGATGAGGCCAGGACACTGCATGTCTGCGAGTTTTTAATTTTGGACCCAGAGAAAAGCCAAGAAGCATGAAGAATTCAGGATATCCCCAGCAGTGTTTCTGGAAGTCATGCATTTTTTCATTTCCACCCCAATGTGTGTGCTCACTGAGACAGCATGTTTGGTAGATGATTTACTAAATCAGTTTAGAATTTTTATTTTAGATTTCTGGAATCGAAATATATACACCATTTTCTCTAAGAGACCAAAGCCTATAAAATGTTGTGGCCCTGTTACTGTAGGGGTATAACACTTAAATCTAACTGTAACCTGAACAGAAGGTTTTTTTCATGACAGGGGAAGTGTACACCCTTAAAATGTAAAGGGAATAGTATTTGCAAATACGTATTGAGCACATACTAAGTGCTACCTAGTTCTAATCACTTAATGGATTAGCTCATTAGCTTCACAGCAAACCTAAAGGTAGATATTATTATTACCTCCATATAAGAAAACTGAGCAACAGAGAGGCTCAGTACTGTGCCAGATTCACACTCTAGAAGCCGAGCACTCAAGATTTGAAGCCTGACACTGGGATTCCATACTGTAGCCATTATATTGTATTGCTTCTTTCAAATATCACAGCTAGAGTCTTGTTTTATATTCTTATCTCCTCCCCACACTATATTGAACCACAGTAAATTTTCACAAAACAACTCAGATTGCATAGTGTAGGGAGGAAATAAAAGGCTTTGCAAACTAATGCTTGAAACAACATTGTGAGCACACACTGTTCTGTGGGGATGACATGATTTTTTAATAAGAATGACTTTTTAAAAAGTTTGTAAATATTCCCATTCATTCTCACAGTAGGGTCTTCGGTGAGAGTGACTGTATTTTATCTGTATTTCTAAATACAAGACATGGGAGGTCACTTGTTCCAGTCCAAAAGCAGAGATGTGAATAAAGTCCAGAATTCTAAGCCCTGGATTAGTAAGACTACCAATCCCTGAATTCTCAACCCCTCAGTTCACAGAACTTGATGCAGAGGTGGTCTGAGAGGCTTCCACATGAAGAGGAAGTCCTTGCGCTAACATCCGCACGTATTTCAGCAAGTCAGACTGTATCCCCTCACATGGCTCTGCACAGGAATGTGCTGGAAAGCACACCACCATAGCCCCTTTGTAAACAGTAGCAGTCACTCTTACAGAGCCGACCCTTACACACGTCACAGTACTTGTCCGTTCTGCCCCGCCTCCCCGGGTTACTCCGTGTACAGGTGTCATAACTTGAGAGTTTGCTTCTCAGCCTGAGCAAACCTCATCAGCACACAGTGTTGATCCGAAGGCAGGAGCCAGGTGCTTCTCCTGGTCTCCCATGGAGTGCAGGGCCCAAGCACTTGGGCCATCCTCCACTGCCCTCCCGGTCCACAGCAGAGAGCTGGCCTGGAAGAGGAGCAACTGGGACAGAATCCGGCACCCCAACCAGGACTAGAACCCGGTGTGCCAGCACCGCAAGGCGGAGGATTAGCCTGTTGAGCCACGGCGCCGGCCTAGTTTTCCTTATTATTGGTCCCCTTCTTTGTCACTTGGCATGTTAAGCAGGACTAGAAAACAGTTGCTTTTTTTTTTCTCAAGATTTATTTTTTTAAAGATTTATTTTATTTGAAAGACAAAGTTAGAGAGGTAGAGACAGAGAGAGAGGTCTTCCATCCAGTGGTTCACTCCCCAATTGACTGCAATGGCCAGAGCTGTGCTGATCCAAAGCCAGGAGCCAGGAGCTTCTTCTGGGTCTCCCAAATGGGCACGGGGCCCAAGGACTTAGGCCGTCGTCCACTGCTTTCCCAGACCATAACAGAGAGCTGGATAGGAAGAGGAGCAGCCGGGACTAGAACCGGCGCCCATTCAGGATGCGGGCACTTCAGGCCAAGGCTTTAAACTGCTGCCCCATAGCACTGGCCCCTATTTACTTTTACTGGAAGGGCAAAATGACAGAAAGGGAGAATCACAGATCTCCCATCTACTGGTTTAATCCCCAAATGCCTGCATCAGCTGAAGCTGGGCCAGGCCAAAGCCAGGAGCCAGAGCTCCATCCAGTTCTCCCCCACCCTCATCTACTGTCTCCCAGGATGCGTTAGCACTGAGCTAGTTTAGAAGTGGAGGAGCCAGGAATCAAACCAGCACTCCAGTATGGGAAGTGGGCAGCCCAAGTGGCAGCTTACCATTTTGACTTGAAGAATTTCGTAGAAGCTCTTTGAATCAAGTTTTCTAAACTGTAAACCCATTCTGTCTTTTTCAGTCATTGTTCCCCAGTGTCTGACACATAGAGGATCCTTCTTTAACATTGGTTGAGTTGAATGAATGTAAATTGAATTCCTTCAGTGTTCACTGGAATGAAGGAAAACGCAACACAGAAGCCAACACATGGCTGTCTCTGAAGTACTCTCCAGCCATCTCCATTGTCAGAAAAGTCCTTTGCTCCGTAACTTGGAAAGTGCATGGTGCAGGGTAGCATTTAGTATAAAAGTTAAGCCCCTAGCTGGGACACCTGCATCCCATATCAAAGTGCCTGGGTTCAAGTGCCAGCCCGCTCCCAACTCCAGCTTTTGCTGATGCAGACCTTGGGAAGGTAACAGATGGGGGCCCAATTTCTTGGGTCCCTGCCATCCATGTGAGAGATCCTGGCTCCTAGCTTCAGCCTGGCCCACCCCCTGCTGTTGTAGGCATTGGTGGGCATGAACCAGCAGAAGGAGGAACACTGTCTTGCTCTTTATTTCCCTCACTACATCTCTTAAATAAAAATGTTAAAAGAAAGTACTATTGTGCACCAGACAGTAGCTCCAAAAATTTAAACGACAAATTCCTTGTCTTTTTTATTTTTTTTGAGAGCTATAACTGAAGCCTCATTTTCTTATTTTGTCTCTGAACAAGTGTTTGTTGTGGTGCCGTAAAGAGATTCTAAAAGTCTACAGTGATTCTGACAAGACCCCTGTTTCCTAGTAGCAAAACTTGATGACACATAACCAGTAATGACAAGGTGAGGTCAGGGCTCTTGGGGAATATAGGAAGACTACCTACCTGAGCTGCTCCAGCATATTCTGTCAAGGTTTCCTGAAAGAAAAAAAAAAAAGTGAAGTCCAGCTTCGACTTGATGAAGGCATAGAAGGCCAGGTGCAGGGTGGGGATGAGCGTTCCAGACAGAAGGAACAGGACATGGAAGTCAAGAGCATCCATGTGCAGTGGTCAGTGGAGCCCATGTTGTTCGGTATGGATCTTGACTCGTAAGGGCTCCCTTGTAGCATGGCCGTTGCTGTTGATACCAGAAGGGGAAAATTACCAACTTAGCCACCCAAAACAACAGACACGAATGAAAATTTGTGAGAAAGTAGAATTAAAGGATAAATTTGTTTTGATATGAAAACAATCTAAGTCATGCATAGACTTTGCATACTTTGTGTTTCCCATGAACCTTTGGAAGACTTGCCTTGTCTTAGAGCTTAGTTGGGCTGTCTGCTGTATAGGCTCGCCAGGCTGCAATGAGGGGATCCACAGGGGCTGTGGTGTCAGCAGAGGCTCAACTGGAGGACACACTTCCAAGTCCCATTGGATTATTGCCAGTTCCCTTGCAACTACAGAACCTAGGCTGGAAGCCACTCTCAGGTCCTAGAGGCCATGTGCATCTCCTTGCCACCTGGGCTTTTCTAACAGAAGTGCTCACTTTATGGCAGCTGCTCCCTGGGGGCCAACAAGGAGGACTGTGGCCAGCATGTTTACCCGTCAGTCAGTCAGTGTCTGCTCTGGAGACATGATGGTGGGCATGACCCCCCATCACCTTTGCCACAGTCTGTTGGTTGGTGTCCCGCCTGCACTCAGGGAGCCGAGTGTTTTACAGAGGGAGGCATAAGCACCAGGAAGCAGAGATGGTCGGGCTGGGAGACCTCTTAAGGGCTGTTGCTCCCGCAGGGTTTACCCTCCGTTAGACAGACTGTTGGGAGCCATTGCAAGGTTAAAGCAGAACTTGGCTCTGCAATGTGTAGAGAACCCACGTTGGAAGGTGCACGTGTGCAGTCCGGAAGACTGGCTAACTAACCTGTGGGTCAAGAAGCTAACCTCAGGAAGGTGGTAGCCCTGTAGGTTAGAGACTTTGAGATACACTCGCGGATGGGGTGACTACTGGGATGTGAGAGGTAAAGGCGGGGAAGAAACCAAGGGTAAATGGCACACATGGTTCTGGCTGGGTCGTTCGTTGGTTGGTGAAGCAGAGGATTGTAAGCAGTACCCATGTGGGGGAAGTAGAGGAGAGTGATGTTTCAAGCAGGCTCTGCTCCCGGTTCTCTGTTCCCGTCTCCACCCTGCTCTGTGGCCACGGACCATATCTCTCACCTGGCAGGGGTGTGTGGGTGAGGTTGTATTGATAAGCACAGAAGGCGTGCCACCATCAGCAAAACAACCAGCAGCCCTGGGCTCGTTAGCTGGCAGTCACAGGGACTCTGAATTAAAGGACAGTTTATCCCAAAGGAACGAAGTACTTGTGTTCCCAAAAAATGGCTGCCTTAGTTGATAAGCTCTTTCCTTAAATGACTGCTGGGTGCCAGAAGGACAGTGGCACCGGGCTGTGGTTGTCATGGTAACGTCTTTATTCTTGGCGGCTGGCTCGCCAGTCACTGCCTTCCCCAACGGCTGCAGCAAGCAGGCGAGGGGATACGCCTCTGAGTTACTGTTGGGATGTGACGCGTGGGAGTTTTATTGCAATGATGGATTTTCGCCATTTCTACTGCTCTGAGAATGACTGGAAAATGGTATTTTAGACTAAGATGGTGGTGGAATCCGGTACTTAAGGTGTCTGGAACCTCGCTTCATCTACCAAGATGCAAGAGGTATGAAAAGTCAGTAGTTTATCAAAAGAAATGCGTACCATATTGAGATTAGTATTTAAAAGCTAAAATGTGTAATAGCAGAGCTGTTTCAAGATCCAGAGTACTTTCCTGCATGTTGTTTTGCCCTATGAAAAATTCTCTGAAACCAGAGTGACTCAAGCAGAGCCTGGAAAATACTGGAGAATCACATGATGGCTAAAAATAAGCACATCGTCTGCAGCAGGGACAGTAAGCAGAGCAGAAGTAACTCGGAGCGTGAGTGCTGCCACTCACGCACACGCGCCCTGGAGCAGCCTCTGCCCACTTCTGGGGCAGCAAAGAGGGGTCCTGAGGAACCCTTGGGTGCTGTTCACTCGGTGCAGCAGCACCCACCTCCGCGGGGGGCTCCTGACCTGCAACGTGCCTCATCGGTGTGCTGAAGGCACAGCCATGCATCAGGTCATGGAATGATGCCAGAGCCAGGGACTCACAGCTCTTGCCCTCCCTGTGTCTCCTTGGAATCAATAGCAGGTGCCGTTGATCACAGAAGGTCCTTTTGTTGCTGTTAATGTCACAAGACAGAATTTATATAAAACAGCTGTGCATGTAGTCACTGTTCTATAGGGTGTAGAATAGCATTTTGTAAACTACAGCACTGCAAATACTCTACCAAAAACAAAACAGGGGGCCAGCACCGTGGCTCACTTGGCTAATCCTCCACCTGCAGCGCCGGCATCCCATATGGGTGCCGGGTTCTAGTCCCGGTTGCTCCTCTTCCAGTCTAGCTCTCTGCTGTGGCCCAGGAGGGCAGTGGAAGATGGCCCAAGTGCTTGGGCCCTGCACCTGCACGGAGACCAGGAGGAAGCACCTGGCTCCTGGCTTCAGATCGGCGTAGCTCTGGCCGTAGCAGCCATTTGGGGGGTGAACCAATGCAAGGAAGACCTTTCTCCCTGTCTCTCTCTCTTTCTCACTGTCTAACTCTATCTGTCAAATAAATAAATAAATAAAACAAAGCTCATCTTTCTCATGCGTAGAGGCATTACGTGGTGGCCTGCTGACTGGCCCTCCTCTGTCTGCTCTCACTGCCACCTCTCCCTCCCTGGTGTGTTCTCAACACAGCAGGCAGCTCACACCACCGTGCCCGGGAGCCTCCTGACAGCCGCCAGTGAGGTCCTGGGTGCCCGGCCCCTGCAGACTCCTCTCTGACCATCTCTTCTCCCGCAGTGCCCCAGCTGCTGCAGCCACCCGGCCAGGGGAAGCAGGGCCTTTGCACCCTTGCTGCCTGCACTGCCGTGCACCGGGCCATCCACCTCCCTGAGGTCTTGGCTCAAACCTCACTCCCTCAGCCGGGCCTTGAAATCACTAATGGTTACTCCTGCACCTGGCCCATCCCTTGCTAGGGTGCCAGAAGTTGTGACTGTGGAGTTGTTAGGGGAGGAATGAACCTTCTGAGCTGCACTGACTCCCACACCTGCCGGCTGTAGCTCTGCCCTCCTGGCGTCTGTGGCAGCCTGCCTCCTGGCTCCTGCAGAGAGCAGCTGCCAGTGGCACTCTCTGCTGTTCAGTGCCCTATAGCTCTGTCTTTGCATGCGCCCAGCCTGAGTATGGCCCATGGGAGCCCCTTAGGCCTGAGTGAGGAGCTGAGACTAGAGAGAAAACGATGGAGGATGCTCAGGGTGTCCCCACAGTCCCCGTGTAAATGGACCCTTGGCCAGCCCCACCCTGCCCTGCTTCCCTTTTTCCCATAGTATTTACTTTCTAGTTTACTGCATCATTTACGTAGTAGCTGGCTGATTGTCCAGTTTCCCCATTGCGGTGTAAATCCCGGGGCCAGCATTGTGGCATAGTGGGGAAACCTCTACCTGTGTCACTGGCATCCCATATAATCTCAGTCCAAGTCCTGGCTGCTCCACTTGCGATCCAGCTCCTTGCTAATGCACCTGGGAAGGCAGCAGAAAACAGCCCAGGTACTCGGACTCCTGCACCCATGTGGGAGCCATGGATGGAGTTCCAGACTCTTGATTTTTGGCCTGGCCTATTTGGAGAGTGAACCAGCATATGGAAGTATGGAAGATACATCTCTGTCTACTCCCTCCCTCTGTACTCCCTAAGATACATGTGTGTGTGTGTGTGTCCCAATCTCGCTCTTTCAAATCAATCAAGAAATCTTGGGGAAAAAAAAAAGACTGGAAATTCCACAAGGGCAGGCATCTTCTTTGGTTCATTCATTATTTTATCCCAAAAGCCTAATAGCTTGCCAGATACATAACAAGGGTTCAGTAAATACTTGTTGTGTGAGTGAATGAATTGGAATGATTTAAGAAGAAGCGCAGGGACTTGAGCCATGACAACTTGTTTTCAAGATAGAGACTGCATGGTGTGGGGAGATCTGATGCCTTGGAGCCCTTTGGTGAGTTATAGGTTAGTCAGTTTTGGTGTTTGGTTTTTGTTTTCATTTTATTCGAAAGGCCCTGGAGTGGGGGCATTTCTCCATCCACTGGTCTACTCCACAAATGCCCATGATAGCCAGTGCCATGCCAGGCTGAAGCCAAAATCTAGGAACTCCATCTGGGTTTCCCACGTGGGTGGCAAGGACCCAAGTACTTGAACCACCATCTGCTGTCTTCAGATGTGCATTAGCAGGGAGCTTGATAGGAGCAGGGGTCCAGACCATGAAGCAGGCCTTGCAACATGGGATAGGAGCATCCCAAGTGGTGTCTTAGCCCCTGCACTGTAATGCCTATCCCTACCCACTGTTAATCAACTTTCATAAAGGTTGTCTTTAAAGATAAGTCTAATTTTCTTATCATTTAAGTGGCTTGGTTTTTAATTTGCTAGTGTCTAGCAATGAGATTAAGTGAGCTTTGTTGTCATTAGTTAAATGAGGTCTCATTTGCTGAGTGAGAATTGTAATGCCAGCTACAATTTATTGAATGCTTAGGATATGCCAGACTCTTGAGTACGAGTTTTCCATGTATTAACTCATACTCCTCCCAACTCTGAAAGATAGGCACTGCTATTCCTCTCTCAAGTGGCAATGCCAAGATTCTTGGGAAGGCCGTCTGCCTGCAGAGCCCCCACTTTGGCACTGCCTCTCTGCATGCAAGGTGAAGGAGACCCAGTTCTGTCCCAGGTCTTGATTCCCACAGATCAGTGTGGTTCATGGTCATGGTATGGCAACACCCCCCAAGCGGCTCAAGGAACAGCTGCTCAATTTTTTTTTAAAGATTTATTTATTTATTTGAAAGGGTTATACAGAGAGAGGGAGAGACAGAAAGAGAGATCTTCCATCTGCTGGTTCACTCCCCAGATGGCTGCAATGCCCAGAGCTGGACCAGTTTGAAGCTAAGAGCCAGGAGCTTCTTCAGGTCTCCCATATGAGTGCAGGGATCCAACTGCTTGGACCATCTTCCGCTGCTTTCCCAGGCTGTTAGCAGAGAGCTGGATAGGAAGTGGAGCAGCTGGAACTCAAATCAGTGCCTCTGTGGGATGCCTCTATGCCACAACACTGGGCCCAAGCTGCTCGCTTTTACAAGCTAGCATTTATGTAGTAAAAAGTAGGAACAGATACACTTGGCCACAGGCTGCATTGATAGAGACAAAAGCCATAGGGGCTGGGAACTGCATCCTAATGATCTCATGAACCAAGGCATCCAGGAACTCTGTTAAAGTCCCAGGTGGTGGGCCGGCACTGTGGCATAGCGGGTAAAGCCATCTCCTGTGATGCTGGCATCCCATATGGGTGCCAGTATGCATCCCGGCTGCTCCTCTTCCTATCCAGCTCTCTGCTATGGCCTGGGATAGCAGTAGAAGATGGCCCAAGTCCTTGAGCCCCTGCACCCGTGTGGGAGACCCAGAAGAAGCTCCTGGCTTCTGGCTCCTGGCTTTGGATCAGCCCAGCTCCAGCTGTTGTGGCCATTTGGGGATTGAACTAGTGGATGAAGGACCTCTTTCTCTCTGTCTCTGCCTTTGCCTTTCAAATAAATAAAAACATGTTTATTTAAAAAAAAAAAAGTTCCATCTGGACTCCCTGCTGGCCAGTGAGGTGCTGTTTGTGTCCTTAGAGCAGAACAGACTTCAGAACCTGTGACGTGCGGGTGGGGGTCTGAGCCGTTTAGGAGAGGATCAGGTGCCCCTTCGGGAGTACGCAGTGATCAGACCTGCGCAGGAGCTGGCAGTGACCCCGCGCAGGATGGTGGCTGTGCTGTCAGCTGGGTCACAGGGGGAGTCTCCTCCCTTGGGAACTCTTCCTCATCAGTCTGCCCCATACTCTTTCCCCCACCTCCCCCAGCAGTGGCCTTATTGTTTCTTTTTTTTTAAACCAAACTCATGATCTTGGTTGAAAGATAAAATCTATTTGCTAAGTGAAGGCGATAAGCAAATAACGTCAGGTCATCTGCAGATGATTTATCAGTGCAGATGTGCTGTGTCTTCTGCCATGTTCCAGTTGTTCTGTGCAGGAGGGAGGGGGTGGATAGTCTCTCAAAGTAGGGGAGAATTGGGAGTGACCAGAAGAGCGGTGGCTTCCTGAGAGGAAAGGGAGAGAATGGTGTACACGCTCATGTTTTCAGTGTCTCCGTGGTTCTTGTCAACAGTATTAATGCCATATTTTTAGCTCCTCTGTTTATGATTTTGGCAGAAGGAGTACAGAAGATTATGTGAGAAGAATTTCTAAATTCCAGCAGAGTCCTGGCTCCGAAGAATAAAGCCAAGTACAGTGCTTTGAGTTGCTTCATCCTTCTAAATCCATGGGGCCTCATATGCCCCAAATGCTGTAGCATTTTCCATAAACATTGAGCAAGCTACTAATTATTGACATCAGACATGGCCATGCACTGGGCCTCAGTAAGGCAGTGAACCAGGCTGCTCTTTTTTTTTTTTTTTTTTACAACCATGGTTAAAATGTCTTAGAATACCCCAGATCCTAAAGGCATCAATTAAGACACAAATGCTCAAAGACTAGCATCGTAAATCATGTCCCTATCCAGTGGGTAAACTCCAAGAATGACAGGAACTTGCACAGAATTTATGTTTATTTTCCTCTACTTCTGAAACTCCGCATTTAGAAAGGGAAAATCAAGAAGAGAAAAGCTGGAGGGCAAAACAACAACTTGTAAAAACAGGGCTACCACTCGTTGGGCTTTCAGAACATCACCAGATGCAACTTGGGGGAGAAAAACCTTTGAAATGTTTGATAGCTGCGAGAGAAAGTCAGTATGTTGATTATCGCCAAAGTCACTATACCCTCTGTAAAAGCCATGATGTCAGTGTTCCTCACATGGGCATCACTGGAGCAGGGAGCTCACTGGTGGAGCAGGAAGTCGGCTCCTCAGCTCCTCCGTATCTACAGCCAGGATTGGATGCTGTGCGGGATGTTGCTGGCTCTCCTCACAAGCTTGGGGTGCAGAGTAGCCTGTGTGAAAGCGCTGTGTCAGCATGGGCTTACTGACCTGGTGCAGCTTCCTAATGACGTTCTTACCTTAGGTGGCCCAGGTGAGGGGGAGAAGGATACCTGAGCCCAGGAACTAGGTACACACTCCAGAATGGGGTTATTTGGAAGATGGCAGGACCCAGAAATCGAGTTAAAGAAACAGAGACCGGAGCTGTCTACGGAGTTATGTACTGCTTGAGCGTCCTGTGCACGAGATGTAAGGACAGGTTTCATTTTGTAATTTAGCATTTCTTAAGGTGCTTTGGTCATGGGGCAGCTGTGAGAGGTAAATTACTTCTCTATCAGATGGTAGCTTGTGATGGCGCAGGGTCACTTTTGGCACTCTTGAACATGAGCTTTGCATTTAATCTTTTTCTTTACCAAAAAAATGAAGTAAACTTCAGAAGAATCTGAGGTCTTCCCCATGTCTTTCTTATTGCTGAATTTCGTCATACGGATCCATTGGAAGGTAGAAGTGGACACATAGCAAGTGTCTGCTTCTCATTCATCACGTTTCCCTCCATGATCGGGTTCTCTCCAAGCAGCGTAATCAGATTTTCAAAAGCTCTCTGATTTAGCTGTCACATATGAGTTGTTTGATGATCTCTCATTACATCTTCACGCGTATTTTCTGTTCCGTGCCCTCCTTTGTTCGGCCTGCACTGGGTCCCAGGTCAGTGATTGTGAGCGCTGGGATGGACGCTGTTTGCCCACCCCTGGAGCCGTGTCAGGGGACGAGGGGCCCGGGCCCAGCGCCTTGCAGCAGAGGGCAGCGGGCCTGCTTTTCCTTGCCCTCCTCCTCCTCACCGGAGCAGCTCTGCAGGTGCACGCGTGTGTGCCCGTGAGAGACCTGGGCTGCCTCCACACCGTGACACTCCGGTGCCGTGGTGAGGAACCGCAGCTTGGAGAGTCCGGCTCTGTCCATGGCAGGGATCTGTCTCCTCTAGAAAACAAGAGTGGTGTCCCTGGGAGGCTACACGTGGCGGGAGGGAACTGGAACAGCCGCAGCGCAGCAGCCCTGGCCTCTTCGCCGGCCGTGTAGCATGTGCAGCAGTCACCCCCACTCTGTTTCTCTCCCTGCGCCTCCTCTCCCTCCCTACCAGCTTCCTCTGCTGCTCTCTAGTTGCTCTTCACTGAACCTAGGCCCTTGCCCTTCTCCTACACAAACAGTTGTGGTTTTTTTTTTCAAGCAGTATTTGATGAGGTCTTGAAAACATAATTAGTGGCCGCCATCAGCTTCTGTGCCTTCCCTATTTCTTTGGAAATTGACATCAGACTGCACAAGGCAGCGTGTAAGAACATGAGCTTGTCTACGAGCCAGGCTTGGTGTTTGCAACCAGCCGTGTCACCGTTGCTGACCTGCTTGGGGAGGTCTGCCTGGAGGGAGGAGGGGGCTGCGTGCTGTGTAAGGGAAGCCCCTTCTGCAGGGCTTGTCGCACACAGGAGGGGCTGCAGACAGCCCGACACGAGCCCCTTTGCTGCTTCCCACTCAGGGCAGCTGGCTGGGTGTACACGCTCAACCCATTGACTCGATTCCACGTAGAAGGTGCCTAAGCAAGGGTGGAAGGGATCTTGAAAGGAAGCCGAGGAGGAGCTCGCTCTCCGGGAGACTGACGGCTTTTGTTCCGTTTCTCTCCTGTGTTGGCTCTTCCTGTCAGTGACTTTGACATTGGCTCAGCTCCTCCGGCTTTCCCTGCATTCGGGAGAAATGCCTCTGCCAGGAGTTGTTTCATGAACTATGAAAGCCAAAATTGAATGTCTGTGTGTCAGGCGCTGTGATTGGCCACGGGGGTGTAGGTGGTAAACAAAACAGGTGCGACTCCTGCACCGTCCAGTGGGAGATGTAGCCGATATGGAAGGTGCTGTACCGTCATGGCTGGTACGAGCCCTGAGCAAGCGTGTGGGGTGCCATCTGCATGGAAACTGGCAGGATGGTAGACCTAGCCACTCAAAGGGCGTGGTGGGGACAGGCGAGCGAGTGGTTCAGGCAGGGGGAGCGTAGCCCCAGCCATCTGGGTGGCCAGGTTCTCGTAGAACACTAGCCGGGAATGTTGCAGGCACTGGAACTTCACGGGCGCCTGTCACCCTCGTGAGGCTGCGCTGCTGGAGAACAGAGACTGCAGCTTCATCATTTGGGGACCTTCAGCACGTGGCCTGTGGCAGGACTGAATAACATGCAAGTCAAGAGCGTTAACCGTAGATGGCCTGTGCTCCACTCTGTTAAACGGTCTTTGTATTAGACGTGAGGTCTTGCTTGTTAAAAGCATCGGGAGGAACATGGTTTTCAAGTGCTGGGCTGGCGGCTGCCCTCTGAGACGGCCTCTTGCCCAGCTGGGGTGCCCTCTCCAGCCTCCCTGCCTGCTCCTCCACATTGCTGGCTTGACCTGCTTAATGTGACCTTGGGCTCAAGAACCCGCGCCATGGTACTAAGAAGCAGTGTTGCAGGAGGGTCTGGATGGGCTTCTGAGCTGGAAGACCCCTGCCTCTCCATCCCAGTCACAGGTGAAGGCCAGCAGGTGCTCTCTTGAGCCCTCAGGAAACTTCCGCCATGGTGCTGTTCTCTCGTGCCTGCAGAATTACCCCACGCACACTCAGACTGCTCAAGTCATTCCCAGTTTAATTCCCTGTAAAGACTATGAGGCATTTCTTTTCCCAGTTGGTTTTAAAAGGTAGCTAGAGAGGGGTGGCGAGAGGGAGACTGGCAGAGGTCCCATGTGCTGACTCATTCCCAAATGCCTGCAACAGCTGAGGCTGGCCAGGCTGAAGCCAGGAGCCTGGACCTCAACCCAGGTCTCCCACGGGGGTTGAAGGTAGCCAAATATTTGAGCCGTGATCACCACTGCTTCCGAGGGTGTACACGAGCAGGCATTTGGAATCGGGAGCGCAGCCAGCACTCTGACAGGAGATGCACGCATCCCAGGTGGCATCGTAACTGCGGCACCTTGTGTTTTTTGAAGAAGATTCCTTTGGTTTCTTTTCTGCTTGAGAACGGAGAGGCGTGCTTCTGAAGGCTGCGCTGTCGCTGTCGGTGCCTCCTGGGGTGTGTTGCAAGACTCGCCTTTGTAATGACTGCAGGCACCTGAAGTCATACAGCATCCATTTTATAGTCTTCCTGTTTGCTACTTTGTAATTAGGGTTTTGGTTGAAACTTGTATCTGTTGTCCCATTGCTGCCTGGTAACCCCCTGCTTTTTTGTGCTCTGTTGGCATCCCTGCATTGTAAAGTTGGAAATAAATTGTAAAGTTGGAAACCACATAAACAGGTTTGATTGCTTGTTCAGGTATTTGTTCAAACATCTGTTCTTTCACCAAAAGTATGTTCAGCTGAACGCTGTGCTGCGCCAGCAGTTACGGAGAGAAACAGGGCACGCGCCCTGCCCTCCGGAAGCCTGCTGGAAAGGTAGACAGTCCGCGGTCATGGCAGGGAACTGGACCAGGGGCAGCACACAGGAGGAACTCCTGCCCCAGGGCTGCATCAGAGCTGGCACTGTATTCAGAGGACAAAGGAGTGGGTGGGCACCCAGGAGTGGGCCCCGGTCTCTTAATCCATGAAGTCCATAAACTTCATTGTGTATGTTTTCAGTTTGGGCTGCAGTGGCCATTCTAAATACTCAGTGTATTGTGAGCTGAGCTCAAATCAGTGAGGTCTTACCTTAAGTCCATGTTCCCTTTTTGAAAAAAACAAAGTCTGATGTTATCACTGGTGGTAAGTAGATAAGGTGCTGACCCTATACCACCCCATTTAAAGGTGCATTCTCCTCTTCAAGTAATTTATAGTGTAATACCTTGATGCTGTGGCTCCCTCCCCAACCTTTCATCTCATGTTTTGGTGTCCTTGAGCCTTGAGCCTTCTGGGAATTGGCTATTAGTTACTGATTTTTAAATTTTCATTTATTTTACTTTCATTTGAAGGATAGAGTTATATAGAGACAGAGACATAGGATGCTGAGAGACAGAGAGAGAGGGATGGATCATCCGCCCATTGTTTCGCTCCCCCATTGCCCACAATGGCCAGCCCGCACTGGGCCAGGCGGAAGCCAGGAGCATGGATGGATGTTCCAGCCTTTCTCTAGTTCTGGTGTTTCTTCTGCATTCGCAGCCTGTCGGTGTCTTGCAAAGAAGATCTTTATGTTTGTTCCCCGCCCCCGTCCATCTCATGCATGTAGGCCCTCACTGTCATACACTCTTTCTCTCTCTCTCTCTCTCTCTCTCTCTCTCTCTCTCTCTCTCTCTCTCTCTCATTGCAAGAGTGGTTTCTGTGTATCTGATGCATTACCTTACAGCCATTATTCTCCCTGATAAGAATGACCCCAAGTGCGGCTTGGTTGGGAGCCCCTTCAGGCTGACCTCTGTGCCCTTGTGACATTAATCCTGGAGTGCATTCTTGCTTTTTAACACAAGTTGTCATTCCTGTCCCACCCCTAGAATCAGCCATTTCTGAAGAAGCCCTTGAGAATAACAGAATAACCTTTAGAAAACCAAGATTTGGGCAGCAGGAGTGCTCACTGCTGTGGAAATGACATTGCCCCTGGGCTGTGTCAGTGGCTATGGCAAAAAATATATTAAAAGAGGAAAAAAATGCACTTATGTGGATATTTCTTCTAAAGTATTATTCAGTCTTTTCTCTTAGTTTTAAACTCTATCACCGTAATTGAGTTTCTATCTAAAAAGCTTTCTTCTTAAAAAAAAAAAAAAAAAAAACTTAAAATCCCTTGGAATCTGCTAGTCTTATCTCTCTGGAGGGAGCAGGGGCAATCACATTAACCTCATGGTACTTGAGGGAAGAACAGTGCTCACAAAGGCTGAGCTGGCCAGGACGCCGCGGTGGCTGGCATGTGCACCTGTCCTGAGCACACCGGTGCTCCTTCTAGATTGGGAAAAGGGTGACAGCAGCTCTCTCTCGGACTTTACAGTAAAGCCCCTTTATATCACATTCTCACTGTATATCTAAAAGCAGTTTTAGCATCGCCAATATTTATGTTTATTGTTTTTTTGGTTGTTGTTGCTTCCAGGTGCAGCTAAGTCAAGTCCAGCATCTAAACCAGGATCCACACCTTCTCGTCCCTCATCTGCCAAAAGAGCTTCATCCAGTGGCTCAGCATCCAAATCTGAGAAAGATTTAGAAACACAGGTCATACAGCTTAACGAGCAGGTAACTCCTCGTCCACGGCCGCGCCTCTGGCAGCAGTGGTGTGTGTGAGGGGTGCGGGGCCAACCCCTGGGAGCCTGGGATGAGGGAGGGAAGGTGAGGTGGAATCAGTGGTTTCAAGCCCGTAGGAGCTAAAGGAATGGCTCGGCCAGAGAGAGTCCGTAGCCCACAACAAATAAAAGCCGTTACCCCCGAGTCTCAAAGCCACACCTCAGAAGGCAGCGGGCGACTTGGCCTTGCTGCAGGTCTGCCAGCCTCCTCCTCCTCTTCTGAGCAGCCGACTTGAGCTCCAGGCTAGACCACAGAGCCCACCTCTGGCTAGGCTGCATGGAGTTAGAGGCTGTTTAGGGTTAGGTTCTCTCTGTCTCCCTTCCTCCCACCTTCCCTTTTCCTTCGGGCAGTTGTTGGCTGAGCTACTGTACTTCCTGTAACAGAATGGTGGCAAGGTAGGCCCCTTCCCATCCCTCCTAGGACGGACAGACAGACAGCAGGTATGCCTCAAGCAAAGCAGAAAACCCAGCACTTCGCACAGTGGCAGAAGTTGGGTGCCACAGAAGCCCTAAACTCCACACTGTGGCAAGAGCAGGAGGGGTGAGGGCATCTAAAAGGCTACACATGTGTTTTAAGTAAAACCTTCCTTTTTGGCTAAATATTCCTTACAATTACAGCAAACCTAGCTTTACTGTCTTTGGAACTTATAATTTAAAATCCTAGGTTGCTTGCTTTTTTTTTTTAAGACTTATTTATTTATTCATTTGAAAGAGCTAGAGGAAGAGACACAGAGACAGATCTTCCACTCACTGGTTCACTCCCCCAGATGGCTGTAACAGCCAGGGCTGGACCAGGTCAAATCCAGGAGTTTCATCCCGGTCTCCCACAGGGGTGACAGGGGCCCAAGCATTTGCACTATCTTCCACTGAGTTGGATCAGAAGTGGATCAGCCAAGATCAGCCAAGACCCAAACCAGCTCCCATATGGAATGCACAGCTTTACCAGCTATGCCACGATGCCAGCCCCGCCCCGCCCAGGTTACTCTCTAACTAACAGTAACCAATTTTGCCTAAGACAGTCCCTCATTTGAAAGTAATAAAACAATGGAGAGTCAAGGACCCTCAGTGGAAGCCACCCCACTTCCACAAATGCAAGTTTCTCATCGTGGCCCCTCCACTACCTGTGAACTGAACGGAGCCTGTGCCTCAGGCCTTCGGGCCATTCTCAGCCACGCACGGGGCGGGGCCTGGTGATTAATCTCATTCTTCAGGAGCCAGGGAGAGTCTGGGAACAGTTTCTGAGATAGTTGTATATTTGCAAGCACAAATCGAGTTTAAAAGCAGGCAGTTGCTTAATGAGGGTGTTTCTTTACCATTCTGGCCACTTTAATGAAAAAGGTACAACTCTAAGTCATTTGGTGGGTAGGACTTTGATTTGGAAACTGTGGAATGTTCTAATGACCGGCTGGTTCTCAGAGCCCACAGAAATTCAGGTAATGACTTCTCAGATGCAAGGCAGTGAGGACAGCGCCAGTGAGCGCTGGGCCACGTGCCTACGGCTCCTAGCAAATCAGAGTAGACAGAGAGAGAAGCAGGCGGCGGTGGGTCTGGACTGTTTTGGATTTATAGCTCTTTTCTCCTAGGGAACTCAGATTCTTTTGAAATCCTTATTATCTCATGCTCCGTCAGGACGCCTCTCCTCCCTCCACCACACCCAGGTTCTCCCCCTCCAGCCCAAATGAGGACCACATGGAAACCTGGAGGCCCTCCCCACGCCTCTGTCGCTGGCAGCTGTCAGCAGCCAGCCAGGCTTCCTCTCGCTGGGGCTGGCTCCAGGCTCTAGGCTCCCATTAGCCCTCCAGATCACACAGAGAGCTCCCCATCCCCCAGCCTCCAACATGCCTCGGCTGAGCTGCACCTACCGTCCAAAACGCCACACTAGAGAGGACGCTCCTCCCACTGGGCATCCTTTTCGTTAGCGTGCCCCCAATGCCTTCACCCGGGTGTGCCCTCCCCACCCCACCACTGAGAAGGGAGGTTGCACAAACCCTAGGTTGTTAAGTCGGAATGATGTTTACCAAGCGCTTACTCCAGAGCCCTTCCCCTGCCTATCTGATCTTGTTCCCCCTATTTTCTCTTCTTGAAGCCTATGGAAGGCCCCGCTGAGGGCTGGTGGTGGCCACCCAGGCAGCACAGTGTTGGAACCGAGAGCGCAGGGACAAGGGGGGGCTGTGTGGAAACGTCTGGGCTGAGGCGTGAATTACAGTAGTAATAGAGAAAGTGACAAGTGCCATAAACTTTAAGAATTTTCATTTACTTGGCCTCATGCCTTCATTCAGACGATCTCGCACGATATGCTATAAAAGTCCCACTGTGTTGGTCAATTCCGATGCTAGAAATGAATCAAAAGGTGTGGGGGAGAAAAGGACATCAATAAAATAATTGGGCACTGTTTTGGGACGTGGCTTAGCGGACAGGAAGTGGGTGGGAGTCACTGCTGTGCACAGGGACTGCTGGTGAGGAGCGGGTCCTCCAGGGGCTTGGTTAGCACTGGCGGAGGCGGAGGCTGTGGCTGTGGCTGTGGCTGCGGTTCAGATGGCCAGGCCTGGGAGAACAGCGAGATGAGAACCTCACCCTTGCCCCTGACTTTTCTCAAGGCTCTGCCTGCGCCATCACCTCTGTCGCTGCAGCGTTAGCCACAGCCCGCAGGAGGGAGGAGGCTGGCTTGGTGAGTGAGATAGGAAAACAGACCTGCATCTGCCGCTTGATCTGTCCCCATCCGAGTTTGCTGCCGCTGGTTTACAGCTGAGCACGTGGTACCCGATACACCTGGAATAGCCCTACTCGGGCTTGGGGTTTGCGCAGACGCCTCGGCCATTCGCTCATCGTGCAGGCCGCAGCACTTTCAGGAGGCAGACAAGCCTGGCTTTCCTGGGTTATGTGTGTCCTGGCCTAGGACAGAGAAGCCGGCACCCCTGGACAGCCACAGGAACCCGGGCTGGCACCGCGCAGGGTCCAGGTGCGCTCTGTGGCCACGCCCAAGGAGGGAGAGCAGGAAAGGGTTTTTTAAAACAGGGAATTCTCACTTTTGGAATTCTGGCTGGTTGGCTTCAGTTTTCACAAATGTCCAAGCTATGGTATTAACAGAATTAAAAGTTTAAAGTTAGCAACTGACCCTCATTTGTGAATGTCGGCCAGAGGACCATATTTCCAGGTCTCCCAAGATGGATACACATTTGCCAGGTTCACAAGAAGGAAATGGCCACTGGTGTGCGTGGTAGATGTTTGAGAGAATCAATAATTCCAGGCTGATGGATAGCATGTATAAAGGCCCAGAATTATTTTTTAAAAGAAACTTTTGCATTCCAAATATAATTTTTAGAAATTCTGTTGTGGATGATCTTTAGTATACTGAAAGAAAGATTTTTACCTAAGGAGAAACAAGAAAGATAGGGTTTTATCTCCTAAAGAATATATTCTGTGTGATGGCATTGGTGGCACATTGAGTTAAGTTTGTAATGCCCACATCCCATATCAGAGCACCAGTTCCAGTCCCAGCTGCTCCATTTCTGATCCAGCTCTCTGCTGATACTCCCAGTAGGAGAGCAGATGTTATCTCAAGTACTTGGGTCCCTGCCACCCATGTGGAAGACCAGAATGAAGCTTCAGGCTCCTGGCCTCCTCCTGGCCCAGCCTGGGCTTGTCATGGCCACTTGGAGAATAAACCAGCATATGGACAGTCTCCCTCTCCCTGCAACTCTGCCTTTCAAATAAATGGTTAAAAATTGAAGAGTACTCAGCGGTCAAGAACGAGGTGATGGTTGGGGCCTGTGTGAGCCACTGTGCGTGTAGAAGTGCAGCAGCCTGAGGTTGGAACCAGATCCGCCACACCCCTCGCAGTGTTTCTTAAGCCCAAGTGCACTGTGTCGCTGGGCCCTGCCTCAGCCATTTCCTCCCTGCCTTGCACTGTCCCTGTAACCGCTCTGACCAGGTGCACAGCCTCGGGAGGTCCTTGCACCGGTGTCAAGGGCAGAGAAGGGGATGAGGCTCATTGCTGAGGGAATGGAGTTTCATACTTTCCCGTGATTCACGCAGACAGAGCCAGAGAAATGAAGCCGATCCACACAGCCGGGACTTCAGTCTCGCCCAGTCTCCTCGTGCACCAAGACCTGATTTCTCAGTGGAGAATGCTTATCTTGTTTGGCTCAGGGTCATTCGTGAAAGGGGCCAAAACTAACAGCGGATCTTAATGCATGTGACCTGAAGGAAGGAGGCTCCTCCCACTCCTCTCCGCGGCCACACTTAGAACTCCCTCAGCCTCCCGGCCTTCCTCCCAATGCTGTCTCCCTTCTCTGCAGATTCTAGTGCTGTGGTCTGTGTGGGCCACTACAGCTTGTAAACAATGGGCAGTTATTTCTCCCAGTTCTAGAGACTGGGAGGTCCCAAGATCAAGGTGCGGACCCCCTGCCTCGTGGATGGTGCCTTCCCGCTCGGTGTGCCACACTGGAAGGGTGAACGCGCTCCCAGGGGCCTCGCTCATCTCACTTGGGAGGGCTCTCACTTGTGAGCTGGTAACCTCCCAAAGGTTCGCCTTCTCATGCCACCACACAGGGGCTTGGGATTTCACCACGTGGATTTGGGGAGGCCGAAGCGGCAGGTCAGGAGAAAGATGTGCCGCAACCACGTCGGTGGGGAGTGGAGCTCACTCCCAGCGTGGGGGGGGAACTCGGGCAAGCAGGGGGCTCGCTCTGACCCTCACGGATCAACAGTTGATTAAAGGGGGCGCCCAGGGTGCCATTCAGATTGCACGTTTCGGCCCAAGTTCAAGCTCCAGACCACAGTCCTGTCATGTCTGCTTCCGACTCAGTGACTTGTCAGGTCTCTTGTTTTGGATCTTTCTACACATGCGTAGTTGTTTCCTTATTTCTTAATGCTACACTTTGTGGTTTTTCTTCCCCACCCTCATGCAGGTACATTCATTAAAACTTGCCCTTGAAGGTGTGGAAAAGGAAAGGGATTTCTACTTTGGGAAGTTGAGAGAGATTGAGCTGCTCTGCCAGGAACACGGGCAGGAAAATGACGACCTCGTGCAGCGACTAATGGAAGTGCTCTATGCTTCCGAAGAACATGTGAGTGTGACGGGCCCTGGGTCCGAGCGCAGGGGACTCGCGTGCCGTAGAAGTCCGCATGGACACCTCAATGAGAACTGCAGCTCAGTTAGCACATTTGGTATTTGCAAAGGAATACATGTCATTATCATCATGATCCATTGACCTGTGTCTGTGGGCCGTGCGTTCATGAATTAATCTGGGAGGAGATGCCTGGAGAGGGGCGGGGGGACTTGAGAGAAATGCACAGCCACATCCCAGGTGGCTTTTAACTCTCGGACAAATGAGCAAGAATTCGTGTAAGGATTCTTGTTTCTTTGTGAGAGGTCACAGTGTGGTTAAAGGAGAAAATAATCGAGATGCTTTTCCCACCCCTGTAAGCCCCCCAGCTGTCTGTGTTTCATTGCGGGTCGCCATGACTTCTCAGGGCCAGGCCAGTACTGTGGGCCAGCCCTCTGCTAGATGCCCCCCTGTGGGGCAGCCCCTGCCCCCAGGGCTGCTGCTCACCTGTGAATGTGCTGCAGGAGCCCCTGCAGGTGGTTCTGTTGGCTGATGGAAGGCAGACGTGGGGAACAGGAGGGGCTGGGGTGGCTGAATGGCAGAAACAGGCCGCCCTCCACCTGCCTGTGACCGGAGGGAGCCGGAGTCCACCAGAGGAAGGCAAGAGAACAGGGCTCGGGCCAGGTTGAAGCTGGTGGTGTGTCTGGGCAGATTCTTTGATCTGGAGGCCGATGGACGGATGCTTGCAGGGTGCTGTGGTGGGGTCACATGCATGTGTCTGTGTTTCCATGGGGTGGCAGAGGCCACCAGCAACTTCTGCCTCCCTCCAGCTGAAGGCCAGGCCAACGTTTACGCCACTTGCGACTTAGGGGATGTCCTGGAAACATTTCCCTGAACTGTAAGGCACAGTGTCTGCGGGTGGGGAGGTCATGCCTTAACTTTGTTTTCATTTCCATTGATTTAATTTCTTGATGATCCATAACTCAGAATGTAGATGTTGAAGCCCCAGGAATCTTGTGTGGTTAGGTCATGGATGTCATGATGGCTTCACAGGTGCAGTTCTGCACATTCAGATGAGACAGAAGCAGCCGATTTGCAGTGTGACTGTGACCCCAGGAGCAGGGTGTGCTCAAAGTTGTGCTGGTAGAGCGTGCTAGGTCATGACTGGATGAATTAGTTATTCCTTCCAGAGCTTGGTTGCAATAAGTTGGCGCCATGGTGTACACAGTGCCTTAAGGCAGAGTAGATGCTGCTTGCTATGATCATACCAACTAGTGTGAGACAGCCCAATGTGCAGGATCAACCCTTCTTCCCAGCCCTGAACTTCCAGTGGGAAGTAAAACCTTAGGGTCACATCTTGTCCCAGGAGAGCCCTGTAAGTCACTGAATTCCTGGCTAAGCACAGGCAGAGCTTAGGTGAGAGCTCTTGCCTCCTGGGTGTGATCTCAAGGGGGTCTACCTAGGTGACCACCCTCAGCTTCTGTACTGCTGTGCCCATCACCACCCCACCCCACCCCAGTGCCAGCCTGCTCCTCTGCATCCAGAAAACTGGTCCTGCAGGGTCTGTGCATTAAAATGCGCACACCCCTGGGAGAAGTCAAAGTAGTTAATGCATTGAACAATCCTTTCCTTAAGCACCTACGATGGCATATAAGAGGAAAAGGCTAGAACTCTCTGTATATGAGTTTATAACTCCTTTAATATCTCGAGAATACTCTTAGGTAAATAATGTTATCCTGTTTTACAGATGAGGGAGACTAAGGCAGTAGAAGTTGAAATACCTTTTCCAAGATTGTCTGAAACACGAGTTTGTGATGCATCTTCTCCAAGTCTGAGCCCTCTTTAAACAGGATCATAATAGTAATAGCTGTATTGCTTAGTATGAGCCAGACTCTGTATTCACATTCTACGTATGTTTCTCCCCCTAACCACATCCCTGTGTAGCGCGTACTGTTACTTGCCCAGTGATTCACACTTAAATTTGAACTAGGTTTATCTAACACAGAGCCCCAAAGCTCAAGGGCCGTGTTACCACCCTCTCAGCCATCGGCAGTGAGGAAATCAGCATTGCACCCCCTGGGGAAGCCTCAAGCCAGGACTCTGCTGCAGCCCACAGGCTGTGTGTGTAGAGCAGGAAGTAGTCAAACCCCTTCCTGGACTTCCTCCAAGTAACTCCCTGTCTCATTTTGGTGGTTTATACCTTCAAGACCTCCTGCCCTCTTTTTCTGGGCCTCCATCGTGTAAACCAGCATCATTGGAGAACTTATTTTCCTGGCTAACTTTCTTAAACTTTGTTGTCATCTCAGGCACTGTGCTATTCTCATCCAAAAGAGGGGAGCAGAGACTGAGACATGGGCATTGCCGTGTGAGTGTATGGTAGGGAGTTAGGGCATATCCAGAATCCAAGAAGAGAATGAGAGCAACCAGGCTGTTGCAATCTGGAAGAGAAAAATGGACTTAAACTCCATGTGTGTGTTAGCGGAGCAAAGTCTTCCAGTGCAGTTGCTGTCTTTTCCAGTTCTAGGATATGTCTGGAAGACTCCAAAAGATACGCATCAGGCTACACTGGGTTTTCCATGGACAGTAAGGCAGCCGACCTGGAATATGCCAGGTGTCCTTGTTTGCAATGTGCTAGACCCATTTTGTTAACCTTTGGTTTCGGTACAGAAAGAAAGGAAAGATTGCTCTGTGCCTGGACACGGTGCTGGGTGCTCTCTGTGCACCACACACATGACTGCTTGCAGAGGTGGAGAGGCTGAGCAGTGGCTCGTCTGCTCCCCTCTCTGCTTCCTCTGCAGAGGCTCACGGGAACATCCTGCCACCCTGAAGCCTTCGATCATGTGCCCTTCTGCCTGAGGATAATGAACCCTGTGCCTGCGGCAGCCTGGGGGGAGGGAGGCAGGCAGTCTCATGAAAGCGTCACCACCGCCCACTGCCCCTGTGTCTCATGGTCTGGAAGGCATCACGTTGGGAAAATGTGCTCCGTGGTTGTGATGTCACCACACCCTCCCTGTTGCCCCACTGTGCTCGGCCCTCCTGTGTCTTGTTTTCAGGCCATTCCCACACATGGAAGGTGGGCAGCCACCTGTAGGCTAGGATGTGCATGAGCCCTGGGAAGAAACGGCAGCACTGACCCTGGTTCACGTGTGCAGAGCTGCGATGGAGGTTTCTGGTTGACTGCTGCTCCCTGGAGCTGGGAGAGGAGCTCCAGAAGCAGGGGCTGGCTTCTAGTGGGTGCTCTGCTCATAAATGTAGATCAGCCGGGGTTGGGATTGCAGGGTGGGGACTGCCCCTACTGAGTGTCATGGTCAAGCAACCCTAGCATATCACGTCTGGAGGATGTAAAAACCCAGCTGGAGTTTGAAATAGAGCAGTCAACAGGGATGACAATTCCCAGTCGTAGAAACCTAATGGAAGTTTCCAGAGCAGATTGCCAGCCAGCTGTCCCGCACCTCTCTTTATCACTCTTGTTATCTTTTCCTTTAGTACTTAACTCAGGGCCACAGATGTCCGGGCTTAGGCATTGGCTGCCTGCTCCCATGTGGATTCTCTCAGCTGATGCACAAGTGCTTGGTTGCCAAGTACTGACTGTCATGGAAGCCACTGTTAAAAGGAGGTAAAGATGTTCTTGCTCCTTCAATGCATTGTGCAGATAGGCTGGGTTTGTTAGTGGACTAAGCACTGAGGAACTTAAAGAGAAAGGCACAGCGCCTCCTCAGGAGAGCTCGGAGTCCCCCACTGAGGGAGACAGGCAGGGATACAAGTGACGGGAGTGCGCGGCAGATGCTGAATGTGAACAGAGACATAAATAGACCTGTGTGGGAAGTGCCCAACAGCCTGGAGGGCCAAGCAAAGAGGGTGTCCGTGTCGCATGCAGGAGGAGGGCTGGGAACATGAGGGGGATAGTATTTTTAATGCAGAGGAAACAGCACAAACAAATCAGAGGAGGGGACAGCCCTGAAACCTCCGTGTCCAGCCAACAGGAAGCCTCCCTTCCTTGCCCCGTTGTCCTCCCACAATGGCCAGGAACCTTCTAACTTCTCTAATAATTTATTACAAACACATAACTCGCAGCAAAACATTTAGAAATATGTGCTGGATTGATGTGCACATATTACATGAGATCAAGTAGACCACTCTCCAATGTAGCAGTCTCATGTTTTCCCTAAGTTTTGCCTGGTCGCCCACTTCCAGGTAGGTTTAAGGTCTTCATCTGTCTTCCCTGCAGTGGGCCTACAGTAGCATTAGGTGGGCTTGTGATATGTAATGCCACCTTGCAATCACAGGTGTGTTCTCCCAGACAGCCACTGCCCTCACTTGCAGTCTATCACAGCCTGGGAGGTCTGTTCTGCACGAGGGTTGCCCAGGATCTGCAGTTCCTGCAGAGGCAATGTCCTGGGACTTCAGCCCGGTGCGCCTGGGGAGCAGCCTTTGGCCAGCTGGAGACCACAAAGCCCTGGGCAAGGGAACAAACCCACCTTCTCGTTCAGTGTGTTTGGCAAGGAGGCCCGGGGAGGGGCCTCAGCTGATGGGTTCCTGGTTCTGCAGCTTGTGACAGGCTCAGCGACTGTTTGAGTCCAGGTCTTCCAACTCTCAGTTCTGGGTTAACTCCATCATCCTCCATTCAACTCCCGACTGTGACGTAAGCAAACAAGACTTTCTGTAAAATGTACAACAGATCCTTATTTCTGAGCTCTCCGGCAGCCTCACGTGCACAGAAACAATTACGTGAGAAAGGCCTAAAAGCTAAAGTGAGAGTGAACACTGGCGAAGACACCACACTAGCCCACGGGGGCTCAGGGCCCCGCTGGAGGACAGGCAGATGTGGCGCCACCCACAAGGCTACAGTGTGCCCACTAACAAAGCAAGAACTGGGGGTGAAGACAGTGATAGGTGCTCCCGGGAGGACCAGCATTTACTTTTATTAACTGCATTATTTGAAAGGCAAAGAGAGCTTCCATCTGCTGGTTTACTCCCCAAATGCCATGAGAGCCCAGAACTCCATCCAGGTCTCCCACATGCATGGCAGGGACCCAGATGCTGGAGCCGTCACCTGCTGCTGCCTCAGGGTGCGCCTCAGCAGGAAGCTGGAGTCGGGAGGAGCCGTAGATTAAACCTAGGCCCTCCAGTATGGGACGCGGGCCCTCCAAGTCCTGTGTAAACTGCTGTGCCAAACGCCTGCCCCCGTCCTCGTACTGTAGAGGAGCATGTGGCAGAACAGATGGCCAGAGCTGCCAGCCGACCATCCCTGTGAAACTCCCACGAGCACTGGGCCCCACGCTCCCGCTTCCGACAGGAGGGGAGAACTTACCTCCCAGGAGATGGAGGACCTGCCTGCCTTCCCCTCTTGCACCGCGCCGACAAGCAGTACCCTGCTGCTGCCCAGGAAAGCGCAGGGGCAGTGGAGGCCCTAACGGTCCGAGCCCAGAGGACCGCCCCCTGAGAGCCACACTGTGCAAGGCAGGGTGCTGCAATGCCCAGGGAGTCGCCAGACTGGGAGCCCAGAGGGCGCCGAGGTCTCCCCGAAGGCAGCAGCTGCAGTTAAGGACGGAGTGACAGAAGGGTGCTGCACTGGGTGGGACAGTTCTAGGTGGTTGTAACAGTGTGGCCATGAGTACGGAGAGAAAGCTGACGTCTCCTAAGTCGTGCACCCGTGGCTACAGAGCCACATTTGATTCCGGCTCTTCAATGTCCCCTCCCATATTGGTTGTCACAGAAAGGATATTTTTTAAAAATTATTTACAGTTCTGGAATCAATTCCAAAGAGTTCTGCCAGTGCAGAGGTAATAATCACAGCTCTCGCGTGCATTCCTTGTGTGCCAAGTCTTCCAGGCACTTTACCCATTTCATCCCATCCTTTGTTGAGTTCAATGAACAATGAAATGCATTGAAAATTGTTACCTGGACATTCTTATTCCCCATTTTACAGGTGAGAAAACTGAGGTATAGAGCAGTTTTGTGCCCACAGCTAACAAAGTTGGTAAACAGCAGAGCTGGGATGTGAACTCCAGAGCCCATGCACATAACCTTGATATTATACTATATCCTGGTCTGCGTCTCAGCCATCAGTTCTTGAATCCTCAGACTTCTTTCTTTCAATACCACATGGACTCATTTTTACAGTGAGAGTGAATGAGCCCAAGAAGTCCTAGAAAAACAGGATCCCAAGTCAGAGTTTCCTAGCATGGGAGGAAAAATGTCTGGAGAAGGGAGAGAAATCATCCTGACTCGGGGACCTAGGAGATGATCACCCCCTCGTTGAAGGGATCTTGAACTTGGGTTTGTCCTACACTGCAGGGAGTAGCAGCTGGACAGGAAGGGAGGGCCAGGGCGAGTCAGTGGTCCAGGTGTGAGCAGACGCGAGCATTCCTACAGGTGCCACGTAGCACAGCAGCCGCCTGCCCTGACAGGTGTGCTCAGCCACGTGGATTAGTACCTGAGCAGAGAAGTACAGCTAAAGAGCTAATTCTTCTCTGTGAGAGCAAACAATGAAAGAAGTCGCAGGCATGGCTGTCTGAAGCCGACGTCCGTGCTGTGCTTCTCTGGGTTGGACATGTGGAGGAACACCACACCTGTCTGTCAAAGCAGGAACGGATGCGAACAAGAACCAGAAGGGTGGGACCAGGACGGCATGTTTTTAACAAAGCGGGAAGTTTGGTACTCGAAGCCTAACAACTGTGCTTTCTAGAATGACCAGGGGGGAAGCGAAGGCATTATTCCTCGCTGGTACCCACTGGGAACTGGGAGACATTGGCACGGCGAGTTGTACCTGGTACCACCCAGTTTTGAAATGCCACACTGTGCAGGGAGGTGGGGGGCTGGGACCCCGGAGGAAACCCAGTAAATAAGCTCCACTAAAACCTCTCCCCGTCCCACACGCAGGAGGGCCACACAGACGAGCCGGAGGCGGAGGAGCAAGCCCACGACCAGCAGCCCCAGCAGCAGGAAGAGTACTGAGCCTCCCCGAGCTCCGCCCCTTCCGCTGCGCACGGGAACTTTTCCTCTGGAGATCTGGAACATGTGTGGCCTCAAGCTGAGCAGCAACCAGTTGTCCTAATCTGCCGTTCCCATCGACGCACTCGCCCACGCCAGCCACCGTGCTCAGTCCCCATTTTCTTTGCCAAGACGCATTAGCAGCAGGCGCTGGTCTGGCCACCCACCTGACGTCATAGGGTCACATACCTTCAACTTCGCCACTTGGCTGCTTGAGATTGGTTCTGCTCTTTTCTTCATTTCTTTCCAGAACAACTCTTTCCCACCCCCAACACCAACACCACCACCACCCCTTTTTATCCTGGTGTGAAACAATGGTCATTTGATATATGGTATTTATATTGGCATTTCTCAGCCCAGTGTCACTAGATGTCACATGCATTTGTGGTGCTTTGATGTTTGCGAACCTAACCTCTAAACATAAAGTTGGTGAAACAATTGGAGCAAAGGGAAACAGATACTCGATATGAAAGCCATAATGACAGTGACGCGTATCGTGGGGAAGAACACAGGGTCCGTTTCTCCCTCTACTGACAACACGAAAGGGAAAAAGACGGCTTCAAAACTAGGCCCTCAGGCCCTGGCAGGGTCCACACAGCAGCCTGTTAGTTTTGAAAGACATCCACCCAAGGAAAACACTTCTCACCATGTGCCCCGGCCCTCCCAGCCCCCTCCCCTGGTTCTCATGCTCTTTTCTTTCTCAGGGTCCTCTTTGGTGGGCAGCCACACCCCCACGGTTGTCATCAGTTACCTGCAGTCTGAAGGGGTCTGGTGCCTCATCCCTCTTCCTCCTTGATGTGGGTGTCAGCGCAAATGCTGTCCCTCTCTAGGATTCAGTCAAGGTACCCCCAGGGTGTGCAGGCCCTAGGCGCTGCGGAGGCCGCACACTGGCTGGAAGACTTCATAGCATAATTCCAAGGAAAATCATGGTTCCGCAGTCTAGTGATGACACTGGAACAACAGCACAGAAAAACCCATGATCCAGCTATCTTCTGGGATGAGGAATTGCCCCTCTATAACACAAGGGCCCTCCTGGTCATTGACCTTGGCTAAACCATGGTGACTCACAGAGGAAACATAATGAATTTAAAGCATTCCTTATTTTTTAAACTAATATTTGCACATTTTCTTAGTCTCTCTCAACATCTTTGCCTTTATTTCTTCCCCCTTGGACAGATGGTATCCCTTCCTGGATCAGTCATTTGACTTCAGATTTACTTTCACTTGTTATTTGACTTAGCAGGTGCAACAAAAACAAGAAACAAACATGCCCACCCCACCTTCCACTTTTAATTGAAAAAGCTTAAAATAAATTTCTGAATTACATCCCCTCAAACTTTGAAATTTCTCCATGAATGAGTGAAATACTAACTTCCAAATTGTAGCATGAAAGCTTTTCACCAAAAGTTCCTTCCAAAATAAATCGATCTGCTGCAGCAAAGTGGTATTTACTGAGTTATATGTGGAAAAAGATGGCTTGTATTTTTGAGATTGTTACGACACACTGTGCAGACCCGGACAGATGTTCCATGGGGGTTGGTTTCCCTTCTCTCTCCTGCTCACTCTGCACGACAGCGGCAGCTCGCTTCTCCAAGGCTGCGAAGCCTGGCTCTCGGCGGTGACATCCTCCCACGCCTGGGCACAGGTAGTGGCTGTGCTATACGCGGCGTCGCGCTTCCTGGGGTGTTGTACTCATCGACTGCCCTTTCTTAAACCATAGCTCTTGCAAAGAGGCACAATAAATAATTCCCTGCAGATGCTACGTCAGTGGTTTCTAGACCGTCCTTCACTGCTCTGGCCCTCTTGGCCCCGTCCCCAGGCGGGCGGATGCTCGCGGGTAGGCAGCAGGAGTCAGCATCCTGCCTTCTTCAGAAACCACTTAACCCTGGGGGACATGCACACGCCTCTCCAGGGGCTCCTGCTGGAACCACTCCATTCCTTTCCAGCTCCCCAGCCTGCTCTGCTCTGAACACAGTGGTTGGATAGTTGAGGCGGCAATGAGCGTCCGTACTCCACTCTCCCTGCTGAAGGCTTGGGCGAGACCCTTTATTTAGAGAAGAGTTATAAATTCCTCTTTCTTTCCACCTTAAACCTCTTCCCTGTGCAGCATCCCAGGTGACGTCCCGGATGTTTGGGTGAGCCTTTGAGACAGCCCCCGTGAGCCACACCCCTGGCCTCCGCTCCCGCCACCAGTCTCCCCTCGGTGTTCGGGGCCTCAGGCTGGGCTGAAACGCATCCCTGGGTGTGGGCACTGCTCTTCCCTCAGGAAGCTTGGTTTCATTCGTAGTGGCCCTCACACCACAGATGGCTGCTTATAGCACTTCCACTGCTGTGGCCAGACCGGAAGTGATCGAAGCAGGGGGCAAAGAGAAAGCCTCTGTTCATTGTGAGCAGAACAGCAGGAAAAACAAGACCAAGACAAACCCTGTTGACCCGAGAGAAGTCGGCTCCAGAAGGGAACCCAGAATCGTCCCTTCCCTGGTGAGTAGTCCCGTTCTTCCGTTAAGGTTATGTGCATTCAGATTTCTTTAACTAAATAGTACACCATACAGCTTTTGTTATATATGAAATGTAAACTGAAAGGAATGTAAACATATGTACTGTTAATTATAAATAGAGATAAGTCATGAGCTAATAGAAGAAAGTCCTACTCAGATGTATCACATTCATTTACCTTGCCCACCTATTGTCGCATGGTAGAAGAGTTTTTGTCTCTTGAATATGTGAATAACTTGACTTGCGTTGATCTTTTTACATATTTAATAAAAAAGTATGTTAAAACCTGCCTGCATCTATAGATTCTTTTTTAAATGTTTTTTTCATCTACTTGAAAAGCAGAACAATAGAGACACAGAGCTCCTCGTATGTCCCAAATTGTGACAACAGCCAGGGTCAGACCAGGTCCGAGCCAGGAGCCTGAGCCCCCATCTGCGCCTCCCACATGGGTGGCAGGGGCTCGAGTGCTGCCTCTCGGGATGCGGTAGCAGGAAGCTGGGTCGGACACAGAGTAACCACGCCTGCGACCGGCACTCCACGTGGGGTGCAGGCAGCCCTGCCCCTGGATGCATAGATCCTTACGTTGCTGTGCCAGAGTTTCCTTTTTGTGAGTGTGTGTGAAGCAGAGATGTGTACATCCTCACATCTTCTTTATCAGGAAAGCCAGAGTGGCTTTGTTTTTATTGAAGGCAAATGTTATAACAGGTCTTAAGATAAGTACTTCAGAAACTGTAACAGTTCTAATACTCAAAGTGTCGGAAAAAAAGAAATTTCTTTAGGAAACCTTCCACTCAAGAGGAAACAAAGCCCTAGCTGCGGTCGATGGGGTCGGGACGCCCTGAGCGAGCGGCTGGGAGAGCGCGGAGGAGAAGGTGGGCGTTTCTGAGGAAGGGTCTCCAGCTGAGCCACGTGGATGGCGGAAGTTCTCTGAATCAGGCTAGTCTCCTCCCCCTCACCCCTTGCTCGTTTGCTAAGTATGAGGAGTGAGGACTTACTGACAGCTACAGGTGGAAAAGACTAAACAGGAACGGGTGCAAGAAAGAAAGAACTGGCCCAGTGAGCCACCTGGGAAGAACTTGGGCGGATAAGGCGCTAGATGACCCATCCTGGAGCCTTGTAGAGGACCAAGGTTCGGGCCCTTTCCTTTGTACCCTAACGGGCACCTCCTTCCCAGACCTGCTTGCCAGCCCCACCTAGAGGCCAGTTTTGTTGCTACGCCATCCCTTGGCAATTACTTTTCATCTAGGCGCCTTGAGGCGCTCTTCTAGTAGGCACAGAGGACAGGGAAACAAGGGAAGACAGAAACGTGACCCCTTGCTCCCTGGGGTGCAGCTGGGACGGAAATCTGTAACCCACTGCCTGGGTCGTGAGCTCATGTTCAGTGCACACGTGTTTCTCATGTAATTCAACAACCCTGGAGCCAGTTCTTATATTTAGACATCTGTGCAGAAACTATTTGAAAATACATGTGCTTTGGCTGGCACCGCGGCTCACTAGGCTAATCCTCTGCCTGCAGCGCCGGCACCAGGGGTTCTAGTCCCAGTGGGAGCACCGGATTCTGTCCTGGTTGCTCCTCTTCCAGTCCAGCTCTCTGCTGTGTCCCGGGAGGGCAGTGGAGGATGGCCCAGTTGCTTGGTCCCTGCACCCGCATGGGAGACCAGGAAGAAGCACCTGGCTCTTGGCTTCGGCTCGGAGCAGCACACTGGCCGTAGCGGCCATTTGAGGGGGGGTGAACCAACGGAAAAGGAAGATCTTTCTCTAACTCTGCCTGTCAAAGAAAAAAAAAAAAAAATACATGTGCTTCGTCGTAAAATAATGGTACTCCAGCAACTTGTCACTGGTTATTGAAATGTAGTGAAACAGTATGCTTGTCCCATTTTATGAAATCTGAGGTCATCTCTGAACACTTAATGTGTTGCCACTGGTATTATGGGTGGAGCTCACAAGTCCAGAGACAAAACCGAAACAAAACTTAGCAGAAGTCCACTAAGTGAGTTACAGAATGCCACTTCTCTAACACTAAACACACACGACTTGGTTTTAGACCTTTCCTGCTAGCCTCCAGACACACCTGTGATCGTTAAGGCTCGTAAACCGTTGCTGACCCAGTTTCTCAGCACTAAGGCAGTGTTGCCACATGGCACCAAGTATCCGATGAGAGCATCTCCCTGGACGTCTAACTCCTGCTTTGCCAAACTGGGAGCTCAGAATGTGCTCTCCATCCGTGTGAGGAGCTCCGGCTTTATTTGCCTGAAGGCAAGCAAAGATGAAAGAGGAGAACCCACTGGTCCCTTAGGGGCTCTCGCATGGCACCAGGACTTCCAATCCCAAGAGCAGACCCCGCAGCTCTGGCCCAGGTGCCAAGACGTCCTGTAGAAGTGGGGCACTGTGAGGTGCACCTGCTGGGGCTGGGCCTGCAGCTCTGGAGTTCAGGGTCATCAGCATGGCAGGCCCAATCGCAGTTACTTTATTGAGGGTCTTTTTCCTCTCGTTCCACTCAAAATGTTAAGCCCTAGCAAAGGCTTGCCAAGTTTTAAATTCTTAAACAGGTCTCTTGTGGTATTTTTGTAACTTATCATGACTGGGTATAAATTGAGGGTTTTTAAAAGGATAATGAATCAGCAATATGCCTCTGAATTTGATTTTCAGTAGAAACCAGCCCAGGGCCTAGATATGTTCTTTTCCAGAGAATAAAAAAACTGCACATTTCTTTCTTTGTGTAGTAAACGGCCCTCATATCTTTACTCCTGGAAGCTTATCTTAGTAAAATACCTTGAAAACTTTTTTTAAATGTTTATCTTAATAAAATGCTTGGTCAACATGGACCTTTACAAGTTAGAAAATGATGAAAAATTCCAAAAATGTGTTCATAATTCCAATCCAAACTCACAACATTCTAGTGTGTTGCTCTCTTCTGACACTTAGTACATGGCTGAAATGTGACCACCTACTTGTGGGACAAATTTTTGCAAGTGTGAAGATTTTTCTAAAAAATAAAGGCCATAGCAAAGCAGTGGAAAGGGTTCATCTTTTATAGGCTAAGCCACATCAAAAGAGGGAGGCACAGGGGCCATCCTGTCTTCTAGACAGACATCATCCAGTCACCTGCACTTTATAAAAAATAAAAAGACAAGGCATGTGGAATTTTTCCCCAGAGCGCTGTCAGTTTTCTTAAGAGAATGGTCTTACAATATCATGAGATGCTTCCCAGTTGTCCCTAGCCATAACTACAACGTGCAAAGTTTTAGTTTTACTTTCTTAAGAGCACAGATACCAGAAGCCAGCATTTAGCCTCGCAGTTACCATGTCCCATCTTGGAGTGCCTGGGTTTCATTCCCAGATCTGACTCCAGGTTCCTGCTAATGCAGACACTAGGAGGCAGCCATGCCGATGGCTCAAGTAGCTGGGTTCCCGACCCCACAGGAGAGACCTGGATTAAGTTCCTCACTTTCAGCCCAGCCCTGGCATTGCAGCATTTGGAAAATGAACCAATGATGGGAACTCACTCTCTCTGCCTCTCAAGCAATAATTAAAAATATTTTTAAATATGGATACCATTTACTTAGGGGTGCAAAACATTGCTTTTAGAATGAAGATTTAATAGGCACAGAATGAATGACTATTTGTGATACAGGTATAAGAACTGGTCTCCAGGGCCAGCATTGTAGCCCAGTGGGTAAAGCTGCTGCCTGTGACACCAGCAACCCATATGGGTGTCAGTTCAAGTCCCAGCTGGTCCACTTCTGATACAGCTCAATGCTAATGCACCTGGGAAAGAAGCAGATCATGGCCCAAGTGTTTAGGACCCCACACCCACATGGGAGATCTGGAAGAGGCTCCTGGCTTTGGCCTGGCCCATTTGGGGAGTGAACCAGTGGATGGAAGATTTCTCTTTCTCTCCTTTCTAACTGTACCTTTCAAATAAATAAAATCTTTAAAACAAAAGAAGTAGAAAAAAAATTGTCTCTTCTGAGAACATAATGGTGGAAACTGACAGACATGTTATATCACACTCTTACTAAGCAAAGACTCCACAGTGTAGGTAACTCCTAGTTGGAACACATGATTTTGTTACATGATGGCCAGTTCACACACAACTCAAAAAGGAGTGCTTTGAACCACACAGCTGTATACTCACCACATAAGACTGTGAAATAATCTCATTTAGGGCTGGCGCTGTGGCTCACTTGGTTAATCCTCCACCTGCAGCACTTGGCATCCCATATGGGTGCCGGGTTCTAGTCCTGGTTGCTCCTCTTCCAGGCCAGCTCTCTGCTGCACCCCAGGAAGGCAGTGGAGGATGCCCCAAGTACTTGGGCCCTGAACCCACATAGGAGACCAGGAGGAAGCACCTGGCTCCTGGCTTCGGATCAGCATAGCTCCAGCCACAGTGGCCATTTAGGGGGTGAACAAATGGAAGGAAGACCTTTCTGTCTCTCTCACTGTCTAACTCTGTCAAATAAAAAAATCTTTTAAAAAAAATCTCATTTAGCTGCTACTACGGAGATAACATCAAAACCTAGCATGCTTCGTTGAGATGCTCTGTTACCCAAACTGGCTTCCCAGTTTCTATTTTCTTGGGTCACACTCTGCATCCCACCCCACCCCCGACAAAAAAAAAATGAATTTATGTATAAAAGTGTTCCTGAGCCACCCACTATGTGTGAGTTCAGGGCTAAACTAATTGGCTTTTGGAAACCTGTCTGAGGGCTCTGAGCAGTCCTATCAGAGCTGTGCCTAAGGAAGCTTTCAGCTCCCTGGGTAACTCCTATCTGGGCCCCTTCAGTGACACGCACATTGCAGAATTGTCATTTGAAAGGAAAGAGGCCGGCACTGCGGCTCAATAGGCTAATCCTCCGCCTGCAGTGCCAGCACCCTGGGTTCTAGTCCCGGTTGCTCCTCTTCCAGTCCATCACTCTCCGGGAGTGCAGTGGAGGATGGCCCAAGTGCTTGGGCCCTGCACCTGCATGGGAGACCAGGAGAAGCACCTGGCTCCTGGCTTCGGATCAGTGTGGTGTGCCGGCCACAGCGGCCATTGGAGGGTGAACCAATGGTAAAGGAAGACCTTTCTCTCTCTCTCTCGCTGTCCACTCTGCCTGTCAAGAAAAAAAAAAAAAAAGGAAAGGAGAGGAATGGAGCCTGCAACAATGGTCTGAGAAAGCATCCTTCTTGATTTCTAAGATATCCTAATACTCCTGCAGCCTTCAACTCATTTATTTGTGTTCTAAGAAATACACGGTGATGGACTTGATCATGTCATTAGGCAGATACAGCCCAACAAGAATGGTCCTTGTACAATGAGTTAGTTTGAGGCAGAGACTGGCTGCTCACAGAGAACAGGCCAGATGAGCGGCGATACCCCTGATGAGAAGTCACTTGGCCCATTAACATACTCCTCTGGAGAAACCGTGCCTCGGAAACCAGAGAAGGAACTGGCCCTTGCCAGACAGACAGGCAGGTGTCATTCACGGTCGCACTACTTTATTGAAGAAGCTAGATATGTTCAAGTGTGCACCCAGCCCTCTCCCCAGGAAGAAACAGGAGAGGGAATCACCAAACACAAGTCTTTTTTAAAAGTTAAAATCATACTCATACATACAAGAACACTGCTAATACTAGCTAAGAAAAACCCGAGACAAATTTTTAAGCTAAAAATAAACAGAATTTATAAAACAGCATTTTTGTTTTATCCTCTAATTGTTCTAAGAAGCTGGGCACCGGCGCCAGTCCTGTAGCACCGTAGGTTACACCACTGCCTGCAACACCAGTACCCCAGATGCTTGGTCCCTGCACCCACGTGGGAGATCGGGAAGAAGCTGCTGGCTTCAGCCTGGCCCACAGCCAGCCTTTGTGGCCATTTGGGGAGTGAACCAGCAGAAGGAAGATCTTGGTCTCTCCCTCCCTCCATGTTTCTGTCTCTCAGTCCCCCCTCCCTTCTCTAACTCTGAATTTTAAATAAATCCTAAAAAAAAAAAAAAAAAAAAGCAGCAGCTGAGCACCAACTATGGGGGAAACACAGCTGTCAAAAGTAATGTTTTAGGCCGGCGCCGTGGCTCAACAGGCTAATCCTCCGCCTTGCGGCGCCGGCACACCGGGTTCTAGTCCCGGTCGGGGCGCCGGATTCTGTCCCGGTTGCCCCTCTTCCAGGCCAGCCCTCTGCTGTGGCCCAGGAGTGCAGTGGAGGATGGCCCAAGTGCTTGGGCCCTGCACCCCATGGGGAGACCAGGAAAAGCACCTGGCACCTGGCTCCTGCCATCGGACGAGCGCGGTGCGCCGGCCGCAGCGCGCCGGCAGCGGCGGCCATTGGAGGGTGAACCAACGGCAAAAGGAAGACCTTTCTCTCTGTCTCTCTCTCTCACTGTCCACTCTGCCTGTAAAAAAAAAAAAAAAAAAAGTAATGTTTTGGCCGGCGCCGTGGCTCAACAGGCTAATCCTTCACCTTGCGGCGCCAGCACACCGGATTCTAGTCCCAGTTGCCCCTCTTCCAGGCCAGCCCTCTGCTGTGGCCCGGGAGTGCAGTGGAGGATGGCCCAAGTGCTTGGGCCCTGCACCCCATGGGAGACCAGGAAAAACACCTGGCACCTGGCTCCTGCCATCGGATGAGTGCGGTGCGCCAGCCGCAGCACGCCGTCTGCGGCAGCCATTGGAGGGTGAACCAACGGCAAAGGAAGACCTTTCTGTCTCTTTCACTGTCCACTCTGTCAAAAAAAAAAAAAAGTAACGTTTTCCTCCTAAAATAACACCATCCTTAAGTTATTCTAATAGAGCTGAATAGAAACAGGCATTCTGAATCCATTAAGCTTATGCTACCTGCCCTAGTGCAGAAAAAGTAAACTGAAGTTGTTTGCCAATTTTTGAAAGATTTATATTTTTGTTTATTCAAAAGTCAGAGTTAGAGAGAGAGAGAGGAGAGGCCGGGGGCGGGAGGTGGGGAGAGGTCCTCCATCCAATGGTTCACTCCCTAACTGGCTGCAACAGCTAGAGCTGCGCCCATCTGAAGCCAGGAGCTTCTTCTGGGTCTCCCACGCAGGTGCAGGGGCCCAAGGACTTGGGCCATCTTCCACTGCCTTCCCAGGCCATAGCAGAGAGCTGGATCGGAAGTGGAGCAGCCAGGACTAGAACTGGCACCCATATGGGATGCTGGCACTTCAGACCAGGGCTTTAACCCGCTGTGCCACAGCTCCAGCCCCTCTTTGCCTATTTTTAACAGCAGCATGTTACAAATGTAAAGGGGGACATCTGAGAGAATTCAGCATGGGCAGGAGAGAAAGGATAAGTGGCCAGCAGTAAAGGGGGTAGCGCTGCACGGATCTACAGTCTCCTGGCCTTTACTAGGACTAAAAGGAAAATGATTACCTCCGAGCTCCCTAGTAGCCAACAGAGAGGCGAGTCATCTTCGCTGGTTTTCAAGTGTCCACAACCAGTAACTTAGGAGCACAGACACTTAAGACTGAGAAATTTCTCAGTGGCTCCTCCTAGGAGGAACTTACAACAGTGTGAGCAGCCCAACCTAGGCAAATTGTCACGGCACACACAGCATCAGTCTCGAGCTGCTTCCACCCAGCCAGCGAGCGGCTCAGGAAAGGGCAACCTACCCGGGCCCCCAGCTGTGTGTGCGTGTAGATAGCTCTAAGGCACAGGGGGGCAGGGGAAGGGTGGCCTCATGCAGGAGAGGCAGCAGCCTTGGTGCGAGGCCCCACACCCTTTTTGCTGCACAAGTTCAGATACCGAATGACAGAGTGTGTGACCTTATATGCCTGGCAGGTCCTAGAGGGTGGACGCCCAACGCTGCTGATCAAGGCGGCTCTGTCCCCAGAAGTCAGCAAACCCAGGGGCGGGGCTGGTCTCACTGAAGCCTGGGAGCCCCGCCTGGAGACGCCAGCCCAGCCCTCATGCAGCCGGAATCAGGGCTGCAGGAAGGGCACAGCCTTCCCCAGTAGCACCAGACGGTTGAATCCTGTGAGTTTGTGGGTGTTTGTTAGGATTACCTTTGGCAATGTGCTGATAGGGAAATTTTCAGATTGCAATATATGAAGCTATTGGCTATTACTCTTCTAACCCTCAGAATTGTCCTTAGGAAAGCCCACCGGCGGCTGGTTTGTTGCCCAAGTCAAAACACAAGTCTTTCAGTGGGATATTACCATAAAAATGTCATATCTGGGGGCTGCCGCTGTGGCGTAGCTGGTAAAGCCACCATCTGCAACACCAGCATTCCATACGGGCACTGATTCAAATCCCAGCTGCCCCACTTCCGATCCAGCTCTCTTTTGTGGCCTGGGAAAGCAGAAGATGACCCAAGTGTGTGGGCCCATGCACCTGCATGGCAGACCCAGAAGAAGTTCCTGGCTCCAGATCATCCCAGCTTCAGCGACTGCAGCCATTTGGGGAGTGAACCAGCGGATGGAAGACCTTTCTGTCTCTCCCTCTCTGTATTCTGTAGCTCTACCTCTGAAATAAATACAATTTAATTTTTTTAAAATGACATATCTGTAAAGCCTGTCTCAGGTTACAAAAAAGATTGCACAAATCCTGTCGAGGACGATTATCCGAGCTGGATTCAAATCCTGCTCTACTTGGGTGTAATCATGGCTTAGTCTTCATACCCTATTCTGTATATGTAGCTTTCACCTGCCTTGCAAAATCATTTTTGAAAAATAAATGAAGATAATGTTGATAAAGTATCTTGAACATGATGTTTAATAGTAGCTATTATTAATTTTGATTTGGATGGCAGTACTATGAGGGAAATAACATAGGAATTACAATATAATTATCATTACCCTGGTGCTAAACATTTCTGTCCTGCTCCCGGCTCCCCCGTGGTGGCAGCAGCCGGAGGCGGCCATGCGTTAGACTTGCCTACTCCAGGGTAGACACCTGACCCAGCGGCCGTCAGTACTGAGGGTTGCCAGTGACCCCTTGGTCTCTTTGGCTGGGCAATTGGATACGGCAGCGCCCTCCCCCTCCTCTCTGTACCAGACGTCAAGGACCTGTGCAGTGGGTGCTAGAGCTTTCAAGGAAGGCAGGGGAGGGAACCCTCATGCCAAGCAACTGGCTGCTATGACACAGGAAAAGATGATGGTGTCCAAAGGAAGAGCGAGGGGACACTTAGGAAAGAGCCTGGGACACAGTGGCTGAGACTGTCTGAAATCTGACCAGTTTTGCAGAGATCCCATATAATTTCAGGGTTAATATTTGAGTCTTCCTTGCAATCTAAGACATTCTCAGGAGGTGAGGCTCTTGGATGGAAGTAACTTGCCCAGCTGTGTAGAACAAAGGAACCTTCCAGACCACCCAATGTCAAGCCCAGCTGAGCTCCCAGCTAACAGGCCAGCATCACCTGCCGACCATGTACATGAAGAAGCCACGCCGGGCATCCAGCCCTGGGAGCCTGCAGGTGACTCCCAGTATCCAGTTCTTCAACAGCAACCATGCAACCTACCCAGCCACCCCACGAAACCACCAGAAATAATAACTAATTGGTTTAAGTCCCTAAGTGTGGGTGGCTTGTTACACAGAAGTAGATGACTAGAACAACGTACCATAAGAGACAGATATTACTTTGTAGGGTTACCATGCACAGAGTGTGAGTTGAGTCCCACGTGTGCTGTAACAGCTGGGAGATAACTGGGCACATCACTTCACTGTGGAGACCTTCATAAAATGTAGATGTAGGGAAATGAGAGCACTGGGCAAGGTGATGCTGGAGAGCCCTTCTGGGTCTTAGAGATCCTGATTCCTAACACACTACACAATCAAAACACTGCTCCTGAGGGACAGTTCCTTGACCCAGGCAGAGTTTGCCTACTTCTAGAAGCTACAGGAGGGAGGGTGGGAAGGAAATGAAACTGAGCTGCTTCCCCACTCACTGCACCGGCCCTTTCCAGGGTACGTTGATTGAATTTCTCTGTCTTTTAATCTGAGGCCACTTCCTGTGCAAATAAGGAGGAGGAAAAATAAATGCAGACCGGTCCAAAGTAACTTTGTAACTGAATTTTCGAATGGCTGCCCTTGTGTTCCCTCCGTGTCTCTACACCCTCCAACCAGCGTTGCCAGGGTTTCCCAGCCAGTGCGCGCTTCTGAGCAGCCTGCTGCTTCTTAGGTTAGCTCAGGGCAGCCAGGCTGGTGGAAACCACAGAGAAGTCACCCAGGACAGCACTCACGTCTCACACGAGCCCCTCTCCGCCATCAGACGCAGCCTCGCCTGCTTCCCCCTCAGCCCTGGCCCTTTTGTCCACCTCCCAGAAGCAGTAACAGATCGTGTGCCCGGCACCCTCTGTCACAGCCAGGACACAGTTTTCCGAGCAGACAAGAGGCAGTTCCTCAGCCTCTCCAGAGGCCTCGTAACACCAGCGAGGACCACAGCCCGCGGCAACAGAGCCAAGATAGAGCTCTGATGCTGCTCATTGAGCCAACGTCACTCCGCACCACGGAACAACAACGAAGCACGCATCACAGTGACCAGAGAGCAGTGCCAGCCGCAAGAATCCATCCACAGCCGCCGTTCGCTATGAGGAGTCCCCATTCTCCTGCCCTGCTCTCTCCCCCAAACTCCCTTCTCCTGAAAATGCCTGCTCTGCACGCAGGCTAGAAGACCTGGGCTCTTTCCAAAGGGAAGGTTATGGAAAAACGCTTGCTTCCTTGGGACAGAGTTCTTTATTGGTTGCAATTTAAAAAACAGCTCGGGGATAATTTAAAACACATATTTTACTGGACATGCTGTTCACTCTCAACACAGAGCCACACTCTATACCTTTCTCTGTATTCCTAACTTGTACTGTATCTCAGGAGGAATCCTCGCCATTGCCTCATTCATCAGGATGAGGGCCCCCGATCGCTGGGGGGCTCCATGGGACGCTCTGCTCAGCCGCCTCTCCAGAGGACCAGCAGAGGCAAAGATGCTGCTCCAGCAGTCTTCTCTCCGACACTGTCCACACACGCTCAGTGAATCCTCCACCAGCACAGTGGACAGGGTCCCGTGTCTGAGGTCTGGCAAGTTACTGCGTGCGAAATAGCTTCCTTACGTGGAACAGAGAGAGAGTACCACGAGCCCGCTCGTACGCTCACAGCCTGGTACATAACTGCTGCTCAATAGGTAGTTACACACATAAGCATTCAGTATCGTGTAGAACTATCCAAGTCTGTTCATAGTGGACTACTTAGCTAATTTCTAATCCTTTTAACTGCTCCAGGAACCACAGCCACATAGACACTGGTTGACTCACTATCCTTACGTAGAACACTGACCCAAAGAAAGTACACAGTACTCACACAGTTATGAATGAATGATGGGCAAACATTGGGCACAGCCTGCAGCCCATATCAGAGCGCCTGAGTTTAAGTCCCAGCTCCAGTTTCCTATTCATGCACACCCTTGGGAGGAAGCAGCAGTAGCTAAAGTTGGACCTCTCCACCCATGTGGGAGACTCAGATTGAACTCTGGGCTCCTGGCTTTGGCTTGGCCCAGCACTGGCTGTTTAGAGCACTTGGGAAGTGAACCAGTAGATGAAAGATTTATCTGTACCTTCCCACTTCCCTCGCCATCACGCCACCACCACTGTCTCTCTGCCTTCCAAATAAAATGAAAATTTTAAATACTGTCAGCTTCAAAAGTGAAATTTTAGTAGCATAGCAAGGGTAAAACATGCATGAAAAATACAAAAAAAGCAAAATGAAGAAGACAAAAAGGAGTAGAAAGAAAAGAAAATCCAACAAAAATTTTTGGTGTTTAAGCCAGGACCCGCGGCATACAGACAGGAAGGAAATCCTCAAGGGGTTCAGAACCACGAACGAAGGTGTTAGGGAAAGGATGGTGGGTGCCGGGACTCGGGCTGGCTGCAAACCCTCCTGCTTTTAAGACCATTTCCCCAGCCCTCCAAAATGGGATCCTGATGAACCCTGTAATTCAGAGATCAGAAAATATCAGGGTGATGAGGTAGAGGTTAAAAGATCTGGTCAGATATCATTTAAAAGGCAATATTTAGACGTAAATGGGTCTTTTCTTACTGTGAGGTAAAATTAAAAATCTCAAGTATCAGAATTTTATGTAGAGAAAAAGGAATTGCTATGACAACCACAACTCAGCCTCCACAGAAAAATATAAATAGGAATCAGAATAAAAAATTATAGAGCAATGTGACTTTTTCTGATTTGGAAACAATTCCAACTTCTATTCTATAATGTTTTGCTCATTTGGCTCTGATTTGAGAACATGAAAATACCCCTCCACTTCAATAGCTCCTTTGTATTACCAGTTATAATGAGCAGACCATTATTTACTGAAATGAAACTGGAAAGCAAGACCATCCAGTGAGTCTGCATAGAAACCCCTGTCCCCTCGCTGTTCGCTTGTAACATTCATGGGACCACACCGAAATTGAAGAGTGGACTGCACCAATTGCCTTAACACTGCAGGCCAAAAGTGAAAGCAGACAACAGGAAACATGGAACCGATGCGTCTGCAGCTGGCAGACTATAGAGCTTCCAATCAGTCATGAAGGACCAAAGTTTCCCACCTCTTCTCTGGTATTTGCCTTTAACCATGACAAGTCCTGACTCCTGCTGTGAGGCTTGCTGTTAATGTGGATGAAGGGGGAAGGTAGGGAAAGGCAGGGTCTGACATCCCCAGTTTCTCTTGGAATGACCTAAACACTTCCTGGAGCCCTCTCTCCTCAAGCCAGAGCCATGAGGCTCTGCAAGCCCAGTCATCAGGACATCCACAGATACGATCTTTTACACAATATATTTGCCTTAAGCCATTTTCAGTGCAAAGTAAGCTGGTTGCATGTAGCTCTCCAGTTAGCTGAGCTGTCCAACATACCCAGGAACCTCTAGAGTCTGCCTCCCACCTGCCCTTCCAGGGCTATACTCACTTGCTCAGTCCAGTGTCTTCAGCTACCTTGCCATAGTCCCGTGCCCAGGTTCTCTCTCTACTCTGGCTTGTTCCTCCTCTGTTCTTGCACCCCACTCAAGCCCTGGACTGGATTGTGTCATTTAATCTCCCATGGCTGCATGCACTGTAGCCCAAGGGCTATCCTAACCTTTCCCCAAAACCCAGCTCCAGTCCAGTAATCCCATCTGTTGAAATTCTAAACCACACCCTTGTTTGGTGGTGTGATTAGAACATGAACCAGTCCTACCTACAGGTATTTCCCAAGAGTACCAAGCTTCCTCCTACTAAGTTCAACACATCCCCAAATGGGAGGAAAGTAATTCAGTGATTCAACATGCCTGACAAGAACAATCACATCCAAGAGAGTTCTTTTGATGCTGCTCCTGAACCATAAGGTGTATCTGCCTGTATTAACCAAACTCATTAAAATCTGTCAGTCATATCACTGTAAGTTAATTACAAGTTAGAACATTACTGGCACCATAGAGTATATTTTGTGGTATCTTCCATAAGTAAACTTATCTGACAACTTGTAATCACAGGGCTGGCACTGTGGTGTAGCAGGTGAAACTGCCACTTGTAATGCTGGTATCCCATATGGGTGTCAGTTTGAGTCTCAGCTGCTCCACTTCTGATCCAGCTCTCTGCTATGACAATGGGAAAGCAATGGAAAATGGCTTAAGTCCTTTGTTGCGGTGGATTCATTCTGAGAGGAGCAGCATGGTGGGGGCAAGAGGCGCAGTCACCACACAGACCCCGGGAGCCAGGTGAAAGCAGGCCAGAGGTGAGCAGCCTGCAGACTCGTTTATTTCAGTTGCTACAGCAGCTTATATAGCCAAGGCAGCCAATCCGGTCAAGGGGCGGTCTATGCCCTAACCAATTACACCCTGTTGCCAGGCAGTTTCCAAAGCCATCCAGTCACAGCCTGTTGCCAGGCAGGTTCTGTGGCCAGCAGCCATCTTGGCATGGCCTTCTCATTCCACCACAGTCCTTGGGCCCCTGTACCCACGTGGGAGACCCAGAAGAAGCTCCTGCCTTCAGATCAGTACAGCTCTGGCCTTTGCAGCCAACTAAGGAGTAAACCAGTGGATGGAAGACCTCTCTCTCTCTCTGCCCTCTGTGTAACTCTGACTTCAAAATAATTAAATAAATTTAAAAAACTTGTAATCAGTACCAGGTACAAATTTGGAAACACCTAAAGTCACCTGAATTAAATTCAACTTCTATGAATCCAAGATCTTCAGTTCTGAGAATATTCTATATACCACCCCATAGAAACCCCCTGTTTTTAAATAGGATCCTCAAAGCTCAGAACATCTTGAGACAACATTAGTCATTCCCCAAACCTGAAGGCCTAAAGCTGTCCTTCCAAAAGATCAATCACCATTTAATATGCAGTGTATATATTTCCTGGATTCATCAGTGCAAGCTTGATTCATATCACTACTGTGGAAGAGCTTCTGCCAGGGCAATAATGTCACTAAGACCCTGAGATCCTGGGGTCTGTGCTGTGGTGTAGCAAGTAAAGCTGCCTCCTGCAGTGCCAGCATCCCATATGGATTCCGGTTCAAGTACCAGCTGCCCCACTTACAATCCAGTTCTCTGCTATGGCCTGGGAAACCAGTGGAAGATGGCCCAGCTTCTGGGGCCCCTGCACCAGCATGGGAGACCCAGAAGAAGCTCCTGGCTCTTGGCTTCAGATCAGTGCAACTCCAGCTGTTGCAGCCAATTAGGGAGTGAACCTGTGGATGAAAGACCTCTCTGCCTCTCCTTCTCTCTGTAACTCTTTCCAATGAATAAATAAATCTTTAAAAAAAAAAAAAAAAAAGACCCCGAGATCCTTAACTCATTCTGGAGACAGCAACATCAAATATAAATACAGCCTGGATTGCCTGGCAACATGTCACATGGGCTAAGGCACCCAGAGAGGACAGAGAAAAACAAGACACCAAGGAAGCAAAGCCTGATAAAACCTATCTTTATGGCCGGCGCCGTGGCTCAACAGGCTAATCCTCCGCCTTGCGGCGCCGGCACACCGGGTTCTAGTCCCGGTCGGGGTGCCGGATTCTGTCCCGGTTGCCCCTCTTCCAGGCCAGCCCTCTGCTGTGGCCCGGGAGTGCAGTGGAGGATGGCCCAGGTGCTTGGGCCCTGCACCCCATGGGGAGACCAGGAAAAGCACCTGGCTCCTGCCATCGGACGAGCGCGGTGCGCCGGCCGCAGCGCGCCGTCTGCGGCGGCCATTGGAGGGTGAACCAACGGCAAAAGGAAGACCTTTCTCTCTGTCTCTCTCTCTCTCACTGTCCACTCTGCCTGTAAAAAAAAAAAAAAAAAAAAAAATTAAAAAAAAAATATTAAAAAAAAAAAAAACCCTATCTTTTTCCAGGGGTTTCTTCAGATGTGCCACACAAGAAAAACAGAAGTGTGTATTAGAAGGCCTTCTGGAGGTAGTGCTAACTCTCAGAAGCCTAATTATGCTTTCTGCTTTGCCAAATGGTAGTAGCTGAACTAAGTACCATCTTTCAAGAACATCAAGGTCCTCATTGCTGAGCAAATCCTGGTCTCTTCCCACTCACTACTCAGCCTCTGCTGCCTCGGATCTCCTACCAACTGCTGAACATGGTCCAAGCCAAGACCACAGGTGAAGAAAGAGGATGCGGGAGGTTCTGACATTGCTTTTAACCTGCTTCACTGAATGCTTCAGGCCCACCTGGGCAGAGTGATCATCCTACAAAAGATGTCTTTCTGGGCACAGGACAAGCAAGCAGAATCTCACATGGCTCCATATCGTTTTCCCCACAAATCTGAGAAGTTGGAAATGGCCACACAACAGCTGAGTTTCACAGCTGAACTTTATATTCAAGTCAACCTGAACCAACAACCTCTAGAAACTACCATTTTAGGTTTAAAATTACATGTAGATGCTGTGCAAAATCCGAGTCAAGGTAAGAAATCCATAGCAATTCGGAGCTTAAAAGACAGGTATTTTTTAAAAGTTTGTTATAATTCCATAAAGATAAATTGTACCATGGTAAAAATGATAAATATTTTACCATCTTATACAATAAATTATTGGCCAGTTATATTAAACTGCTTCCTGAAGCAGTTGCATCACTAGCATAATAATTGGTGGTGTTATTATATGTGAAGTTAATTCAAAAGATTCATGGAAAATGAAATTAAAAGTTAATTTTGGTGCAGAAAAACTTTGAAATCCATGCACACAGGGGTCTTCAAAGAACTCATTGAGAGGCCAGTATAGCGGCAGGGCCAGTCAGTTCATCACCAGCACCCCATACTCGAGTGCCGGTCTGAATCCCAACTGCTCTGCTTCCAATCCAGCTCCCTGCACCTGAGAAAGCAGCCGAAGATGGCCCAAGTACCTGGGCCCCTGCCACCCACATGAAAGACCAGCATGAGGTTTCAGGCTCTTTGCTTCAGCTGAGCCACTTGGGGATAAGCCATGGGTTGGATGATCTCTCTCCTGTCTCTCCCTCTATTGCTCTGCCATTCAAATAATTTTTTTAAAAAACTCATGGCCAGTGCTGCAGCTCACTTGGCTAATCCTCCACCTGCGGCTCTGGCACCCCAGGTTCTAGTCCCGGTTGGGGTGCCAGATTCTGTCTCGGTTGCTCCTCTTCCAGTCCAGCTCTCTGCTGTGGCCCGGGAGTGCAGTGGAGGATGGCCCAAGTGCTTGGGCCCTGCACCCACATGGGAGACCAGGAGGAAGCACCTGGCTTCTGGCTTCGGATTGGAGCAGTGTGTCGGCTGTAGTGGCCATTTGGGGGGTGAACCAACTGAAGGAAGACCTTTCTCTCCGTCTCTAACTCTGCCTGTCCAAAAAAATAAATAGATAAAAATACTCATGGAAAAATACATGTTATGAAAAAACATAAATGGATTTCAAAAATGTTGTGCCAAAATAAAGTTACCTTTTATTTATGTTTATTTTCATGTATTTGAAAGGCAAAAGAGAGAAAGAGGTTTCCCATTTACTGATTCACTTCCCAAAAGTCCAGCCAGGGCCGGGCCAGGCCAAAGCCAAGAGGCAGGAACTCAATCTGGGTGGCACATGGGTGGCAGGGACCCACGTACTTGGGCCATTGCTGCTATCTCCCCTGGTGTGAATTAGCAGAGTGGGATGCAAAGGTGGGACTCAATCCCAGGCACTCTGATATGGGAGAGGATGCAGACCAAGCAGCAGTTCAACTGCTGTACAACACCACCTGCCTAAACTGGCCTTTTAATTCCACTTTCCAGGAATTTTTTGAAGTATGCTAGTTAGGGGGAGGAGGTGCTATAGGGAGGAAGAGATGGGAACTTTGCATTTTGTTTTGACCACTGTTTCCAGCCAATATAGGTTGTTTGGGTTTCTTAAAACCAGATGCCCAGCTCATTCCCAATGAATACATGATAGAAATCTTTAATTTCAAAGGAAACTTCAGTGCCAAAACAATAAATGATTATAAATGTTCCTCCCCGCCCCAGAAGGCCGATTCTGTGTATCATGGCCAAGTGTATACATGTAATCATTAGCAGGTTCACCGGCACACAATGGACCAGATGTGAACAAGACTTCAAATCACTCATTGCATAATCAAGCTTTCCAGACACTGCCAGCCCTGACGGGACTCAGTCAAATGCCCTAACAGAGCATCCAGCAGGGAGGGGCAGCCGCGGATGTTGAGACCGACCGCCCACTCAGTGCATGTGTGTCTTTGTGGATCCCTGCCACATGGTCACGTGAACACGTGCCACAGTGATGCCATTACTGAGGGCTCCCTATGCCCCATGGGAGGCAGCCATTCCATCTGAGCACAGTTCTTTTTCATGATTAGCTGTCTCTATTGGAGTAAACAAATCGGTGATTGGTTTGAGGACATAGATTTGTGTTTATTTTCCTCAGTAACACAATAAACAACGGTGTCTGCAATCAAGTACATCTAAAGAGTGTCAAAATATAGTTGGGACACATATGCTTGGACTATTTGCAGTGAATCGTGTCACTGGGCTGATAAAAAATACCTAAAAACATATGAATAATCTCACACCTTCATCTTAGTGTGAATCCAATACTGACAGGCAAATGCGGCGTGGTGGCCAAAGCAGCTGGATTTCATGGTTTCTGTTAGAGTCACTGGCCACTTACCTGACCAGCTGACCCGAAGAGGATGTGTGCTTCATTGAGATGAAATTAAGCACTCTCAGGGATACTGAGCCATCCAGATGGTTTGTGCAATTCTCTGAAACCGTGCAATTTAAAGTAAAATAAGCTTTTTAGCAGAAAACATAGGCATTATGCAGTCAGAATGCAGAGGTTAAAAGAGTGATGTCTCATTTACATTACATACGCCCAGGTAATGCACTGACACTCCTAGCCAAAAGAAGGGCAGTCAGGAGGGCTACTTTTTCAGTTCTTAAACACTTTTTTCATTTTTAGTACTGTTTTGTTTATTTTTTCTATGTCTTTTTATGGAAGGGAAAGTTTCTCCCTCCAATAGTGGAACAGTTTAAGGGTTTTTAATCTAAGTAAATAATCTAAATATATCTTCTCTCCACGTACATGCTCAAGATTGCAACTTGTATTCTGAGTTTAATGAACACTGGAGCTAGCTGTTTCCCATTAAAAAAAATGAAGGGGAGTAAGGCAGAAATTCAATAAATGTTCCAGTAAAATATAGCCATCCTAACATCTGTGTTAAATTAGAGGAGACACAAGACAAAACATTGACTCTTGAGGTTAAATCTGAATTTCCTGCTGCAGTTCTGACAGAGCAGGAGAACCTAGATCACAATGGACACAGAGAAAATGGGACCAGGAAAGTCAAAGCAGGTTTCTAAAGTTAGTAAACGCCAACACTTAGTGACTTCTCTGAAGCCCCAGTTCAGTCAGCAGTTATCAAATAGCCACAAAAAGAGGCAAATTCTACACCATGCTGGAATCCAGGTTAAGGGAGACACACATGGAGTCTGCGTGGTAGAGGAGGTGTTAGAAACCTCCTCCTAGCTCTCTTGCAGGATGCTGTTGTTGAACTTCCACATCTTCTTCTCTAGAATGTTTTTCCCCCCAACATTTATTTATTTGAAAGACAGAGTCACAGAGAGAAGCAGAGAGGGAGAGAGAGGTCTTCCATCCACTGGTTCACTCCTCAGATGGCCATGATGGTTGTTGCTGAGCTGATCTGAAGTCAGGATCTAGGAGCTTCCTCCAAGTCTTTCCCATGGGTGCAGGAGCCCAAGGACCTGGGCCATCTTCTACTGCTTTCCCAGGCCATAGCAGAGAGCTGGATTGGGAGTGGAGTAGCTGGGACTCGAACTGGTGCCCATATGGGATGCCAGAACTGCAGGTGGTGGTTTTACCCACTATGCCACAGCACTAGCCCCTAGAAGTTTCTTCAATACACTTAAATTTAAGAAGTATATTACTTTAGGGGCCCGTGCTGAGGTACAGTGGCTTAAGCTGCAGCCTGTGGCACCAGCATCCCATATGGACAATCATTTGAGTCCTGGTTGCTCCTCTTCCAATCCAGCTCCACAGTGATGCTCCTGGGAAAGTGGTGGAAGATGGCCCAGGTGCTTGGGCCCCTGCACCCATGTGACAGACTCTGGGCTCCTGGCCATTGCAGCCATTTGGACAGTGAACCAATAAATGGAGGAACTCTCCCCTCTATCCTTCCTCCTCTCTCTGTAACTCTGCCTTTCAAATACATAAATAAATCTTTAAATAATTATATAATGTACATTATTTCAGCATCATTTTGGAATTATTGGTCTTTAATTTCATAACACATATCGCAAGAAGAAAACCCAAGTTCCCAGTGAGTTAAAGGCCAACAATCAAGACAGATGATCACACCAAAAAAACTAAAGAGCATGAGGCCAGAATTGGAAGCCAGGAAGATCTGTCTTGAAGTCTGGCTTGTGAAGCTACACCTCTTCTTTATGAAGCTTGTGAGTGAAGCTAAGTTGTAAGGAATGGCATGTAACTATGTGGGAGGTTCTGAAATGCTACACAGAAGTGCATGTTTGCTCTAATGGATGAAGACCTTGTTATTCTGAACTATTCAGAATGAAACACCACATCTTATCAAATTCCATGGTAGAATTTGATGCATACATCTGAACCTTGCACATCTGAAAAATTTTCTCAGTCGTAAAGAATCTGATTAAGAGTTCCAAGACGGTGGAGTAGGGAGGGAGCTTAGTGCTTTAGTCCAGGACAAGATAGTTTAAAAAAGGGGGGGAGAGAGAGTGCAGTCTCAGGGAGGAGTTAGGGATAAAATGTCAGAGGAAGTGCTATGGAAATTAGAGGGACCCAGTGGACCTGCATGGAGGGCATGGATGCCCACAACTCAGGACTCCAGCAGCCAAGAACCTCAGCACCAGTGTTGGAAATTGAAGTGAGACCAGACCACAGCAGCCCAACTCACTGGTGCTAAAGCTATAAGAAGAGCCTAGAGGGAATCCGCCTTGGAGCTCCACGGGGGATAGTATACCAGCCAAACTAGAGAAAGGAAAAAAAAAGGAAGGACACATTTCTCTCTCCCCAATGACTTTACAACAGCGTCCTATAACGAGCTGATAGAGTGGGCACCATTTTGGACATACATAACAGTTGCACCAGCTTGTGTCAGAGCCCAGCAAGTAGCCAAGTAGAGAATCCTGAGTCTGGTGAGGAGAACTAACAGGAGGCTGGGAGCTCATGACTGTGAGAAGCTTCTGTGCTAGGACTGTGAAAAAAATTGAGGCTGTGTGGGAGGACTCATGGTGTGGCTGGGACATTGGATGTCACTGTGGGAGACTTCACATGCTCAGGGCTTCTGATTACATGGTGAGGGACATCTCTGGAGAATCTGAACTTATACTGAGGCTTGCATAGATCCTTTGTGTGGTCCATGGGGTAGAGAAGACGAATATTATACCCACTGGGGCTAGCACTCAGGCACTGGTCTCCTTTGCGGAGAGGAGCTCAGCTGAGCAGAATAAACTTCCCTTCGGATTAAAAAAAAAAGAGAGAGAAGAGATTTACCCCACCGAACCTGGGTGTGTCACCTTAGACACACCATTTACCCTGGAGAACTTAGCAGAGCTCCTTTCCACACCCACAATAAGCCTTTAGATATTCACTGAAAGCTGACACTCCACTGATCTACATGAGAATGATACAAAGAAAAAAGCCACCACAGAGAGAGAGAGAGAGAGAGCGCGCGCGTGAGAGAGAGAACACCTCCACAAATGCTGAACAATGGACGCACCAATTCAAGAAACAAGAATAAGGAAGAAAACATGACATACCCAAAAGAACACAACACTTCAATACTACCTTTTGTGAAGATGGGATGGAAGGATTGCAACAAATGGAATTCAAAAAAATTGACCATGAGATTACATAGAAGTAATCATAAGCAAATGCATGAGCTACTGAAATCCATACAGCACATGAAAGAAAATTTATCCCAAAATATTGAGACATTAAAGATTAATCAAAATGAAATGAAAATTTTCAATGGAATAAAAAATGCAGTGAAAAGTCATAACTACCAAATTGGAGAAGCAAAAGAATATCAGACTTAGAAGACAAGGAACAGGAAATTATACAGTCAAACTAAAAAAAAGAGGAAATTAGAAACTAAAAAACACTATTGGGACTCTACAGGATACTATCAAATAACCCAACATACAGGATCTAGGAGTTCCTGAAGGCATGGAAAAAGAGAAAGGATTAGAAAGACTTTTTAGTGAAATAATAACATAAAACTTCTCCAGTTTGGAGAAAGAAAGAGACATCCAAGTACAGGAAGCACAGAGAACTCCTAATAGACATGATCAGAAAAGATATTCGGAGAGCGGCAAGATGGCAGAATAGGAAGGGAGCACACTGATAGTCCGGGGAGAGACAGTTTAATAAAAGTGGAGATACTGCAGGTTCAAGGAAGAGTAGGGGAAGAAACAGCAGAGGAAACTCTTCCGGAACTAGTGACTCACAGTGGACCTGCGTGGAGAGCATGGGGGGCCAAAGTTTGGGACACCAGTGGCAGAATCAACACACCAGCGCTGGAAGGAGAGCAGTGTGGAATTACTTCCCCTTTGAATCAAAAAAAGAAAGAGAGAGATTTACCACGCCTAACCTGGGAGTGTCACCTTTGGCACATCCTTAACCCTGAGGAACCAAACAGAGCTCTCAGGCCACACCCATCTCAAGCCTCTTAGGCTCCATCAAAAGCAGACAGGCCACTTAATCTAGAGTCATAGTATAACAAGAAAAAACACCACAGTGAGGGAAGAAGAATCCAAAGATATCTCCACAATACCAAGCAACAAACGCAAAAACTAAGGAAACAAGAACAAGGAAGACATTATGACACACCCAAATGAACAAGACACCCCAAGCCAAGATTACAAAAATGATGAGATGGAAGAAATGCAAGAAATGGATCTCAAAAAATTTATGATAAGAACAATTACAAGTTTTCAAAAACAAATGCTTGAGGTACAGAATTCCTTACTGGACAAGATAGAATATCTCCTTCGAGAAAATGAAATCTTAAGGAGGAATCAAAATGAAATGCAGAAACTAGTAGAACAGGAAAATGTGATAGTGAAGAGAAATCAAAATGAAATGAAGAACTCAATAAATCAAATGACAAACACATTTGAGAGCCTTACAAACAGAGTCAGTGAAGCAGAAGAGAGAATATCGGACTTAGAAGACAGAGCACAAGAAAATATAAAGTCAAACCAAAGAAAAGAAGAGGAAATTAGAAATCTAAAAATATTGTTGGGAATCTACAGGATACTATTAAAAACCCAACATTCGGGTTCTAGGAGTTCCTGAAGGCATGGAGAGAGAGAAAGGATTAGAAGGCCATTTTAGTGAGATACTTGCAGAGAACTTCCCGGGTTTGGAGATGGACAGAGACATCCTAGTACAGGAAGCTCATAGAACCCCTAGGAAACATGACCAAAAGAGATCCTTGACACATTGTAATTAAACTCACCACAGTGAAACAGAAAGAAAAGATCCTAAAATGTGCAAGAGAGAAACATCAGATTATTCTCAGAGGATCTCCAATTAGACTCACAGCAGACATCTCATCAGAAACCCTACAAGCTAGAAGGGAAGGGCGAGACATAGCCTAGATACTAAGAGAGAAAAACTGCCAGCCCAGAATATTATATCCTGCAAAGCTCTCATTTGTGAATGAAGGTGAAATAAAGACCTTTCATAGCAAACAGAAATTGAAAGAATTTGTTGCCACTCATCCAGCCCTGCAAAAGATGGTTAAAGATGTATTACACTCAGAAACACAGAAACATGGCCATCAGTATGAAAGAAGATAAAGGAAGGAACCTCACAGCAGAAGATCACAGGGAATTCAAAGCATATATTAGAAAACATCTTTGGCAAATGGCAGGGCAAAGTTACCACTTACCAATAGTCACATTGAATGTTAATGGCCTGAACTGTCCAGTTAAAAGACACAGATTGGCTGATTGGATTAAGGAACAAAACCCATCTATTTGTTGCTTACAAGAAACACATCTTTCTAACAAAGATGCATGCAGACTGAAAGTGAAAGGCTGGAAAAAGATATACCATGCCAACAGAAACGAAAAAAGAGTGGGCATAGCTTCCTTAATATTGGACAACATAAACTTTAACACAAAAACTGTTAAGAGAAACAAAGAGGGGCACTATATAATGATTAAGGGATCCATTCAACAGGAAGATATAACGATTATCAATGTATATGCACTGGTATATGCAGGGCAACGGTTTATTTAAAAGGTTTGTTAAGGGACTTAAAGGGAGACTTGGACCCCAATACAATAGTACTGGGGGACTTCAATACTGCACTCTCAGAAATAGATCAACAGGACAAAAGATCAACAAGGAGACAGTAAATGTAAACGACACTATAGCCCAAATGAATCTAACATATCTACAGAACTTAGCATCCTACACATAAAGCATTTACATTCTTCTCAGCAGTAAAAGGAACCTTCTCTAGGATTGACCACATACTAGGCCATAAAGCAAGACTCAGCAAATTCAAAAGAATTAGAATCATACCAAGAAGCTTCTCAGACCATAAGGAAATGAAGTTGGAAATCAGCAACTCAGGAATCCCTAGGGCATATGCAAACACATGGAGATTGAACAACATGCTCCTGAATGAACAATGGGTCACAGAAGAAATTAAGAGAAATCAAAAACTTTCTGGAAGTACATGAGGATAACAGCACAACATACCAAAACTTATGGGATACAGCAAAAGCAGTGTTAAGAGGAAAGTTTATATCAATAGGGGCCTACATCAAGAAATTGGAAAGTCAAATAGATGAGCTTTCAATGCATCTCAAGGATCTAGAAAAATCTGCAGCAAACCAGACCCAAATCTAGCAGGAGAAGAGAAAGCATTAAAGTCAGAAGAAATCAACAGGATTGAATCCAAAAAAAAAAATTACAAAAAAAAATCAGCCAAACAAGGAGCTGGTTTTTTGAAAAAATGAACAAAATTAACACGCTATTGGCCCAACTAACTAAAAAAAGGGAAAAGACCCATATCAATAAAATCAGAAAAGAAGGAAACGTAACAACTGACACCACAGAAATCAAAAGAATCATCAGAAATTACTACAAGGACTTGTATGCCAGCAAACAGGGAAATCTATCAGAAATGGATAGATTCCTGGACACATACAACCTACCTAAATTGAACCAGGAAGATATAGAAAACCTAAACAGACTCATAACAGAGACAGAAATTGAAACAGTAATAAAGGCACTCCCAACAAAGAAAAGCCCAGGACCAGATGGATTCCCTGCTGAATTCTACCAGACATTTAAAGAACTAACTCCAATTCTTCTCAAACTATTCAGAACAATTGAAAAAGAAGAAAACCCTCCCAAATTCTTTTTAGTAAGCCAGCATCACCTTAATTCCTAAGCTGGAAAAAGATGCAGCATTGAAAGAATTACAGACCAATATCCCTGATGAACATAGATGCAAAAATCCTCAATAAAATTCTGGCCAATAGACTGCAACAATACATCAGAAAGATCATCCACCCAGACCAAGCGGGATTTATCCCTGGTATGCAGGGATGGTTCAATGTGCGCAAAAACAGTTAACGTGATATACCACATTAACAGACCGCAGAAGAAAAACCATGATTATATCAATAGACGCAGAGAAAGCTTTTGATAAAATACAACACTCTTTCATGATGAAAACTCTAAGCAAACTGGGTACAGATGGAACATTCCTCAATACAATCAAAGCAATTTATGAAAAACCCACAGCCAACATCCTATTGAATGGGGAAAAGCTGAAAGCATTTCCAGTGATATCTGGTACCAGACAGGGGTGCCCACTCTCACCACTGCTATTCAATACAGTTCTTGAAGTTTTAGCCAGAGTTATTAGGCGAGAAAAATAAATTAAAGGGATACAAATTGGGAAGAAGTACTCAAACTATCCCTCTTTGCAGATGATAAGATTCTTTATTTAGGGGACCCAAAGAACTCTACTAAGACACTATTGGAACTCATAGAAGAGTTTGGCAAAGCAGCAGGATATAAAATCAATGTACAAAAATCAACAGCCTTTGTATACACAGGCAAAGCCACGGCTGTGGAAGAACTTCCAAGATCAATCCCATTCACAATAGCTACAAAAACAATCAAATACCTTGGAATAAATTAACCAAGGACATTAAAGATCTCTACAATGAAAATTCCAAAACCTTAAAGAAAGAAATAGAAGAGGATACCAAAAAATGGAGAAATCTTTCATGCTCATGGATTGGAAGAACATCATCAAAATGTCCATTCTGCCAAAAGCAATTTACAGATTCAATGCAATACCAATCAAGATACCGAGGACATTCTTCTCAGATCTGGAAAAAGTGATGCTGAAATTCATATGGAGACGCAAGACCTCGAATAGCTAAAGCAATCTTGTACAACAAAAACAAAGCCGGAGGCATCACAATACCAGATTTCAGGACATACTACAGGACAGTTGTTATCAAAACAGCATGGTACTGGTACAGAAACAGATGGATAGACCAATGAAACAGAATAGAAACACCAGAAATCAATCCAAACATCTACAGCCAACTTATATTTGATCAAGGATCTAAAACCACTCCCTGGAGTAAGGACAGTCTATTCAATAAATGGTGCTGAGAACATTAGATATCCACATGAAGAATCATGAAGCAAGACCCCTTTCACCTTACACAAAAATTCACTCAACATGGATTAAAGACTTAAATCTACGACCCAACACCATCAAATTATTAGAGAGCATTGGAGAAACCCTGCAAGACATAGGTACTGGCAAAGACTTCCTAGAAAGAACCTGGAGGCGCAGGCAGTCAAAGCCAAAATTAACTATTGGGATTGCATCAAATTGAGAAGTTTCTGTACTGCAAAAAAAAAAAAAACAATCAGGACAGTGAAGAGGCAACTGACAGAATGGGAAAAAATATTTGCAAACTATGCAACAGATAAAGGGTTGATAACCAGACTCTACAAAGAAATCAAGAAACTCCACAACATCAAAAGAAACAACCCACTTCAGAGATGGGCCAAGGACCTCAATAGACATTTTTCCAAAGAGGAAATCCAAATGGCCAACAAACACATGAAAAAATGTTCAAGATCACTAGCAATCATGGAAATGCAAATCAAAACCACAATGAGGTTTCACCTCACCCCGGTTAGAATGGCTCACATTCAGAAATCTACCAACAATAGATGCTGGAGAGGATGTGGGGAGAAAGGGACACTAACCCACTGTAGGTGGGAATGCAAACTGGTGAAGCCACTATGGAAGTCAGTCTGGAGATTCCTCAGAAACCTGAATATAACCCTACCATACAACCCAGCCATCCCACTCCTTGTTATTTACCCCAAGGAAATTAAATTGGCAAACAGAAAAGCTGTCTGCACAATAATGTTTATTGCAGCTCAATTCACAATAGCTAAGACCTGGAACCAACCCAAATGCCCAGCAACAGTAGACTGGATAAAGAAATTATGAGACATGTACTCTATGGAATACTATACAGCAGTAAAAAACAATGAAATCCAGTCATTTGCAACAAGATGGAGCAATCTGGAAAACCTTATTTTGAGTGAATTAAGCCAGTCCCAAAGGGATAGTATCATATGTTCTCCCTGATTGGTGACAACTAACTGAGCACCAAAGGGGAAACCTGTTGAAGTGAAATGGACACTATGAGAAACAGTGACTTGATCAGCTCTTCTCCTGACTGTTGATGTACAATGTAATACTTTATCCATTTTATTTTTTTTTTGTTTTGTTCTAGTACTATTGGTTGAACTCTAACACACAACTATTCTTAGGTGTTTAAATTTTAACTGAAAAGTGATCCCTGGTAAACATAAGAGTGGAAATAAGAGAGGGAGGAGATGTACAATTTGGGACATGCTCAATCAGACTTGCCCCAAATGGTGGCAAGAAACGTGCCAGGGGATCCCAATACAATCCCATCAAGGTGGCATGTACCAAGGCCATCTCACCAGTCCAAGTGATCAATTTCAGTTCACAGTTGATCACACTCATAGGTCTAAGTGTCAAAGGGATCACACAAACAAGACTAGTGTCTGCTAATACTAACTGATAGAATCAAAAAGGGAGAGAACGATCCAACATGGGAAGCAAGGTATACAGCAGACTCATAGAATGGCAGATGTCCTAAATAGCACTGTGGCCTCAGAATCAGCCCTTAAGGCATTTGGATCTGGCTGAGGAGCCCATGAGAGTATTTTAGGCATGGAAAGCCAAGACACTCTGGAAAAAAAAAAAAAGACCTAAATGAAAGATCTCTGCGAGTGAGATCCCAGTGGAAAGAACAGGGCCATCAAAGAAGGAGGTACCTTTCTCTGAAGGGAGGAGAGAACTTCCACTTTGACTATGACCCTGTCAGAATAAGATCAAAGTTGGCAACTCAAAAGGCTTCCATAGCCTTGGCAACTCATGACAAGAGCCTAGGGAGATTACTGACTCCATAAACAAGAGTGTCAAATTGTTAAATCAACATCAGGAGTCACTGTGTACTTACTCTTCATGTGGGATCTGTCCTTAATGTGTTGTCCAATGTGAAGTAATGCTATAACTAGTACTGAAACAGTATTTTACACTTTGTGTTTCTGTGTGGGTGCAAACTGATGAAATCTTTACTTAATATATACTAAATCGATCTTCTGTATATAAAGATAATTGAAAATGAATCTTGATGTGAATGGAATGGGAGAGGAAGCAGGAGATGTGAGGGGTGCGGGTGGGAGGGGAATCATGGGGGGAGCCATTGTAATTCATAAACTGTACTTTGGAAATTTATATTTACTCAATTAAAAAAATAAAGATCTTCACCATGACACATTGTAATCACACTCTACACAATAAAACATAAAGAAAAGATTCTAAAATGTGCACAAGAGATACGCCAGATCACTTTCAGAGGATCTCCAATAAAACTCACAATAGCCTCCTCATCAGAAACCCTACAGGCTAGGAGACAACGGCGAGATATATTCCAAATCCTAAAAGAAAAAAACTGTCAACCCAGAATACTATACTTTGCAAAGCTCTCATTTGTGAAATAAAGACCTTCCACAACAAACAGAAATTGAAATAATTTGTCATGGCACTTCTAGACCTACAAAAGATGCTTAAGGCTATGCTGCACAACACAAACACAAAAACATGGTCATTACTACAAAAGAAGGAAACAGAAGAAAATAACTCAGAGTTCAAAAGGAAACTTAAAGTAAAAAATAGGAATATTTTTGGGAAAATGGCAGGGCAAAGCCATTATATATCAATAGTCAACTTGAATGTAAATGTCCTCAACTCTACAGTAAAGACATACAGATTGGCTGAATGGATTAAAAAACATAACCCATCTATTTGCTGCTGCCTACAAGAAATACATCTCAACCAACAAAGATGCTTGCAGACTGAAAAGTCAAAGAATGGAAAAAGATAGTCCATGCTAACAGACACAATGGAATAAAGCTGAAAATCAGCAACTCAGGAATCTCTAGAATATTTGCAGACACATGGAGACTGAGCAACATGCTCCTGAATGAACAGTGGGCCATGGAAAAAAATCAAGAGAAATCAAATTTCTGGAAACAAATGGAGATGACAGTACAACATATCAAAACCTATGGGAGATTCCTGGAGTTCCAAGATGACAGAGCAGGCAGGGAGCTTACTTCTCTAGCCCAGGAGAAGATAGTTTTTTTTAAGTGAAGATAGTGTAGTCTCAGGGAAGAGTTGAGGAAAAAGTGGCAGAGGAAACTCCACCAAATTAGAGGGACACGGTGGACCTACATGGAGGGCATGGGCGCCCACACCTCGGAACTCCAACAGCTGAGAACCTACACACCAGCAGTGGAAAATGCAGTGAAACCAAACCACAGCAGGCTAAGCCACTGGTGAAAAAGTGGCAGGAAGAGCCGAGAGGGAACAGGCTTGGAGCCCCATGGGGGAAAGTGTACCAGCCAAACTATAGGAAAAAAAAGGTGTGTGTGTGTGGAGGGGGTACATTACAGACATTTTTCTCTCTGATCACTTTACAAAGGTGTACTGTAACAAGCCAATAAAGCAGGCACTATTTTGAATATATGTAACAGCTGCACCAGCTTGTGTCTGTGCCTGGAAACCAGCCAAGTGGAGACTCCTGACTCTGGTGGAGAGAAATAACAGGGACTAGGAGCTTGTGACTGTGTGAAGCTTCTGTGGGAAAAAAAAGTGAAGGTGTGTGGGAGGACTCACAGTGTGGCTGGGACTCTGAGCAGTCTCAGTGGGAAATGCCATAAGCTCAGGGTTTCCTGGTTACCTGGTGAGAGACAGGGGAATCTGGGGAATCTGAACTTATACTGAGGACCGCACAGATCCTTGTTGTGTCCTTGGGACAGAATGGACAAATTTTTTTTTTTTTTTGACAGGCAGAGTGGACAGTGAGAGAGAGAGAGAGAGATAAAGGTCTTCCTTTTGCCGTTGGTTCACCCTCCAATGGCCGCCGCGGTCGGCGCGCTGCGGCTGGCGCACCGTGCTCGTCTGATGGCAGGAGCCAGGAGCTAGGTGCTTTTCCTGGTCTCCCATGGGGTGCAGGGCCCAAGCACCTGGGCCATCCTCCACTGCACTCCCGGGCCACAGCAGAGGGCTGGCCTGGAAGAGGGGCAACCGGGACAGAATCCGGTGCCCCGACCGGGATTAGAACCCAGTGTGCCGGCGCCGCAAGGCGGAGGATTAGCCTGTTGAGCCACGGCGCCGGCCAGAATGGACAAATGTTATACCTACTGGGGCTAGAGCTCAGGCTCTGGTCTTCATTGATGAGAGCTCAGCTAAGCAGAATATATCTCCCTTTTGATTAAGAGAGAGAGAGAGAAAGACAGAGAAAGAAGAATTACCATACCAAACCTGGGTGTGTCACCTTAGGCATGCCCTTGACCCTGGAGATCTGAACTGAGCTCTCTGGCCACATACACGACAAGCCTCTACAGATTCACTGAAAGCAAACATTTCACTTATCTACACAGTCAGACTTAGAAAACAAAGCACAGGAAAGTATACAGTCAAACCAAACACAAAAGAGGAAGTTGGAAAACTAAAAAGCACTGGTGGGATTCTACAGGATACTATATTTAAAAAACCAACATATGGGTTCTAGGAGTTCCTGAAGGCATGGAAAGAGACAGGATTAGAAGTACTTTTTGGTGAAATAATAGCAAAAAACTTCAGGTTTGGAGAAAGAAAGACATTCAGTAGAGGAAGCACACAGAACTCCCAATAGACATAACCAGAAAAGATCCTCACAATGACACATCGTGAAATATATGTGAAACACAGTGAAACAAAGATTCTAAAATGTGCACAAGAGGAATACCAGATTGCTTTCAGAGGATCTCCAATTAGACACAGCAGAAACCTACAGGCTAGGAGAGAACAGTGAGATATAGTCCAGGTCTTAAGAGAAAAAAACTGTCATCCCAGAATATTAAACTCTGCAAAGCTCTTATTTATGAATGAAGGTGAACTAAAGACCTTTCATAACAAACAGAAATTGAAAGAATTTGACACCACCAGCCTAGCACTGCAAAAGATATTTAAGGATATGTTGCACATAGAAACATAGAAACATGATCATCAATATGAAAGAAGGTAAACAAAGAAAATCTCCCAGTAAAGATCAAAGGAAATTCAAAGTATAATTTAGGAATATCTTTGGGGAAATGGCAGAGCATAGTAGTTATCAATAATCACCTTGAATATAAATGGACCAAATCCCCAGTTAAAAGACACTGAATGGAGAAAAAACAAAACCCATCTATTTGCTGACTACAAGAAACACATCTTACCAAAAAAGATACATGCAGACTGAAAGTGAAAGGATGGAAAATATATTCAATGACAACAGAAACCAAAAAAAGAGCTGGTGTAGCCATATTAACATCAGACAAAATAGACTGACAGAAAACTATTAAAAGAGAAAAAGGGCACTATACAATGACTAAGGGAGCAATTCAACAGGAAGATGTAACTATTATAAACATATATGCACCTAGTAACAGGGCACCTGGCTATTTAAAAGAAATTTTAAGGGATTTAAAAGGGAGATATCAAGTACAATACAAAAGTATCAGGGGACTTCAATACTCCACTTTCAGCAATGGACAGATCAACCAGACAGAAAATTAACAGGAAACTGCAGATTTAATCAACACTGTAGACCAAGTGTACCTAACATATCTACAGAACTTTTCAACCTACAGTTGCAGAATACACATTCATCTCAGCAGTGCAAGGAACATTCTCTAGCATTGACCACATAGTAGGCCATAAAGCAAGTCTCAGCAAATACCAAAAAAAAAAAAAAAATCAAAATCATAGCATGCATCTTTTCAGACCTAAATGAAATGAAGCTGGAAACCAGCAACTCAGGAATCTCTAGAACATATGCAAACACATGGAGACACAACAACATGCTCCTGAATGAACAGTGAGTCATAGAAGAAATCAAAAGAGAAATCAAAAAAATTCTGGATACAAATGAAGAACACAACATATCAAAAACATATGGGATACAGCAAAAGTAGTATTAAGAAGAAAGTTTATAACAATAGGTGCCTACAAAATAAATTGGAAAGGCACCAAATAAATGAGCTATCAATGCATCTCATAGATCTAGAAAAAAACAGCAAACCAAAAACTAGTAGGAGGAAGAAATAATTAAAATTAAAGAAATCAACAAAATAAAAGATCAAAACGAGCTGATTGTTTTGAAAAAAATAAACAAAATTGACACACCATTGGCCCAAATAACCAAAAAAAGGAGAGAAGAAGACCCAAATCAATAAAATTAAAGTTGAAAAAGGAAATTTAACGACACCACAGAAATAAAAAGAATCATCAGCAATTACTACAAAGATCTGTATGCCAAACTGGGAAAACTAGAAGAAACAGATTCCTGAACACACACTACCTATCTAAATTGAGCCATGAAGACACAGAAAACCTAAACAGACCCATAACCAAGACTAAAACTGAATGAGTAATAAAGACCCTCACAACAAAGGAAAGCCCAGGACTAGATGGATTCACTGCTGAATTCTACCAGACATTTAACGAAGAACTAACTCCAATTCTTCAAGTTATTCAAAATAATTGAAAGAGATGGAATCCTCCCCAAATTGTAAGATACCAGCATCACCTTAATTCCTAAATGAAAAAGATGCAAGAAAGACAATTACAGACTAATTTCCCTGATGAACATAGACACAAAAATCCTCAACAGAATTCTAGCCAATGGAATCTCACAACACATCAGAAAGATCGTCCACCCAGACCAAGTGGCATTTATTCCTGGTATGCAGGAATGGTTCAACATTCACAAATCATTAATGTGATACATCACATTAACAAACTGCTGAACAAAAACCATATGATACTCTCAAAAGATGCATAGAAGGCATTTAATAAAATACAACACCCTTTCATAAAGAAAACTCTAAGAAAATTGGGTATAGAAGGAACATTCCTCAACAAAATCAAGAAAATTTATGACAGATCCTTAGCCAGCATCATATTGAATGGGAAAAGTTGGAGCATTCTCACTGAGACCAGTACCAGACAGGAATGCCCACTCTCACCATTTCTATTCAATATAGTCCCTGTAGTTCTAGCCAGAGCCTTTAGGCAAGAAAAAGAAATCAAAGGCGTACAAATTTGGAAGGAGAAATCAAAATACCCCTACTTGCAGATGACATGATTCTTTATATAGGAGATCCAAAGAACTCCACTAAGAGACTATTGGAACTCATAGAAGAATTTGGCAAAGTAGCAGGATATAAAATACACAAAAATCAAAAGCCTTTGCATACTCAGACACTGCCATGGCTGAGAAAGAACTTCTTTTTTGTTATAAAACAAGTTTATTCTGCAATACTTTATCATAATGAATTGCATTTCTTTGGTAAAAAAAAACTTTATAAACATTTTAATAATCAGAGAGATTAGATACAAAAACTAAACATTTGTAAGTTGTTTTAATATAAGCAAAAAGACTGGCAAACTGAGAAGTTGTTCACTCGTGACTGGTCATCTACTGGCAGTTATTCAAACTCAGGATAATTTTTATGCTACAGCAGAAAAGAGGATAAAGAAACAGTTTAATAAGGAATTTCTTGAATCAGAAAGCATTCTTATACTTTCATTTAAAAATAAATAGTTACAGTGGATTGGCAATTACACATTTTTATACACTATATGATGGTAACATAATACTTTAAAATTAAGCACTTAGTTTAATAAGAAATATACAACAATTTTTTTAAAAAGTTTGACAATGGCACTGGCAGTTAGATGCAAAGAATGTGCTTTGAGAAAAAAATGGCAGGTACAACATTAAAATACTGTACTTTGCCTTTCAATAAATATTTTGACTACATCATTAACATATTGAAGTAAACTTTAAATCAAAGCTTACACATTTCAAACAAAATACTACAAAATATATGTAAACCAGAAAGCCTCAAAATTTCTTAACTAAATGCTAAAGTCTTCATAAAAGGGTACTGAAGTTACTGTAGTATTTAAAACAATAGTTTTTACAGCTTTGTGATGTATTCACATTTGTATTTTAAATCATTGGGAAAGGCCTACTGGTTTATAATACATGTATATCCCATCAACACTTTCACTAGATTTGAATTTGTGCTAATGAATATTTAACTGATCATCTAGTAAGAACCCTTTACATATTGCCTCAGAAAGCAAAAAAATTAAAAAAAGGAAAATATATAGATATACTAAGTTTTACCATATACAAAGGAATCTAAGTCAAGAGGAGTCATTCTGGCTATAAGGACAGGAAAGGCTCAAAAGTGGAAAAAGGGAGGTGATACACCAAGTTAGCTTTCCTACAAATAAAAGTAATGTTTTCTTTTTCTGAATTTGAAAAGTAAAATATTGACTATAAGAAATATATTGCACAAATTTCAAAAGTACATATTTAAGAAACACTGATTCTATATGGGATGTGAAAGATGAAGATTAATTGTGCTGAAATAAAACTTTTGCTAGGGTTATAAACTGGAATGAGTTGTAACAAAATTAAAAATACTTTAAGGCAAATTATTAAAATCACAGTTTAAAAATATGTCTAAAAATATTTAACCTCTCTGAGGTTTCCAAGTTGTTTATATGAGAGTACAATTTGTTACTAATATTACCAGGAATACAATTTCCAGTCCATAGCATCTGGAATGACTTCCGTGGGTGGTTATGAGCCATGTTTCTATCTCAACACATTTGAGGAATGAGATCACAATCCTCATGAAAGTAGTAACAGGGGACATAATATAAATGGTTCTTCCCCTTGAAAACAACTTGGTATATTAGCAGATGGCAAGTGATTCATTGAATTCTATACAGACTTAAGAGTACAACTGAGAACATCTATGGCACAGAATTTCAGTAGGACAACAACAACAAAAAAAACTGGAACCAGAACATTGAAACACTGTTTCTAGGGTCTCACCAGAGGGCCTAAGTATATAGCTTAAAAATATTTTTATTAAAGTGATTTTTGTACTCTTTATTATTTATACTGTGGTAAAAGCGCCTTTTTTTTTTTTGATGTTTTATTACTGTCCACAGTAAAAGGGCTCAACTTGGTTTACCCAATTTTTGTAGTTGTGACATACAAGAAAAAGGAAAAAATCTGAATACCTCATCCTGCATTTCAACAATTACCAAATTATATTTCAACAGCACCAATTCTATTAACGTGGAGAGAAAGAACTTCTAAGATCAATCCCACTCACAATAGCTACCAAAAAAAATCAAATACCTTGGAATAAATGTAACCAAGGATGTCAAAGATCTCTATGATGAGAATTACAAAACTCTAAAGAAACAAACAGAAGATACAAAAACTGGAAAAATCTTCCATGTTCACTGATTGGAAGAATAAATATCAAAATGTCCATTCATCCAGAAGCAATTTACAGATTAAATGTGATACCAACCAAAACACCAAAGACATTCTTCTCAGATCTGGAAAAAACGATTCTGAAATTCATCTAGAGGCACAGGAGACCTCGAATAGCTAAAGCAATCTTGTACAACAGAAACAAAGCTGGAGGGAACACAATGCCAGATTTCAAGACATGCTACAGGACACTTATAATCAAAATAGCCTGGTACTGGTACAAAAACAGATAGAGCAAAGGAACAGAATAGAAACACCAGAAATCAATCCAAACATCTACAACCAGTTTATATTTGACCAAGGAGCTAAAACCAATCTCTGGAGCATGGACAGTCTCTTCAACAAATGGTGCTGGAAAAACTAAACTTTCATATGCAAAAGTATGAATCAAGACCCCCCTATCTTACACCTTACACAAAAATCTACTCAACATGGATTAAAGATCTACATCTACAACCTGATACCATCAAATTATCAGAAAACATTGGGGAAACCCTGCAAGACATTGGCACAAAGACTTCTTAGAAAAGACCCCAAAAACACAGGCAATCAAAGCCAAAATTAACAAATGGAATTACATCAAACTGAGAAGCTTCTATACTGCAAAAGAAACAGGAAAGTGAAGAGGCAACTGGCAGAATTTGAGAAGTTATTTGCAAACTATGCAACTAATAAAGGATTAATAACCAGAATCTACAAAGATCAAGAAACTCCACAACAACAAAACAACCCACTTAAGAGATGGGTCAAGGACTTAAATAGACATTTTTCAAAAGAGGAAACCCAAATGGCCAACAGACACATGAAAAAAATGTTCAGGATCACTAGTCATCAGGGAAATGCAAATCAAAACCACAAAGAGGTTTCACCTCGCCCCAGTTAGAATGGCTTTCATACAGAAATCAACAAATAATAAATGCTGGCAAGGATGTGGAGTAAAGGGTACCCTAATCCACTGTTTGGTGGGAATATAACTGGTAAAGCCACTATGGAAAACAGTGTGGAGATACTTCAGAAAACTGAATATAGATCACCATACAGACCCAGCCATCCCACTTCTGAAAATTTACCCAAGGGAAATGAAATCAGCAAATCAAAGAGTTATTTGCACCCCCATGTTTATTACAGCTCAATTCATAATACCTAAGACATGGAATCAACCTAAGTGCCTGTCAACCAAAGACTAGATAAAGAAATTGAGATATGTGCACTATGGAATACTACACAGCATTTTTAAAAAATGAAATCTGGTCACTTGCAAAAAAAAAAATGGATGAATCTGGAAAACATCATACTTAGTGAAATAAAACAGTCCCAAAGGTATAAATACCATGTTTTCTCCCTGATCTGTGAGAATAGAGCACCTAAATCTATATCTGTAGAAGAGAAATTATCACTTCAAGAAGGAATGACTTGAGCTGTCCTTGTTTTGACTGTCAAAGAACTGTTTCATTTTTGGTTTTTTTCTTCATACTATTTGTTGATCACTTTACTTAACATGGAATTAATCATGTGTATAAAGCCAATTGAACATAGATCTCAGCAAAAAATAAGAGTGGAAATAAGAGGGAGGAAGAAGTTTGTAGCTGTAAAGCTGTATAGTTCTGCATACATTTCTGTGGACTTACTTCTAAGGATACAGTTTAAAAACTTGTCATAGGACTCCAAATCCCACTAGGCTTGATGGTAAAAATGCCATCTTAATTGTTAAAGTCACTATATTAAGTGTTGAAGTGAACATATAGATAGGCTCAAGTGTTAAAGTGATCATACAAATATGATCAAGTGCCTGGTAATAATAAATAGAATTATTACTAGAGCCTAGGGAGATTACTGACGCCATAAACAAGAGTGTCAAATTGTTAAGTCAACAACAGGAGTCACTGTGTACTTACTCCTCATGTGGGATCTGTCCTTAATGTGTTGTCCAATGTGAAGTAATGCTATAACTAGTACTGAAACAGTATTTTACACTTTGTGTTTCTGTGTGGGTGCAAACTGATGAAATCTTTACTTAATATATACTAAATCGATCTTCTGTATATGAAGATAATTGAAAATGAATCTTGATGTGAATGGAATGGGAGAGGGAACGGGAGATGGGAGGGGTGCAAGTGGGAGGGAAGTTATGGGGGGGAAGCTGTTGTAATCCATAAACTGTACTTTGGAAGTTTATGTTTAAAAAATAATAATAAATAGAATTAAAAAGGAGAGAATGTTCCAACGTGGGAAGCAGTCCACACAGACTCATAAAATATGACAATCACTTTAAGTAAAACTTTGACCTCAGAATCAGCCCTTAAGGCTTCGTGGTCTATCTGAAAAGTCTGTGAGAGGATTTCAGGCATAGAAAACCATGACACTGTGGCAAAACAATGTTCTACATGAAGGATCTCTGCAAGTGGCCATCAAAGAAGGATACTCTTCTCTAAAGGAAAAGGGAACTTGCACTTTGTTTATGGCCTTGTCCAAATACTGACAGAGTTTGTGGATCCAAAGCTTCCAAAGCCTAGGAAGCTCATTTCAAGAGCCTCAGGTGGTCACTGACGTCATACATAAGAGTGGTATTTTTTAAATTAACAACAGGAGTCACCATGCACAAAGTCTCCATGCAGGATCTCTGTCCTCGATGATTTGTATTATGAGAATTAACTGTAAAACCAGTTCTCAAACAGTTTTGAGTGTGTATGTGTGTGTGCGTATATAAATTGTTGAAATGTTTACTTATATAGAGTTGGTCTTCTATCTACAAAGTTAACTGAAAATGAATCTTATTGGAGAATGGGACTGTTGAGGGGAGAGGGAGGAGGAGGGGGGAGTAGGAGTGTGGGTGGGAGGGCAGCTATGGTGGGAAGAATAACTATATTCCCAAAGTTGTACTTATTTAATTTGTATTCCTTAAAAAATAAATTATAAAAAAAACAATCACTATGTTCCTCAAGTTGTATTTAAGGAAAACAAACTTCATGCATTTCATAAGTAAAAGGTTTCTTTTGGAGAAAAAAAAACTGATTGAATCAAGGAACTGATACTGCAGGAAATATTTACCATCAAGTCTTTTCAGAAGACTGCTATCAGTTTATACCTCAGTCTCAACATCTACAACATCTAGATTCTCTGCTTCGTTTTCAAGGCTTCATGTTCTCATATCTCAGTTGATTCTCTGCTTCATGTTCTCGTATCTCAGTTGATTAACCCTCCTCTACAGTTAAACACATCACATTGCTCTTCCTTCTACCCATCACTTTACTCCGTCTCTTTGTTGCTTTTTCTCTGTGATGTTGGAAGGTCCCACTGCTCAGTCTTTTGGTTCTCATCATATGTCCATGACTTTCAAATTTATATTTTCAACTCAGACCTCATTCCTGTACCCCAGGCTGATACCAACTATCTATTCAGTATCTGCACTTGCATAGCCAAGCTTAGTATATTCCAAACTGATCTCCTGATTTCTCTCTACCCAACCCTGCCCTATAAGCTTCCTGTTATCAGCTAATAGTTCCATCCCTGTAGCTGTTCAAGACAAAAACCTTAGTGTCCTGACCCACAGACTATGTATTTGATCTGTCAGAAAATCCTGGTGGCTACCAGAGCACCATCAGGAAAGCAGCCTGTCAAGAATGGAATCCATTTCCTCTCTACTTTCCCAGTGAAACCACTAGTTCTCACCTCAGTTACCCCAGGATCCCCCTACATGGTTTCCCTGCCTCTATCTTTGCCTCCTGAAGAGCCAAGAGACCCTGTTTAAATCTGGTTTAAGTCGGGGCTACTACTCCCCCATTTCAATCAGATACCAACAAAGGACTTCATTTCTTACTTCTTCCTCCTGCTCGGTCTGCTTCAATTATAATGGCCACGTGCCCATTCCTTAAACATCTCTGGCACGGCCCTCCCGTAGGCCATATGCATCGGCTCTTCTCCCCACCTTTAGCACCTTTCCCCCAGATGGCCACATTTCCCTCACCTCCCTCTCTTATCAAATGATTTCTTCTCAGTGAGGCCTGCCCTGTATGCTCATTTAAACCACCACTCTCCCTCCAATTCTCCTAGTCCTCTTTCTGCTACCAAAGTATGGGCAGGGCATGGGAGAGAGGGAGTGAAGGTGTTTCAAAAAACTCATGGAAAATGGATTAAAAATATAAGTTTATTTTCATGCAATATGAGGGCTCATCAAAAAGCTTATGGAAAATGTATGTTAGAAAAAAAAACTATGCATGATTTCAAAAAATGTTGCACCAAAATAATCTTACCTTTTATTCCCATGAACTTTTTGAAGTACCCTCATATTTATCACCTTCTAAGTTATTATGTCATTTACTTATTGCTTTCTGTCTCCTCACCTCAGGACTCTAAGTTCCATGAGGGCAGCGATTTTTGTTTCATTCACAGATAAATTCAGGTGCCCGGAACGTAGACATACAGTCAGCATTCAGGAAATATTTATTTGCACAGGTCTATCGCCCCTCAGATTCATCCCTTCTATTGTTTCAAGTTCTATGCCAGGGTGGGCATTTGGTGTAGTGGTTAGAACACTGCTTGGGATGCCTGAATACCCAAGTTCAAGTCCCTGCTCTGCTCCCGATTCTAGCTTCCTGCTAACATAAACCCTGGAAGGCACCAGGTGTGCATGGGTGCAAAACCCAGATGAATTCACAGTTCTCAGCTTTGGCCTGGCCCAGCCCAAGTTATTGTGGGCATTGAGACATGAATCACTGAATGTAAGATCCCTCCCAAATAAAAATAGATATTTTCACCGGTGCCGTGGCTTCCTAGGCTAATCCTCCACCTGTGGCACGGGCACACCGGGTTCTAGTCCTGGTTGGAGCACTGGGTTCTGTCCCGGTTGCTCCTCTTCCAGTCCAGCTCTCTGCTGTGGCCCAGGAAGGCAGTGGAGGATGACCCAAGTGTTTGGGCCCTGCACCCGTATGAGAGACCAGGAGGAAGCACCTGGCTCCTGGCTTAGGATCAGCGCAGCACGCCGGCCATAGCGGCCATTGGGAGGTGAACCAATGAAAGGAAGAACCTTTCTCTCTAACTCTGCTTGTCCAAAAATTAAAATAAAAAAACATTTTCTTTAAAACTTGATAAAGGGGCCGTGACTTAACAGGTAAGGCCTCTGCCTGTAGTGCTAGCATCCCATATGGGCGCTGGAACGTGCTGGCACCCCAGATGGGCACTGCTTCAAGTCCTGGCTGCTCTACTTCTGATCTGGCTCTCTGCTATGGCCTGGGAAAACAGTAGAAGATGGTCCAAGTCCTTGGGCCCCTGTACCCACATGGGAGACCCGAAAGAAACTCCTGGCTTCAGCTCAGCACAATTCTGGCTGTTTCAGCCATTTGGAGAGTGAACCAGCAGATGGAAGACCCATCTCCCTCTTTCTGCCTCTCCTTTTCTCTGTGTAATGCTGATTTTCAAATAAATAAATTTTTTTTTAATTTTTTGACAGGCAGAGTGGACAGTGAGAGAGAGACAGAAAAGTCTTCCTTTTTCCATTGGTTCACCCCTCAATGGTTGCTGCGACCAGCGCGCTGCGGCCGGCACACCACACTGATCTGAAGCCAGGTGCCAGGTGCTTCTCCTGGTCTCCCATGAGAGTGCAGGGCCCAAGCACTTGGGCCATCCTCCATTGCACTCCCGGGCCACAGCAGAGAGCTAGCCTGGAAGAGGAGGAGCCGGGACACAACCAGTGCCCCGACCGGGACTAGAACCCGGGGTGCCGGTGCCACAGGCGGAAGATTAGCCTATTGAGCCACAGAGCTGGCCCAAATAAATAAATAAAAAAAAAATCACATTTTTAAAAAATGATAAAAATAGTATTTAAAAATAAAGTTTTGTATAGTTTTCCCTTTTTAGACTGATTTTTCCCTTGACCTCTCCAGCAATAAGTACTCCTCTTTCTTCCTTCAAACTTCAGCATAAAACAACTTTCCCTCCTCTGGAATCTCTTCTACATTAGCTCTGCTCTACTGACCAGAGGCCTTAACGCACTTAGTCAACAAAAAACTGGTGTTAGCTCCTTGGTTTCCAACTCTGTAAAAGTCAAGTAATGCATGAATACAGCTAAACTTTATCTCACAATACGTTTTGCTTTTTTAACGACTTGATGTCCTTAAAAACATAGCATTATTTTAAACAAAAGGCACAATATAGATGTTCAATTACTCCTCTCTACAGCTTATAAAACAAACAAAATAAGCACAAAGTATCAAGAACACTTTGACTCCGGAGAACTAAAGCCATTGGAATTTGCGAGTGCCTCTTGCCTTTGAGAGACGCCTGTGAAGAAAGGAAGAGCATAGGGTAAACACGGAGAAGTGTCTGAGCCTTCTTGGTGAGGCACCCAGCTCATTGCTAGGGATTGAAATGTGTCCCCTGGGTCAGGCATGTTGATGTTTTAACCCCATCTACCCGAGAATGTCACTTGGTGAGCAAATAAGGTCTTGACAGAAGTGATCATGTGAAAATAAGCTGATTAGATGAGTCCTGATCCAGTGAGACTGGGCCTTAGGTAAAGCGCGCACGCACACACACACACACGGAACAGGACATGAAGACGTGCGGAGAGGAGACCACACAAAGTCAGATGGACTGGAGTAATGATTCCACAAGCCGCACAACAGAGCCTTCCGTAAGGCCTGCACACGGATTGTGGCCCTCCTGTGAGACCACCAACGCCTGTTGGTTTAACTCACCCAGTTTGCACTTGGTTACAGCAACCCTAGGACATTAATGCACTGTTACTTGAGTGTGAAGATTGACCTGATTAGACATCCACATTTTTAAATTACTCAGATTGTAACATGTTCCCTGAGATTTATTTACTGAGAGGGAGCAAGGGAGCAAGGGGTCTTCCATCTGCTGGTTCACTCTCCAAATGCCCACAATGGCCAGAACTGGGCTGCTCAAAATCCGGGAGTTTCTTCAAGATCCCCCACGTGTGTGCAGGGGCCCAAGCCCTTGCGCCATCTTCTGCTGCCTTCCCAGGCCATAGCAGAGAGCTGGATCAGAAGAGGAGCCCACATGGGATGCTGGGACTGCAGGCAATGGCTTTACCTGATACGCCACAGCACCGGCCCCAGACTGATGATCTTGTTTTTAAAGTGACTATAAGTATTACTTTTACTGATAAAGTACATCATTGGGAATAAGGAAATCGTCTTCCTACTCTATCAAAAAGACACAAGGGAAGATAAAATCATGCAATGCCCTGATAATTTCTGCAGGCAAGCCAACCTACAGAGAGGAAAGTCAGACAACATGGTACACTCTAAGTGGCAAGTGTTTATGTGAACTGGACTTACTGGGGAGGAGAAAAATTTCCCAAATACAACTAAATTCAATCTCACTGGCTCACATTTTAGAAAAACGTAAGCTTTGAGTTACGTGGTGTAGCTGTCCTTGGGCCCTTACTTCCTGGTTCTATATGTAATTAACCTTTTGGCTTTGGTATCCTGGCCCAAACCACATTTAAAAGGGAAAAACAATGAGAACTACTGTTTTTAAAAATTATAAACATTAGGGAGAGAGCGGCAAGATGGCGGAATAGGAAGGGAGCACACCGATAGTCTGGGGAGAGACAGTTTAATAAAAGTGGAGATACTGCAGGTTCAAGGAAGAGTAGGGGAAGAAACAGCAGAGAAAACCCTTCCGGAACTGGAGATTCACAGTGGACCTGCGTGGAGAGCGTGGGAGCCCGCAGTTTGGGACACCAGCAGCAGATTCAATACACCAGCGCTGGAACGCGAGGTGAGCAGAATCTCAATAACCCGAGATACCAGGAGGGAAGCGGAAAAGGGAGCCTAGAGCGAACAAGGCTTGAAACCCTGCAGGGAAAAGTTCACCAGGCTAACTAGAAGAGAGAGAGAGGGAAAAAAAAAAAAAAAGTGACCCGTACGGATACGAGCTTCTCTCTCTCCGCTCACCTCTCAAAGGTGAGCAAGACAAAGAGCAGGCGCCATTTTGGAATACGTCATAAGCAGGGCGACCTCGGGTCGGCACCGGCCCCGAGCCTAGCAGAAAAACCTGACTCTGAATGGGAGGGGTGAAATAACAGGAGATTAGAACCTAATGAATGTGTGGTGCTAATGAACTGAGACTGTGAAAAAAGAGACGGTGGGTGAGAGAACTCACGGAAATCACGAATTCATGTGAGTACTCTCCAGAGACGCTACAGTTCAGTAGCCTTGGCAGCCCAGTGGGAGACTACAGGAGAATCTCAGCCCACACAAAGGGCCGCAAAGATTCCCTCTGTGGTCCTTGGGAAAGAGCTTCCGATCTCTGGCTCCTGTGGGTATATAATTCGCCTGCTAACCACCCCCAATTCCATTCAGCTGTGTGGAATTACTTCCCTTTTGAACCAAAAAAAAAAAAAAAACTAACAGAGAGAGATTTACCACGCCTAACCTGGGAGTGTCTCCTTTGACACACCCTCAACCCTGAGGAACCAAACAGAGCTCTCAGGCCACACCCATCTCAAGCCTCTAAGGCTCCATCAAAAGCAGACAGTCCACTTAATCTAGAGTCATAGTATAACAAGAAAAAAACACCACAGTGAAGAAACCAATATGCCAAACAACAAACGCAAAAACCGAGGTAATAAGAACAAGGAAGACACTATGGCATCCCCAAATGAAAAAGACACCCCAATTCAAGATTACAAAGATGATGAGATAGAAGAGATGCAAGAAGCAGATCTCAAAAAATTGATAAGAACACTAAGAAGTACTCAAAAACAAATTCTTGAACTACAGAAATCCTTAATGGACAAGGTAGAAAATCTCTCTCGTGAAAATGAAATATTAAGGAGAAATCAAGCTGAAATGAAACAACTAGTAGAACATGAAACTGTGATAGTGACGAGAAATCATAATGAAGTGATGAATTCAATAGATCAAATGAAAAACACATTAGAGAGCCTTACAAACAGAATGGGTGAGGCAGAAGAGAGAATATCGGACTTAGAAGACAGAGCACAAGAAACTGTACAGTCAAACCAAAGAAAAGAGGAGGAAATTAGAAATCTAAAAAATATTGTTGGGAATCTACAGGATACTATTAAAAAACCCAACATTCGAGTTCTAGGAGTTCCTGAAGGCATGGAGAGGGAGAAAGGATTAGAATGCCTTTTTAGTGAGATAATAGCAGAAAATTTCCCAGTTTTGGAGAAGGACAGAGACATCCTAGTACAGGAAGCTCATAGAACCCCTAGTAAACATGACCAAAAGAGGTCCTCACCACGACACGTTGTAATTAAACTCACCACAGTGAAACAGAAAGAAAAGATCCTAAAATGCGCAAGAGAGAAACGTCAAATTACACTCAGAGGATCTCCAATTAGACTCACGGCAGACTTCTCATCAGAAACCCTACAAGCTAGAAGGGAATGGCGAGACATAGCCCAGGTACTTAGAGAGAAAAACTGCCAGCCCAGAATATTATACCCTGCCAAGCTCTCATTTGTGAATGAAGGTGAAATAAAGACCTTTCATAACAAACAAAAATTGAAAGAATTTGTTGCCACTCGTCCAGCCCTGCAAAAGATACTTAAAGATGTGTTACACACAGAAACACAGAAACACGGCCATCAACATGAAAGAAGATAAACGAAGGGAACCTCACAGCAAAAGATCACAGGGAATTCAAAGCATACATTTGGATAAAGAAATTATGGGACATGTACTCCATAGAATACTATACAGCAGTCAAAAACAATGAAATCCGGTCATTTGCAATAAGATGGAGGAATCTGGAAAACATCATTCTGCGTGAATTAAGCCAGTCCCAAAGGGACAAATATCATATGTTCTCCCTGATCGGTGACAACTAATTGAGCACCAAAGGTGAAACCTATTGAAGTGAAATGGACACTATGAGAAACAGTAACTTGATCAGCTCTTCTGCTGACTGTTGTTGTACAATGTAATACTTTATCCATTTTAGTAATTTTTTAATTCTAGTACTATTGGTTGTACTCTGTAATTAACAAACCATTATTCTTAGGTGTTTAAATTTTAACTGAAAAGTGATCCCTGTGAAATATAAGAGTGGGAATAAGAGAGGGAGGAGATGTACAATTTGGGACATGCTCAATCGGAACTGCCCCAAATGATGGAGTTAGAAACAGGCCAGGGAATTCCAATACAATCCCATCAAGGTAGCATGTACCAAGGCCATCTCACTAGTCCAAGTGATCAATTTCAGTTCACAATTGATTACACTGATAGGTCTAAGAGTCAAAGGGATCACACAAACAAGACTAGTGTCTGCTAATACTAACTGATAGAATCAAAAATGGAGAGAATGATCCAACATGGGAAGCGAGATACACAGCAGACTCATAGAATGACAGATGTCCTAAATAGCACTCTGGCCTCTGAATCAGCCCTTAAAGCATTCAAATCTGGCTCAAGAGCCCATGAGAATATTCTAGGCATGGAAAGCCAAGACACTCTGGAAAAAAAAGAAGACCTAAATGAAATATCTCTGTGAGTGAGATCCTAGTGGAACGAATGGGGCCATCAAAGAAGGAGGTACCTTTCTCTGAAGGGAGGAGAGAACCTCCACTTTGACTATGACCCTGTCGGAATAAGATTGAAGTCAGCGAACCCTAAAGGCTTCCATAGCCTTGGCAACTCATGACTAGAGCCTAGGGAGATTACTGAGGCCATAAACAAGAGTGTCAAATTGTTAAATCAACTTCAGGAGTCACTGTGTACTTACGTCTCATGTGGGATCTGTCCTTAATGTGTTGTCCAATGTGAAGTAATGCTATAACTAGCACTGAAACAGTATTTTACACTTTGTGTTTCTGTGTGGGTGCAAACTGATGAAATCTTTACTTAGTATATACTGAATCAATCTTCTGTATATAGATAATTAAAAATGAAAAAAAAAATCTTGGTGTTAAATTGGAAATTGCCTAGAAAGTTAATCAATTTTTAAAAAAAAATATATCATGTAGGATCTCTGTCCTTAATGTGCTATACATTGTGAATTAATACTATAACTAGTACTCCAACAGTATTTTTCACTTTGTGTTGCTATGTGAGGGCAAACTGTTGAAATCTTTACTTAATATATAGTAAACTGATCTTCTGTATATAAAGAGAATTGAAAATGAATCTTGATGTGAAGCAAGGGGAGAGGGAGTGGGAAAGGGGAGGGTTGCGGGTGGGGGGGAAATTTGTGGGGGGGAAGCCATTGTAATCTATAAGCTGTATTTTGGAAATTTATATTCTTTAAATAAAAGCGTTATAATAAAAAAAATAAAAAAAAAAATTATAAACATTAGGTATAAACTCAGCTTGGTTCTCTTGCAGGCTAAACACCCAGGGTCTTAGGTGTGATTATGAGAACTGAGTCACACATGCGCACGGAGGACTCTGAATTGCTTTCCTACTGCTGTGCCTCCAGCTCAGATATTATCTGCCCAGCCTCATTTTTCCCTTAAGTCAAATGCCAAGAACTCATTTTTTTCATTACTGCAATTGTGCACAGGTGTAAAAAGAGAATAAACTTTAAACATAACTGTCAGTTATTGGCTATTGTCCAGCAAATGAAAAATCGCAATTAGCAAATCGGATACAAATGACTTAATACTGCAAGCTATTAAGCAGTTTGACTAAAGCACCAGATGTTTCTAGACATTCTCTCTAATCATCAGGAAAAACGACGCAAGGAAGATGGAATCCTCCATTTCACTAAGGGAGAAAATAGAGTTCAGCAGGCTAAGTGGGGGGAAAAAAGGTTAAGTGGCAAAACTGGGGATAAGACCCAGATGCACCTGGCTGTGCACTGAGCCACTGAACAACTGGCCTTAGAGAGAGAAGCTCCCACTGGTCCCAGAGCTTCATCTGTGCGCTTTTATTTCAGAACAACCCTTGTAGATCGGTATTTTTCTGATCCTGTGACACACAGGATAGGAGTTCAGGAGAAACAAGGGACTTAACTAAGATCTCACAGCTGGTAGCTATGGACCTGGAGTTGAATTCCAAAGCCTATCCTCCCAAAAATAAAGTTACTCCCCCCAGGGCTGGTGTTGTGGTGTAGTGGGTTAAGATGCCAGCTGCAACAATGTTGGCATCCCATATCAGAGCTCCAGTTCAAATCCTGACTGCTCTGTTTCCCATCCAGTTCCCTGCTAATGAGCCTAAGAAAGCAGTGAGAGATGGCCAGGAATTTGGGCTCCTGCCACCACGTGGGAGAGTAGGATGAATTTCCAGGCTTCTGGGCTTACACCTGACCAAAGCCAGCCTGGCCGCTGTAGCCATTTAGAGAGTGAATAGAGGTGGAGGACCTCTCTTTCTCTGCCACTCTGCCTTTCAAATATATCTTCAACCAACCAACCTACCTCCCCGTACTGAGCACTGCTCAAAGCTATTCAGAACCATTACCACCCAGCCTGAGGAGCAGACAGTCTCCTCATTCTGTGTTAGTGGAAGGTGAGGTTCAGAGAATTGACTTGACCTTGTGTGGACCAAAGCTTCCGGGCCGCAGAGCTGAGGTGCAAAGCCAGCTCTAAGGATGCCGCACCCACACTGCTGCCACTGCACCAGGCTGCCTAGCCCAAGTCCTTTTAGTAATTCAGCCAGTGTTTCCTGAGCCAATAGGCTATTTTCAACGGCCCATTAGAGCCAAGGAAAGCACTTAAGACAGAAAAAAGGATTACAGAGAAACAACCTGATGACACAGTAACAGCAAGAAAAAATGATGTGGGGTAGCAAAAGCAGGTTCACATTAACAATGCACAGAGCAGCAAACATTCGTTTTCCAAATAATTACATCCTTAATCTGATTTACGTAAATTGAAATAAAATTTTTAAACAGAAACCTCAGCAGGAGGAAGGATATATACATCACAAGACACAAGCTAGGTGTCAGTGAGAGACCAATGTGGAAAGGCCTGTTTGTTCTATTCTTCACCCTTCATTCCCAGAGGCTCGGTCCCACCCTACTGCCCCCTGCCTCTAACTGAAAGGTTGGTTTGGCAGGAAGAGACGACCTTCATTCATTTTGAATGAAGACACTCAACTGTGATTAACTCTTCTCCTTTGGAAGAGAACCTGAGGGCCCTTTGCCAAAAAGGCACAGAAAAGAACATGTTTACGAGACAGCCCTATCATTTCATAGACTTATTAGTGTTATGAAATGCTTCTATGTACAATGTCTTGTTTGATCTTCATACAACTCAGAGAAAGTAGACAAAGTCTACTTTGTAATCCTTATTGCACTAACAAAAAACTAAAATCCAATTAAGTAACTTGTTCAAGATCACAGAGCCAGCAAAACCCAGGCTGGAATCCAGGTATTGTCACCAAACCTCAGGTTCCTTCCCCAACAGCAGCACCTTCCCATTTACTTGGGAAGTATCTGTCATCATCATCATTTTTATTATTTAGGAACCCGTATACATGGGGTTCCCTACACCACCACTCTGCACACCAGCCCCTCCTTCTCATTGCTCACTGAGGGTGGCCTCCCAGTGCCTTCATTTTTAGCTAAACCCTCCAGCGAAGCACAACCAGTGGTGCAGCCAGGCCCGAGTTGTCAAGGAAACTGAGGAACATTCCTGAGAACCCCTCAACTTCCACAGCGCCACGGGACTGCTACTGCTCTACTTCTGCAACATCAAACTCATCCTAATGGGAAATCAGCAATCACTATAGTTTACTGAGATTCAATGTGTCAAGTGCTTTACATATTTAACCCTCTCCAAAGCTTTTTGATGAAAGCCTGCAGTTCTCACCTGCAATTGTAAAATACAAGTAGCTCTGAAACACAAAATATGTTTCACTAACTACATAGTACACTCTTGGCAGCAAAAACCCTATCTGTGCCAACAGATTTTTCCTAAATAATATATTTATCCACTTAGTGTGAACATTTATACATGTTGATTCTATATAAGAATGTATTTGATCAAGGGGTGCTGCCCCAGGCTTTATTGAGATGTAACATATTATATACTTTGGTATACGTGTACTGTTTTCTTTCAAAAATCAAAATTATCAGAATTCCCAAACAAATCCAGCCACAATGTTTCAGAGGGTCCCACTTTGCAGATGAGGAAATTCAAAATCAGAAAGAAAAAAAATTTATTATACATTCCTCAGGTAATCAGACTCCTTTAGCTAATTTAATGGCCAATCCTTATTATGGGCTGAATGGTGTCCCACCAAAATATGCAAGGTAAAACCCTAACCCCCAACATAACTTCATTTGCAGATAAGACCCATAGAGAGGCAATTAAGGTTAAGTGAGGTGATAAGAGGTGGGCCCTAGCCCAATAAGATGGATGTCTTCATAGGAAGACACTCACACCTCTCTTTGCACTAGTGCACGCACACACACACACACACACACACACAATGTGCACAGGGGAAAGGCTGTGTGAGGACCCAGTGAAAAGGTGGCCGTCTACAAGCAGGAAGAGGGCCCTCACCAGAAACCAACCCTGGAATCTTGATCATGGACTTGTAGCCTCCAGAACTTCGAAAATAAATTTCTGGGGTTGGTGCTATGGCATAACAGGTCGAGCCTCCACCTGCAGCACAGGCAACCCATATAGAAAATGGTTTGAGTCTTCGCTGCTCCACTTCTGATCCAGCCCCTTTGTGATGGCCTAGAAAGCAAAGGAAGATCGCCAAGCCCTTAGGCTCCCACACCTGCACAAGAGGCCTAGAAGCAGCTCCTAGTTCCTGCCTTCAGATTGGCTCAGCTCCAGCTAATGAGGCCATCTGGGGAGTGGACCAGCAGGATGGAAGAGCTCTCCCTTCTCTCCCCTGGCCATTGTAGCCTCTTAGGAGTGAACCAGAGGATGAGAGAATTCTCTCTCCCTCCCTCCCTCCCTCCGCCTCCTTCTCTTCTTCCCTCTCTCTGTAAATTTGCCTCTCAAATAAATAAATCTTTTTTTTAAAAAAACTATATTGTGTAGGGGCCAGTACTGTGGCACAGTGGGTTAATGCCCAGGCCTGAAACACCGGCATCCCATATGGGTGCTGGTTCGAGACCTGGCTGCTCCACTTCTGACCCAGATCTCTGTTATGGTTTGGGAAAGCAGTACAAGATGGTCCAAGTGTTTGGGCCCCTGTACCAATGTGAAAGACCCAGAAGAAGCTCCTGGCTCCTGGCTTCAGATTGGTGCAACTCCAGCCATTGCGGCCAATTGGAAAGTGAACCATTGGATGGAAGACCTCTCTATCTCTGCCTCTCCTCTATCTGTGTAACTCTTTCAAATAAATAAATCTTTTTAAAAAATTATGTTGTGTAAGTCACCAAGTTTGTGGTATTTTTCATGGCAGTCTGAGCAAACTAATAAAGAAAAAAAAATTTCAATTGGGGAAACTGTAGGATTTGGTCTGCATAAAAGTTAATGGTTGTATTAAAGTGGACTATTTTGGCCGGCGCCATGGCTCAACAGGCTAATCCTCCACCTTGCGGCGCCAGCACACCGGGTTCTAGTCCCGGTTGCCCCTCTTCCAGGCCAGCTCTCTGTTGTGGCCCGGGAGTGCAGTGGAGGATGGCCCAAGTGCTTGGGCCCTGCACCCCATGGGAGACCAGGAAAAGCACCTGGCACCTGGCACCTGGCTCCTGACATCGGATGAGCGCCGTGTGCCGGCAGCAGCGCGACGGCCATTGGAGGGTGAACCAACGGCAAAGGAAGCCCTTTCTCTCTCTCTCTCTCACTGTCCACTCTGCCTGTCAAAAATAAAAAATAAAATAAAGTGGACTATTTCAGTGCACATCCCCATTCAAACTCCTTCAAATGCCACTAGTTCATGGCAGATCTGAGAGAGCTGAGCTTGCACGTAGCATCTCGTTACTCTGTTCAATCTTTAGTGAGAACTCAGTGACATCATTCACAGCTATGATTTACTAGGTACTAGGCAATGCTCTAAGTGTTTCACATATATTAACCAATCTTCACAACAATCCACTGAGATGGGCACTAGTATTTGCACTGTAAAAATTATAAACCTGAGGCAGTTATGGGAGCAATGATTAAGACAACCACAGGGACACGCCTATTCAAGTCTCAGCTCCACTCTCAATTCCTTCTTCCAGCTAATGTACACCCTGGGAGGCAGGAGGCTTCATTAGTTGGTCACTGCCACACACATGGAAGACCAGAATTAAAATTAAGTTCCTGGCTCCTCACTTTGACCCAGCCCAGCCCTACTGTTTTAAGCATTTGATGGGAGTGAACCAAAGGATGGGCACACTATTGTGTGTATATGTGTGTGTGTCAACCTGTCTTTGCCTTTCAAATAAATATTTTTAACAAAATATTTACCTGAGGCCCAAAAACATTTCATATATTTTCAAGCTAATAAAATTGGTAGAGCCAGCATGTGCATCTCAGCAAGAAAGCAAATAGGAGGAATTGGATTAAGATGGTGGAGCAGGAAAGAGCTTGCTGCTCAAGTCTAGAAGATAGTTTTAAAGAAGTGGAAAGAGTGCAGTCTCAGGGAAGAGTTAGGGAGAAAACAGCAGAGGAAACTAACAAATTGGAGGAACACAGGGGACCTACACAAAGGGCAATGATGCACACAACTTAAGACCCCAGCAGCCGAGAGGCCCCACACAAGCGTTGGAGAGAGAAGTGAGACCAGACTGCAGCAGTCCAAGCCACTGGCAAAAAAGCAGCAGGAAGAGCCTATAGGTTATCTGGTTTGGAGCTCTGCGGGGGATAGTGTACTTGCCAAACTAGAGGAGAAAATAGAGGGGAAACAAATTTTCTCTCTCCTGATCATCCTGCAAAGGCATCCTGTAACAAGCTGACAGAGAACAGGCGCCATTTTGGACACACATAATAGCTGCACCAACTCGTGTCTGCACCCAGCAATCAGCCAGGTGGAAAATACCAAATCTGGGAAGAACAGACAGGGGGCTGGGTGCTCATGACTGTGAGAGGCTTCTGTGCTAGGAATGCGATAACATTGAGGCTGCGTGGGAGGATTCATGGTGTGGCTGGGACTTTGAGCAGTCATTGTGGGAGGCTCCACATGATCAGGGCTCCCTGGTTCCCTGGCAAGGGATGTTACTGGAGAATCTGAGCTTACACTGAGGACTGCACAGATCCTTTGTGTGGTCCTTGTGGCAGAGCAGATGGATAATATACCCACTGGGGCTAGCTCACAGGCTCTGGTCTCCTTTGAGGAGAGGAGCTCAGCTGAGTCTACGCCAACAGACAACAACAAACCTCCTCTCCAACTTTAAAAAAAAAAAAAGATTTACCATACCAAACCCGGGTGTGTCACCTCAGACACAGCCTTCACCCTGGAACACTGAACAGAGCTCCCTGGCCACACCCACCAAATGCCTCTATGTATTCACTGAAAGCAGACACTCCACTAATCCACTCAGACATGGTCCAAAGATAAAAGCCACCACAAAGGAAAAAAAAAAAAAAAAAAACAATGAGTATCTCCACAAATGCTGAACAAACTCAACAATTCAAGAACAAGAATAAGGAAGACAATGTGACATTCCCAAAAGAACACAAAACTTCAATACTACACTGTGAAGATGATGAGATTGAAGCCAGAAATGGAATTCAAAATATTGATCATAAGATTACTTAGAAGTAATCAAAAGCAAATGCACAAGAGGGCCAGCGCCATGGCTCACTTGATTAATCCTCCACCTGCAGTGCTGGCATCCCTTATGGGCGCTGGGTTCTAGTCCCGGTTGCTCCTCTTCCAGTCCAGTCTCTGCTGTGGCCCGGGAAAGCAGTGGAGGATGGCCCAAGTGCTTGGGCCCTGCACCTGCATGGGAGACCAGGAAAAGCACCTGGCTCCTGGCTTCGGATCGGCGCAGCTCCGGCCATATCAGCCATTTGGGAGTGAACCAATGGAAGGAAGACCTTTCTCTCTGTCTCTCTCCCTCACTGTCTAACTCTGCCTGTCTAATAATAAAAAAAGCAAATGCACAAAAAAAATGAAATCCAAACATGACATGAAAGAAAATTTTTCAACAAATTGAGACCTTAAAGATAAATCAAAATCTTGGAAATGAAGAATTTGATAGATTAAAAGAAATACAGTGGAGGGCCAGCACTGCGGTTCAACAGGCTAATCCTCTGCCTAGCGGCACCGGCACACCAAATTCTAGTCCCAGTCTGGGCACCGGATTCTGTCCCAGTTGCCCCTCTTCCAGGCCAGCTCTCTGCTCTGGCCCAGGAGTGCAGTAGAGGATGGCCCAAGTCCTTGAGCCCTGCACCCACATGGGAGACCAGGAGGAAGCACCTGGCTCCTGGCTTCAGATCAGCGCGGTGCACTGTCTGGAGCACGCCAGTCACAGCAGCCACTGGAGGATGAACCAATGGCAAAAAGGAAGACCTTTCTCTCTGTCTCTCTCTCTCTCACTGTCCACACTGCCTGTCAAAAAAAAAAAAAAAATACAGTGGAAAGCCTTAACAACAGAATCAGTTAAGCAGAAGAAAGAATATCTGACTTTGAAGACAAAGCACAGGAAATTTGTACAGTCAAACCAAATACAAGAAAAAGAAATTAGAAAACTAAAAAAAAAACACTGTTGGGAATCTACAGGATACTATCAAATGACCCAACGTACAGGTTCTAGGAGTTCCTAAAAGCATGGAAAAAGAGAAAGGATTAGAAGGCCTATTTAAGGAAGTAACAGAAAATTTCCCCAATTTGGAGAAAGAAAGGTACATCCAAGTATAGAAAGTACATAGAACTGATAATAGACATGACCAGAAAAGACCTTTACCATGAGACATTCTAATCAAACTCTCCACAGTAAAACAAAGAAAATATTCTAAAATGTGCATGAGAAATGTCAGATTACTTTCAGAAGATCTCTAATAAGACTCACAGCAGATTCTCATCAGAAACCCTATAAGCTAGAAGAGAATGCTGAGATATACTCCAAGTCTTAAGAGAAAAGAAATGTCAACCAAGAGTACTATACTCTAAGAAGCTCTCATTTATAGATGAAGGTGAAATAAAGACCTTCCACAACAAACAGAAGTTGAAAGAATTTGTCACCACCCATCTAGCCTTACAAAAGATGCTTAAGGATATACTGCACACAGAAACAAGGTCATCACTACAAAAGAAGGTAAAGGAAGGAAATCTCCCATTAAAAGAACAAAGGAAATCCAAAGTAAAATATAGGAATATTTATGGAAAAGTGGCAGGGCAAAGTCATTACTTATAGTCACCTTGAATGTAAATGAATCAATTCTTCAGTTAAAAGACACAGACTGGCTGAATGGATTAAAGAATAAAACCCATCTATTTGCTGCCTACAAGAAACACATCTCAGCAACAAAGATGCACTTAGAATGAAAATGAAAGGATGGAAAAAAGATATTCCATGCCAACAGAAACCAAAAAACAGTTGGTGTAGCTATCCAAATATCAGACAAAATAGACTTTAACACAAAAACTGTTAAAAAGAGACAAAGAAGGGCACTATGTAATGATTAAGGGATCAATTCAACAGGAATATGTAACTATTATAAATGTATATGCACCTAATTAGAAGGCACCTGGCTATTTAAAAGAAATGTTAAGGGATTTAAAGGGAGATATGGACTACAATACAATAGTAACAGGGGGCTTCAATACACCACTTTCAGCAATGGACAGATCAACCAGACAGAAAATCAGCAAGGAAACAGCAGAGTTAATCAACACTAATGACCAAATGGACCTGACAGATATCTACAGAACTTTTCATCCTACAGTTGCAGAATACACATTCTTCTCCCCTGTGCATAGAACCTTCTCTAGGACTGACCACATGCTAGCCCATAAAACAATTATCTTGTCAAATTAAAAAAATCAAAAACATAGCATGTATCTTCTCAGACCACAATGGAGTGAAGCTGGAAATCAGCAACTCAGGAAACTCTAGAATATATGCAAACACATGGAGACTGAACAACATGCTCCTGCATGACCAGAAGGTCATAGAAGAAATCAAAAGAGAAATCAAAAAATTTTTCTGGATACAAAGACAACAACACAACATATCAACACCTATGGGATACAGCAAAAGCAGTGTTACAAGGAAAGTTGATAGCACTTGGTGCCTACATCAAGAAATTGCAAAGGCACCAAATAAATGAGCTATCAATGCATCTCATGGATCTAGAAAAACAGCAAACCAAACCAAAAGCTAGAAGGAAAACAACAAAATTGATTAAAAAAATACAAAGAACAAAGAGCTGTTTTTTTTGAAAAAATAAACAAAATTGACACATAATTGGCCCAACTAACCAAAAAAGGAGAGAGAATACCCAAATCAATAAATGAGATGAAAAAGGAAATGTAACAGACACCACAGAAATAAAAAGAATCATCAAAAATTACTTCAAAGAGCTGTATGCCAACAAACTTGGAAATCTAGAGGAAATGGATAGATTCCTGAACACATATAACCTACCTAAATTGATCCATGAAAACACAGAAAACCTAAACATATCTATTTACCAAGACAGAAATTGAATCAGTAATAAAGACACTCCCAAAAAAGAAAACCCCAGGACCAGATGGATTCACTGCTGAATTCTACCAGACATTTAAAGAAGAACTAACTCCAATTCTTCTCAAGTTATTCAAAATAATTGAAAGAAAAGGAATCCTTCCAAATTCTTTCTATGAAGCCAACATCACCTTAATCCATAAACCTGGAAAAGAAACAGAGAAAGAGAACTACAGACTAACTTCCCTGACAAATATAGATGCAAAAATCTTCAACAAGATTCTGGCCAAAGGAATGAAACACATCAAAAAAATCATTCACCCAGACCAAGTGGGATTTATCCCTGGTATATAGGATGGTTCAACATTTGCAAATCAATGTGATACATCACATTAACAAACTGCAGAACAAAAATCATATGATTTCAATAGATGCAAGACAACATTTGATAAAACACAACACCCTGTCATGATGAAAACTATAAGCAAATTGAGTATAGAAGGAACATTCCTCAACACAAAGCAATTTATGATAAACCCACAGCGAATGTCCTATTGAATGGAGGAAAGTTAGAAGCATTCCCACTGAGATCTGGTACCAAAGATTTCCACTCTTGCCACTGTTTTCAGTATAGTCCTCGAAGTTTTAGCCAGAGCCATTAGGCAAGAAAAAGAAATCAAAGGGATACAAATTGGGAAGGAGGAATCAAAATACCCCTACTTGCAGATGACATGATTCTATATATGCAGTTTTCAAAAGATTCCACCAAGAGACTTTTGGAACTCATGGAAGAGTTTGGTAAAATAGGATATAAAATCAACACACAAAAATCAACAGCCTTTCTATACACAGACAATGCCATGGCTGAGAAAGAACTTCTAAGATCAATCCCATTCACAATAGCTACAAAAAAATTAAATACCTTGGAATAAATTTAACCAAGGATGTCAAAGATTTCTACAATGAGAATTACAAAACCTTAAAGAAATAGGAGATACAAAAAATGAAAATCTTCCATGTTCATGAATTGGAAGACTCAATATCATCAAAATGCCCATTCTTCTGAAAGCAATTACAGATTCAATGTTATACCAAAGACATTCTTCTCAGATCTAGAAAAAAATCAATCTGAAATTCACATAGAAACACAGGAGACCTCAAATAGTTAAAGCAATCTTATACAACAAAAACAAAGTCAGAGGCATCACAATACCAGATTTGAAGACATACTACAAGGCAGTTATAATCAAAACAGCCTGGTACTGGTAGAGAAACAGATGGGTAGACCAATGGAACAGAATAGAAATTCCAGAAATCAGGCCAGCACCTCAGCTCAATAGGCTAATCTTCCACCTGCGGTGCTGGCACACCAGGTTCTAGTCCCGGTTGCTCCCCTTCCAGTCCAGCTCTTTGCTCTGGCCCGGGAGTGCAGTGGAGGATGGCCCAAGTCCTGGGGCTCTGCACCCGCATAGGAGACCAGGAGAAGCACCTGGCTCTGGGCTTTGGATCAGCGCTGTGTGCCGGCCACAGCACGCTGGCTGCAGCAGCCATTGGGAGGTGAACCAATGGAAAAAGGAAGACCTTCCTCTCTGTCTCTTTCTGTCCACTCTGCCTGTCAAAAAATAAAAATAGAAATTCCAAAAATCAATACAAGCATCTACAACCAACTTATATGTGACCAAGTGTGGTGGAATGAGAAGGCCATGCCAAGGTGGCCACTGGCAAGCGAGCGTCAGTTACTCAGGAATGGCTTTGAAACCCACCTGGCAATGGAGCCTGCCTGGCAACAGGCTGTGATTGGATGGCTTTGGAAACTGCCTGGCAACAGGCTATGATTGGATGGATTGGAAACTGCCTGGGAACAGGCTGTGACTGGATGGATTGGAAACTGCCTGGGAACAGGCTGTGATTGGATGTATTTGAAACTGCCTGGCAACAGGCTATGATTGGATGGATTTGGAAACTGCCTGACAATAGGCTGAGATTGGTTGGGGCATAGACCGCCCCTTGACCAGATTGGCTGGTCTTGGCTATATAAGATGTTGTACCAACTGTAATAAACGAGTCTGCGGGCTGCTCACCTCAAGCCTGCTTTCACCTGACTCCCGGGGTCTGTGTGTTGACTCCCCGCCTCTTGCCCCCACCACGATGCTCCTCTCAGAAACGAATCCACTGCAACATTGTTGAGAAACTAAACTGCAACAACCAAGGAGCTACAACCAATCCCTGGCACAAGGTCACTCTCTTCAGCAAATGGTTCTGGGAAAACTGGATTTCCACACGCAGAAGTATGAAGCAGGATCCCTACCTTACACCTTAAAAAAATTCCATTCAAAACGGATTAAAGACCTAAATCTACAACATGATACCATCAAATTATTAGAGAACATTGGGGAAACCCTGCAAGACACTGGCACAGGAGAAGAATTCTTGGACAAGACCCCACAAGCACAGGCAGCCAAAGCCAAAATTAACAAATGAGATTATTTCAAATCAAGAAGTTTCTGTACTGCAAAAAAAAACACTCAGGAATGTGAAGAGGCAACCAATAGAATGGGAGAAATTATTTGCAAGCCATGCAACTGATAACAGATTAACAACCAGAATATATAAAGAGATCAAGAAACTCCACAACAAGACAACCCAGTGAAGAAATGGGCAAAGGACTTAGACATGTTTCAAAAGAGGAAATCCAAATGGCCAACAGACACATGAAAAAATGTTCAGGATCACTAGCATCAGGGAAATGCAAATCAAAACCACAAAGAGGTGTCACCTCACCCCAGTTAGAATGGCTTTTATACAGAAATCAACAAACAACAAATGGCTGGTGAGGATGTGGGGAAAAAGTCACACTAATCCACTATTGGTGGGAACACTAACTGGTAAAGTCACTATGGAAATCAGTTTGGAGATACCCTAGAAATCTGAATATATACCTACCATATCCCCCAGCCATCCCACTCTTGGGTATTTACCCAAGAAAAATGAAATCAGCAAATAAAAGAGTTATCTGTACCCCCATGTTTATTGCTGTTCAATTCACAATTGCTAAGATATGGAATCAACCTAAATTCCATCAACCAAAGACTAGATAAAGAAATATGGCATATGTGATCTATGGAATACTACACAGTAGTTAAAAAAGAAATCTGGTCATGACAAAATAAACTGAAAGTATGTCATTGTAAAAATTTTTTAAATGGGAGGAGGAGGGAGAGTGGCAGTGTGGGCGGGAGGTAGGGTAGAGTGGGAAGTATCACTATTTTCTTAAATTAGTATATATGAAATACACGAAATTTAACCTTATAAGTAAAAATTTTTAAATTAAAAAAGTATAAACCTCTAAAAATGATGGAGTAACAGGAACCAGATTTAGCTTCCTACCTGCAAAAACAGCATCTGCCACCAGACAGATCAATGGTCCTCAAGGTACTGTATCATGGGAGGAAGGGCAGGGATTTCTGAGAGGTGGGAAATGAAAGAGGCGAGCCCTGCCACCAGCCCAGCTTACTGACTGGATAGAACTTGCAGGTTAAGGTGCAAGGGCAGGGAATGAGTGTAGAACCCAATCACAAGACCTACTGGAGCAGAGCTTAGGGAGAACTATAAAGCTCTAACCGCCTGTAAGAGAAAACAAGAAAGGTTTAAAATGAGTGACCTCAGTGTCCACCTTAAATTATAAGAACAAATTTAACTCCAACCAGCTGAAATTAGATAATAAAGATCAGAGTTGGAATAACAAAACGTGAAATGGAATAACAATAGAAAAAAATTGATGAAACCAAAACATGGTCCTTTGAGAAGCTTAGTAAAATTTATCTAGACAGGCTGATAAAAAAAAAAGGGGGGGAGAATCAAATGATCAGTATCAGGAGTGAGAGAAGCAATATTACCACAGCATCTACTCACATTTAAGAGATTATAAGGGAATATTATGAACCACTTTATGTCAAAAATTCAACAGCTTAGATGAAATAAACTTACTCCTTAAGGATACAACTTATAAAGCTCACTCAACAAAAAATAGATATGGGGCCGGCGCCGTGGCTCAACAGGCTAATCCTCCACCTTGCGGCGCCGGCACACCGGGTTCTAGTCCCGGTCGGGGCGCCGGATTCTGTCCCGGTTGCCCCTCTTCCAGGCCAGCCCTCTGCTGTGGCCCCGGAGTGCAGTGGAGGATGGCCCAAGTGCTTGGGCCCTGCACCCCATGGGAGATCAGGAAAAAGCACCTAGCACCTGGCTCCTGCCATCGGATGAGCGCGGTGCGCCGGCCGCAGCGCGCTGACCGTGGCAGCCATTGGAGGGTGAACCAACGGCAAAAGGAAGACCTTTCTCTCTGTCTCTCTCTCACTGTCCACTCTGCCTGTCAAAAAAAAAAAAAAAAGAAAAGAAAATAGATATGGGCTAGAGTAGCGCTGCAGGTTAAGCTGTGGCCTGAGATGCCAGCATCCCATAGCAGAGCACTAGCTCAAGGCCCAGCTGCTCTACTTTCAATATAGCACCCTGCTATTGCTCCTGGGAGAGCAGTGGAAGATGGCCCCAGTAGTTGGTTCACTGCAACCAACATGGGAGACATGGATGGAGTTCCAGGCTTCTGGCTTCAGCCTGACCCAGCCCCTGCAATTATAGCCACTTGGGATATGAATCAGCAGACAATCTCACTCTTGTTCTCACCCTCTCATTCTTCCAGATAAATAAATCTTTTTAAAAAGAATAATCTAAGTAATTGTCAACTACTAAAGAAAATGAATTTTAGCTCCTAATACCCTTTAAACCCATGTCCTCACCGATACATTCTACCAATGTGATGAGAAAAAAAATCAGTTATAACTTCCATAAAATTGAAGAGAAAAATACTTTCTAACTCATTCTATGAGTCCATTGTTATCCTGATGCAAAAACCAGAGTGGGACACTGGAAAAGAAGAAAAATATAGAATAATCATGAAATGACATACAAAAATTCTTTTAAGTAGTTAGTACATAAAATCTAATAATATATGAAAAGTATAATACATTATGATCAAGTGGAAATTATCCCAGAACACAAGGTTGGTTTAATATGCAAAAGCAATCACTATAATTCACCATACTAATGAACCAAAAAAGAAAAGCCATATGATCATCTCAATAGATGTAGGAAAAAATTTTTTCCAAAATCTAACATTCATTCCTGGTCTTAAAAAAAGATTTCAGCATTCTAGGAACAAAAGGGACCTTTCTCAACCTGCTAAAGGGCATATCCAAAGGCCCTACTGCTATAATAGCCTACTTGATCATGAAACTGAAAAACATCACAAGGTTTCTTTCCACTCCACCATTTCTATTCAATATTGTACAGAAGATTCTGGCCAATTCAAAAGTTAACAAAAGGAATGGAAGCTACCTACATTAGAAAGGAAATAGTGAAACGGTCTTTATTCACATGGCATGATTTTTCAAGGCAGAGCAATCTAAAAAAAATTTTTTTTTAAAGAGAATGAGTGGGTTTAACAAGGTTAGAAGATATAATCAGTATTCAAATTCAGTTCTATTTCTAAATATTAGTAGTGTATAACTGGAAATTGAAGTAACAAAGTGTCATTAAAAATAGCATCAAAATACAATAAATGACAAAAATGTGCACAATAAATACACTGACACTAGAAACATTGCTGAAAACATTAACACCAAAGTGGAAACATACACAGTTTTCATGGATCAAGAAACTAATAGTGCTGGGACCAGTGCCGTGGTGTAGCAGGCTAAGCCTCTACCTGTGACACCAGCATCCTACATGGGCACTGGTTTATGACCTGGCTGCCCCACTTCTGATCCTAGCTCTCTGCTATGGCCTGGGAAAGCAGTGGAAGATGGTCCAAGTGCTTGAGTCCCTGCATCCGTATGGGAGAAGAAGCTCCTGGCTCCTGATTTCGGATTGGCCCAGCTCAAGCAACCATTCGGGGAGTGAACCAGCAAATGGAGGACCTTTCTCTCTTTCTCTCCTACTCTGTGTGACTCTACCTTTCAAATAAATAAAATTTTTAAAAAGTTAAAAACGAATAGTGCTAAGACAGAAACTTTGCCAAAAATGATCTAAGATTCATCAAAACTCCAACTTACCTTTTGTAGACATGGATAGATTGATTCTAAATTCCAAATGAACTACACATGACCTAAACTAACACCACCAACAGAACACACATAAAAGCTTTTTACAAAGAACAAAGTAAAGGATATCAGATTGTAAGGTTATAGTAATTAAGACAGTGTAGTCTTTCTGTAAAAATAGGCAAATGGATCAATGGAATTGGACTTTAAATCCATGCTGAAGTTCTGAGTATAGCTGGCAATAAAGCTGATCTGCCTCAGAAACTAATCTTAAAGGCTATGGTATAAGACTCTGAGAAGGGAACCAGTAAAAGAGACATGAACCCATAGCTAGCCCATGTCAAAGAAAGCCTCAGGCAGTCTGTGTGACCGCTCTGCCTCCTGCCTCAATGATTATCCCGCTCCCACATGGGGCAGCCCACGAGCACGACACACTGTGGATAGCTCACCCAGGAACCCCTCACCGCCCCACAGGGCTTCTCCAGACCTGTGGACTCATCTGTCGATGGCCTTCAGAGTCCCACACGTATCAACCCAGCTCACCCCTAAGCCCCAAACCACCATGGTGCTCTCACACCCCCTGCCTCCACATAGCGGAACCATGTCTGCCCAGCTGGACCAGCAGGACCCTGGCTCTGCCCGCCCTACCTCAACTGCTCCCCGCTTGCAGGCACATCCTGCAGATTCCCATGCCTTATCACCACCCAGCACTGCCTCCTCCACCCAGAAATCCTGCCCTGGCCCCTCTCCCTGTGGTCCACGTCAATCACACCCAGCCAGACATGCTGTCCCATGAGCCTAAGTAACTTCAGATCCTAGAGCATGTCCACCCTCTGATTCAACAAAGCCAGTCAATGAATAACAGAATTAATGCACCGCTGTAAGGCACCCTCCCCCCCCGCCCAGCTCTTCCAAATGAACCCTTCCCACTTTCTCCCCTCCACGGTACCTACTGCCATCTTTAAAAAAGAAAATTATTTATTTACTTGAAAGTAAGGGTTACACAGAGAACAAGAGGCAGAGAGACAGGTCTTCCATCCCTTGGTTCACTCCTGAATTGGCCGCAACAGCCGGAGCTGTGCCGATCTGAAGCCAGGAGCTTCTTCCGGGTCTCCCACGTGGGTGCAAGGGCCCAAGGACTTGGGCCATCTTCCATTGCTTTCCCAGGCCACAGCAGAGAGCTGGATGGAAAGTGGAGCAGCCAGTACTCGAACTGGCGCCCATATGGGATGGCAGCACTGCAGGTGGCGGCTTTACCTGCTATGCCACAGCACCGTCCCCACCTACTGCCTTCTAACATACTGGAACTCTTTCCATTTTTCCTTACTTCTTGTCCTCAACATCATCAAATCTAAGCTCCACAAACCAAAGTGACTGTCAGTTTATACATATACCCCAGACACACAGACTAGTGCCTAGCACCTGGTGGGCACTTACTATGGTGCCTGATAAGACTACACTGCTCATGCATATTCATGAGATACATGGCATGTTCTCAGCAGTGATTCTCCCAGAGTCTCTGGCAGTCCCCCCACCCCAGTGTGCCACTCTCTGCCCACTGGCTACACAATTCTGTTGTCTGCCTGGCCGACAGCTTACTTTAGGGCAGCTGCTGCTACAGCACAGCTAGCTACCAAAGGAAATGCTTCCCCTCTCGCCATCTGGCAAACATCCCTGCTGTTCCAACCCTCGTGTGCCAGGAAAAGCACCTTTTGAATATTTTTACAATCAAATAGTAAAGTGACTAGAAAATGCTGTTTGCAAAATGCAATTTAGTGAGGAATTGGAAAATTCAAATGTCTGTCAAAATTTAACCATTAAAACCCTCAGTTTCAGAAAAGATTAAAATTTGGCTTTTAAGTCCGTGGTAGGAAAAGCATCTTTAGTTTTATTATAAAGAATCAGAAGTTACTTGTAGCCAAAAAAGTTGTGGTTTTCTAAAGATTTATTTTAGCTATTTCAAAGAGGTATAGAGAGAGGTAGAGACAGAGAGAGAGGTCTTCCATCCATTGGTTCACTCCCCAGATGGCCGCAATGGATGGAGCTGAGCCGATCTGAAGCCAGGAGCCAGGAGCTTCTTCCAGGTCTCCCACATGGGTACAGGGGCCCAAGGACTAGAGTCATCTTCCACTGCTTTCCCAGGCCATAGCAGAGAGCTGGATTGGAAGAGGAGCAGCCAGGACTAGAACCGGTGACCATATGGGATTCTAGCACTTCAGACCAGGGCTTTAACCTGCTGTGCCACAGCGCCAGCCCCAAATTGTGGTTTTTAATTCCTATGGTGTCCAACAGGCCACGATGATTTGCTTGAGATGTTCCACACGGGGAGAGGAATCTGGTCCCGGAAAGCACTTGCCATAGGGCAGACGCTTTAGATGCTGCATTCTGTCCAATTCTCATGACCCAGGGACATAGATTCGATGGGACCCATTTCACAACTGAACAAACTTCAAACCACAATAGTCCAAGTCACTGCTGTAATATTTTAATCATTAACAAAGAGATCTGATAATAATATGGCCAAAGGATAAGGTTTGACTAAGCTAAATAGTGGATATAGAAATGTTCCAGTATGTACTTCTGTGAGCTTGAAGCATTTAATGATCAATCAAAAATGATGGCAATAATTTGCCCATATTACAGGGCTAATTAGGGGCACAACTGCAATTCAAATTCACATATGTTTGGTTTAAAAGTCCTTGTTTTTCCCATAATACTGTGCTGCCTCCCCAAAATCAAACTCTTCCATGTGCTTCACTTAGCATATACCCAAGTTAAAAGTCCTAGTGTGGGGCCGGCACTGTGATGTAGCAGGTAAAGCCACTGCCTGCAGTGCTGGCATTCCATATGGGTGCCAGTTCTAGTCCCAGCTGCTCCACTTCCCATCCAGCTCTCTGCTATGGCCTGGGAAAGCAGTAGAAGATGGCCCAAGTCCTTGGGCCCCTGTACCCATGTGGGAGACCTGGGAGAAGCTCCTGGCTCCTGCTCAGTGCAGCTCCGGCCATTGCAGCCAACCAGGGAGTGAACCAGTGGATGGAAGCTCCCGCTCCCTCCTGCTCGCTCGCTCTCTGCATAACTGACTTTCAAATCTTTAAAAGAAAAAAAAAAGTCCTGGTGAGGCAGGTCTAATTCATCCTTAACTAGAATTGATATTTACAGTATTTGCAGTGCAAATTTGACAAGTATTTTGCATTCATATACTCTTTTCCAAAGTCTTTACAATGCAATAGACCAAGACACTTAGAATATTATCCCCTATCCCAAAACATCTTCTTAGGACGTAGCCTATAAGCCTGGAGCTCATTTCTCTTTCTTATAATCCCAGATAGACTTAAATCCGGGAGCATTAAATTCAGGAACTATTGCAAAGAAACAGCGAGTACACTGGAGACAGCAGGTAGGTAGGAAGTGAGTGTGAGTGAGTTCTCCATGAGAGATGGGGGAGAACTGGTAACTACTGGTAACAAACAAACAAACAAACAAAAAAAAAACACCACGATACTGCAGATGATTGGGGGTGGGGGGGAAGAGAGCATAAAATGGACGATGAGGTAAAACCTGGTCTGGAGATGGTGACAGACAAGGCTTAGAGAAAACTGAAGGGGTGTAGAACAGGACAAACGAATTAGAGGAGACAGAGTGTGGTGAGATGAACAACAGAGAAGGCAGACGCGGCCTTCCAGTTATCTCATAAACCGGTTCCACGTCCTGCCCTGTGGGCTTCCCCTGCCGTCCTGACACCAACGCCACCCGCAGCTCCGAGTGATCCATTCTGCACCAGCAGGGCAATAAACCCAAAGCATCCGTGCGCACACAGACCCCTCACAATGAGGATTAAGCACCGAGGAACGCAAATTGAATCCCTACAGACACGATGCTCGGACACGCAGCGCCCGGCACCGAAACGTGAGGCTGTTCCGGAACCGGCTCCGGTGCTGCAGACCGCAGGCTGCTGTTGCAGGTGGCGCTGCTCCCGCCCGGGGCCCGCCACGCTGTGGGCGGAAATCCACTCCGTCCTCACCACTGAGCAAGCCGGGGAGCTCTCCCAGTGCACCCTAAACCCGCCCGCGCCCCTCCCAGCGAGCCGAGGTCGACCCCTGCACCGTCTGTCGACAGCAACACTCGCTGGGGGACCGGTGCTCTCTTCTTTTTTTTTTTTTTTTTCCTCTCCTTTCCAGGAACTTTAAAAAGCACACCTGTGACAGCAAACAATGGCGGAGCCCTACTAAACCTGCAGCTGAAATCAGGTTTTCTTCCAGACTCAGTTGGTGCTTTTTTCAAAAAACAAAGCAGATATTAAAAACCATGGAGGTGTAGAGGGATATTTAGTAAAAATATTAGTTTGCATTGTCAAATAAGACATATGTTATTCAGGCAGGGATTTACTAAGGTAGTCTTTTGTAGCTACTGCTTCTGCTTCAAGAGAAGTTTCAGGTTGGTTTCAGTTAGGTTAATTAAATAAGAACTGACATTAAATTCTCAGAGAGTGCCCACTTCCATCAAGGCGGTACGGCCTAATCCACACAAAAATTGAATTAGAACATCAGCCAGGGAGGGGTGTGTGCCGTGGTGCAGCGGTTCAGCCGCCACTTGGGACACCTGCATCCCACATGGGAGGTCAAGTCCCAGCCCTAATCCGTTCCCGATTCCAGCTTCCTGCTAACGCACACCTTGAGAGGCAACAGCGCATGGGTCCCTGCCACCCACATGGGAGACCCAGATGGAGTTCCAGGTCCTGGTTTTGGCCTGGCCCGGTGCAGCCCCATTGCTGAAGGTATTTGGAAAGCAAATCAATGGATGAGTTTTCTCTCCTCCTTCTTCCTCCCGCACCTCTCACCTCATCTTTCTCCCTCTTGTCTTTCAAATAAATACAAATTTTTAAAAATCAGCCAGGGGCAGGTGCTGTGGTGTAGCGGGTAAATCTGTGGCCTGCAATGCCAGCATCCCATACCAGCACTGGTCCCTGCTGCTCTACTTCTGATTCCACTCTCTGCTATGTCCTGGGAAAGCAGTGGAAGATGGCCAAAGTCCTTGGGCCCCTGTACCTGCGTGGGAGATCCGGAAGAAGCTCCTGGCTCAGCTCCAGCTATTGTGGCCATTTTGGGGTGAACCAGCAGATGGAAGATCTCTCGCGCGCGCGCCTCTCTTAACCGTGCCTTTCAAATAAATCCATAAACCTTAAAAACAAAAACAAAAAAATGAGCCATATGCTGATCTACAAAAGTAGACTTTATGGATAGGCAGTTCCTAAGAACAGGAGGATAAAAACCAGCGAACACAACTCACTCTCTCCGCCATTACTCAGCGTCCTGCCGCTGAGAACCAGCAACCGGCCACTTCCCTCCATGTAATCCTTGAGCCTGGGAGGCGTCTCACCTTGCTGGCCTCTACCCTCCCGCGGCCTCCACCGCGGCGTCACTCCCGGAGCTCCCGAGGCATCGCCCCGTCTGCACTCCAACCCCGCAGCGCAACTCCGGCCTCCCAGACTTCCCTTTGAAAATCTCGGAGGAAGCGGCCGCGACCCCGAAACTCTTGTACTCCTCACACCTGCGAAACCAGCCTCAGGTGGGCGTGGATGCCACGGTCCGCGGCAGCACGAGCCGCACCTGGGCCTGCCTGGACCAGGGCTGCAGCCCAGAGCGCTTCGCAGGCTGAGTGCAGGGAAAGGCATCCGGAGGGCGCCCTGGGGTTCAGGGTGCACCCGCAGCCTGCCTGGCCTCTGGCTGTGAGGCAGCCTGGGGCAGCTCTGCCTGCCATGCCTGGGGTCTTTCTCCCTTCGTTTTGCTGTTCCCACGTGGCCCCCTCTCATCTGGCGCTTTCTCTCTTTCTCTTTCCGATCCCAGACAAGCTCCTTCTCCCGCCAGGCTGCACATTTCCCAAATCTCTCTGCGCTGCTCCTTCTGCTCTGGGTCCCGCTCTAAAACTAACAGCAGCCAGCGTGCCCCACGCTGCAGCCTGAATGCTCCACTGCCTTGAATCTCCTCTGCCAAACAAACAGGTGCACCTCCTGAAGTTCAGCCCCCCTCCCCACAGTCTCCGCACAGGGACCCAACGCAGCCAAGCTCTGCCACGGAGCTATACCACGGCGTGACAAGGTTGGCCTTAGCCCAATCCGCAGTAGATCTCACTTCCACTGACAGCTCATCAGTGTGGCCTTTACCACACTTATTTCAGTATTGCAGTCTTCTAAATCCTGATCGGAATCGCTCATAGCGCCCACTTAGATCATTCTAGGCTTTCCCCAGCCTGCCCCCTCCAAACACTCCCAGACTTTCCCAGTGAAGTAGTTGCAAAGGCCCCTGCATATCTGCAGGTGTGGTTGCAGTAATGACTCCACTTGTCTGACAGCAGCCTGTGAGGTGGCTTTTTGTTATCACAATGAAATACCTATTACAAGTTGTTTATGAAAGAGGGTTTGTTTGAGCTCACTCTTTTGAAGGTTCAAGTCCAAGGTCAGGCAGAAGCCACTGGTTTAGCCATCTGGTGAGGTCAAAGGATGGTAGCTGGGGGCACAAGCAGAGAGGGTTGCTAGGACCCACTCTGCTTCTATAACCAACCCTCTCGGGAGAACCACCATGCGCCCCACCACCACCGTGACCTCAGGACCTCCCATGAGGCCCCTCTCAAATCACCGTAACTGAATTAAGTTTCCACCCTTTCAACACCAACGTGAGTTCAGGGACCACAGCCTACTCAAACTATGGCAAGAATTGACAGAGTGGTTTGAGTGCTTAGAAAAAGAAATTTGCAGTAGCCGAGCACACTTGGAGAGCCAACCACTGTTTCTTCCTTACCTCCTTCTGACATTAACTGTTTCAGCTGGAAAAGGAAGGTGGGGGGGGGGTGTATCTTTTAGACAGTTCTAATAAATGATATAACTAATACTCTACAAAAATTTTTAAAATAATGTAAACGGAAAGATTCCCCTCCCCAAAGCAGAGATGCCATGATGCTCATTAACCAGAGGGGCCTGAATGCAGCACTCTATAGACAGCTTTGGGTGGTCTAAGAGTGAGGAGAGGCCTGAGATGTTGTTCCATAGAAGCGTAGGGTTATATAACAAGAACATACATTTGCAGCCTCTGATAGGAGACAGCTCAGATGCAAGGAGAGCAAACAGCCCCAGAAACCTGACTGTAAAGCCCCACATAGGGTGGCTCCCCTCCAGCTTCTGAACCCCAGTTTAAATGTCACCTCCGTTCTGCCAAAGGTCCCCCTTGCCCCTCCTCCAGAATTACGAATCCAAGGAGCAAGGTCACACAGTCAACATAAAGAGATCTCAACATCACTGCACTGAAAAATAATTTGAAAACATTGCTGCGGATCCGTTCCCTTCACAGTCCTCTGAACACTGTGCTTTGTGCTCTCCACATCCATCATCAACCTCTGCCCACAGGCCAAGTCCCCCGTATATTTGCGGCAGAAAATGGCCACATCACAATGGAATTGATCACAGCTGCTGTGATCACCACACAGGGAAAAGTTGCAAATGCTGCTCCCAGTGGAGAGGTCACGGCTGGTTTTCCCTTAATGTGAAGATGGGCAACACTGAAGTGCTCCTTCTAAATTATTCTAGAAACAGAAAACGTTCTGGACAGAACCCCATTCGACATCATGGAATCAATGCCTCACAGACCCATAGAAATTCTTACGTTCTTTTTTGGGACGTATCAGTCTATTTCTCTAGGTTACACTCTGTTCCAGAAAGAATCTGTGGTCGTCAGAATGCCTTACTCTCACCTGTGAAAGCCTCGCTCGTGGTTCCAAACACAGGACAGAAAGTATCTAACTTGGCCGGTTACCTTGAGCAAATTTCAGTGGGGATAATTTTCGTTTTTTTTTTTTAAATATCTGTTCATTTATTTGAAAGTCGGAGTGAGAGAAAGGAAAGACAGAGAGGGAGATCTTCTATTGGCCAGCCCCAGGGGTAATTTTCTTATTATGAGAAGGGAAAATCAAATTGGAAGGAAACATGTAGCATAGGCCTAATGCTTTTGGTGAAAAAATTGAGAACGTGTACAAGAAGGAGTTCAACACGATGTACCTAGAGTTATGTGTTCTGAAATGGAAGCTGTGGTAGATGGTTGTTTTCAAATTAACCACAATTTGGGGGCTGGCGTTATGGCGCAGCAAGTGAAGCCACTGACTTGCAATTGGGCACTGGTTCATGTCCCAGCTGCTCCACTTCTGATCCAGCTCCCTGCTAATGGCATGGGAAAGCAGCAGATGGTCCAAGTAGTAGGGCCTCTGCGACCCACGTGGGAGACCCAGATGAAGCTCCTGGCTCCTCACCTGGGCCTGGCCCAGCCCTGGCCATTGCAGCCACTTGGGGATGAATCAGTAGATAAAAGATGTGTGTGTGTGTGTGTGTGTGTGTGTGTGTCTTTCTCTGTAACTCAACTCTGACTGCAAATAAATAAGTAAATCTTTTTATAAAAAATTAACCACAGCTCCAGAAATCACAATTATGAACACACTTATGCTTCCACATTTTCCTTCCACAGTAAATTAAGCCATATACACTGCTGAGAGGTCGATGGTTTCCCATTCTATGAAATTCCCAGTTCTCCTCATTTTGTGTTGTATTAGGAGATACACAAATGATTTTTCCAGCGGCATGTTTAGAGCACCACACTTCCAAATAAAAATAAAATGAATTGTTCAGAGTTAGGCTCAAGAAAATGTTCTCACATGGTGTTTCAGAAACCATTCAAGGATCCTGGCAGTTAACGTGTTAAAAGTCATCGGCCTTTTTCCAGATATGGAGGATTTTGTGTCTCGGACTTTTCAGGGGTAATTCCTTTGAAATAAGATCCTAACATTATCACCTTAGACAATATGTTTGCGTCAAGTGAAAAAACAAAAAAAAGCAAACACTTTGTGTTGGGGCTGTCATAGTCAAATCTTTGGTAGGAATCAAACTGGGGCTTCCAAGATCAAGCTGACTGGGGACAACGTCGGGCCTAGTGACAGTGTGCAACTCTGCTTCCTCTCTCTAAGAGGCCAAATCAGCATCTAAGGAATCTTGGAATCCATTGGTCCTTTCCAGGTTAGCACCAGAGCAGGCATGCCTCAAAAATAGGATCTTTGGGGGCAGGTGTTTGGCACAGAAATTGAGACACTGCTTGGGACCCATGTCAGGATGCCTGAGTTCAAGTCCAGCTTCCTGCTGATGTGCATCCGGGGAGGCAGATGAAAGTTCAAGTTCTTGGATCCATGCTACTCTCATGGGAGACCCAAACTGAGTACCTGGATCCTGACTTCAGCCTGCCCCCTACCCCACAACAGCTTGGGGGTGTGAGCCAGTAGATAGAAGATCTCTCTGTCTCTAATCCTCTCTGTTTCTCTGCCTTTCCAATACTTTTTAATATGATCTCTATAAGGTTAAATGAGATGATGACGAAGATGACCATGAAAGAGCTAGTGCTTATTGGTCATTTTATGAGTCCAGCATCATACCAAGAACTATATATAAATTAGTACATTTAATTATTAAAAAGATTAGGATTAGCAACTCCATTTTACCTATGAGGGAGATAAGCTTATGATAAGTGAATAGTTTTGGCTAAGGGCCTTGAGTAGGAATAGAAATGCTGTGACTCACGTTCAGGTTGGGTCTGTGTGCTAACCTCGCCATGGCCTTTTCCAGACACACTCTCCACCCTCATCTCCGTGCCAGGCAGTTGACCTACAGAAATGGAACCAACAGGCAGCCTTCCCTTCTGCATTGCCATTGTTTCAGCTGATGGGACCTAGGGCAGACCACAGAGAGGAATGAGACGGAGGCTGGGTGCTTACACCTCTCAGCTCCCTCCCTGCGGAGTCCCCTGTAGCAGTGTGTGCATTGCTCTCCTCAAGGTTGGTGTTGTGTGCACAGCTCTCACCCTCGGAGTCCTGAGCGCCGACCCCTCCACCTCATCATCCCTCTGAGCCAGAAGGGGCCACAGCTGTGTTATTGTCACTTCTAGGGGACTGTACTGTCCAATGTAATCTCTATCCTTGTACTACTCCACTTTGTATGTGTGTGAGCATTTACTGTAGGAGTTGTCCCTTGTTTATTCTAGAATAAACTCCTTGAAGTGGAATCGCTGAGTCAAGGGAATACATGCATACATATGACAGCAAACTGCCCCCAAAATGTTGTCACATTTAAACCTCCAGCAACACTGTATGAACACATCATTTCCCCTCGTACCCAACACGTGGCATATTATCAAGTATTTTTAATCTTTGCCAATTTTTAAGTAAAAAAAATACCATATTTTGGTCTACTCCTTTTAAGCAAGGCTTTATACAGAATGCAATTCTTATAAGGCAGCACCATTTCTGCATAGGTGCTATCATAGGTATAGTGATTAACTGCTTATATTCTGTATATTATTTTAGGGGCCCCCATATTATTGAACTCATCTTTATTTAAGTCTTCCAGGCATTGGAACTTCAGTTGCAACACAACCAACCCAATATAAAGAAGCATGACCACACATACTTTGCACAGAGTCTGTTCCAAATAAATTTTTGCTTAGTTGGGTTCCTGTCACCCACGTGGGAGACCCTGATTAAGTTTCAGGCAACTGGCTTCAGCCTGGCCCCAGTGCTGGCCTTTGCAGACATTTGGAGAGTGGGCTGGCAGATGGGGGCTCTTTCTCTCCCTCTTGCACTCCCTCTCTCAAAATAAATAAATTACTTTTACAATAAGTAAATAAGTACTCGCTGAATGACACTGGCCATTGATGGCATTCGATGTCAGTCATCAATGCTAATGAAGCAAGCCCTTAATTCTCAGGACACTGCTGAGTGGTCTATGCCTGTTAGTAACTTTCAATTAATTTGAAGACTTTATCTCCTACCAATTCTTTTCCAGTTTACACATAGGCATAACTTCATCTGGTGTTTTCCAACTGAGTTGAAAGAAAAAAATAAAAGGTTGTCTTAAATTTTAAAATGACCTGGGAAAGCTTGAAAAACAAATCGAATTTAATCTTTAACCTAATTCAAGCGCACTTGTCTAGCACTGTGTTGTTGGAGCCTCTGTACGACGTGTATGTAAGCAGCCTCAAGACAGGCATTCCTTGAGAAATGGACATGCAATGTGAACTAGGACAGGGTCAAATGAACCACAGGCTGCTGTGGAGAGCTGAGTCCATTTGCAGTGGAAGGTAACATTTTTAAAAGCAGAACTATGATATGAGAGTCTTGATTGGGAGTAGGGCCCTATAACAAGGAAGGAGATCATGTTCATACTTACTGGCAATGTTTCCCAAGTGCCTTCTTGTAGCACCTCTAATATCTATGAACAGATACACCAGGCAATGCTGTTTGCCATATGTAAATCTGAAAGTGCCCATTAAGTCTGCCATGTTTCAGGATTTCATCATATTTTTGGCAAGGGTGTGTACACATAAGTAGACCTTTTGTTAAACCACATAACTCTGATCTTGTTTATGAGCTCTAAAATTAAATTATCTTGCATAAATGCTCAGAAGGTAATTTTCATATTAGTCTCAATGGCCCACAGTACCACCACAAAAGATCCAGTCACAATTCATTCTGTGACATTGGGCAGCCTGTCGGCTTCATCTGTGGTACAATGTGCTACTTCATGGGAGTTTCATGACCTACAGACTCTCATGAATTTGGGGAGGGAGAGAGTAGCTGGAAGCACTTTGGCTCGATCTGTGGCCAAGGCATTTACTGTTGAATAAGGGAAATAATGCAAAAGAATGAAGACTAGTTCAAAGCCTCCAAACTTTTTCTGTAAATGACCAGACAGGAAATATTTTAGGTTTTGAGACCATACAGTCTCTGTCTCAGATATTAAAACTCTGCTATTGTATCAAGAAAACAGCCATGAATAGACATGGCAGTGTTCCAATAAAGCTTTATTTATGTAAAAGGGATGGTGGGCCAGATCTGGCCAATGGGTCATAGTTTACCAACACCTGCTCTTGATTATATCGATCTCTCCCTTCTCGGGGATTTTCTTTGTAAAGCCATACAGTTATTATGTGCCATAACCTATTTAGCTGTTTAAAGATAATTTATTTGATCCTGTAAACAACTCTACTAATATTATCTTCTCCATTTCACAAATGAGAAAACCAACTCACTAAGAAAGATTGAATAACTTCCCCAAGGTTGTACAGCCCGTGAGTGGCAGCTCTAGAATTCAAATGCAGGCAGTCCAGCCACCGAGACCACAGCTTGCCGCCTTCTGCTATGAGGTTTGAAATTGTGCTAGAATTTTCTAGAACTTTCAAAAAACCCACCAACCATTCCAGGGACTCTTCAAGCTCTCTAAGCCTGGATTCCCAGGTTGACTCTGACTCGATGTTAGACTTCCAGACAGGAAACATAGGGGAGTTCTGAGGTTCCCAGATCCACTTTGATATCTGGAGATTCTCAGATGCTTTGTAGTGACTTCTAGAGCTGTCTCCAGCACCTTTTCTCAATTTGCTCTAAGCCTAGATGTTACCGTGTCCCCTACGAAGTAATGTGTGACAGTGCTACACCACCAAAATATGCCATTTAAAAAAAAAGCAAACAAGAGAAAACTCTAGAAATTTTCTCTATTTCAGATAAAATTAATGACCATAGGATTAAAAATGTAGGTCCTTCTGTCACGCAAGGATACAGGTATAAGGTTCCATCCAGGAACCAGAAAGTGTCCCTCACCAGATACCAAATATGCTGACACCAAACTGTAACATATACATTTCTATTGTTCATAAAGAAAGAAAGGAGACAGGCAAGAACCCAAAGCTCTCTTCTAACATAAGACTGTGGGTCATCTGGATAAAAAGATGATCGCTGTTGCTGTACGGAGTAGAGAAGCATGTGAGGCTAGCAATGCACCTCTTGTGTGAGTGAAGTCAACAAGCCCCGGCTGGCGCTGCTCTGGCAGGATTAAGAACAGAGGTTCCACTGGAAGCTGCCACTTGCCTAACACTAGGCATCACTCTGTCTCTCCCTCAGCACCCCATCATTCCATCTGGATTCTTCATTTGATCAAAACTTACCTCTTGTGGTAGGGCTAAAACCACCACCCCCTATAATTAAAGAGGAAAGTAAACTGAACATTCCCTCTGGGGACATGGAAACTCCCTGCCACTGCCAACAAGAACTTGAACTGCTCTAAGATTGAGATTATACATTCAGTCAAATCAGCAATTATAAATCACGAGCTTTGTGCAGGGATTTGGAACATAAGCAGGACTAGAAAATAGCTCATTCTCTGAAAAAGCCTCTGGGAAAAGGATGTGGGTGTTTTCCTGGCCCATTCATAAAACCTAAGGACAAGTCCATAAACTCTTCTAGGCCTTAACTGCAGAGAAAAGAAATCCACTGTTTCTATTTGGGAAAATGCTCCAGTGTCACGTCCTGTGAGAACAGAAAATGCCTGACCCTACAGGGTCCCACGGCCCCATCAGCAGGACACTTTTTGTTGTTTTTTTACAAAGGTGTTTTGTTATGCAAATATGTCTTGTCATTCATTAGAAAACACAATTGTGGTGTTGTGACAGGGTCCCTAATAATCACTACCATCTCCATTGACTAGGAAGGGTATGGAAGGGTGGAGGAGAAAACAGGGGAGACCTACTGTGTACAGGGGCTCTGTGCTAGAAATGTGAATATAGTTACACCAAGAAAATAACTGATGCATACATATCAGTGTCTGCAAGGTTGTTTTTTTTTTTAAAGATTTATTTATTTGAAAGTCAGAGTTACACACAGAGAGAGGAGAGGGAAAGGGAGAGAGAGAGAGAGGTCTTCCATCTGCTGATTCACTCCCCAGATGGCCGCAATGGCCGGAGCTGCGCCGATCCAAAGCCAGGAGCCAGGAGCTTCTTCCAGGTCTCCCACGTGGGGGCAGGGAGGACTTGGGCCGTCCTCCATGCTTTCCCAGGCCATAGCAGAAAGCTGAATCAGAAGTGGAGCAGCTGGGTCTTGAACCAGCGCCTGTATGGGATGCAGGCAATTCAGGCCAGGGTGTTAACTCACTGCACCACAGTGCTGGTCCCAGTCTTCAAGTTTAAAAGATCAATGATGATCTTTTAAAATATCTTCTCGTGGTTGAGTCACTGTTTGGAATAGTTCCCATTTTCACTGGAAAAGCACTTCTTTCTTTTATGCCAACACCTTCCTTGGAAGCAGGCTGAGAAAGACTTACCTGCAAGGAAGGAGACCTCCTGCCTGAGGTCAGATGGAGCCTGCCCAGCGTTAGCTGCCATAAGGAGAGTGGACCCCTGCAGAGCGATCACTTCTACTTCCTGTGGCCCTCCTTGCACTAGAAAGCAGTGTCTCTCTCAGCATGGTGGACACGTCCAGCGTGGCTGAAGAGGCTTTGCAAGCAGCCAGCTCATCCCCTGGGGAAATCACGTACTTGACTGAACCTGGGAGCACCTGAGCAGCGTGTGACCCACTCCTGCAGAGCAGGGGCGGGGACTTCCTGCAGTCCAACCAGACTGCACCTCTCCACCAAAGCTTCCGGGGCACCTGCACAGCTGCTCCAGCTGCCTGCCTTCTCTTCACATGTCCCGCCTCGATTCTGCCGACAACGCCATTTCTTTGACTTCACCTAATTTAATCTTTGTTGTTTTCTATGTCCTGGCTACTGGCTGGATTAGTTGAACTGTTTTAGGTTTAAAACTAAAGGATATGAAGCTCTGGCTATAATCATTTGCTGAGTACCTGTGAGACCCAGGGTCATAATGTTTGAGCTAGTTAGATCGTTTCTGCTTTCTTTATACAGGCAATTCGACTTTTTGCATATAATTCCCAGAGTGACTCAATGAGATACATATACTATGCCCACTGCACAGAAGAGGAAGTCCAGCCTTCCTTGGAAGTTAAAAATGGACAGAACAGTGATAATGATTCAAACCCAAGTTTTGACTCCTGAAACAAACCGCTCTTAAGCAACAGGCAATACTGCTGCTCATAGAGCTCTCTTTGTTCACCGTGGCCAAAATAAAACAACTCATAAATACATATTCATGAATTATCTTCAACTATGTCTTGAATCATATTTTAAAAATCATTTTTGTAAGGTAAATTTAGATGAACGGATTCTTAACATGATTTTGGTTGAGGGTGCCATAGAGAATTTGACAAATGCTATGGACCCTTCACCCACGGGGAAAAAAAAAAAAAAGCACATATCACACCCAGCTGTGCAGACAGTTGCCAACTTCAGGGTGTCTCTCCTGACAGATTAGAATCCTTCTCAGTCACAGGCTGATGTTGCCAGGTCATCTCCCTGTGGTGATTACTAGCAAGCACTCCAATTCTTTGCTTTATCTTCCTTGAAGTGAAACATACCATTTCCATGACCGCATTCTGGCCATGAGCTAGGGAAATGACTCAAGACATTTACATGGGTGAATCTCCATGTCTTCAACAATGATGTTAAAAAAGTACAACCTTTCAACCTCAGAGATGCGGGGGTGCTGTGCTCCTGCCAGGACGTTTCCCACTTGTGGAAATGGTCTTGCCTTGATATTACAACACGTATAATAATAATGCACAATTCATTTTCCTAACATAGAAGCATTCAGAAAGGGTTTGAACACAAGGCATAATAAAAATGCAAACAAGCTACATTTGAAAGGCAGTTTAAAACTGCATGGTAGTTAAGAAAGAGCCCAAACTTTGGATTAAAGTGGCTATTACTTCAAGTCCAGGTTCTGTCAACTATGTCCTGTGTGAGCATTTTACTTAATGTCTCTGAGTTTCTTTTTCTTTTCTTTTTTTTTTTTTTTTATTTATCCATTTGAAAGTCAGAGTTACAGAGAGAGAGGAAGACACAGAGTCCACTGGTTCACTCCCCAGAAGGCCGCAATGTCTGGGCTGGGCCAGGCCAAAACCAGAAGCCAGGAGCTCCCTTCAGATCTCCCACATGGATAGCAAGGGCCCAACCACTTGGGCCATCCTCCACTGCTTCTCCCAGATGCGTTAGCAGGGAGCTGGATCAGAAGTAGAGCAGCTGGGACTCAGACCGGTGCCCACATGGGATGGGCATCGCAGGCAGCAGCCTCACTGCCCCGCCACAACACTGGCCCTATCTGTTTCTTAATACGTGCAATAGGATAATACTACACATCTTGCATAGTGTGAGTTAATTTTCAATGAAACTGGATGAAAACTATGCAGAGCTTGGCATTTGGTAAGCACTTGCTAATGGGCACTATTTTTATAATATTCCTAATAATTTTCAGTGCACTAGTTATTTGGCACTGAAATGTTGAATGTACTGGTTATCTGGTATGATTATTTCAAAATAGGCATTCTTGGTTAACAGAAAGTTCTATACATATTCACTATTGTTAAAAGTAATATGGAGTGGGAGGGAGGGTGGGGTAAGAAGTATCACTATGCTCCTAAATTTGTATATATAAAATACATTAAATTTGTTCACCTCATATAAATTTTAAAGAGTTGAAAAATAAAGTAATATGTAGGATTAGGGGTCAGTATTGTAAAACAGTAGGTTAAGCTGCTGCCAGCCATGTCAGCGTCCTATAAGGGCACCTCTTCAAATCACAGCTGCCCCACTTCCCATCCAGCTCCCTGCTAATGTGCCTAGGAAAGCAGCAGAAGATGGCCCGAGTGCTTGGGCTCCTGCCACCCCCATGGTGGACCTGGATGGAGTTCCTGGTTCCTGGCTTTGGCCTGGCCCAGCCCTATCTGTTGTGGCCATCTGGGAAGTGAACCAGCAGATGCAAGATCTGTGTCTCTGTAACTGATTTTCAAATAAATAAATCTTAAAAAAAAAACATAGGATTAGTTACTTGTACTCAAAAGGGAACCCAGTAAACTGGATTACTGATTTTTAAGGAATTAAAACATAACAAAAATGCTTAAAGGTAAAATCATGTGACTTATCCTATCTTTAATCATTTAGAAAGATCCTTTGTGTTTAGGGGTAAATATCATCATCATCATATTGTTATATAATAGATTGCAGAAGCACAGAATAGGCGAGGTTTTCATATGATAAGACATCACTGATTCATTTACTACAGTAAAATATTCTTTAATGTATCCTTTGATTAAAAATCATCTGATTTATTTTTAAATGATATTAGGACTGTAGTGGGTATTCAAGGAACGCTTATTCAATTAAAGGCCAAATTGCAAAACATGGATGCCAGAGTGCCTGAGCACCTTCAGTTATTCTCTCCCGTTCTATCTCCCAACTCACTACCAGGATAGGGTATGTGCATACTTTATGTTTGAGAAAACTGCATCTGGCAAATGTATACTGGTAAACTGTGCGAAGCAATAAGCAGTTAGTACATCAAGATTCCAAACTTCACTTGACTTCAAAACTTGTTCTTTTTTACCACTCTGCTGCTGGCCAAATTTTACAAGAAAAATATATAATCTTCAAGCCAGTCAGGAATTCTGTTTATAAATGTCATACTCTTTTCATTATCAATCTGATAACCTCCTGCAGGGAGGTGGAGGGGTGACAGAGATTAAAGAATAGGTATACAGAATCCATTCCTTCTGGAATAAGTAGGGAGATTTTAAATACAAAGAATAGAAAGTAAAAATTTTAATAGAACTCTGAATTGAGGAAATTCCATTCAAAAATGCTGGTTTTGGCTTATACTGTAAGTTGCCATCCCAAACTAATTAGAACACCAGTTGCAAACATAACTTGGCAATTTGATTACTGATGAATTTGAATCAAGGATTACAAGGGGCACATGAAAACTGTATCCATAAATCAAGAGAATTTATCCAGTTTTAATGATATTTTTAAGATATAAGCCACAGGTAAAAGTTAGTTAATATGCAAATTAGGAAGCTATAATCATAAACAATTTTCCTGTACCTGGAATTAAATTTAATCAATTTAGGATCATTTCCCTTTCACCTGTGCTGAAAAATAGTAATAATTTATTTATGCAATTATTATCAAGAATTTGGGGTAGGGGAGAAAGTATTAGAATTCTAGCACTAGAATGGAAATTCAGCCTCAACTGGCAATCTAACATGAAGTACTACTTCAATACGTCCACTGGTGCCATTCATAAGAAATAGGTTCCAGGTTAGCCCTGCACAGCCAAAGACGGCCAATAGAAGGTAAAGATTTAAGAATTTTGCCAAGTCTCAGAGAATACAGAGAATAAAGAAACTTGATATACTTAATTGATTATATCACCTTGATACCCCAAGCTCCTCAAAACGGTGCTAGATCCTTTTCCTACAGAAGTTATCTGATTTGATTTTTCTATTAGGATCAAATTATTATCAAGACTCAGAAATATAGCTACAAATGAAGTATGGTGTCTAAACGTAAAATAATACAGCTCAGTGCTCAGCCAGAAAAGAAAGAAAAAAAAAAAAAAAGTAAAGCATCTAGGTGCCTTGTTTTATTCATGAGACTCTGCCAACAGAGAAGAACCAGTGGGAGGGGAGCTGGCAGTGGTTAGACATCCACATCCCATATCAGAGTGCCTGGATTTGAGTACTGGCTCTGCTTCCAATTCTAGCTTCCTACCAGTATATACCTGGGAAGCAGCAGGTTATGGCCCAAGTACTTGGATCCTTACCACCCACGTGGGAGACCCAAATTGTGTTCCCTTCTCTGGCTTCAGCTTGGTCGAGCCTCAGCTGTTGCAGGCATTTGGGAAGTGAACCAGTGAATGAAAGATCTCTATCTGTATGTCTCTTCTCTGTCCCTCTCTGTCTTTCAAATAAGTTAAAAATATACTCCAAAAATTTAAAAAGTAAAAAAAAAAACAAAACTATCTCTAAAAAGAAACAACAAAAAAACCAGTTAATAGTTCTCAGTCATAGCCAAAGATTTCTAATTCAGTCTTCTCTCTTGAGTTTAACTATGTCACACAACCGAATAATGAAGTCTGGAAACCAAATCTTTTTCATTATTTCATGATAATGCATGGACATGTACAATGCTATAATGACTGCATCAATGGAAACCAATCACAGCACTTTGTTTCCAAATAAAACAGAGGCAATAAAAACATGAGACCTGGTCAAATGTTCTTAAGTTCAAGTAGAGTTAGAATTCAATAGTGTAGGAACAGAATACTCTAGTACTTTTTATAAAATTGACAGGAGGACCCAGCACTGTGGCACAGCAGGTTAACGCCCTGGCCTGAAGCTCTGGCATCCCATATGGGCGCAAGTTCTAGTCCCAGCTGCTCCACTTCCCATCCAGCTCTCTGCTATGGCCTGGGAAAGTAGTAGATGATCCAAGTCCTTGGGCCCCTGCACCCACGTGGGAGACCCAGAAGAAGCTCCTGCTCCTGGCTTTGGATCAGTGCAGCTCCGGCTGTTGCGGCCATCTGGGGAGTGGACTAATGGATGGAAGACCTCTCTCTCTCTCTCTCTCTCTGCCTCTCCTCTCTCTGTGTAACTCTGACTTTCAAATAAATAAATAAATCTTTAAAAAAAAGAGGAGATATACTATACAATTAAAAAATAAAATAAAATTGAGAGGAATAACAAAAATATTAGAGCCTAGGAAACATCCTATTGTGGATGCCTAACAATTCATTTGTCCCAAATCTTCATTTTTCCTAGATTTCCATGTGAAGTTACAAGGATACTAAAAAATGTTGGGAAATACAGAAAAATCATCACTCATACCCCTGTAACCTTAAGACAATTATCATCTATAACATTCCCATATATTCTTATTTTTTCATGCACATAAAACTCCTTATTTCACATCAACAGGAAGATATAGTTGTCTTGTTTTTTCAGCAAAATGTTTTGCAGAAAAAGTTTCATACTGGTATGTAGGGCGGTCTCATTGTTTCCTAACAGCTACACATTACTCAGACTATATAGAATGCCAAATCACTTATTTATAATTTTTGCTATTACAAATAATATTGCAACAAGGATTCTAGTACTTAAATGTTTATGCAAATATACAATTACATTAGTAGGATAAAATCGTAGGAGCAGATCTCCTTTTGTTGAGGTTCTATGTAGTTAAAGTCATAGTGTCTACTGAATTTTGCAACCTGGACATTTCACACAGGGCATCACACATAGTCAACATTTTCTATGTACAGCCTCCAAATTAAATTTTTAATGGCTTATTATTTATTTTTTAAAGATTTATTTATTTGAAAGGCAGAGTTACAGAAAGGCAGAGGCAGAAAGAGAGAGAGAGAGAGAGAATCTCCCATCTGCTGGTTCACTCCCCAAATGGCTGCCAATGGCCACAGCTGGGACTAACCAAAGCAAGGAGCCTGGAATTTTTTCCAGATCTCTCATGTGGCTGCAGGGGTCCAAGTACTTGGACCAACTTCTACTGCTTTCCCACATCATAGTAGAGAACTGGATCGGAAGTGGAGCAGCCAGGATTCCAACCAGTGCCCATAAGGGATGCTGGCACCGCAGGCAGCGGCTTTACCTGTTACACCACAGTGCCAGCCCCCTTATTATTTATTATTACAGGGACACAGTCAACCTTTTCTCTACCATTAAACAGGTCAACTCTTCCTAATTACAACACCTGTGCCCTGAAGAACCCAGTGGCCACCCTCGTGCCCTTTACCTTGCCCCAGTCCCCATTTGGGGGCCCTCTTCTCATGGCATCTTTCACAGGAGAGGCAGCCCATTCTAGAACATGCTCCAGGCCTCATTTCCCTGGAATTCCCTGGGAGGTCCCAAGCCTGGTCTCTGCACCTGTATGGCCTGATGCCCTGGGTATCCGGGGTGGTTGTCTGGCGACATCGGGAGGGATGTGGAGCTGGGGCTGCTCCCCAGTCTCCACATGCACACACACAAGGCCCCTGTCCTGCAGGACCGAGCCAGGGATGGCCAAAGAAGGAGACAGCAGCTCGTGTACCTCCACCTTCACTCTCCTACCTCAGGCCCCTAAATGTTGGGGTGATTCTCCCATGATGTTCCGTTGCCTCTTTTCCCAGACTTGTTCATGTTCTCTAAAGTAGAACCACTGGGCTAAAAGTAAAACAAATACAAAAGGCTCCATTTGTAAAAGTTACATGAAAGCAAGCCTCTTCTGCACACTGCAGCTTTCCTTCATGTACTGCCCAGAATGTTCATTTGCCAGAGTTGAAGTCTCAATGTGAAACTGCCAAAGGACAGGCACGCCCGGAGCAGCCGCTTCACTTCTGAGGCCATCCTACAAGAGCCAGCTCTGTGAACCAGAGAAGTTACTTCTCCTGTCTGCCTTTAGTTCTTCTACTTTATTGGGTATTTCATTACATGAACTTCAATGTCCTTCTTCGTCTCTGATTTCTTTTTTTTTTTTTTTGGACAGGCAGAGTGGACAGTGAGAGAGAGAGACACAGAGAAAGTTCACCCCACAATGGCCGCTGCAGCTGGCGCACCACACTGATCCGAAGCCAGGAACCAGGTGCTTCTCCTGGTCTCCCATGGGGTGCAGGGCCCAAGCACTTGGGCCATCCTCCACTGCACTCCCAGGCCACAGCAGAGGGGAAACCGGGACAGAATCCGGCGCCCCGACTGGGACTAGAACCTGCTGTGCTGCCGCCGCAGGCGGAGGATTAGCCTATTGAGCCGCGGTGCCGGCCCTTTGTCTCTGATTTCTGTGATTCTAGGTAACCAATTCAAACCTAGCTTTTTTTAAAAAGATCATTTATTTATTTATTTGAAAGTCAGAGAGAGAAGGAGAGGCAGAGAGAGAGAGAGAGAGAGAGAGAGAAAGGTCTTCTGTCATCCGCTGGTTCACTCCCCAATTGGCCAACATCTACTGCTTTCCCAGGCCACAGCAGAGAGCTGGATCGGAAGTAGAGCAGCTGGGACTTGAACCGGCACCCATATGGGATCCCAGCACGGCAGGTGGCAGCTTTACCCACTACGCCACAGCATCGGCCCCCAAATTTAGCTTTAAAAATGCATCTCTTAGGTTGGTGTTGCGGCATAGCACATAAAGCTGCCACCTGCAATGCCAGTGGCTGCCCCACTTCTGATGCCACTCCCTGCTAATGCACCTGGGAAAACAGCAGAAGACAGTCAAAGTGTCTGGGACCCTGCCATCCACTTGGGACATCTGAATGAATCTCTGGCTCCTGGTTTTCACCTGGCTCAGCCCTGGCCATTGTAGCCTCTTGGGAGTGAACCAGAGGATGAGGGAATTTCTCTCTCTCTCTCTCTCTCTCTCTCTCTCAGCCTCTCTATCTCTGCCTTCCTCCCTCCCTTCCTTTCTCCCTCCTTCGCTGTAACTCTTTCAAATAAATAAATAAATAAATCTTTTTTATTTATCTTAATTCAAAAGTTTCATGGTCATTACCAGAAGCTGGGAAGGAAGAGGAGAGGAGAGGGAGGGAAAGGGGAGAGGTTAATGAATGGCTACTAAGTAACAGCTAGTTAGTAGTAAGGTCTGGGGCTCTATCACACATGAAGGTAACTATAAATAATGTTAGTGGACTGTATATTTCTCTATAAGAAAATTGGAAGATAGGATATTGGATGTTTTACCTTAAAGAAATGTTAAATGGGAGCTGGCACTGTGGCATAGCAGGTTAAGCCGCTGCCGGCAATGCGAGCATCCCATATGGGCACTAGTTCTAGTCTCGGCTGCTCCATTTCTGATCCAGCTCAATGCTAATGCACCCAGGAAAGTAGTGGAAGATGCCCCAGGACCCTGGGCCCCTCCACCCATGTAGCAGACCCAGATGAAGCCCCTAGCTCCTGTCTTTGCCCTGGCCAAGAACCAGCTGCTGTGGCCATTTAGGGGGGTGAACCAGCAGATGGAAGATTCTCTCTATCTCTCCCTCTCTCTCTGTAACTCTACCTCTCTAATAGAATAAATAAATATTTTAAAACAGAAAAAAAAAGAAATGTTAAATGTTCAAAGAGACAGCTATATGTACTCTGACTGGCCATTACACAATGTATTCATGTATCCAAATGACACATGGTACCCCATAAATATGCACAATTTTATGTCAAAAATTGTTAATGAAGAAAATTGTTAATGCATCTTTTTTTCAACTCCTACAGACTTTTGCTGCTCCCCCTGCTGTGTGTACACATGCCTGTTCTTTGCCCTTCAAAGTTCACTTGAATTTGGATTCCTCTTAAGGGAGGAACATAAAGAGAAGAGAAAAAGGAAAAAAATGAATGGTTTCTCTGTCAAAGTTCTGTATTTATAAAATAAAATGAGGCTCATAACCTCATACTTACCTTTTTCACACCCAGGCAAGTAGGAGACAATGTACTCCCAGGATTAGTTAAATTAAATTTCCAGATATTTACTGAATTTTTAGTAGATAAAACAAACGCAGAAGAGTGATATTAAGAATATCTACGGCTGGCGCCACGGCTCAAAGGGTTAATCCTCCGCCTTGCGGCGCCGGCACACTGGGTTCTAGTCCCGGTCGGGGCACCGAATTCTGTCCCGGTCGCCCCTCTTCCAGGCCAGCTCTCTGCTGTGGTCTGGGAAGGCAGTGGAGGATGGCCCAGGTCCTTGGGCCCTGCACCCCATGGGAAATCAGAAGAAGCACCTGGCTCCTGCCTTCGGATCAGCGCAGTGTGCTGGCTGCAGCGCACTGGCCATTGGAGGGTGAACCAACGGCAAAGGAAGACCTTTCTCTCTGTCTCTCTCTCTCACTGTCCACTCTGCCTGTCAAAAAAAAAAAAAAAAAGAATATCTACAAAGTGACATCAACTTCAAGATGCAATGACTGCACAGTGCTTGTCTCAACTGTTGAGGAACAGGTTTTTTTTCATACAATTTGTTGAACTCTTTACTTAGTATAGAGTTAATATATATTAATATATAATATACATTATACATAATTATTAATATATAATTATATATAAGGTTATATATTTTAATATCTAATATATTATATAATATTATATATATTAATATATAGAGAGAGTAATCTGTATAAAGTTAACTGAAAATAGATCTTAGTAAAAAATAAGACTGGGAATAAGAGAGGGAGGAGGAAGGGGGGTGGAGTATGGGTGAGAGGGTGGGTACGGTGGGAAGAATCACTATGTTCCTAAAGTTATTTATGAAATGCTTTTAGTTTATATGCTTTAAATAAAACATTTCTTGGGGAAAAAAAGAGTATCTATAACAGCCTAAGCAAAATGGTAATAAACCCAGAAGAGGAAAACGCTGTACATAAGGGCTGTCCCTTGTCACACGCTGGTGACCACTCGATGGAGGCTGGTCCACCGGATGCTCATCCCAGGAAAGGAACAGCTCCATTTTCATTCCAGGATCCAGACGCCACTAATGTCCACAATTCAGGCAACAATTCAATGACAGCTTGAAACGTGGACTGTTCTTATTATAACTGTCAGCCAATTTGTAGAATCTTAAACATAATCAATGAAACAATACCAACATACCATCCTAATTTTAAGTGACTCCCACAAAACAACAGAAAATTGCTTTTTATGTATCTCCCATGAACTTTTTTTTTTTAAGATTTGCTTAGTTGAAAGCCAGAATGACAGACAGAGGGAGAGACATAAGGAGAAAGAGGTCTTCCACCCATTGGTTCACTCCCCAGATGGCCACAGTAGCTACGGCTGGATCAGGCTGTAGCCAGGAGCCTGGAACTCCATGGGGTTCTCCCATGTGAGTGGCAGGGACCCAGTCACTTCTGCTGCTTTCCCAGATGCATTAGCAGGGACGTGATACTGGCATCATAGATGGAGGCTTAACTCACTGTGCCACAACACCAGCCCCAAGAAATTCTTATTTAAGTTGCTGTGTTTTCTTCACAGTGTTAATAGAAACGTTTTCCTCTTAGTCTTACCACTCAGTGTAGATCATAACCCTAAGGAAGAAAGAGGTCCCCAGTGCTGTCCTTCTCCAGTGGGAAGTGCAACTGAACAGTACTCAGAAATGAACACCACGTGTGTAGACACTTGCACATGAAGAAAACCAGGAGATGCAGAACAGGGAAATGGCCCAGCTCTCCAGGCCACGATCAAGTAGCTCTCCCGGTGGAGACTGAGTTCTCCTAATGCGTTCCCATCTATGGGATCTAGAATGAAAGAGAAATTCAAAAATAAATCAAACTCAAAAATTTTTTTAAATTCTACTGGGTAGATTTTTTACAGCCAAGGCAATATAGTCTTATGGTTCTTTCAACATATATACTTATTTTCAGTCTAATTTTAATTCATATTATAATATGTAATATAATATATAATATATCTAGTCATATAGTAAATATAGTATAATTATATAATAATTTTAATTCACATATTCTCTTATTTTTTTATTTATTTATTTTTTTAACAGACAGAGTTAGACAGTGAGACAGAGAGAGACAGAAAGAAGTCTTCCTTCCGTTGGTCCACCCCCCAAGTGGACGCTATGGCCAGCGCGTTGCGGCTGGTGTGCTGCCCCAATCTGAAGCCAAGAGCCAGGTGCTTCTTCCTGGTCTCCCATGCAGGTGCAGGGCCCAAGCACCTGGACCATCCTCCACTGCCTTCCCGGGCCACAGCAGAGAGCTGGACTGGAAGAAGAGCAACTGGGACAGAATCCGGCGCCCAGACCGGGACTAGAACCCGGGGTACCGGCGCCGCAGGTGGAGGATTAGCCTAGTGAGCCACAGTGCCGGCCCACATATTCTCTTATTAAAAGAAAATATGTGAATTAAAATTACTAACCAAAATTAGACCTATGTGGTACTAAAGCAATTGGTTGATTCAGTGGCAGTATTTATAAATGCACTATAAATAATTTCCCAAACTGGTTATCATCGTTAGAAACTTTTAGTTTTCTTTTCTTTTTTTTTTTTTTATTGACAGGCAGAGTGGACAATGAGAGAAACAGAGAGAAAGGTCGTCCTTTGCCATTGGTTCACCCTCCAATGGCCACCATGGCCAGCACGCTGCAGCCAGTGCACTGCGCTGATCCGAAGGCAGGAGCCAGGTGCTTCCCCTGGTCTCCCATGGGGTGCAGGGCCCAAGCACTTGGGCCATCCTCCACTGCACTGCTGGGCCATAGCAGAGAGCTGGACTGGAAGAGGGGCAACCGGGACAGAATCCGGCACCCCAACCAGGACTAGAACCCAGTGTGCTGGCACTGCAGGCAGAGGATTAGCCTACTGAGTCACGGCGCCAGGCAAAACTTTTCGTTTTCAAGGTATTCAAATTTGACTATGCTTCCGGATTTTCCATTTCAAGCCACTCCCTTACTGCTTCCTTCTACTTTGCCACAATCCAAAAATATTCTAGAGACAGGCACTTGTTGTTTGCTTAAGATGACTGCATCTCCTCCTCCAGTGCCTAGATGCGAGTCCAGATTCCAGCTGCCTCCTGTGCACACCAAGGGCGGCGACAATGACAGTGACAGTGCATGGGTTCTTGCTGCCCATGCGGGAGTTCTAGGCTCTTGGCTTCAGCCTGGACCACTCTTATTTTTGGATGTATTTGGGTGAAAGAGTGGATGAAAGATCTCTGTTTCTCTCCCCCTCCCTCCCTCCGTCTCTCTCTCTCTCTCTCTCTCTCTCTCTCTCTCTCTGTGTGTGTGTGTGTGTCTTTCAAATAAATGAAACCTAAAAGAATAAATAAAAAATCTCCTATAGCTTTGTTTGTTACATTTAGATCTTTAATCCATCCCACACATACGTTTTTGTACAAATTTAGCATTAACACTGGTTATGTAAACTTGCCCTTTATACTATATGACTGGATCCATTACAATATATATGAATTGCTTAATAAAGAAAGAAAATAAAGAGCAATGCCTTGCACTTAAAAAAAAATCAGTAAATGTAAACAGGACCATCTTCAACACCAACCTGTGAAAAGGAATAACACAGAACAATTCATCTGGGAGTATTCAAATGTCCCCAGCCAAAGCCAAATACCAATCCAGAGCCTACATAACCAGTCCTCGTAAACTTTAACATAACAACAATTTTTTCCCTTTCCCTTAAATAGTTCAACCAAATGGAAGAATTAATAAAGCCATATTCCATTCCAGATAAAATTAACCTGTGGTTCACCTAAAGATCAAGCTCAGGCTAACCAATACAAGGAGCTGGAACCTAAGGGAAAAAGAAGTACGTGAATTAGCAAACAGATGGCCACTGGCAATTTAATGAACAGACACTCTGATTTGGATTGATGGCCCAATGAGGGAAGGTCTTTAGCTTAAGTTCTTCCCTTGAGAATGCGGGATGGCTGGGCTCCAGGGATTTGATCAAGTTACAGCCCTCCCCCCACAGGAGGGCCTTCCCTGGTTCAGGAAGAGCCTGGTGTGTGTCCAGGGAGCACAGGCCCGGGCCCACAGCCTGCAGAGGGCATGCTCTCTTACTCTTCACGTGTGCCTCAGGAGAGCAGAGCGGGAAGACGAGAGCGCTTTTTTTTGCCATCCAGAGATCCTGTTGTAAAAACAAAAGAGACTGAAAGAATTCATACCTTTGTTAAATCACTTTTGATACATTCCATAAGTCCATTTTGACAAAAATGTCAGACAGCCACAAGAGGGTAGAATCAAGCCTTGGAACCGGACGCGAGGGCGGAAATGGGTGAACAGAGGAAAGACACACAGTGCACTGATGCACTAAAGCCTGCTTCCATGTATTTCTCAATTTTGCTTAAAATGAGGTTGCCTTGTACCCTCGGGATAGCTCTCCAAGGTCTTTCCTAGAGAACTGTCTGTCCAGATCAAAACGTGTCTGTTGATTAACATGCAAGTAGTTATCACGTGTAATAGAAACAGCTCAAGCAAAACAGTAGATATTTCTGAAAAAGCATAATAGAATACATACCTCTTCAAGTATCTTCTTTTTCATGTAAGCATCTCCGAAAACAAGGGGAAGAAATAGAGTGAGGAGAAGAGATTATGGCTCAGCCTAGCTTCAAGTTGGTCAAGTATTTGTAGCTCAAAGAATATTTATATAAACAAAAACTGGTAGCTTTTAGTGTCAGTCATAGGTTATGATCTCTTGGGTTTTGGTTTTTATTTTCTTAGCTTAAAAAATTATATACAGCTCTCCATATTAATCCCCTTAAAAATCAATTTTCCAAGTAACTGTGTCTAGACCAGATTCAGTATCCTTTTCATTAGCAGAAAGTTCTAAATTGAAGATTTACAAATTAAAACGCAAACTTTTTTTCCCAACTAACTTCATAAATATGTTAAACAGGAAAAGGAAGTTAGAGTTAAGAACTGGGAGGCTATATGAATTTTTTGTTTCTAAAGGATTGACTATGACTGCCAACAATTCTGTGGTTTTAGCTGCTTTCAAAAGCAGGAATGTGATAATAGCTCCTGGGTGGAATAATTTTGGCTGGACTTGATTAAATCTAGGCTTAAAATTTACAGGGAACAGCTTGGATTGCTTTTTTTTTTTCCCAAAAAAACAGTGTTGCATTTCGTCTTAGTGTGGTCTTGCCAGATTCCGGCCTTTTGGGAGTCTGGCAGTAGATTAGACACTAACAAAGCAAGCTGTAATACCCTGGGGAACATGAGTTACATAACTCCAATCAACACTGATGAGTGTGTGCCTCACTAAAACTCTGCACGTGGAAACTTGGCAAGGCTTCCTACAATTCTAAGGTCCTTCCCTGTCACACAGAGCTGTTTTATGAAGCTCCCAGAAAGTAATCTGTCCAAAAGAGAATGGGTGACAAACACTGGACACATTCAACTGGTATTCTGTTCTCTTCTTCTTCTGGTCAATAAATCACTGTGCATCCCCAGAAACACAGCTAGATTTTGCATCCAATATCTTAAACTTTGTTCCTGACATTTGTACAGTGACTTCATGACATATGATTTTAATTCCACTGGTGATAATTCTACAACACTTGCCAAAAAGCAACTATATATTGGAGAGCTCCTTAAGTCTCCATTTTCCAAATCTGAATACAACTAATATTATATATTAAAAACATGGGTTTCTGGTTTCAGGACAAGGTGGAATAAAATCATTTCTCCCTATTCCCCCCGCTGAATATAGTTAAAATCTCTGAATATTATACATAAAACACAACAAAGAAAGGTTTAAAAAGGTAGAAAGAAAAGAAAAAGGGCAAACTGGCTATGCACGTCCAAAGGTCCAAGAAAGGTAGGTGGTGAGTTCTCTCGGGTTTTCTTTTTGCTTCACATATTCCAGAGTTGGGGCTGGAAAGGGTAACAGCAACACAGAAAAAACAATGAGCACAAACAACAACAACAACAAATCTCTCACAGAAACCAGCCGCTCTGGGTCAGCACAGCAGGTTAAGCGGCTGCTTGAGACAGTGGCATTCAATATCGGAGTGCTGGTTCAAGTCCCAACTTCTCTGCCTCCAGTGCAGCTTCCTGTTCATTTGTCTGGGAAGGTAGTAGATAATGGCCGAGTACTCGGGCCCCTGCCACCCATGTCAGAGACCCGGATGGAGTCCCTGGCTTCAGCCTGGCCCAGCCCAGCCCTGGATGCTGCAGAGCATTTTGCAAGTGAACCAGCTGGTGAAAAGTCCTGCTCTCTCCCTCTTTCTCTTTCTCTCTCTCTGTCTCAGTCTTTCAAATTAAAATTTAAATATTTAAATATTTAAATACAGGATCCATTGTTGTCTTATAACAAAATACCCAAAATGTTCTGCCTATAATTTTAAAACATCAAGACCTAGGAAAATGTCAACTTGAATGGGAAAAGATAATCAACAAATACTGATCCTGAGGTGAGACAGATACAGATAATCTGACAAGTACTTTAAAACAGCCATCAGAAAAATGTTTCAATATGCAATTAAGAACACATTGGAAATGAATTAAAAATACAAATGAACAAAAACAAGTTTCAGCAAAGAAACAGAAGATATACTGAACTCCAGTCTTAACCCCAGGGTTGAGCAGAACAGAAATAATAAAAAGAGGGTAACTTGGAAGATCAGGAAGGAAGAACAGAAAGAATAAAACTTGGATAAATACAAGTTGTATTTTCCAAGTTGTGTGTGATGCTTGAAGAAAAAAAGGTTGATCAAATATTTTTTTATGTGGTCCTCTTTTAAAATATTTACTTATTTATTTATTATTTGAAAGGCAGAGTGACAGAGAGCAGGAAGTCAAATTATCCCTATTTTCAGATGAGATGATTCTATATGTGGGAGATCCTAAAGACTCCACTGAGAGACTATTGGAACTCATAAAGGAGGATATAAAATCAACAAACAAAAATCAATAATCTTTGTATACACAGACAACACCATGGCTGAGAAAGAGCTTATAAGGTCAATCCCATTCACAACAGCTACAAAAAATATTAAATACATTGTAATAAATTTAAGCAAGGATATCAAAGATTTCTATAATGAAAATTATAAAACATTAAATAAAAAGAGGAAGAAGACATAAAAAATGGTAAAAATCTTCCATGTTCATGGATTAGAGAATCAATAGCATCAAAATGTTCATAATGGGGCTGGCATGGTGGCACAGTGGGTCAAGCTGCTGCCTGCAGGGCCAGCATCCCATATGGGCACCGGTTTGAGTCCCAGCGGCTCCATTTCCAATCCTGCTCTCTACTATGGCCTGGAAAAGCAATAGAATATGGCCCAAGTCCTTGGATCCCTGCACCCATGCGGGAAACCTGGAAGAAGCTCCTGGTTCCTGGCTTCGGATCAGTGCAGCTCCAGCCATTGCGGCCATCTGGGGAGTGAGCCAGCTGATGGAAAACCTCTCTCTCTCTTTCTGTATCTCTCTCTCTCTCTCTCTGTCTGCCTGTCTTTCTATAACTCTGTCTCTCTATAACTCTGCCTTTCAAATAAATAAATAAGTCTTTTTAAAAAATTGTCTATACTACCAAAAGAAATTCACAGATTCAATGTGATCCCAACCAAAATACCAAGGACATTCTTCTTAGATCTAGAAAAAAAAATGATGCTAAAATTCATATGGAAACACAAGAGAACCCTAAAAGCTAAAGCTATCTCATACAACAAAAACAAAGCCAAAGGTAGCACAATACCAGATTTGAAGACATACTACAGGGCAATTATAATCAAAACAGCCTCTTACTTGTAAAAAAAAAAAAAAAATGTATAGACCAATGGAACAGAATAGAAACTCTAGGGACCAGTAACAGGTAAAGCTGTGACCTGCAGTGCCAGCATCCAATATGAGCGCTGGTTGGAGTCCTGCTGCTCCACTTCCAATCTGGCTCCTTGCTATGGCTTGGGGAAGCAGTAGAAGATGGCCCAAGTCCTTGGGCCCCTGCACCCGCGTGGGAGACCCAGAAGAAGCTCCTGATTCCTGGCTTTGAATCAGCCCAGCTCTAGCTGCTGCAGTCATTTGGGAATGAACCAGCGAATGGAAGACCTCTCTCTCTCCTCTCTCTCTCTCTCTCTCTCTCTGTCGCTCTCTCTCCCTCTCTGTAACTGCCTTTCAAGTAAATAAATAAATCTTTAAAAAAAAGAGTCTCAATTCCTTTGCCTTTTGATGGCTTGATTGTAATGTGTCTTGGCATGAGTCTCTTTCAGTTCCTTTAACTAAGACTTTGCTGAGCTTCTTGGATGTTTATATGCATCTCCTTTATCAAATTTGGTAAGTTTTGAGCCATTATTTATTTAGATCTTCTCTCTGCCCCCTTTCTATTCTCCTTCTAAAACTCCCAAAATGATAAACATTGTTCTTCTACTTTTTTTTCTTTCTACTCCACAATTTCAATAGTTCCCATTGATCCATCTTTAGCTTCTTTGAATCTCTCTTCTGCCTACTCGAATCTGCCTTTAATCTATATACTGAATTTTTCATTTCTATAAGAATATCATTGTACTTTTAACTCTAGGATGTTTTTGTTTCTCTTGGTTTTCTGGCCTTTTTTAAGTTTATTTATTTATTATTTATTATCATCTACTTGAAAGGAAGAGAAAGAGAAAGAACTTCCATCCACTGGTTTACTCCTCAAATGCTTATAACAGCTGACCCACACTGAAGCCAGGATCCCAGAACCCAGTACAGGTTTCCCACAGGGGCCCAAGCACTTGACCCATCCTCTGCTGCTTTCCCGGGTGAATTAGCAGGAACTGGACCAGAAGCAGAGTAGTCAGAACTTGAGCTATCACTCCAGTATAGGCATCCCAAGAAGGAGTTTAACTCACTGTAACACAGTGCTCTCTCTTTAGCTCTTTATTGGTATTTCCACGTTGTATGTACATCCATTCATCATTTTCTTGACTTTCTCTACTTCTCCTTTAGTTCTTTGAGCACCTTATTTTAAAATACTTTTCTAGTAGACCTGCCATCCTGTCTCTTTCAGGGACATTGTCTGTTGATTTCCTGGTTCTGTATATGCTTTATGATATTTTGTTGAAAACTGGACATTTTAATCTAATAATGTGGTAATTCCAGAAATCAGATTCTCCCTCTCCTTTCCCACCTCCTGCCATCTTTTCTATTGTTTTTATTGTTTTTGTTTTTCTGATTGTTATAGGCAATCTCTGTGCTGGCACCATTTCCTGATCATGTATGGCTACTTTCTTCTCAATGTCTCTGTCTTGCTTCTGAATATCCCAGTTTTCAATGTCTGACTCCCAAGTGGAGAAAAGAAAAATTAAGGTGGGATAAAAAGGAGTACTGGACTTTTATAACCCCTAAAAGTCATTTTTTATTTACTTGAAAGGCCGAGAGACACACAGAGATCCTCTACCCACTGGCTCACTCCCCAAATGCCTGCAACAGGCCATAGTCAGGAACAGGAACTCAATCTGAGTCTCCCACATGGGTATTAGGGACCCAAGCACTCAAAGCCATCAGCTGCTGCCTCCCAGGGTCCACATAGCACAAAGTTGGAATTGGACACAGAGCCAAGACTTGAACCCAGGCAATCCAACATGGGATATGAGCTCCCAAGCAATGACCTAACCAGTGTGCCCAACACATGCCCTGTCTCTCTGTAAGTCTTACAACAATGGAGGCCATGTAACAAAAGAAGCAAGAATAGGGGGAGGGGCCAATGCTGCTGCCTGCCTGCTGGCATCCTGCTCCACTTCGCATCCAGCTCTCTGCTGTGGCCTAGGAAAGCAGTAGAAGATGGCTCCTGACTTCTGATCGGTGCAGTTCCAGCTGTTGTGGCCAACTTGGGAGTGAACCAGTGGATGGAAGATCTCTCTCTCTCTCTCACTGCCTCTGCCTCTCTGTAACTCTTTCAAATAAAAAAAAAAAAAAAAAAAAAGAATAGTAGGGGAGGTGGTCAGGAGCAGCATTCAGTGAGCAGAGCACAGACACTGCAACTTGGAGGACTGCACCCTCTTTGCTCTCCCCGGCTCCTGCAAGTCGCATGTAAGCTGTTCCAGCCTACCACCAGGCTGAAAGCAGGAGATGGGTAACCTCTACTGTCTTAGGAGCTGAAATTGATCAAAATTAACCCCAAGTTACCTGTTCAAGCCTTGCTGTAGAAGTTGTAAACCTTCAATAGATGCCAGAGTTCCAAAATCGTATCAGACAGACTTCCAGTGTGACTGTCATCTGAACAGGATTCCTAGGGCTTCGTGCTCTGCCACCCTCCCGGAATCCTGCTACTTTTAGTATTGCCCTGTAGTGACATAAGATGAAGCACAGAATGTTTACAACCTCATGTGATTTGTCAAATAAAACCAAGCAAAAATCATATTATTGTTTAATAAATCAAAAGTCATTTAGTAAAACTGTCAGACAAACCCAGAAGAACATACTAGAATATAAAGCCAAGAAACAAGTGAAATATACATTGGAATTTGGTATATGACAAAGTTGTCATATAGAATTAATGAGGAAAATGGACCATTTAATAAATGGTATTATAACAATTTGACAGCCACCTGAAAAAAATTAGACCCATACTGTACATCAGGGTAAACACTATATGGATCAAAGATTAGATGTGAAAATAAGGCAATAAAAATAGTATAAAATGGGAATGTTTTATAACCTTGAAGAAAGGCAGGGTTTTCCAACTATGACACAAAATGAAGAAGCCATACAAAAGATAACTGCAACAATTCTGCAAGGCAAAAACAAAACAAAGGGAAAGAAAAACAGGGCCAAGACCCACAGAATACATGAGAAAAACATTCATAGGAAATAATAAGAAATGACCAGTAATCTTATTTTACAATGTATGTGGTTATTATTTGTAACATTGTGGTAAGGTCATAGCAATGCTGCAAAAATTGGAGACAACCCAAGCATCCATCAGTGGGAGGCTGACTGAATGAATAAATTATGGTTAATAAATTTTACATGATAGAATATTATGCGGTTGTAAAAGAAACTTTAAGTGAATAATATAACAAAATCTCAATATGATACTAGTTTTTTTAAGTGAAAACAGGGTGTATATAATACTACCTTTGAGTAACAGTAGTGAAATAAGAAAACATATTTCACCTGCTTATTTATGCATATAACAAACCACTTATACTGGCTGTCACAAGGGCAGACGTGTAAGTGGGAACTTGCTGAGGATAGAAAATTTTGCATTTTGTGCCTTTTGCTATTTTTTTAACAATGCAAAATTACCTGTTTAAAAACTGAATTGAAAACTTCTAAGTAGATAAGGAAAATATTATTTTAATCACTGTAACTCCATTAAAAGGCATCCATCCTGAGCGATTTTGTTTCTTGGACTAAAAATATTTTGGAAAATGTCTAATCAGAGACCAAGAGTCCGAAGATGTTACAAAAAGCCCTGAGTCAAAGTGCTGAAAGACGATTTCCCAGTCAGCAGTCTCAGAAATTAGTCCAAACGTACTTTAAAACACGAACAATGATCAAATGTTGCTTCTAGTTGTAAAGGCATTACCAATGCCATGCTATATTAAAAGGACACAAAATAGAAGACAAACGGAAGGTGAGAAATTGGAAGGGGAGACAATGACTTTTGCAGTTGACAGGTGACTCTCAGAAAAATGCCAACCGTCTATGGCTTACTATAGCAGCAATCTAAAGTTGGCGATAAATATTCTAACAGCTCATTACGTGAGTACACTGTGTATTTACTTGTTTGCTAATCAATTCATTTTATTCATTTACTCATTCCAGATTGACAACTTGCCTTTTCATTTTAAACAGAATAAATTTAAAAGCAGAAAGGGATTATATATTCTAAAATGTATACTCCCATAGAGAAGAAAATCAATTTAAAGAAATAATTGTTTATAGAACGTTAACCTAAATTATAAAATGGGGAATGGCATGCTTATCACGTTGGTAAGTAATTAAAAAAGCAAAAGTGATCATTCATAGGATTCTTATTATTAAATTCAGAAAGGGTGTAAACACCAACACATTCCTACTCACTGATCATTTCTCAGATATACTTATTAAAGTAAATGAGTTACATCTTAACCATGGAAGCAGTAAACAATTTTCCTAAATGTAAATATTTTTCCTCAACAGAAAAAAGAAGGAAAATTGCCAATGAACAATAAATACTTTAGATAGAAATCAGACCATGCAAAACCGGAATGTCAATGTCTTATAGGAGATGTATATTTAAATCTGTACTTGTCAGCTAGGAACTAGTGTGCCTGCCAAAGGATATTTACATTAGGGGTAGGCACTTTGCCTGGAGCTTAAGACACCAGTTAAGAGGCCCACATTCCACATCAGAACACCTCTATTTGATCACCATCCCTGTTCCTGATTCCAACTTCCTGTTAATACTAACCCCGGGAGGCAGCAGGGATAGCTGGAGTAGCTGGTTCCTGCCGTCTACTTAGGAGACCTGGATTGAGTTCCAGGCTCCTGGCTTTGCCCTCCCCCAAACCCCACAACTAGTCCATGTGGGCATACTTGGGAAGTGAACTGGTAGATAGGAGTTTGCTCTCTCTCACTCGCTCACTCTATCTCTGTCTCTCAGATAAATACATAAAAATGTTTAAAGAATATTGATATTAATTTACTTTGTTTTTGATTTCCCATAATCCAAGTTGGAGTCAGAGTTCCTCCTGCATATTTCCAAAGCATTCCACGTACACTGGGCCTTCTTCACTTATTCTAGAATTCTGTTGATGTCTCTGTCTCACTCCAGATGCATTTCTGGAGGGCAGTCAGGGAACCTAGTAGAGTGCCTGGGTCACTGGTGCTTCATAAATCACTGTCGTTTATCTAATTAAGTATCAAAAATGTATGAGTTCTAGATATTAATGACCTGCTAAATATTCAACATTTTCATTTAGGCCAGTTATTTAGTTTTCATGTACCCCATCACTTTAAAAGCAAAGCTGAATTTACAAGACTAAATAGGGAGAACTGAATTTTAAAGATTCACTATTAAATGCAAGTAAACAAACACTCTGAGGCTAATTTTCTCTTTCTGTTCATGTAACTTAAAAGTAGCTACAACCAAATTTACTCTCCTACAGCATCTCTATATTCAAGTAACTCTATAGAAAATATTCAAGCTCATTTGATTCCTTAGGATGTGATATGATTTTTATTGATATCTTAAAAAAGTTAACTTCGCCTCTAGATGTATTATCAAAATGTGTATTATCAAAAAGTGTCACGTGTAAGAAAGAGTGAGAAATGACACTGCAAGCTCCATCAGGGTCCTTCTGAAACGGCCCTATTTCATCTGGCCAGGAGGGGGCAGCAGGCTCCGGGGAAATGTCTCCAGAATCCTGTGCCACTCGTAGCACCGGCAAACTCGGTGACTGTGAAAGGCAGGGTAAACAACACATCTATTTGCCCTATTGGCTCTATTTGATCTATTTGCTCTATTCCCAAAGCAAAGCACGTAGGGAGTGGTTTCAAGCATTCACAACCAGAGCTAACGTCACCACTGTTGCTAATGATTAGCTGCTGTTAATTCACAGCAGGGGTAATTGAAGACAAGATTCCTTTTAATCCAGAGAGAAAAATGGAAAGAGTGATCAAGGGGACTTTGAGAAATGAGAAATTGAAAAATGCTTATGTAATATGGAATAGTTCTTATTTCCACATTTAATAACCTTTCTGTCTAATAAAATGACTAATATGTGGTAATTTTCTACTGCTTATAACATTAACCCTTAATATATCTGAACTACTAACAGATACTATTACCAGAAATGCAATCAAATCACCACAAACCTAGTAAATTTTTATGTTGACCAATTTACTCATTCTTTGTATAAGTAAATTCTCCCATAAAAATGGAAGAATTTATCCCATGACATGTTTTGGCATTTAACATCTTCAAATAATTTATTATGCCTGTAGGATGTTACTAGTATGTGGTCCTTTTATAGACTAATAAAATTATATAAAAAATTGGGGCAAGTAGATAAAAGGACAAACAATTACTTATTTTGTTTGGTGTGGTTGGCTTCAGTCATTAGCAGAATGCACTGATTTGTGTATTTTCCTAATTTTATTTTATTCTGCCATGTTGTTGTGCTTACCTACACAAACTCCTACTTAATAGCATTTTGACTTTAAAGCTTTAAGAGTTCCCTTCATGCCCTCTGATTTAAAAGGTTTTTATTTGAGTCCCTGCTTTCCATGCAGCTCCCTAGGAGGCTAGAAACTGATCACTATCTAAACACAAAACTCACTAGACTTGTCTAACTGCAAGTAATTTACTTGAGATATATTCAAGATTATATAAGAAAATAGTCTTGGAGTTTAGAAATGTGTCAAGGTGGTTGGCGCTGTGGCAGAGAACATTAAGCCTCTGCCTGTAGTGCTAACACTGCTCCACTTCCAATCCAGCTCCCTGCTAGTGCACCGGGAAAAGCAGCAGAAGATGGCCCAAGTACTTGGGTCCCTGCACCCCTGTGGGAGACCCAGAAGAAGCTCCTGGTTCCTGACTCCTGGCTTAGCCCATGCCATTCCAACCATCTGGGGAGTAAACCAGTGGGTGGAAAGGAAGGAGCTCTCTGCACCCATGTGGGAGACCCAGAAGAAGCTCCTGGTTCCTGACTCCTGGCTTTGGCCTGGCTTAGCCCATGCCATTCCAACCATCTGGGGAGTAAACCAGTGGGTGGAAAGGAAGGAGCTCTCTGCACCCATGTGGGAGACCCAGAAGAAGCTCCTGGTTCCTGACTCCTGGCTTTGGCCTGGCTTAGCCCATGCCATTCCAACCATCTGGGGAGTAAACCAGTGGGTGGAAAGGAAGGAGATCTCTTTCTCTCTTGCTCTCACTCTCACTCTTGCTCTCACTGTCTTTCAAATAAATAAATAAATCTTAAAAAAAAAAAAAGATATGTCAAGCACAATTCGGGTTGTGACCTTATAAATCCAATGACATTTGAAGACTGCAGTCTCTGTTGGAACTCGCTGAGGGCTCACAGCAGAAGTGTGATCACTTAGCCACTCCAGTTTACTACACACAGCCCGCTTATTTGGTGAGTGCTGAACTAGCTGTTAGATCTTTCTCAATTACATGAAATTGTATGATAACTCAATTGTATGAAAGCAGTGTAGGCATGTGTTAAACATGTGTCAAAGTAATGATGACTATGAGAATGGTATTGGTCTGGTTTGTTAAGAAATTGAACAAAGGAAATTTACCAAAGAACTAAAAATAACAAAAAGTATCTTAAAACAGGTGCTTTTTTTTTTTTCAATTTGAGAAGCAGAAAGAGATCAAGAAAGAGACAGAGAGGGCTCCCATCATCTGTTTCACTCCCTCAAATGCTTGCAATGGCCTGGACTGGGCCAGGCCAAAGCCAGGAACTAGGAGCATGATCCAGGTTTCCCCTATGGGTGTCAAGGACCCAACTGCCTGAACTATCCTAACTAGCATTTTTTTTAAAGATTTTTATTTATTTGAAAAGCAGAGTTACAGAGGAGGCAGAAGCAGAAAGAGAAGTCTTCTGTCCACTGGTTTACTCCCCAAATGGCTGCAATGGCTGGAGCTGCATTGCCAGGAGCCAGGAGCTTCTCCCGGGTCTCCCACACCAATATGGGATGCTGGCACTGCAGGCGGCTGCTTTACCGGCTAAGCCACAGCTCCAACCCGTCCTATCTAGCATTTTAACGACTAGGCCAAAAGCCTGCCCCTATTTTTAATTTTACAAAGAAATTGATAGTGGGCTCAAAGTGCTCAGCAAGATCCTGGGAATCTACCAACATAAGTAAGTAAGAGGAACAACTATCGCAGAACTATTCTTGGAGAGCTGAAGATTTCACAAGAAAAACAATACATAGACTGGTCTTAAAGGATGCTGAGGATGTCAACCCAAAGCAAAAGCTTACTAAGGACAACATTCAGAGCAAAAGCAAGGAGAGAAATGTCACATCACTGTCGGTGCTGGGTGCGTGGGGTAGATAATAGCTGAGGGTGAGGAGGAGGAAGTGTTAGATGGTATGGTAAGGTATGTATCTTTCACTCTGGACACAGCAGGGCAGCAAAGATTTGTAAAGTACCATGATTCACAAATCAGGTTCACAGTCAGACTCGAAGCAATCAGGAAAAGACATTGGAATAAAAGGACAGATATTAGGGTCGGCGCCATGGCGCAGTAGGTTAATCCGCCACCTGCAGCGCCGGCATCCCATGTGGGCACTGGTTCTAGTCTCAGCTGCTCCTCTTCTGATCCAGCTCTCTGCTGTGGCCTGGGAAAGCAGTGGAAGATGGCCCAAGTCCTTGGGCCCCTGTGCCCACATGGGAAACCTGGAAGAAGCACCTGGCTCCTGGCTTTAGATCAATGCAGCACGGCTATTGTGGCCATTTGGGGAGTGAACCAACAGATGGAAGACCTTTTTCTCTGTCTCTCCCTCTCACTATCTGTAACTCTACCTCTCAAATAAATAAATAAAATCTTTAAAAAAAAAAAAAAGAGAACATATGAGACAAGGAGATCAACTAAAACCAATCTCAAGAAAGACAATAAAGCTCTGACTTGAAACAATAGAAAACAAGACAAATTTGAGTGATTTCAAAGAATGCTTCCTTAGGATCAGAGTTAAAGAACAATTCATTTTATTGGTTCCTTTGTTCTAGCCCTAAAATTTCTTCTTAAGTCATTGTAGTGGGAAGCAGAAAGGCAAGTTAAGAAAGTAAATTAATCTATAGTAATAATTATATAATAACTATAATTCATAATTAATAATAAAATATAGATGGGAGAAGGCATCAAATTGGATTTTATTGTGTCAATGTTGAAGCATGGTGCACTGTCCTGGATAGATGTTTGCACAAATTGGAAATAAAGATTTGGGACTTGGTAGAGAAGTCAGGGATAGAAATACGAATTCAGAGGATCATTTATGTATATATATATTCAATATACTTCTTTCAAAAGACGTGGAAATGTGAAGCACACTTAAAACATGCAGAAATGTATTGATTTTGGCTCTCCAAGTGGTAAGCATCAGCAATCTATTTATTTATTAATTTATTTATTTTGACAGGCAGAGTGGACAGTGAGAGAGAGAGACAGAGAGAAAGGTCTTCCTTTGCCGTTGGTTCACCCTCCAATGGCTGCCGCGGATGGCGCGCTGCGGCCGGCGCACTGCGCTCATCCGATGGCAGGAGCCAGGCGCTAGGTGCTTTTCCTGGTCTCCCATGGGGTGCAGGGCCCAAGCACTTGGGCCATCCTCCACTGCACTCCTGGGCCACAGCAGAGAGCTGGCCTGGAAGAGGGGCAACCGGGACAGAATCCGGCGCCCCAACCGGGACTAGAACCCGGTGTGCCGGCGCCACAAGGCGGAGGATTAGCCTGTTGAGCCACGGCGCCGGCCGAGTTTTTTTTTTTTTTTTTTTTTTAAGATGTACTTATTTATTTGTGAGGCAGTTACAGAGAGAGAGAGAGAGAGAGAGAGAGAGATCTTTCATCTGCTGGTTTATTCCCCAAATGGTCAAAATGGCCAGGATTGGGCCAAGCCAAGGCCCGGATCCAGAAACCCCAACCAGGTCTTTCACCTGGTTGGCAGGGGTCCAAGCACTTGGGCCATCTTCCATTGCCTTCCCAGGCCCATTCACAGGTAGCTGGATTGGAAACAGCATAGCCAGGACTGGAATCAGAGCTGTGATATGGGATGCTGGCATCACAGTGCAGCCTAACCCACTGTACCATAATGCTGGCCCCTATATTGCAGTTTTTCATGTCTATTTTTAAATGCTGTACTTAACGCATAAGCATAAGCAGGAGAAACAGCAGTAAACCACCACATTCAGTGTGAAATTAATCTAGAGTCTGCAGATCAAAGAGTGAAAACAATGATCAAGAGATTCAGGGCCGGCGCTGCGGCTCAACAGGCTAATCCTCCGCCTTGCGGCGCCGGCACACCGGGTTCTAGTCCCAGTTGGGGCGCCAGATTCTGTCCCAGTTGCCCCTCTTCCAGGCCAGCTCTCTGTTGTGGCCCAGGAGTGCAGTGGAGGATGGCCCAAGTGCTTGGGCCCTGCACCTGCATGGGAGACCAGGAGAAGCACCTGGCTCCTGCCTTAGGATCAGCGCGGTGTGCCGGCCGCGGCGGCCATTGGAGGGTGAACGAACGGCAAAGGAAGACTTTTCTCTCTGTCTCTCTCTCTCTCACTATCCACTCTGCCTGTCAAAAAAAAAAAAGTTTTTATATCCTTAAGAAGTGAAAAAAATTCACAAGTGAGAAAAAAATACTACAGCCTTAATTTCTTTTTTTTTTTTTTTAAGATTTATTCATTTTGAAAGTCAGAGTTGAGAGAGAGAGAGAGAGAGAGAGAGAGAGAGAGGTCGTCCATCCCCTTGTTCACTCTCCACAAGGCCACAAGGAGCCAGCAGCGCCACCTGGGAGTCTCCCACGTGGATGGCAGGGGCGCAGGTCCTTGGGCCATGTTCCACTAGCAGAGAGCTGGATGGGATCGGAGAAGCCAGGACTCCAACCAGCACTCACAGGGGACGCTGGCATGACAAGCAGCAGCGTAACCCACCACACCGCAATGCTGGCCCTTACGATCTTAAATTCCAAAAAGTGAAAAGCCATTTTTCTGAAGAACCATAAATAACCAACCAACATGAGGGGTAAATATCTTCATCTGAAACTAAGATAAACACGAGACATCATTGTTCACCTACCAAATAGTCAAAGAAAATTTTTAAATAATGATAATGCCAGTTAGGTTCTAGTGAAAAATGGGAAAACCCTGTGTTAGCAACACGGGGTCTGGCAGTCCCGAGTCTCTTAACTACGGGGATTTGAGAGTCTCTGGTCCCAGCGCCCAGTCTGGGCAATGTCTTATGCTGTAAATTAGGGACAACACTGCTACTCACAGCCAGCTGTAGGGCTCAAATCATACACATTGCTAAGAACAATGTGACTGCTACTTTTTGTTAACTCATTTACCCCCGCGTTTACTTTTGTCAGAAATCCTGGAAAATAACCAGAATTACAGAGATATCTGAATATTTTCTGGAAAACGGAGTAGGACGAGTCAGGAACAACGTGGCGCCCAAAATGGTGGGAGTCAGTGTGAGACAGCCAGGCTGGGAAGTGGCCCACACCCGGGGCCGAGCAGTGCAAGCAGGGGGCGCCTCTCACCACGGCCACCACCTCTCCGCACAGCCGCTCGGGCTTCCGAGCCCGGGGCGGCGACCACCAACGGCCCTAAGGCCACGGGAGGAGTAAAACCGAAGCGCTGATTGGCTGCCTGTGAGCAGTGGGCGGGGCGAGCGGGGGGCGTGCGGGCGGAAGGCGCCGGACGCGCACTTCCGGTCTTTGTGGCTCTGCGTTCGGGGTCGGCGGCTTGTGCCGTGACCGCTCCCGGGCTTCGCGGTGAGGGACGCGGGCCCTGAGGCGGAGGGAGGACGGGGTGGCCGGGGGGTGGAGGAACCCCGCTCCTCAGGTTGCCCGTCCCCGGGTCGCGGCCCCTGGCCCGGCGGCGCCTCGGAACGTGTTGGGGACGCAGAGGCCGGCACCGGAGCCCCTGCTTTCCCAGCGGAAAGCGCAGTTTGCCCTCACCCCCGCGTCTTTGCGGACTCTGCGGTTTAAGCGGGGACATAAAAATAGAAGGGCTGGCCACAGACGGGCAGCCTAGCCATTCTAATTAATCCCTGAAGTAGTCTTCGGATTCAGTGTTGCCGAGCTGTCCTAACTCAAGGGCGACACTCCTGAGTTGTCTCCCGTCCCCAAATCGGAATGTAGAAAGTGTAATGTCCATGACCAGTCTGTCTTTGTCTTTAAAATAGTCAGCTCCCGGTATAGTTTAAGCTTTCTGGAAATGTGGTAGATCTTTTTACTTCTTCGGTGTCTATGAAAAAATGTTCAGATACTTCTTAATTCCTCTATAGGCTCATTAAGGAGCAAAAACCGTTTTAACCTAACGCGCAGTTCGGACAGAGCCTCATTGCTGAAGAAATTCAATGAATACCAAATGTGATCAAACGGCAGTATTCCCTAATATGTTTATTTAAATCAACTCATGTGATTTTATAGTTTTATTACTACCTTTAGTGAAAGCATTACCTGCTAAGATAGAAGGTAGCTAAAACTACATTTTAAGTCGGCATTATTAAATTTACTGGATATTGTTATTTTGGAGGTCTGAGTCTCAGGCCTGTATTTTAATGTTATATACTTTTTAAGGCCAGGCAAGAAGTGATGCCCCCACCTCTTTGATGTAACAGGATTCAAAGAGTACTGAAAAGTACATCGTTTCCTCATATCTGATTCATTTTAATAGTTCATTCTTTGGCTTCTAAAGTCATTTCTTAGTAGTAAGAACTCTACATAATGGGAGACACTGAAGGATGTGAATGGGTTTTTGGCTTTATCGTTTGGTGGTGGTTTTAGTTCTGTAATCTCAAAGTTGCTCCCTTCAGTATGTTTCTGAAGTGACTGACCTTTATTATCACAAATTTTTAGATTTTTTTTCCCCTGCCATAAGTTAACAGTGCTTTTATATCCTCAGGAAAGAAGAAATTACTCAAACTCTGAAGCATAGAACCCAGTTTTACAGAGCTGTCTGCTGAGTTGTTCCAGTCCAGATGGCTGTGGAATCCAGAGCAATTTCAACCCAGATACCTCAGGATCCTCAGGAACAAGGACTAATATTAGTGAAAGTAGAAGATGGCCTCTCTTGGAGTCAGAAATTTAAACCAAATGGGAGTATTCAGTCTTGCCAAGAGTTGTTTCGCCAACAATTCAGAAAATTTTGCTACCATGAGTCCCCTGGGCCCCGGGAGGCTCTGGCCAGACTCCAGGAGCTCTGCCGTCAATGGCTGATGCCAGAGGTGCACTCCAAGGAGCAGATCCTAGAACTACTGGTGCTGGAGCAGTTCCTGAGCATCCTGCCCGAAGAGCTACAGCTCTGGGTTGAGCAACATAATCCAAAGAGCAGCGAGGAAGCCGTGACCCTTTTGGAGGATCTGGAGAGGGAGTTTGATGATCCAGGACAGCAGGTAGGAGCAGAGAGATGACAGGTTGTGGGGAAAGGAGTTCAAACCTGGACCATGTGGTAGAATAGTAGGATAAAATCTTGTATGTCTCCACCAAACATAACCATACAGGGCCATGCCTGCCTCCTTTAGCCCTGGAGATGCCCTCACTGACCTATTTGAGAATTTACTAAGCACTTTCCTTAGGGGTTTTCTCACAGACCTAATTGTATTTCACTAATTTCAGGTCTCAGCTAGTCCACAGGGACCAGCAGTGCCATGGAAGGATTTGACATGCCTCGGAGCACCCCAGGAGCCAACAAGCATTCAACTCCAGCCCTTAAAGAAACAGCTGAAATCCTGGAAACCTTGCCTTTCCTCTAAGAGTGGTGAGGAACAGAAACTCCTCTGGGAACTCCTGTCAGTTAGGTCTCTGGCTTTGAGGATGCAGAATTACTTGCATTTTATAAACTTGACACACGTGAACAGCACCTTTGCTGTTTCTAAACCAGAGGTGCCCACGTTAGCATCTTTGTATTCAGCGTTTCTCATGAAGGGCACTTCGCCCTCCTTGTGTCATTTTACCTGTCATCCATTTACTTATCCTGTCATTTAATAACTGTAGCATATTAATACATCCCTGGTACTATTGTAGGCACTTGGTCTCTGTCTTTGAGGAGCTTTCAAATCTTGCTGGGTGGTGGACAGGCCAAAAAACAATGCATTATGCTGTAGTAAATTTTTGAAAGAAAGTAAACATTGGATACTATGGCAGCACATATAACAGCACCTAACTGAATCTTAAAGGTTGAAGGAAGACTTCCTAGAGGAAGAAACTTAGAAGCTAAGAGTCAAAACTGTGAGTGGGAGAAAACCAGGTAAATAAGTTAGAGTATCAGCCACCTAGGCAAAGGCCACAAAGTCTTGAAGGTGAGAGAATGCAACCCACTCTGGAAACTGTAGGTAGTTCAGTTCAGTTTGGCTTGTGCAGAGAACTGACAGGAAAGGGTTGATACAAAATGAATTAGAGTAGAAAATGGGACCTAAGCTGTATGTCATGCTAATGGGTTTGTACAGTGGGGTACAGTTGAAGAGCTTTGGACAAGGGAGTGACATGATTGGGTTTGTGGTTTAGAACTTAGCTACAGAGTAGCAAATAGATTTGGGGATGTCAGGTGTAGAGCACTTTTAGAGATCTAGGTTGTGATCTAGGTTGTGATCTAGGTGGACAAAGTGAATACATGTGATTGGAGGGGGTAGATTAAAGCTGACTCCTGCTCAGTGTTTAAATTGCACTGCAGACTCTGGTAACCGTTAAAGATAGGGTGTGAGGTGGTGTGCAAGGGAGAGTTGAGGATTATACTCAAGTTTCAGTCTTGAGCAACCTGCTTATTAACGGCTATTCCTGTAAATGGTAAAACATAGGGAAGAAAAACACATGCACATCTGATGGGCCATTTTGGTGCTTGTGAAATACTCACAAGTAAAATGCCCAGTTAGCAACTGAAAATGAGAGTCTAGAGCTTGATAGAATTGAGGATCTGGGGAGACATTAGCTTACAATATAAGTAGTAATTGAAGCCTAGTGGCGCAGAGAGTTTGCAGAATGAGAATATGTGAAAGCCAGAACAGAATTTGGAGAAGCACTAATGTTGAGTGACTAACCCTAGGACCTAAGGAACAACCACAGAAATTAGGCTAATAGGACTGGAAGAACCTGGCTCCCAAAGGAAGGTGTGGTTTCCATGTTACAGAAAGGCCAACTAAGATCTAGAAAGTACCTACTGCGTTATGCAGCTGTGAAGTCGATGACCCTGATGAGAAGTTGAAGTGGTGGTGGGGGGTTTAGGGATAAGGCAGAAACCAAGTTGTAAAATGGAGATGAACACAGATAGCCCCTTCAAGAAATTTTACTGTGAATGGAATGAGCAGGGTTGCTTGAAGGAGATGAGTAGGCAGAGGGCTTGATTTAAAAAGTAAGAAACACTTAAGCTTTTTGAAATGCTGATGAACAAAGTCCAGAAAGAGGTTGAAAAAGAATGGGAAAGAATTAGTGGTTAATTGATCAACTGAAGTCTCAAGTAACAAGGGTGAAAGCCCAAAGTGTAGATCTAGGCTTTAGCATTAGAAAAGAGGGAAGACTGTTTCCACCAGTTGAAGAAAAGATGCATGTGGACAGTGACATTTAGTAGGTAGAGGCGTCTGTGTTCTCTAATCTATATATCGAGTACCCAGAGTAACTGAAGAAATGTAAAGTCTCTTTTTTTGCTGTTTATCATTTCAGATTGTGAGAACGAGGCAGCAAGAGAAGAGGACGTTTCAGGAGAACCACCACAGGGCCTTCCTCTGGAACCTTCACTTGAAGGAATTAGTGAGCATGAAAGCAGTTTAGAGTGGCAGCATGAAAGTGCTTTAGGAGAAAAGTTAAGAAGACCCCCTTCCCAAGGAAGCAGTTTTAGTCAAATGTTCTTCACACACAAATCTCCAGGGAAGAGAGACTATCATGATGACCCTCAAAGATGTGTGATTCTAAGTACAAACTCCATGACATGTCAGAAAGTTCCTATAGAAGAGAGGCCTCACAGATGTGATGTGTGTGGGCACAGCTTCAAGCAGCATTCCTCTCTAACACAACATCAGAGAATCCATACTGGAGAAAAACCTTATAAATGTAACCAGTGTGGGAAGGCCTTTAGTTTGAGGTCATATCTCATTATTCACCAGAGAATTCATAGTGGTGAGAAAGCATATGAATGTAGTGAGTGTGGGAAAGCCTTCAATCAGAGCTCAGCCCTCATTAGACATCGGAAAATTCATACTGGTGAGAAAGCTTGTAAGTGTAATGAGTGTGGCAAAGCATTCAGTCAAAGTTCATATCTCATTATACATCAAAGAATTCACACTGGCGAGAAACCCTATGAGTGTAACGAGTGTGGGAAAACATTTAGCCAGAGCTCAAAGCTTATTAGACATCAGCGCATTCATACAGGTGAGAGACCCTATGAATGTAATGAGTGTGGCAAAGCTTTCAGGCAAAGCTCAGAGCTGATTACCCATCAGAGAATACACAGTGGAGAGAAGCCCTATGAATGTAATGAATGTGGGAAAGCCTTCAGTTTGAGCTCAAACCTCATCAGACATCAGAGAATTCATAGTGGAGAGGAACCCTATCAATGTCATGAATGTGGCAAAACCTTCAAAAGGAGCTCAGCGCTGGTTCAGCATCAGAGAATCCATTCTGGGGATGAAGCTTATATATGTAATGAATGTGGAAAGGCCTTCAGGCACAGATCAGTCCTGCTGCGCCATCAGAGAGTCCACACTGTAAAGTAACCAGCAAATACAGTGACTATTGTAAATACTTCATTCAGATTTTTATCATTGTTAGTCAAAAGGGTTTACTTTGGAGTAAGACTCTATAAAGGCTGTAAACTACTAGGTCTGGAGTCAGTCTAACAGCTTTGTGCGGCGTTTCCCAATGCTAGTACCAGTTGTCCCTTGAAAGCTTTTCCTGTGACTAATCAGAAAGCCGGAGAATAATTCCTCCCAGCTTTGTTCTTACCAGTGGGAATACTCAGGAAATACAAAAAGTGGGAATGTAACATTGAAACCTCATGTTCTGTGAGAATGTCACAGTGTCACTGCATCTGACTGACAGTGTGCCAGGTTTGAGGGCTAATGTAGGCGGCATGAAGGGCTTTTTGTCTCAAGATTTTAAAAAATTTTACCAGCCCAATTAAGAATAGTATGAAGACAACAAGAAAGTTTGGGAAATGGTTTCACCAATGGTTTATGTCCAGGGCAGGTCAGAAATAAGAGGCATGAGAAGAAAGGATGTCAATTTATCCAAGTTATTTATTTAGTACCTGCTTTGTGTGGAACAAGGGACGCAGAAGAAAATAGGACATAATTTCTATAGTTAATAGGCAAAGCATAGATCAGGTAGTGACACTGTGGTCTGGTCACAGGTGTGTGACTATAAGCAGTCCCCCAACTCATCTTCAGAGAAGGAAATGGGGAAATTACCTGAAATATGAATAGGAGCCAGAGAGCTATGCCGAGGAACAATGATCCCAGTAAAGAAAGCAACAAACAGCAGGAAGAAAGAATAGAATGTTTCTACTCAGTGTCTTGAAGTGGCCTCATGGTTATAAGAGCACAGGTGTAGCCAGAGTCTTAATTAGTGCCTACAGTAAAATAAGAACCCATAGAGAAATCTATTCATAGTCAAATCCTACAGTGCTTAGACCACAAGACATTGGGGAGCTTTGTCTTGATCCATGTGACCAAAGGGAAAAGGCTAATATGTGGTTTCATTCTCCAGCACATAAGCTAAGCTAGAGCTTGCATGCGTGTAGTGGTGGGAGGGAGCCCAGCCTAGACTTGAAGAGTCTAGTCTGATAGATCGTTATCTGTCTCAGAAATGACAGTACAGAGCTACTATCAGATTCCTCTGAGTCCCCAAGGATCTGAGTCAGAAGCTCCCATAGCATTTATTTTCAGGGGCTGTATCCTCACTGTTCCTGATACACTCCTTTGGGTTGAGGTGCTCAAGAAAATACTTGTCAGTTGCTGGGTCTGTGACTTCTGTCCAGGCACCTTGCACATGTTTAGTTTTGCCTTTGTTAGCTGTATTTCACAATATCATTTGCAAACTTTATTAAAGATAATGCCAAAGGGAAATGATAGAAAGTAACAGTCATGGTCATCAAGACTTCCCCTCTTCTGAGGGACCCAGGAAGAACAGTAGGCTGGTATGTGGTACACAATGGAGTTTTTACAAGTTACCCAGAAAGATGTCATTCAAAAGACCTAATAGGTTAGAGAAATAACACACCTTACCAAAAAAAAAAAAATCTTTGTAAAAATCTAGAATCTTGTGCATAGAAAAGGAATTTCCGTGAGGGTAAAAAGTAGCAAAGAAAAGTAATGCTTATATTGGGGCATGCATAGTTAGGCATGTGCTAACCTTTGCAAAGCAGGAGGGCTAAATGCCCAAGTTTGGGAGGAGACTGAAAAAAGAGGGTGAAATCATTTGGGAAAGATGGTACATGTGACAATACATGGTAAGAGCTTATTTTCTTTCTTGTCCACAAAGAATGATCCAAACTGAAAAAGGTAGGACATTAGGAATTGATACATTGCACAAGAGAAATATCCATACAGAGAGCACTTACATATATCAGTGAGAAATGTAATAGGTACTGGATTGGGCTTTGTTGTATGTATTCCTTCTCAGTCAAGCCCATATTTTGCAAATAAGGACATGAAGGCTAAAGATCATATAGCTAAAAAGTGACAGTGAGGTCAGGCTTTGAACCCAGGCAATAGGAATCCAGAACCTTCCTGTAGAGCCATTTCTCTACACTGTCTCCCTGTGAGAAATCCCAATAGAAAACTAGTATTTAAATAGCAAGTCATAAAAGGTTAAGTACTAATAGTCAGTAAGGTAGCTAAACTTCATGTTAAAGCAAGACTTGAGTGAGCTGGTACTTCTTTTCTGTATAAAACCAATAAAGATTCAGGGAAATAGGAACTCAGTGCTGCTGGTGATTATGGGAATCAGTATGATCTCTGGCAGTCAATACCAGAAGCCTTAAGCATTGCCTTTTGACTTTGAAATCTACCTAGAAATGTATACTTCAGAAACCATCATGAATGTACAGTCTTAAAAGCTGTTAAAACTGATGTTAATTAATATCAAATGAAGTAGTCATGGTATATTGCTAAATACATTAAAACACTGTATAATATCACTTGTAAATTATATACTTATACATTAAAAATACTGGAATTTATTATCTCAAGGTGCTATATTGGTTATCTTGGTGTGAAGTTATAGGCAATTTCTTGTGCTTTTCAGTATTTACCAAATTTTTCTGCTATATTTATAAAACACTCAGAGGAAAAAGTGAGTGAAAGTCCAGGATAGCTGAGAAAATACTAGGCAAAGCACCTGTTTACTATACCATCCCTGTGCCTCCCAGGTCTCAAGTCTTTAGCTAATTTAATTGTGATTGCACACATGATACAGAAAAGGTTGCCTATAAATTACAAATCCCTGAGCAAAGAGAAGTTGTTGGTCTGTAGGCTTATGGTTTAGAATGGCAATAACTTTGAAGTCATGACTTATGACTTAGTTCTTTTCCATGAATTCTGCAGCTGTAAGCAAGTCACTTCCAGACTTCACTTTAAAGGAGCTAAAGTAAATGATCGGTTCCCATCAGAGCTGATACAAGGTGTATGTCGAGGAAATTGGTTTTTTGTTTACCACCCTTACCTGGAAGAAAAATAATCTGTGCCTTTCCCTTCTGCTCAGGGCTGTCTTGTTTCTCTGGGTATAGCACCATTCCAAAGGGTAACAATATCTACCTTAACCAGATCTTAACGCAGATTTAAAAAGATAATGTGCATTTTAGGTGAAGTGCCTCTACTCATTTCCATGGCCTGCAGCTACCACTATCTAACAGGATTGGAAATTTAAAGTAAATCTGATGATGGTCTTGCCAAGCTCACATTTCTATTAAGAACCACCTGAGGGAGAGGGAGCCCTAGCTCCTTTTCAGCAGGTAGTGCTTAGGTTTCCAAACGTACCTATGACCCCACCACCACCACCACCACTGAAAGCAGGGAGGAGTCCCGATTCCAGGGGATATGGGCCCTGTGTGTGTCTACAGTCTCCTTGCACATTCTCATGGTTTTTCCACAACTCAACCCCAGAGACCACCATGACTTTGTGACTTTGCTCAATGACTTACAGCCCTAGAGACTGGCTGTCAGTTTCCTGACACTTTCTGGCCCAGGGAATAGAAACTGAACATCAATTCCTTGACTTCTTCCCACAGTCCCTTTCCCACCCCCTCACTCATCTTTGTTATATTCCCTGTTCTTGCGTGAATAATTTTAAAGAAAAACTTTAAAATTCAAATTTTATTACAGTAAATCTTGTATTGCATTCTACTACTAAACGGTTAAAGTATAAATGTTAAAACTAGTTACCAAAAATTACTGACTAAAGAATTTTACCAAAAATTTTAGAGTTGGGGGAAAAAAGGAACACTAATAAAGTACTCTAAAATACTAACATTTCTACTGGTAATGGAATTGTAGGTGATTTATACTTTCTGCATTATCAACATTTACAATTCACAATCAGGAGAAAAACTTAAATGATATATAAAACATTAAATAATCTGTCACCTATAGGACAAAAGGTGATGGATCTGATAGATCTCACTTAGCAATAACTATACACCCTTTGGACACAAAGACTATCCCTCCCCATTTCATTTCCCCATTTACTCACAATAGGTATGATCACCAAGTCTTCAGAAATGATACTTTTTCATAGGTATTAATTGTCATCAGCAATTGTGGGTTAATTAAAACTGCCAAAATAAAAATTAGGAGAAAAGTAGAGTTTTGAGGAATCTGAGGGGGTAATCCAACCAATATTTATTTCCCTCAAGTTGCTTAGGGTCTCAAGCCTGGGAAGGTGAGGGGCCAGGGAATGGGGAATAGTGGGGCCTGGAAGGCATACCTCCTTGTCACTGTTTTTGTAAGCTTCCCATTTCCTGGGCCACAGGACCATGGGACGCAAACACCCCAGTCCCCACTGCCCCTCTATCCTCCAACATGTATTTTTTTTCTTGGTATACACTTGTACTGTCTTTCTCCATACAAATTCAGAGTACCTCAAGATCTTATAGGTCACTCAGGGTCTGGAATAAGGTACCCAATTCAGTGCTTTAAGTAGGAAGAGAAGCCAACACAAGTCCTGGCCTCTGAGCCAGCATCTAATGATAACTGATTCCTGCTGTCGAGGAGTCAGGATGAAGAGATGTCTCCAGATCCTCTCTCATCTCCATGCTGTTGTGTGTGCTATAATCCCTGCCTCTTCTCCCCTGCTCTTTAGCTGGCTAACTTCTACCTTTTAGTTATCAAGTGAGATGTCATCACATCCAGGAAGTCTTTAGTGACTGACGGACCAGATTAGGTACCCCTCCCTGTACTTCAACAGAATTTATCCTACCCAAAACCCACATATCACACTTTACTGTTTAGTGGATATGTATCTCCCATTAGCCCTTAACTTCGGGACAGCAGTTACTGTGTCTGTCAAATGGCTCACACACATCAGGTGCTCAATAAATAGGAAGACCTGAGTTCATCTCAGTAGGTAGGTAGCTCAGGGCTAAGAAGACAACTGGCAAGCAGGCACAATGAATCACCACCCCTTGTATTATTAAGTTGCCACAGATATTAAGCTGCTGTGAGGCATAATTCATTTCACAACCTGACAATTCAACATTTTAGATGGCTGCGTAACTCTATCCAATGTCCGTGGCTGGCAGGGCTCCTATTACAGAGAGCTCTCTCTCGGGATCTCTGCCCCAATCCTGGACTTACTATGAAGGTACTCGATGGAAGTTAGGTGTGGGTTGGGAGTTGGGTAGAGGGGACAGTGATAAGAGTTCTTATCCAGAAACAGGTTGAGCATTTCTAGGAAATACCTACAATTCTTTTATGCAAGACCTGGGTAGACATTTTCCTCCATTTGGGGCCAGTGTTATGGTACAGCAGGTTAAGCTGCCACTTGTGACACTAACATCCCACATCAGAGCACCAGTCTAAGTCCCAGCTGCTCTACTTCCAATCCAGCTCCCTGTTCATGCACTGGGAAGGCAGTGGAAGATGGCCCCTGCCACTCACAGGAGACCAGGATAGAGTTCCAGGCTCCTGGCTTCAGCTTGGCCCAGCCTTTTGGGGAGTAAACCAGTGGAAAAAAGCTCTCGTTCTCTCCCTTCCTCTCTGTCTCTCCCTCTGTCACTCTGCCTTTCAAATAAATAAAAGTAAATCTTAAAGTTTTTCTTCCATTCCACTATCACAATAAGTATCTTTTTGTATGTCTCCTTTTACAGTACTGAACTGGGCTGGAAAGACAGAAATCCTGCTCTCAGGAAAATTTTATCTTCTGTGAAGTCTCACCCTCACCAGAACTCTGCATTTCACAATGCTACAACTCTTACCCACAGACTTACACTCTGGTGTGTGTCCTCTGATGCTGCATAAGGCCTGACCTGTGCCTAAATGTTTTCCTACATTCACTGCATTCATAAGGCTTCTCCCCAGTGTGGATTCTCTGGTGCTGAGTGAGGGCTGAGCTCTGATTGAAGGATTTTCCACATTCGTTACATTCATAAGGTTTCTCTCCAGTGTGAATTCGTTGATGTTCAATAAGGATAGAGCTCCTACCAAAAGCCTTACCACATTCAAAACATTCATAGCCTTTATCTCCAGTGTGAATCTTCTTATGCTGAATAAGGGCTGAGCTCCGGCTGAAAGCTTTCCCACATTCCCCACATTCATAGGGTTTCTCTCCAGTGTGGATTCTCCGATGCCTAATGAGCTCCGAGCTGCCCCTGAAAGCTCGTCCACATTCACAACATTCATAGGGTTTTTCACCACTATGAATTCTTTGATGTCTAACAAGATCAGAGCTCAAACCGAAGGCTTTGCCACACTCTTTACATGCATAAGGTCTCTCTCCAGTATGAATTCGCTGATGTCTAATCAGCTTTGAGCTCTGGCAAAAGGCTTTCCCACAGTCAAAGCACGCATAGAGCTTTTTCCCAGTGTGAATTCTCTGTCGTATAATATTTGAGCTTAGGTTGAGACTTCCTTCACTTTCACTACAATCAAGGATACTCTGTTCTGTGGAGATTTTCTGGTGAAAAGCTGCCAGGCTGAACTGTCTTTCCTGGGAGGAGCATGGATTCATCTTGTTCCTTGCAGCATCTCCTTGATTCTCAGAGCTGTCCAAAGCTGCTGCTATGATCTGTCCTGAAGGAGGTGCCCCAGGAAGTCTTCCTAAGGATGTCACGGCTGTTGATGCTACACACTCCACAGTTTCTTGCTGTGCTCTCAACACTTTGGCAGCCACCATCTCATCATCTAAAAATGTGAATAGGAATGCAAGTGTCATTTACTCAGATTAGCAGAAAGGAAATTCTTAAAGCAGAAAAAGAAAATAAATCAAATGAAATAGGAACTTACCTATTAATAGAAATATTCTTAAATTAATTTCCCATCATAGAGGAATTCAGAGAAGTAGGAGGTGACACCCCACCCCAGAAGTCAAATAAACAAAGAATGAGAATCATTACTGGGGAGGAGGAATGGTGATCAAGGACATTAATTAGGGGGATGGTGATAAATAGGAGTATCTGGGAGAAAACAGGAAGCTAGAGAAGATGTACTTTAAGGTAATGGGGGAAAGGAATGAGGTAACACACTGATCAGAATAAAGATGTGTACCAGTCTTGAATGAGTGGTGCTCCTAGCAAAGTACAAGACCAGATGATTAGCAAGTTGCTTTAGGGGGTAGTACTGGACAGAGGCAGGTGGACACAAACTAGAAAGAATTAAGGTAACTGCAAATTCTGGCAGGTTCCAAATGGATCAAATAACTATATGCAAATAAGATATCCCCACAGAGCATGAGAAGAGTATAGTGGGTACCTGACTCACTCTGGGGTCAGGCAGGAGTCTTTCATGCTTTTGGTCAAAGAAGGTGCATGGAAACAACTGGCAGATGTGACTCCCCAGAGCCAGACCTCCTGCTCTAACACAATGTCCCTCTTGTTTCTAGATTCCTAGTAACTCCTAAAAGGAGCCTACTGGAGATGGCTGATGAAAGGTCAATTAATTGAGAGGGGAGCATCTAAAAAACTATTAGGTTACCCTCAACCCCCCACAAAATTCTCTACATTTATATGGATTTTACAGATCAGGAAACTGAGGCTCAGAGCAGCTATATAAAGCCATAGCATTGATCATTGGTGGAGACAGGATTCAAAGACACTTAATATCAAAGCTTGATGTCTTTTCCCTATGTTAGTTGCAATTAAATTTAGAAAATAACTTTTTAATAATTTTAATTTGGTTTTGCGGGGTGGGAGCTGACACTGTGGTACAGCAGGCTAAGCCTCTACCTGCGGCACTGGCATCCCATATGGGCACTGGTTCAAGCACTGGCTGCTCCTCTTCTGATTCAGCTCCCTGATTATGGCCTGGGGAAGCAGTGGAAAGATGGCCCAAGTGCTCTGGCCCCTGCACCTGCACAGAAGACCCAGAAGAAGCTCCTGGCTCCTGGCTTCAAATCGGCCCAGCTCCGGCCATTGAGACCATTTGGAGAGTGAACTAGACCTTTTTCACTGTCTCCCCCATCTGTAACTCTACTTCTCAAATAAATAAATTGAAAAAAAATGTTTCTTAATTAATTTAAAAACAAAAACACTCAGGGCCAGTGTTGTGGCACAGCAGGTTAAACTGCTGCCTGTGATAACAGCATCCCATATGAACACCAGTTCCAGTCCTGGCTTCTCCGCTTCCAATCCAGCTCCTTGCTAATGTGCCTGGGAAATCAGTGGAAGATGGCCTAAGAACTTGGGCCCCTGCCATCCACATGGGAGACCTGGATGAAGTTCTAGGCTCCTGGCTTCTGCTTGGCCCAGACCCGACTGTCATGGATATTTGGGGAGTAATCAGTGGGTGGAAGATCTCTGTGTCTTCCTTCTCACTCTCTTCTGTGTAACTCTGCTTTTCAAATAAATAAATAATTTTTAAAAATACCATAAGCTTATGGGCCACATAAATTGAGGATGAAAGCTAAGGCCAAGGAAAGATGGAATCATTGTTACTAATAAGGTGACTGAATCAATAGTAAAATGCCATTGTGAACTAATAAAAAGATAAAATGGATAACAAATAAAAATTGGGAAGTGAGTTTGCCTTATATTTAAAATTAGTCAGTTCTTCATTGTTTATTTATTTTTTTTTTTTTTGGATCTCTGAACTTCAAATGAACATGGAGGGATTAAAATATGTCCAAGGAAATATGATAAGAGAAATGGAATATAGCCAGAAATAGAGGCAGAAAGAGGCTTAGTTAAAATAAGGTCAAAGGATAATTTAGGGGCAGCATTGTGCCACATTAAGCTGCCACTCATGACATCAACATCCCATATCAGAGTGCTGGTCCAAGTCCTATTTACTCTGTACTTCCAGTCTAGCTCCCTTCTAGTGTGCCTGGGACGGGAGTGGACGATCTCTCTCCTTGGTAACAAATAGCCACCTTCTTATTGTGTCCATATGGCCATCCCTTGGTCTGTGTTGTTTGTGCACTAATCTCTCATAAGAACATTTATCATACAGCAATAAGACCTATCCTAACAACTTCATTTTAAAGGTCATTTAAAGGTCATATATCTCAAAAAAAAGGAAGGAAGGAAGGAAGGAAGGAAGGAAGGAAGGAAGGAAGGAAGGAAGAAAAAGAAAGAAAGAAAGAAAGAAAGAAAGAAAGAAAGAAAGAAAGAAAGAAAGAAAGAAAGAAAGAAAGAAAGAGAGAGAGAGAAAGAAAGAGAGAAAGAGAGAAAGAGAGAAAGAGAGAAAGAGAGAAAGAGAGAAAGAAAGAAAGAAAGAAAGAAAGAAAGAAAGAAAGAAAGAAAGAAAGAAAGAAAGAAAGAAAGAAAGAAAGGAAAATTCTAAGGTACTTGGAGTTAGGGCTTCAACATATGAATTTGCTGGGGCACAACTCAATCCATAACAAGTAGTGACGAGAAAAAGCCCAAGAAACATTTAAGAAATTACAGTAGAAGGGCAAACAAATATTTAGCACAGCAATTAAAATGATACTTGGGATATCCACATTCCTTATTAGAGTGCCTGGGTTCAAGTCCTGGCTCTCCCTCTGGGTCCAGCTTCCTGCTAATGCACACCCTGGAAGGAAACAGGTGACAGGTCATGTATTTGGATTCCTGTCACCCATTTGGGGGCCCTGGATTGAGTTCTAGTTTCCTGGCTTTTCCTGGTCTAGTGGCTGTTGTGGTCATTTGGGGAGCAAACCAGCAGATGGAAGATCTCTCTATATATATAACTCTGTCCTTCAAATAAATAAATAAATCATTAAATAATTACAGTAGCATCTCTGTCCCTTGAGATCTTAAAAATATAGTCCTCTATCCTATGTGATTTACCTACTTCAAGGTAAATTTGAGATGATTTTATGAAATGCATTTTTTAATGTAGTTCACACTTGGTACAGAAGCTATTTAAGAGGTTAAGTTTTGGGGTATGACACATGTGGGAAGACTGTCAGAGTTTCCCAGGAGACCTCAGGAGATGAATGGTATGGATTTCTTTGGAAAATCACCAGCGTTCAAGGTCTGGCCCTTGCATTTGTATCTTCATACACCTAGTTCTATCATCATACAATGAATAGATTTAATTCTTGAGGTATGTTCTCATTAACCAAGCTCATGAAATTGAGCAATAAAACCAGTCTGAGAACTAATGAGTAATGTAACCATTACACAGATCAGACTGAACTAACACATTTTATTATTAAAGCTAAGCTTCATGAGAAGTTAATAGGCTTACTTGGTGAAGATACAATCAGAGGGGTAGTTAGATGAAACAAAGTTTTAATGAGGGCAAGTTAATAAGCCTGATGCATCTGCTGCCTATGGGGGTGATTTTTTTTAAAGATTTTTTTTTTTTTTTGACAGGCAGAGTTAGTCAGTGAGAGAGAGAAACAGAGAGAAAGGTCTTCCTTCCGTTGGTTCACCCCCCAAATGGCCGCTACGGCCAGCACGTTGTGCCAATCTAAAGCCAGGAGCCAGGTGCTTCCTCCTGGTCTCCCATGTGGGTGCAGGGCCCAAGCACTGGACTAGAAGGGGAGCAACTAGGACAGACCCGGTGCCCTGACCAGGACTAGAACCCGAGTGCCGGCGCTGCAGGCGGAGGATTAGCCTAGTGAGCCACGGCACCAGCCTAATTTATTTATTCTTTATTTGAAAGTCAGAGTTACAGAGAAAGAGGAAAGACAGATCCTCCATCTACTGGTTCACTCCCCAAATGGCCACAATGGCCAGGGCTGGGCCAAGCTGAAGCCAGGAGCTTCTTCCGGGTCTCCCACGTGGGTGCAGGGGCCCAAGAACTTGGGCCATCTTCTCTGCTTTCCCAGGCACGTTAGCAGGGAGCTGGATCAGAAATGGGGCAGCCAGGGACATGAATCGGTGCCTATATGTGATGCTGGCACTGCAGAAGGTGGCTTAACCCACTGTAACAACGCCAGCCCTACAGAGATGATTTTGAGAAGAATATAATCAAAGTCCTTTCAGTTCTAATCCTTGACATCTGAGACATCTGTCAATTTATTTCCCCCCTACCATAGGTGATACTGGAATACCTCTCTCTTGTCAACTGGCATAGTGCGAGTTTTATAAGAAGAGGCTGGTGGCGCTCTGGAGGAAGAAAGCCCTGGCTCGCACTTTCTGGATCTCCAATCAGTGGGCCATGCCTGTGCCCTTTCCAACGAGATCTAGACGTCAGCCCTGGCCAGGGAGAGGAAGATGTGCAGATCTTGTGTTCCTTCCTTGGGTGTTTGCCCTCCACTCTAGAGACTCCCTGTAACTGTAAAATATTGGTTTGGCTTTTTGATAGATCATTCAGTGGTAAATTCTGTATCATAGTTCATAATTGTTAACATTAAACTTTCCCTGTTCAAGTTAGTTCTTTGGCTGTCATTACTGATGTAATAGTCACCTCCATCTTAGGGGCTGCTTTGCCTAATGGGAATCAAAACATTAAAAAGGAGAATACTGGCCTTTGAATATTATGGATATTAGCAAAAAATTCTAAATATCTTAATTCTTAACCCAAAGTTAAAAATGACATTGGAATTTCAAATTCTAGGTAGAACAAGTGGAAGAATATCCTAGGCAAGGAGACCTTTCCACAGCACTTGGCCACATGCCACAGACACACACTCAGCTCCCCCCTCAAGCCCAGCTAGCGTGGGCTCCTCACCTTTCACCTGGAAAGCCTGAGGCTCCTGAGTCTCACTCTTGCACTGGTGGTCCGAGGCCTGCTGCGGGCTACTCAGAGACTTCACTGCTCCCACGGCTGTCATCTCCTTCCAGATCATTTCCTGGCCACAAGCTGTGTCCTAAGAGTAATCAAGTACCAGCTATGATTCTGAGGATACACAAGAGGAAAATCCCTACTAGAGTAACACGGTAGGACAGGAGCAATCAAAAATTCATTTAAATGACTAGAGAGAAAATAGCAGGATTAAAAGCCCTAGTTGAATTCAGCGAGTGAATAAAATGGTAACACCAAAGGCAGAATTTGTACAATATTCCGAGAGCCAAGTTGATGATACTCAAACATCGACAAACACACCTACTTCTCACCTGCTGCCTCGGCTCATCAAGTTCTTTCTCCAGCTCCTCGAGCATAGTCACGGCCTCCTCTCCATTCTCCGGCTGATGCTCTTGCACCCAGGCCTGCAGCTCCTCAGGCAGGATGGCCAGGAACTGCTCCAGCACCAGCAGCTCCAGGATCTGCTCCTTGGTGTGCACCTCTGGCCTCAGCCACTGACGGCAAAGCTCCTGGAGCCGGCTCAGAGCCTCCCGGGGCCCTGTGGAGTCAGAGTAACCAAACTGCCTGAACCGCTGACGGAAGGTCTCCTGGCTCCAGGAATTTTCCTGAACGTCAAAGTCTTGCTCCCAAACATACTTCTCTTGTTCAACCTTCACAACTGTAAGTCCTTCTTGTTCTTTGGGCGCATGGCAGGCCACCTGTGTGGCCTCTCCCGACATTCTGGGCAGAGACAGTCCCAGATGAGGCAGGCAGGAGATGGAGGTTGGTGTCTCAGGGACTCCTTCACGATGCCAACTCTTCAGAGTGCCTCAGGTGCACAGTGCTCAGGTTACAGCTGCCGAGAAGCACAGCAGTATAAAGAAAAGCGATCACATTTGCAGATGATTAGGGCATGTTCAAGATGTGAAATTGAAATAAATGAGTGTAGTCAGAACTAGTTTGACCTTTAGTAATAATGTTAGAAACATGAGGGATAATAAATAATGCTCACACATCATGGAAAGCAGGAAAAACACTGTAGTATATTACGACGTCTCTGAATAACAATTACCACCTTATTGAGCACTAGCTCGGTTCTTAAATATTAGAGAATTTTCCTAACAACTCCGTAAAGGACAATCATAATTATGCTCACCTGCCACATGAGGCGCACAGCCAGGCAGCAACAGAACTGAGTTCTGCAACCGAAGTACGTGACTCTCTGTCATGCCTCACATACTAAATCCCTGCTAGGTGCCAGGCACTCAACAAATATGATTTTACTGGATCTTGACAATAACACTACAAAGTATTACCATCGCATTTTACAAATGAGGAAACCAAGCTTCTTGAAGGTCAGACAATTTGTCCACGGCCCCATACTAGAAACTAGCACAGTCAAGGCATGAATCCAGGGTTGCCTAGCTTTGAAGCACTTGCCATTCTTATTATAGACTGGGTTAATTCTCAGGACAATCTTGGTTGTGTACCACAGATTAGCAATGGTAGTGAAAGGAGTCACAGAGAATGGCCAGGGCAAATGCATAAACAAGGGAAAATTCTTGACTTTAAGTCTCAAGATGCTGGAACAGCACAAGGCGAAGATAATTCCTTCATGCTTTGTCCCAGCAAATGTTTGAGCATGTACTGTTTGCTAGGCAGTGTACTTCACAGGAGTCTCAGGATGGAAGGGCTGTCCCCAAGGACGCTTAGTCTACTATGGGAAAGCAACAGGTAAATTGTCACAGTGTAACTCCAAAGGTACAGGTAAGGAAGCACAGGGAAAGATGACTGACCAAGATCAGGGAGAGAGGGACAGAGAGCCAGGGAGAGCTGCCCGGGGAAAACATCTCAGCAGAGCCTGACGTGAGTGAGCTAGGGGGAGAGCTAGAGGAAGTTCTTCTGGGCAAACAGTGAGTGAGACATGGCCCACTGAAGAAACAAGGTAGTTTATAAACGGGAGGCCTAACCAGTGATTGCCACCTCTGGACATGGCTCAGAATGAGCCATGGAGCATGGACTCGTGATAGTTAAGAGTCAGGATGTCTGTAAGCATCTAGCCACACTGTCTCTGATGTGCATCCAGGAAGAACTCTGCCAGAGCCCAGAATAAACAAAGAAGGAGCACCCAGAGAGGAACTAGCCAAGCGACCGCGGGTTTCCAGGTGGGGCTAGAGTTTGCATTTCATCCCTATGACCACAGAGATGCCTGGAGGCTGTGTGTATCCACCCAGACACTGGTGTAGAGAAGGGATAAGACAACGAGGGCCTGAGTGATAGGAGCCAAAAGAGACAGATCAGCAATTTGACAGCACTTAGGGACACACTCAATTAGCCTGAAGAGACAAGAGTCTGGAACGCACGTTTCAGGCTGGCCTTAGTGACTAGAGGATGCTGGGGCTATGAACTATTCATTAAGAAGTTATAACAGGCCGGCGCCGCGGTTCAATAGGCTAATCCTCCACCTTGTGGTGCCGGCACACCGCGTTCTAGTCCCAGTTGGGGCGCTGGATTCTGTCCTGGTTGCCGCTCTTCCAAGCCAGCTCTCTGCTGTGGCCCGGGAGTGCAGTGGAGGATGGCCCAAGTGCTTGGGCCCTGCACCCCATGGGAGACCAGGAGAAGCACCTGACTCCTGCCATTGGATCAGCGTGGTGCGCCAGCCGCAGAGCGTGAGCCGCAGCGGCCATTGGAGGGTGAACCAACAGCAAAGGAAGACCTTTCTCTCTGTCTCTCTCTCTCACTGTCCACTCTGCCTGTCAAAAAAATAAAAAATAAAATAAAAATTAAAAAAAAGAAGTTATAACAGTGATCTACAAAGCACATTTCCTAAACTGCACTTTGCCAAAATTAACAGCTGCTTCACACACACCTGAACACAGAGAAATTGGGGGATATTTTAGGTTTTTTTTTTTTTTTTTTTTACAGGCAGAGTAGACAGTGAGAGAGAGACAGAAAGGTCTTCCTTTGCCATTGGTTCTCCCCCCAGTGGCCACTGCGGCCAGCGCACCACGCTGATCCAAAGCCAGGAGCCAGGTGCTTCTCCTGGTCTCCCATGGGGTGCAGGGCCCAAGCACCTGGGCCATCCTCCACTGCACTCCCGGGCCAGAGCAGAGAGCTGCCTAGAAGAGGAACTACCGGGACAGAATCTGGCACCCCAACCGGGACTAGAACCCGGTGTGCCGGCACCGCAGGCGGAAGATTAGCCTATTGAGCTGTGGTGCTGGCCTTAGATTAGTTTTATAGTATAAGAAAAATATTGAAGCCAGCATTGTGGCATAGTGGGTAAAGCTGCTGCCTGCAGTGCTGGCATCCCCTGTGAGTCTGAGTCCTGGCTGCTTCATTTCCAATTAAGCTTCAGTCTGGGAAAGCAGCAGAGGATGGCTACGTCCCTGGGCCCCTGCACCCACTTGGGAGGCCCAGAGGAAGCTCCTGGCTCCTGGTTTCAGACTGACCCAGCTCCAGCCATCAGGAGGAATGAACCGGCATCCCATATCACAGTGCTCAATTTAAGTCCTGGCTCTCTTCTGATTCCAGCTTCCTGCAGATACACACCCTGGGAGGCAGCCAGATGAAGGCTCAAGTATTTAGCCACATGGGAATTATAGAATGAGTTCCTAAACCCTGGCTTCAGCTTGGCCCAGCCATGGCTTTTATGGGCCTTTGAGGAGTGAACCACTGGATGAAAGATCTCTCTCTGTCGTTCTCTCAGCCTTTTGAATAAATAGCTAAAAAATTAATAAAATGAAGAAAAGGATGAGCTTTCCCACCCATCTGCACAGGGGCTGTTCTTGTAGTAGGGTCTGAAGGATGGAAGTGGCTGCATCTCTCCCTGGAATGTAACTGAAAACTTGAAGGACAACTTCGAAGAACATCAGGTGTGTTTAGGGTGTTGAAATAGAAATATCATAATAAAGAAATTTTGAGCGGCTCAGCACATTGGCCAGTGCCAGCTTCAAAAACTTTACAATCATACAGAATCATCTCTGCTCCTGCTCCCTCTCCTTCACAGGTGCACCCTCCTGCTCATCAGAGTGCCGCCATCTTCTGCTGTCGTCCCAGGCCTGTTCTCAGGAAGTTGCACAGGAAGCAGAGTAGCTGGGACTCCAAACGCCCCTCTAGCGGCACTCCTGCATGAGACGCCAGCGTCCCAAGCTGCAGCTTAACCCACTCAACCACAACCATTGTTCTCCCTGTGCCAAATATCAACTTTAGTGGGATTATTTATCTGGTTAATACCTGTTTTGCCCATGACTAGATCATAAACTACATTTTTCCTCTCTATTGTATCATTACCCAACCCAAAGCAGGGCACACAGTACACGACGTTTATGAAAGAATGACATTATAGTCAAATAAGAATTTCCAGGAGGCAGTGACTAGCATTGTCAAATGCCTAATAAACACTAAGAATGTCCCCAAGTGCTTCTCCTACTGCAGGAAGATGATCCAGCACACAGAATGCACCAGCTCGGAGCTGGGTGCCCTAATTTAGAATGCCAGTACATCCTCTTCCAGCCACGTGATATCAGTCATCTTGTGATACTTTAGAGATTTCATTTCCTCTCCTAAAAACGGTTAATATGGTTTTACAGAACTGGAAGTCACACAAGCATCTGAGTACTGCTCCTTGGTGTACTATATTTTCATTCTGATGCTGTGAGCTCTGGAACTGTAATGACACCAGAAGGCTGGGCCATCCAGAGTAGCCAGTTCCCAGAGAGAGTAAACAACTCCAGGGTGAGTGCACCTCTCCTGTGCAAACCAACCAGCCCAGAGCCCACACCCCTCCTGCCTCCTCCATCAGGCTCCTACAATAAGGATCACCATTTCCCTGTGCTGCTCACCCCAGGAACAGGAACCAAACAACTAGGGACAACACCTGTATCCCACAGCCAACTGAAATGACTCAAAGTAGACAATCCTAAACCTTCTTATCGCACCTACGCCATCCCTTGAACACCACAATAAACGCCCCTTCCCACTTTCTTCTCCCTCCCTCCGCCTCCTGAAGAACTCTGGTACTTCTTCCTATGGCCCAGAATGGCAAGGCACGCTGCCTTCTCTTGGAAGTAGGAACAAACTATTTTCAAGGGTCTGTCTCACCATATCTACCTAACAAGGTATACCACATTTTAAAGCAAGTTGACCCAGAGTAGGCATCCAATGGGTGATATGGCGCAAATAAAGGACAAATTCCACATCCAAAACATGGGTTATAAAAAGCGCTTTGGGGTGGGCACTGTGGCGTGGCAGGTGAAGCCGCTGCCTGCAGTGCCAACATCCCGTACAGGGGCCGGTTCAAGTCCCGGCTGCTCCACTTCTAATCCAGCTCTCTGCTGTGGCCTGGGAAAGCAGAAGACGCTCCAGGTCCTTGGGCCCCTGCACCCACATGGGAGACCCAGAAGAAGCTGCTGGCTCCCGGCTTCGGATCGGCCCAGCTCCGGCTGTTGCGGCCATTTGGGGAATGAACCAGCAGATGGAAGATCTCTGACTCTGCCTCTCTTCTCTGTAAACCTGTCTTTCAAGTAAATAAATCTTCTTCTAAAAAGGTGGGGAGGCTTTACTGGGAAAATTTGCCTGCCAGGGGTCAGGAAAAGCAAGCAGGGATCCTGATTTTCCTCTCATCCACAGTAAGGAAGTCTGGAGAAAGGCACGCCTGTGTTTCAGGGCAAGCTCACACCGCCTTCTCATGGCACAAATGTGGGAAAACAACCTTGTCCGTGTGCGTGTGTTGAGGGGAGGGGGTGTCTGGATTTAGGCATCAGTTGTTTAAGGAGTTGTCTAGGGTACCAGATGCCCAGCACATGGGCAGGGTTAGGAGGTACATCCCTCCCCCTGGGAAAAGGCAAGTCGCTGGTTCTAATTATCTCAGTGTAGGCAACCAAGAGGCAATCTCCAAGGCGCTCATGGACAACCCTGCTTGTTACGGCACCAGTTATTATAATGCATCCGAGTGGAATGTGATATAGAGAAAGCATCTCGCTCTGACAGCCGGCTAAGACCAAACTCAAGATCGAGCTGTTGCCTCCGGAGAAGTGGTAGGAGAGGGCCCGGGAGCGCTTCTGCCACACCCGACCCTGCGGCCCCTAACAACGGCAGCGCCCGCAAGTGCTGGAGGAGTCAACAGACCGGCGGGCAGTGGGTCAACCGATAAACGAAGAGGAAGAACCCCCGGAGCAGCGGGCGGACTGCGCTGAGGGGCAGGACCACCGGTACGGCTGCGCGCCCTGCTCACAGCAGAGGCAAGCAAAGGAGTTCGAGCGTGGGCAAGGCTGAGGCCGACCAGGAGGGGCGGTTCAAGTAAAACCGCCCCCATTAAGCCGTCCCACTCACCCTTCGCTCCGCCAACTGCGGCAGACCTCAGGGAAGGATCACTTCCGCTGGAATACCGGACGTGGAGGGGTGGTCACAGCGTGCACCTCTAGGAAACTCGGAGGACTGCAACTCTGTGGCGGGTGCGTGCAGCGAGTCTCCCCGGGAGGTAGGCGAGATCTTACTGCCCGCGTAAGCACGTTGATGGAAGCCTGAAATGGGGAGAAATTATATATAGAATTGAAGTCAGGTATATATTACATATAAATGTATATTACAATATTTTTTCCACTTTCAGTCTAGGCTGGTATACAAGAGAATTTAAAAGTAGAGTCCAGGTACTGGCGCTGTGGCTCAGTGGGTTAACCCCTGGCCTGAAGCGCCAGCATCCCATATGCATGCAGGTTCGAATCCCGGCTGCTCCACTTCTAATTCAACTCTCTGCTGTGGCCTGGGAAAGCAGTAGAAGATGGCCCAAGTCCTTGGGCCCCTGCACCCACGTGGGAGACCTGGAAGAAGCTCCTGGCTTCAATTAGGCACAGCTCCGACCATTGAGGCCAATTGGGTGGTTAACCTACCTCCCTCCCTCCCTCTCTCACTCCTTCCCTCCCTCCCTCCCTCCCTTCCTCCTCCTTCTCTATGTAACTCTGACTTTCAAATTAAAAAAAAAAAAAAAAGTAGAGGCCGGCGCCACAGCTCAATAGGCTAATCCCCCACCTTGCGGCGCTGGCACACCGGGTTCTAGTCCCAGTTGGGGCGCCGGATTCTGTCCCAGTTGCCCCTCTTCCAGGCTATGGCCAGGGAGTGCAGTGGAGGATGGCCCAAGTGCTTGGGCCCTGCACCCCATGGGAGACCAGGAGAAGCACCTGGCTCCTGCCATCAGATCAGCGCTGCGTGCCAGCCACAGCGGCCATTGGAGGGTGAACCAACGACAAAAGGAAGACCTTTCTCTCCCTGTCTCTCTCTCTCACTGTCCACTGCCTGTCAAAAAAAGAAAAAAAAAAAAAGTAGAACCCAATGGTACTAATGCCATCTTATGTGTTGAAGTGATACGAAATGTGTAACTGATCATGTAGAGAGGATTAAGTGTCAAAGGAACCCCATAAATAAGACCAACATGGGAAGAAGCAGTCCTCTCGGCAGACTCTTGGAATGAGAAACACTCTGAACAGCACTGTGACCTCAGAATCAGCCCTTAAGGCATTCAGATCTGGCCAAAAAGCCCATGAGAGCATTTCAGGCGTGGATCGCCAAGATACAGTGGCAAAAGTGTCATACATGAAGGACCTCTGTGAGACCCCAGTGGAAAGATGGGGCCATCAAAGAAAGATGTACTTTTTTCTTAAGAGAAGAGAGAACTTCCACTTTGCTTATGGCCCTGTCTAAATACTGACAGAGTTTGTGTACTCAAAAGGCTTCCATTGCCTAGACAGCTCATGTCAAGAGCCTCAGGTGATCACCAACGTCATACATAAGTGTCAATTGGTAAATCAACAACAGGAGTCACTGCACTAACTCCTCATGCAGGACCTCTATCCTTAATGAGTTGTGCTATGAGAATTAACTGTAAAACTTGTTCTCAAACAGTACTTTATACTTTGTGTGTGGGTGGGTGTAAATTGTTGAAATCTTTACTTAGTATAGAGTTGGTCTTCTGTATATAAGGATAATTGAAAATTATTCTTGGGGCCGGCGCTGTGGCTCACTTGGCTAATCCTCTGCCTGCGGCACCGGTATCCCATATGGGCGCCAGGTTCTAGCCCCGGTTGCTCCTCTTCCAATCCAGCTCTCTGCTGTGGCCCAGGAGGGCAGCGGAGAATGGCCCAGGTGCTTTAGCACCTGTACCCGCGTGGGAGACCAGGAGGAAGCACCTGGCTCCTGGCTTCAGATCGGCGCAGCTCGCCGGCCATAGCAGCCAATTGGGGGGTGAACCAACGGAAGTAAGACCTTTCTCTCTGTCTCTCTCTCTCACTATCTAATTCTATCTGTCAAATTAAAAGAAAAAGGAATCTTAATGAAAACTGGAATAGGAGAGGGAGTAGGAGGTGGCCTGGGAGTGGGGGTAGGAGGGAGGGTGTGGGGGGAAGACCCACTATATTCCTAAAGATGTACCTATGAAATTTGTATTCATTAAATAAATGATTTCTAAAAAAAAAAAAAAAAAGTGGACCCCTGAGTGTCTGACTCTCAGGAGAAGCAGGACTGTATCTCACAGACAGGCTGCCTGCCGGATGTGCAAGCTCCTAGAGGCTTTGGGAGGAATCCTGCCTGGGGAGCGCGAACTCCAGATCACTGTGCCACCTGGTGCCAGGCGGTGGAGGGGGGTTGCATCTCCTTGTGGAGTTTGCTGCCGGAAGTGAGCCTTGCCCAGCAGCTGGAAGGTGGACAGCTGGGCAGCACACTGTCTCCCAGGCAGGAGTGAGAGCACCGCGCAGGGAATGTGGGAACAAGCCCAGCGTCTGCCTTGGCGGCAGCCCAAGTGAAAACGATAGGCTGAAGGGATCCAGTTGTGGAGCGTTTCAGGCACTGGGCCCACGTTGGGAATGTACTCTGTAGTCCAGCCTGGCCTTACGCTCCTAACAGGGCCATACTGTGCTTCAGGGCAGTGTCTAACAGAACTGGATCGGGTGGACAGAAGATGATTAGAAGAGCAAATTTAGCACCATTTGGTCTGGAAATATGATTGAAGATGGGAAAAGGATAACACTGCAAGGAGAGGCCCTGTGGGAAAGAAACAGGGAATTGTGAAATACCAAAGCTGGGGCTTGGGAGAGGGGGAGTGAGTTAGGAGAGGAAGAGAAGTTAGAAAAAATGAGCCACTCAGAGAAAATGCACCCAAACATAATAACATAATATTATGTTCAAACATAGTAAAGGCCAGGAGAGTGTTTTAGCAGAGGGAACATGTGATGGGCAGATGTGGTAGAGAACTGGAGAAAGGTGAGAATTAAGGTGAAGCTGGAATTAGGGGGAGAGGCAGGAAGAAGGCAGGAGAAAGATGTTACCCCTGGAATGTTCTCTCTAGTGGTTAAAAAGTATATATGTCAGGGGCCAGCACTGTGGTGCAGTGGGTTAACGCCCTGGCCTGAAGCGCAGGCATCCCATATGAGTGCTGGTTCTAGTCCTGGCTGTTCCTCTTCCAATCCAGCTCTCTGCTATGGCCTGGGAGAGCAGTTAAAGATGGCCCAAGTCCTTGGGCCCCTGCACCTGCACCTGCACCTGCACGGGAGACCCAGAAGAGGCTCCTGGCTCCTGGCTCCTGGCTTCAGATCGGTGCAGCTCTGGCTGTTGCGGCCATCTGGGGAGTGAACCAGCGGATGGAAGACCTCTCTCTCTGTTTCTACCTCTCTCTGTAACTCTTTCAAATAAATAAAATATTTTTAAAGTATATATATATATATATATATATATATATATATATATATATGTCAGAGGAAGCTCCAGGCACTCAGGTCTCATATCGGAGTTCTGAGATGGAATCTCACTCTGCTTCTGATCCAGCTTCCTGCTAATACACCTGAGAGACAGAAGATACCCAAGTAGTTGGGTTCTTGCCATCCATGTGGGAGACCTGGATGGAATTCCTGGCTCCTGTCTTCAGCCTAGCCCAGCCCTGGCTGCTGCATGTATTTGGGGAGTGAAGGTCAATCTTTCTGTGTCCCCTCTTCTCTCTCTATTACTGTGCCTTTCAAATTAATGAATAAATAAATCTTTTTTAAAAATACAAAAGTTGATTTTTTTTTAAAAATGAATAAAATTGATAACAGACTTTTAGACTCTAGACAGTGTGACAAGGGAAAAGGGGACAATACCAAGAATGAGAGGGGTGACATCACTGAAGAGTCTATACATGCAAAAAGGACAAGGGACTATTACAATTTTATGCCAATACTTTTGACTACATAGATAAAATTCACTAATTATTTGAATGATCCAACAGCACTAAAACCTACTCTAGAAGAAATATATAACCTGAATAGCCCCTGTCTCATAAAGAAATTGAATTTGAAGTATAAAACCTTCCCACAAAAAAAAAAAAAAAAAAAAATCCGGTCCTACATGGCTTCATTAAGAATCCTACCAAGTATTAAAAAAAGAAATAATAACAATTACATACAATAATAACAACAATTATATACAAGCTATTCCAGAAAACTGAAAATGACAGAATATATTTGTCATCTTTCTTTGATGCCAACATTACCCTGATACCAAAACTAGACAAAGACATTACAGGGCCAGCACCACGGTTCACTAGGCTAATCCTCTGCCTGTAAGCGCCAGCACCCCGTGTTCTAGTCCCGGTCGGGGCACCGGATTCTGCCCGGGTTGCTCCTCTTCCAGTGCAGCTCTCTGCTGTGGCCCAGGAAGGCAGTGGAGGATGGCCCAGGTGCTTAGGCCCTGCACCCACATGGGAGACCAGGAGGAAGCACCTGGCTCCTGGCTTTGGCTTTGGCTTTGGCTCCTGTCTAACTCAGCCTGTCAAAAAAAAAAAAAAAAAGACATTACAGGAAAACTATGGGCCAATATTTTTCATAAACATAGATATAAAAATTTTAGCAATTCAAATACAATATATAGAAAGGATAATATATCATGACTAAGTAGGGTTTATTATAAGAATGCAGGTTTGGTTTAATGATCAAAAATCAATGTGTGGGCCAGCGCCATGGCTCAACAGGCTAATCCTCCGCCTTGCGGCACCGGTACACCAGGTTCTAGTCCCGGTCGGGGTGCCGGATTCTGTCCCGGTTGCCCCTCTTCCAGGCCAGCTCTCTGCTGTGGCCAGGGAGTGCAGCGGAGGATGGCCCAATTGCTTGAGCCCTGCACCCCATGGGAGACCAGGAGAAGCTCCTGGCTCCTGCCATCTGATCAGCGCAGTGCACCGGCTGCAGCGCTCCAGCCACGGCGGTCATTGGAGGGTGAACCAACGGCAAAGGAAGACCTTTCTGTCTCTCTCTCTCTCACTGCCCACTCTGCCTGTCAAAAATAAAAAAATAAAAAATCAATGTTTGTAAATTACCATATTAAAAGACTAAAAATGAGAAATCTCAAAAGATGCAGAAAAGGCACTTGACAAAATCATCAGTTTTTTTAAAAAAGACTTATTTATTTATTTATTTGAAAGGCAGAGTTACTGAGAGACAGAGGCAGAGAGAGAAGGAGAAGTCTTCCATCCACTGCTTCACTCCCCAAATGGCAACACAGCGGAGCTGAGCCAATCTGAATCCAGGAGCCAGGAGCTTTATCCAGGTCTCCTACACGGGTGCAGAGGCTCAAGGACATGGGTCATCCTCCATTGCCCTCCCAGGCCATAGCCTGGACTGGAACTGGCGCCCATATGGGATGCCGGCACTTCAGGCAGCAGCTTTACCCACTACAGCACAGCGCCAGCACCCATCGTACACTTTAGATATAAACCCTCAGCAAACTACAAATAGAAAATAACTTCCTCAGATGGCCCAAGTACTTGGGTCCTGCCACCCACATGGAAGACCCGGGTGGAGCTCCAAGCTCCAAGTCTTCATCCGGACCTAGGCCTAGATGCTGCAGACATGTGGAGAGTGAACCAGCAGATGGAAGATATCTCTCACTCTCTCTTAATCTCCCTCCCTCTCTGTAACTCTGCTTTTCAAATAAATAAATCTTTTTTTAAAAAAGAGCTTCAATATAATAAATGATATCTACCAAAAACAATACCCAATATCATATTTAATGATGAACGACTAAATGTTCTACCTCAAGACTGAAAAAGACACCGATTTCTACTAAACATTCTACTGGAGTTCCGACCAATGCCACAGTTAGGAAAAGGGAAAAAGAGCATATAGATTGTAAAGGAAAAAGTACAATGTGATCACATATGTAGAAAATATGGTAGAATGTACCAGAAAAAGAACTAATAAGTGATTTTAGGAAAGTTGCAGGGTGTAAGATCAACATTCAGAAATTAATTGTATTTCTATATATGAATAATAATCAAAATTAAAATAAGGGGGACAAAACCCACTAATAATAGCATCAAAAATGAAATACTTCAGAATAAACCTGTCAAAAGTGATGAAAATATGCAAAATACTACAAAGAACTAAAAAATATTGCTGAGCAGAACTAAGGAAGACCTAAATAAATGTAAAAATACATAATGTTCATGTATCAAAATACTCAGTGCTGCTTGAAGATGTCAGTTCTCCCCAAGTTGATCTATAGATTCACTCTAACATCAATCAAAACCCCAACTGACTTTTTTGTAGAAATTGACAAACAGATCTGAAACTTCATATGGAAATGCATTCTGCCCAGGATAGCCAAAACAAAAGCAACATCAGAGATCTCAGAGTACCTGACTTCAAGCCTTATGACAAAGCTACTCTCATCAAAAGTGTGCTATTCACCTAAGCAGAGACAGCCAGATCAACGAGGAGAGTAGAGAGGCCAGAAATAGACTCACACTCACCTGAATAACTGATTTTTGGCAAAAAGTTAAAGGAAATTCAAAGAATAAAAAAATGGTGCTGACCAATCCAATATCCAGTCTACTTGGCCACTTTCTGTTACTATAACAAAATACCTGAGACCGGGTATTTATAGAGAAAAGAGTTTTATTTAGCTCACAGTTTTGAAGGATGAAAGTCCAGACGGCATATGCCTGGCTCTTGCAAGGGCCTCCCTGGCTGCACCAAGTCCTGCCAGACGGGGGTGAAGGGAAATGACTGGAGAGGTGGGAAGTCAGAGTGGGTGCTGCCTGTGGCCGTGCACTGGGACCCACCTCTTAGAGGTGCCATCCCCTCTTAACGCTGCCACACTAAGGACCAAGCTTTCAGCATATGAACCTCTGCAGAACATAGCACATCCAAACCACAGTACACACACACACAAATGAACGTTACCCCAAACCTCAGAGTATGTTCACAAACAATTAACTCAGGATGGATCATAGACTTTACTGTAAAATCTAAAAGTCTAAATAATTTCCAGAAGAAAAAAATAGGAGAAAATCTTGGTGACCTAGGTTAGCCAAAACCTTCTCACACATGACAGCAAAAACATGTTCTGTTAAACAAACAAAAAACTGATAATACTTCATCAAAATTTAAAGCTTCAGGTCTTCAAAAACACAGTTAAGAGAAAGAAAAGCAAAGCCACAATGTACGTGCCAAATGTATATCTGATAATAGACTTATGTTCAGAATGGGCAAAAGATTTGCACAAACATTTCTCCAAGGATTCTACAGATGGCATCTATGCAAGTGAAAAAAAGTGTAATGTCATTAGTCATTAGGAAAATGTAAATTGAAGCCACAGTGACGTACACAGTGAGTTAGTAAAGGATAGGGAGGAACTGAAACTCTCATACGCTGCTAATGGGAATAGAGAAATACCACTAGAACTCCGAAAAAAAGCAGTGTGGCAGTTTTGTAAAATGTTAAACACATACCCACCATGAGAGAGGGAAAAAAAGCATATGCCCTTGAAAAACTTCTACATGAATGTTCACAGCAGTTTCATTTTTAACAGTAAAAACCTGGAAAAAAAATCCAAATGCCTGTCAACTGGTGAATGGCCAAATTGTGGTAGATACATACAGTGGAATATTATGTGACAGGAAAAAGGAATGAGCTAATGATGCATACAGCAACATAGATAAATGTCAACATAATATTGCTCAGTAAAGAAGCATGACAAAAAAAAAAAGTGCAGTTTGTGTTATTCCACTTGAATCAATCTGCAGAAAATGCAAACTAACAGAATGCAGCCCAGTAGTGGCGGGAGGGGGGTTACCAATGGCCAGGAGAAAATGCTTGGGTTAATAGATGTGTTCACTGCTTTGCTTGTGGTAATGATTTTACAACTACATTCATACGACAAAATCTACCAAAGTATAGACTTCAAGTATTTGTTTCTTTGTTTATCAGCTACACCTCCATGAAGATGTATATCTGCTTTTTTGAAGTATCTGCACTCCTCATTTGGAAGGGCCTGACCCAAACAAGTTTCCATCTCTTTCCCTTGTAGGTCTATTACGGCCTCACTCCTAGATCGTAAGACTTCACACATGCCAAGAGGGTCTGGGGCTGGCACTGGCCTCTTCCTCCATGTAAGCCTCAGCCATTCTCATCGCCCAAAAGATAAACACTGGAATGTATTCCTTGCCCTTGAATCCCAGTTGGGTTTCACACCCTATTGCTTCATACCCCACCCCTCCACGGCCACCTGAAAGACCAGTCCCAGGAATTCCCCTCTGCGAGCTGCCCCCTACCCTGGCCTCCATCCCCAGCCCTCCGAAGATAGAAAAAGGCACGGCCCCTGGGGGTCAGGGCCTTCTGCCATGTGTTCCATCAGTGTGCACGCCCGCAGCTGGTCACCCACCTCTCCGGAAGTATTTTCTCTGAATAAATTCGGTCTGGCTGCAAATTCACACGCTGCCTCCTCTCTATTCTGCGCCTCTTGCTAACACTCCGCCCCAACCACCACTTTAGCCACTCACCATTTTCTCAAACCTGCCTTTTTGTGGGACACCCTAACCCAAGTCACACACCTCCCTGGTCTCAATCCTTCTCCCAACTCCTCCTCATTCCCCAAGATATTTCCAAGGGAACAGCAACATCTTTGCCTACCCTAAGTCTCTCCCTCCCCCACTTCCAGTCCTTCTCATCCTGAACCCATAGCCACTAGGAGCAGGCTGTAGGGCAAACTTTTTAGAAACAGACCTCCAGCCCTTTCTGAATCACAGAGTGGATGAAGAGCCAGCTTCCAGGCAATTCAAGCCTTATTCCCCGCGCACCACCCATTTGTAGGGCAGCGGTTCTTGCAGTGTGGCTCAGCATCAGAGAGCCTGGGCTTCCAGCCCGGACCCAGGGAGTCACAAACTCTGCGAGTGGGCCCCGCGGTCGGTATTCTGACAAGGCCTGCAGGTGATCCTCCGGTGTGCCACTCTGGGGGGCAGAGAGGGGGTTAAAGGACAGGAAGAAAGTTAGAAGCACACCTGTGAATCTTATTAAGACATAGGGGGAGGCGTCTTTTAAAAAGATAAAAAATGAAGAGCTCATTATATGGTCCGAAAACCTACCTTGCCGCAGAGCGCTTTCCTGAAAGATTCCCACATTCACCTCAAGAACCGGCTGCGAGCAGGTCCCTCGCTAAGGCTCTGCAGGGAGCAGCTCCGCGGGTGCTAAGGGGTTAATGCTCCGCGGCCTCCCCTCCCCCCTCCGTACCCCCGCACGCCCCGCGCGTGCGCAGAGGCTGGCCATAGAGCTGAGCGATCCTCCCGCTTCCTAGAGAGGACAGGGCCATGGCTGGAGAGCCGCGTGCGAGGTTTGACAGCCATCCGGAGACCACGTCGAGGTACGGGTGATGGGGGGTCGCGGAAGGCGAGGGACTCGGGAGTGAGCTTGCCTGGCGAGCGGCCTGGCATCGCCGCCTGGAAGCGTGGGAGAGTCGAGGCCGACATGGTGTGTCGGCGTCGCGGAGAGCCGGCCAGGGCCAGTTCTTAGCCCAGTGCGCCCTTGCCGGGCTGCGGGTGCAGCTGAATGGAGGCCGGAAACTTTGCTGGGGAGACAGGTGGCGTTATTGGATGAGTGTGCGCGAGTCAGCGGGCAGCCTGAATTTGTGAATGTTGGGAGAAGCGAAGGGGTCGTCGTTGTATAGAAAAGGCAGCACGTAACGGTATGAACCCCGAGGACGAGTGCGAAACTGTCGTCCCCTGGTTCTTTCCAGTTGTTCCCGTATCTGGTGGCAGGAGCCCCCGTCGCTGGCCGTGGAGTGGGGCGATAATGGCTGACTCTCTGAATGACGGGGCGGGAGCCGAGTACAAGCTGAGGTAGAAGCCCTTTGTCGTTAAACGAGACTTTTGTTTTCGTTTAAATCTAGAGGGTGTCTCTGGCGGCCCGGTCTGGGAAGTCGCGTCTCTAGCCTGCGTAATGACTCCCTGCCAAGCCCAGGGGTGCCCGGGGGCCTCCGGGTCTCGGACCCTTAGGTGGACAAGGAAGGCTTCCGGAAGACATGGTACTCCTCCATCTGCTCCCTGAGGCGTCCAGCTGCCGCCCATGGAGATCCAGTTCAGTTATGAACCTCAAGGACACCGGCCTCCGGCAGGTGAGGAGCAGTGTGCCGCTTGCCGGGGTGGGGTGTCACCCCATGCTGGCGTCGGGGTGCTTCACGGCTCACCCTCGGCCCTGCTGGGCGACGCCGTTTCTCCAGTGCTCCCAGCATCGTGCTGTGGCTGTATTCACATTCTAGCGATCGCATACCCAGGCAGTTCTCTCTTTTTGAGGCTCCGGACGTACCTACTTTCCCCTTTCCGATCTCCTTATCCCAGGTCTGAAGGTGTTTGGTAAAATCTTTCCAAGTCGTCTTTCTAGTCTACTACAGGGGGCATGGTTAAAAGTTTTGGAATCTGACGACAACCAGAGTTCGAATACTAGCTTAGAACTTTGCGACTCTTTGTCCTCATGTTGTAAGTATATGATAATCCTTACCCTGGTGGTTATTTTGAAAATTATGTCCATGACTCTAGAATAATGGAACCCAAACTTAGTGATTGAAAACATCTGGCTAGGCCGGCACCACGGCTCACTAGGCTAGTCCTCCGCCTGTGGCGCCGGCACCCCGGGTTCTAGTCCCGGTTAGGGTCGTGGGATTCTGTCCTGGTTGCTCCTCTTCCAGCCCAGCTCTCTGCTGTGGCCCAGGAGTGCAGTGGAGGATGGCCCAAGTGCTTGGGCCCTGCACCCACATGGGAGACCAGGAGAAAGCACCTGGCTCCTGGCTTCCGATTGGCGCAGCGCGCCGGCTGTAGCAGCCATTGGAGGGTGAACCAACGGAAGGAAGACCTTTCTCTCTGTCTCTCTCTCTCTTACTAACTCTGCCTGTCCAAAAAAAAAAAAAAAAATCTGGCTTTTTTTTTTTTAAGATTATTGAGAGGCAGAGTTAGAGAGAGAGAAGAAGAGAGAGGTCTTCCATCCAGTGATTCACTCCCAAAGTGATCATGATGTCCAGAGCTGGGCTGATCTGAAGCCAGGAGCCAGGAGCTTCTTCCAGGTCTCCCACATGGGTGCAGGGGCCCACACACTTGGGCCATCTTCCGCTGCTTTTCCAGGCCATTAGCAGGGAGCTGGGTCAGAAGAGGAGCAGCTGGGACATGCACCAGTGCCCATCTGGGATGCTGGAACAGCCAGGATTTGAACCGGTGCCCACATGGGATGCCAGTGCCACAAACAGAAGCTTAACCTTCTATGCTGCAGCGCCAATCCCAACATCTGACTTTTTTCTTTTTAAGATTTTGTTTTATTTTTTTGAAAGAGGAGAGAGGTCTTCCATCCACTGGTTCACTCCCCAGATGGCTGCCAACAGCTGGAGCTTCACCAACCCGAAGCCAGGAGCCAGGAGCCTCTTCCAAGTCTCCCACACGGGTGCAGGGGCCCAAGGGCTTGGGGCATCCTCTGCTGCTTTCCCACACAAGCTGCATCAACAGTGGAGCAGCCAGGACTCAAACCGGCACCCATATGGGATGCCATTGCTGTGGGCCAGGGCTTTAACCCACTGTACCACAGCGCCGGCCCCTGACATCACGTTTTTAAATCATATTCTTATAGTTCTGTAGGTCATTGGCTTGAACTGGTTTTGTTTAGGCAGATTTGTTTCTTGTGATCTTATCTGGGGTCATTCATTCAATCAGCCAGTAGCTTTCCTGGGCCCAAGGTCTGAGTTTCAATCATATGCCTGACAGTGCTGGCTATGGCTTTGGTACTGCATCTCCTAGCAAGCTAGGCTGGACTTTTTCATAGGGAAGCCAGTTTCCAAAATCAGAGAGGACAGTTTCTCTGATACATAAGCACTTTTCACACTCATGTTTTTGTTACATCTGTTAGTGTCTCTGTGACCAAAGCAAGTCACATGACCAGTTCCAGAGTCATTGATGGAGACTGCGCAGATACATAAAGGTACTTCAGAAAGTTCTTAGAGAGACAGAATTAAAAGGTAAAGAACAGGCATTTGGCCCAGCCCCAGCCATTTCGGGAGTGAATCAGCAGGTGGGAGTTTTCTCTCTCTCTCCCTCTCTCCCTCCCTCTGAAATAAAGAAATACAAATTTTAACAGGGAATACACTTACTTTTAGTTAGAATGTAGAACACCTTTGAATTCTTAGACACTCCTGATGGAAGTGTGAATTGGTTCAACTACTTTGGAAGTATCTAGTTGAAGACCCAAATATAAATTAGATTCTAAGTTTATATAACCCAGAGAAACACTTGCACATTTGTTTTTAAAAATTTATTTATTTATTTGAAAGTCAGAGTTACACAGAGAGAGGAGAGGCAGAGAGAGAGAGAGAGGTCTTCCATCCAAAGGTTCACTCCCCAATTGATCGTGATGGCCGGAGCTGTGCCGATCCAAAGCCAGGAGCCAGGAGCTTCTTCTGGGTCTCCCACGTGGGTGCAGGGGCCCAAGGACTTGGGCCATCCTCCACTGCTATCCCAGGCCACAGCAGAGAGCTGGATTGGAAGAGGAGCAGCTGGGACTAGAACCGGCGCCCATATGGGATGCCAATACTTCAGGCCAGGGCGTTAACCCGCTGCGCCACAGCGCCAGCCCAACACTTGCATATTTGTACCAAGATCAATGTGCAAGCATACTCATACCAGCACTGTTTTGTTGCCTGCAGGAGAACAGGTAAATGTGTTATGGTTTATGTCACATTGTAGTAGTGAACATTGGATAGACTACAATAGAAACAAAGTTGAGCAAAAAAATGCAGCTCACAAAATACATGTGGTGTAATTCCACAAATACATAAGGTTCAGAAATATCCTGCATTGGACTACCAGAACAAAATACCACAAACTGGGTGGCTTAAACAACAGAAATCTATGTTCTTAGGGTCTGGCTGCTGGAAGTCCAACACTGAGGGCACAGCAAGGTTGGTTTCTCCCGAGGCCTCTCCCCTGCTTGCGCATGGCCACCTTTTCTCCGTGTGCATGCATCCCTGGTGTCTTCCTCTGCAGGACCCATGGATTAGGGCCCCACCCTGTGACTTCCTTCAACTTTAACTCCCTCCTTAAAGGACCTATCTTTAAATACAGTCACATCAGGGGATGGGCTTCCAGAAATTAATTGGGGACAGAGGCCCAACTCAGTTTTGTTATAAACCAAACAACATTTTGTTAAAAATACAGACATTTGGTAAAGTCCTGAAGACAAGCCAGAGAAGTGAAATACAGAATTCAGCATGTGATGACAAGGTTAGCTGGAGAAGGGAGCGGGGAGAGCAGGACCAGGGAAGCACACGCAGGGGAGCTGTAGGCTGTGGGAAATATTCTGGTGATGTTTCTCTTGTCAAGCTGAATGGAAGGTTCAGTTTCACTTGTCACATTATTATTATTCATTTCTTTACATATATACTTTTTTCTGTGTATAAAATATTTAAAACACAGAGACTTTAGGAATTACATAAAGTTTTTCAAACAGAATTAGTATAAGGAGAAATGAAGCAACAGAGTTTATTTGTATTGTTCAAGTCTAATGCATTCTTACTGGTTTTTGTTAAGTCTAATTCAGTGAGACATAATGTACAGACAATAAAGTAGACACCCTTTTAATTATGTTTCTAGATGAGTTTTGACATATTTGTACACCCATGTCCACTACCTTCACAATCAAAACAAAAACCCTTTATGTCAACGTGCCCCCTAAAAATTTCCTTATACTCCAATCCTAGTCCCTCCTCAGTCCTATGCAACCATTGGTTCACTTTCTGCCACATATATTTGATTTGGCTTCTGTAACATTTTTTATGTAAATAGAATTATACTCTTTCATACCTGGCTTCTTTAGTTCAGCATGATTTTTTGTGTGTATAATATATACTTTTATTATTATTTTTTTTACTTTGGAGAGAAATTATTTTTATTGTTATATTCCTTGGTGGAATTTTTCCCCAGGTTTATTAAGGCACAATTGAAATGATATACATAAAGGAAATATATACATTCAAACTGTACAATATGATGATTTTATATATATATATATATATATATACACACACACACGTTGTGAAATTACCACCATCAAATTAATGCATCTATCATCACAGCATGAATTTTTTATTCATGCATATTGTTATTTCATCAGTAATTCTTGTTTATTGCTGAGTAGTATTCCATTATATCGTAATTTGTTTATTGATTTACCTGTTGATATTTGGATTACTTACATTTTTACTATTTATTAATAAAGCTACCCTGAACATTTGTGTGTAAGTCTGTGTGCGAATATATGTATGTTTTCACTTTTCTTGGGCAAATACCTAGAAACAATTATTTGGTAAGATCATGTTTAACTTTATGAACAACTGCAGGAATTTCCAAAGTAGTTGTAACATTTTGCCTTTCCATCAGCAGTGTATGAGAGTCCCAGTTGTTCCACATTCTTATCAACCTTTTGTTGATAAGATGATAAGTTTATTTTCATTTTATTTGAAAGAGAGACAGAGAAAGAGACAAACAGATGGAGAGAGATCTTCAATCTACTGGTTCCATCTACAAAAGCCCACAACAGTCAGGGCTGGGCAAGGCCGAAGCCAGATGCCCACAACTCATTCAGTGTCTCCCATATGAGTGGAAGGGACCCAAGTATTTGGGCCATTGTCTGCTGCTTCCCACATTGCATATTAACAGGAAACTAGATCAGAAGTGGAATAGCCAGGACTCGAACCAAGGCACTCTGGTTTGAGATGCAGACATCCTTAGTGGATGCTTAATGCTGTGCCACATGGCTATCAGTCTTTAACCATTTACTGTGTTACTTGTGTGTATTGTCAGACATTTTACTTTTAGCCATACTAGTGCCATGTGATTTAATTTGCATTTCCTGATTACTGGCAGTCTGGCAGTTTTGAGTGCTTTGTCATGTGCTTATTGACTATTCATCAGACTTGTAATTGTGTATTCTAATACTTTCTTCTTTTTATTGAGTTGTGTTTCTAATTTCTAAAAGTTCTTTATATATTCCAGATATATGTCCATGGTCAGATACATGTTTTGTGAATATTTTCTCTCAATCTGTGTCTTGAATGTTCTTTTCTTAGTAATGCCTTTTGAAGAGCAGAAACTTAGAGTTGTGATGTTAATTTTTTATTTTATGATTCATGTTTTTTGTGTTCTAACTAAAGTCCTTGCCTCCCCCAGTCATGAACATGCTAACTGCTTTCTTCTAAATACTTCATACTTTTATGCTTAATGTTACATTTCTGTTAACTTGTATGTATAGTTTGAGGGAAAAGTCATGGTTCATTTTTGTCATCATGATACACAATTCCAACAGTTTTATTGAAAAGAAGTTGTCTTTTGCTGCTGAATTGGCACCTTTGCCGAACAAATGTACATGCATTTCTGGATTCTGTTCTGTTGTAGTAAATTATCTTTACAGCAGTACCACACCGCCTCGAAACTATAGCTCTGTAGTAAAGCTTGAAATCAGGTAGTGAAACTTCTCCAACTTTGTTATTCTTTTCCAAAATGTTTTAGACTCTTCTGTGCCATTCTGTATAAAGTTTAGAATCAGTTTGTGTCCCATCTTATTACATTGATAGAAATGTTGAATAGAGTGATAAAAGCAGGCATCTTTGCCTTGCTTCTGTGTTCCTAGGAGAAAAGCATTCAGCATTTAACCATTAGGTTTTCCTTGCTTTTCTAATTAAAAAAAAAAATGTATTTTGTTTGAAAGGAAGAGAGTCAGACAAACTGAGACCTTCTGCCCACTGGTTCACTTCCAAAATGCCTGCAACAGCCAGAATTGGGGCAGGCTGAAGCAGAGAGCTAGGAACTCAATCTAGGTCTTCCACATGGGTGGCAGAGATGCAACTGTTTGAGCCATCACCTGTTGACTCCTAGGATGTTCATGTGCACGAAGCTGCAATTGGGAGAACTGGAATTTGAACCCAGGTACACTGTTTTAGGCCCCTGCCACCCACATAGGAGACCTGGATGAAGCTGCTGGCTCCTGGCTTTGGCCTGGCACAGCCCTGGATGTTGCAGCCATTTGGGGAATTAACTAGTGGATGGAAGATCTCTCTTCCCTCCCTCCCTCCCTCTCCCCCCAACTCCATCCCTCCCTCCCACACACTCCATCCCTCCATCTCTGTAACTCTTGCAAATAAATAAATCTTAAAAAGAAAAACAAAATAGGAAGTATGAGAGTCTTACAGGCTCTTTAACAAGATTTGACAGATGTCCATGGTAATCAGTGGCAAGCATGTTAACCAAATTATATGGTCACCTGAGCAATGTATGTTTGTTTCTCTACTTCTTTGTATGTTGATGCGTAAGAATTTGGGAAGTGGTTGCAGGCCAGATCCAAGAAACATGTTCAAAGACAGCTGTCCAAAGCGTGCCCTGATTGTTACTAACTCCCCTGCAAGAGAACTTCTCACCAATTTAGTGAACAGCCTCAGGTTCATCCCATTGTAAGTACTAGTAATTAAGATTCATCCTGGATAGATAGACGTTTCCACTTCCTTTCAGATACAGTTGCAGAAACATGTACCTACAGTACATAAAGATTGAAAACAGCTGTTTATCTTACTCCTCAGCCCTCTGATCTGTGATGCCACCCTTAGATCCGTTTGGAGATGATAACAGAATAGAGGAACTCTGGGAGAGGGACTTTTCAGGCAGAAAACAACCGTGGATAACCATGGAAGAAGCTTTAACTAGCATTCAAGCTCTTCTTGTTCCAGACTGAATATATTGTGCTGTTGAAAATGAACAACTTAATATAGACGAATTAGATAAATTCTCAAGAATCAGTTCTGTCATATTGGAAAGTCCCTTAGGCTTGTGTTGAAAGCAAGCAAGAATTTAAGAGATGCTAGCTTCAGAGTAGAGTAGCACATGCTACCTTAAAAGAAGTCACCTCTGTTGCACAAGGTGTTTTGGATGAATTGAGATTGGTGCTGAAGGTCTGTTCAGACATTTAGCTATATACAGGATTGATAGTGAGGACTTGGGCCATCCTCCACTGCCTTCCTGGGCCGCAGCAGAAAGCTGGACTGGAAGAGGAGCAACCGGGACAGGACCGACACCACAGGCAGAGGATTAGCCCCGTGAGCCACGGCACCAGCCAATATTCTTTAATTCAACAATTTTACTGTGAATCATTCATTTTTTTGAAAATAGCTAATAAAACATCAGTGATAAAATAGTCAAGCAGTACTAAAGTATATGCAATGAAGTTTCTCAGAATTCCTTTTACCTCTGGCCAGCTGACTCACATTTTTTTCCCAATGTAATCAACTATTTTCCTGCATATTTTATGGAAATTAGGATAGCCCATTTATGGAAAGTAGGATAGCCCTCCATATGCGTGAGAATATAAGCCATAATATCCAGAGTAGAGTGTTAAGTTTGTAACTTTGTTGGAAGCCTAAGGATGTTTTCATACAATAAATTCAAATAGTTATATAAAAACTCAGTATTAAGTGGTTGCTATACTTAAGCAGTGGCATCATTCCTGTTTATGATTTTATTGTATAAGTACTTGGAACACAGTATGTACTCCATTGATATGTTAACAATCAGTTTAGTACCACTTAAAATTGATAGAGAAGATGGAAAGTAACAGAAACATTGTATTTTCCTTTTGTTTCTTTTTTTTTCTATTAATACCATAATATTAGCCCAAGCAGCTGGATACTTCTAAATAAAGCCCAAATTCTTTTCCTTTTTTAGACTTTTTCAAACTGCTTACCTTGTGTATTTTAATAAATTGCTTTTGTAAAAGCTCTTAATTTAAGCCGGCGCCGTGGCTCAACAGGCTAATCCTCCGCCTTGCGGCGCCGGCACACCGGGTTCTAGTCCCGGTCGGGGCGCCGGATTCTGTCCCGGTTGCCCCTCTTCCAGGCCAGCCCTCTGCTGTGGCCAGGAGTGCAGTGGAGGATGGCCCAGGTGCTTGGGCCCTGCACCCCATGGGAGACCAGGATAAGCACCTAGTACCTGGCTCCTGCCATCAGATCAGCGCGGTGCGCCGGCCGCAGCGCGCCGTCCACGGCAGCCATTGGAGGGTGAACCAACGGCAAAAGGAAGACCTTTCTCTCTGTCTCTCTCTCTCACTATCCACTCTGCCTGTCAAAAAAAAAAAAAAAAAAAAAAAAAGCTCTTAATTTAGCCACACTTTCCAAATCACAGGATTACTTTTCATTATTCCCAAATCTTCTGTGGCAAACAGAAATGGTTAATGAGATCCATTACTTAATTTCCTCACAGGCAACTTCCAGTATTATGGAGCACTTCAATATTGTGATGACGTTTTATAGGTACATACTGATGTTTTACCTGAAACTTTCTTGCAGTATGGAGACCACATTCCATTTGAATTTTGTTTATTGTTCCAGATGGTGAGACTCAGACCAGGATTGGAGAGGCAGCTTCAGAAAAGGAAATCACAGTGAAAACTGAAGGATTTGGAGACTCTAAAGAGGATGTTCTCCAGGATTCTGAAGACAGAGAATTGCGTGAATTTGGGGATAAGTTAAATGAAAAGGATCGGAACCTCATTGAAAGAAGACAATACAGTTGTGAAGAGTGTGGACAAGGCTTTTCTTGGAGTACAGGCCTTATTAGGCATCAAAGAACCCATTGGGAGAAACCCTATGAATGTGATAAATGTGGAAAGGCGTTCCGTGTGAGCTCAGCCCTGGTTCTGCACCAGAGAATTCATACTGGGGAGAAACCCTACCCTTGTAGCTGGTGTATTAAAAGTTTCAGTCGGAGCTCAGATCTTACTAAGCATCAAAGAGTCCACACTGGTGAAAAACCTTATAAATGTGATGAATGTGGGAAAGCCTTCAGTCAGAGCTCAGATCTTGTTATACATCAGAGAATCCATACAGGAGAAAAACCCTATCAGTGCAGTTATTGTAGTAAAAGTTTTAGCCAGCGCTCTGACCTGGTTAAACATCAGAGAATCCACACTGGAGAGAAACCTTACACATGTAACCAGTGTAACAAACATTTTAGTCAGAGTTCTGATGTTATAAAACATCAGAGAATCCACACTGGGGAGAAACCATACAAATGTGACATGTGTGGGAAAGCCTTTAGTCAGAGCTCAGATCTTATTCTACATCAGAGAATCCACACTGGAGAGAAACCTTATCCATGTCATCAGTGTAGCAAAAGTTTCAGTCAAAACTCAGACCTTATTAAACATCGAAGAATCCACACTGGAGAGAAACCCTATAAATGCAACGAATGTGGGAAAGCTTTTAATCAGAGCTCAGTCCTTATTCTACATCAGCGAATTCACACTGGAGAGAAACCTTACCCATGTAATCAATGTAGCAAGACGTTCAGTAGGCTTTCAGATCTTACTAATCACCAGCGAATTCACACTGGAGAGAAGCCTTACCCGTGTAGTCAGTGCAGTAAAATGTTTAGTAGAAGATCAGATCTTGTTAAACATCATAGAATTCATACAGGTGAGAAGCCCTATGAATGTGATGAGTGTGGGAAAACCTTTAGTCAGAGTTCCAATCTTATTCTACATCAGAGAATCCACACTGGAGAGAAACCTTATCCATGCAGTCATTGTAATAAAAGCTTTAGTCGCCGCTCAGATGTTGTTAAGCATCAGAGAATACACACTGGAGAGAAACCATATACATGTCAACAGTGCAATAAAAGTTTTAGCCAAAGCTCAGACCTCACCAAACATCAGAGAGTGCACTCTGGTGAAAAGCCCTATCACTGTAACAGTTGTGAGAAAGCCTTCAGTCAGAGTTCTGACCTTATCCTTCATCAGAGAATTCATACTGGAGAAAAACCGTATCCATGCACACAGTGCAGCAAAAGTTTCAGTCAGAACTCAGACCTTATCAAACACCAGAGAATACACACTGGGGAAAAACCATATAAGTGTACTGAATGTGGAAGGGCTTTCAGCCAGTGCTCAGCTCTGATCCTACATCAGAGAATCCACACTGGGGAGAAGCCATATGCATGTGGTCACTGTGACAAAAGCTATAGTCGGCGCTCTGATCTCATTAACCACCAAAGAACCCACACTGGTGAAGAGCCATATAAATATGATGCATATGAGAATGCCTTCAGTGCATGCACAGAGCTCACTGAACACAGAATCCACACCCTGCCAGTGTATCCAGGGCAGCAGAAGTTTTAGCCACTCTTCTAACATTAATCATCAGACAGTCCATTCTGGTGAAGGCAACCTAAATACAATAAATGTGGAAAAACCTTTTGTGTATACACCAACTTTATTTAGTACTGGAGAAGTAATACCAGAAAAAAAATTTTTTAAAATGCTATTGATGAGTACAAAAAAGGTTTCAATCAGTATTCAACTCTTACTTTACGTTTTAAAAAATAACCCACACTGGGGAGGAAACAGTACTTCAGTTTTTATCATGCAAGTTTAACTTGGAGCCAGACATTACTAAAATTAAGAAAAAATCTGGATATGGGCATCTGGTGTAATGATTAAGTTGCCACTTGAGACACCTGTATGCCATGTCAGAGTGCCTGGGTTCAAGTCCTGGCTCTGCTTCCAATTTCTAGCTTCCTGCTAAAGAACACTTGGGGAGGCAGAAAGTGATGGCTCAGATATTTAGGTCCTTGCCCCTTGGATCTGTTTTGAGTTCCTAGCTTTGGCCTGGTCCAGCCATGGCTGTTGGGAGGATTTGGGGAGTGAACCAGTAGATGGGAAATTTCTCTCTCTCTCTCTCTCTCTCTCTCTCTGCCTTTCAAATAAATAATTTTTTTAATGTGATGAGGAGTCCTGAAAGTCATGGGAAAACTTTTGATGTAATTTAAATCTTTACTGTATGTCAGCAACAACAGAAGTTGCTGTCTTTGCTATAATGTAAGAATATCTCTAGTCTTATTTAGACATAATCTAACAGTAGAGTTGTATCACTGGAAGAAATGTATAACAATATTAATGCAGAATGTATTACAGAATTAATGCAGAGTGTGTTACAAAAGCCAGTGTGGAGAGGTGGTCAGAAAACAATGTATTAGTATTAGGATTCCAAGCTTTAGTGACCCTAAATTACCAATTGCATAACAAAATTTATTTTAGAGACTGTAAGGAAAACTTAAATACCCTGTTTTTCTTAACTGACACATACACTGACATCACACTTATCCCCTGACAATTGGAGTTACTTATTTAATGCTAATGCTTGATATCTATCTTTAAATTTCTTGTATGTGAATATGCTGTGCTATTCTGGTATAAAACTTATTAACTAGATGGCTCCAGTGCCTTTTTTCTCAGTTTTTTTTTTTTTCTAGTTTTGGTCTTCTTGGTGAGCATGAGCTTAAGCAAGTTCCTGTAATGTTTATGGATTTATTTTCCTCTTAATAATGCAGCCTATAGACATTATTGGCTTGAAATCACCTCTCACAGCATTCAATCACAGCTTCTTTAAGTGTAAAACAGTTTTAAAAAGAAATGTCCTTATTGTCAAGGTGTAAAGATTTTTCTATTTTTTCATGTATAAGTTGAACAAAAATCATAGGTGTAATATGAATTATACATACAGTCATCCCCCCTTTTCCATGAGAGAATATGTTCCAGAACCCCTAGTATATGCCTGAAACCACAGATAGTACCAAATTCTGTAAATTAATGCCTTACCCATCTTAAATAAGGACTTTTCATGCAGTGTGGACATTACTTGCAGTTTGAAATGTGACAGCAAAACTAACATGAATTTTCATTTCCTTCTTCACTTTCATGGAGAGATGATTCATCCTGACTGTACATCTTAACAACCTCAGCATGTGATTTTCTTTTTTTCTTTCCTTATTAAGTCAAAAACCTTTGCCTTTTTACTTAAAGGAAGCACTTTTCAGGTTCTCTTGCATATGTGAATTTCCAGCATATTATCCTTGTACGTGGGGGCCATCATTAAATAAGATCTACAAGGATTGCTTGAGCAAAAGCACTGCAGTACTATTAACAGTCAATCTAATAATAACCCAGACTGCTACTAACAGACTAATGGGAGGTAGTATATACAGTGTGGATATGGTGGACAAAGGGATGATTCATGTCCTTGGCAGAACAGGATGACCTGAGATTTCATCACACTACTCAGAATGGTGCATGATTTAAAACAAATTGTGTACTTACGGAATTTTCCATTAACTATTTTCAGATCCTGTTACAAAACTGCAGTCAGGAGTGGACTGCTGCATTTTACCTTCATCTACTGGCACAGAACTAAAACCCTTGAAATTTCCCTACTGTAGTGATAGAGCAATTAAAATGAAGGGAATGTATTTTATTATTAATAGCAAGTCCCTTTCAACCATACCAAAGTTCTTATTAATAGGTGACTTTTGAACTGAGTTCTCAGAGGATCACAAGAGGAGACTGGTTGCCAGGGGAACCACCTGTGTGATAGAATTTTAGAACCTCAGCTCTCCCCAATCCATTTTGACCTCCAAGAGGGGAGGGTAGTAGAAGATTGAGTCAGTCACGAATGACCAAGCATGCCTATGTAATGTAACCTCCCTAAAATCCAAAAAGATTGTGGAGCTTTCAGATACGCGAAAATGGAGATTCCTAGAGGGTGGCATGCCTCTAGAGGGCATAGACGTTCTGCAGCCCTTCCCACATGCCGTGCCTAAGCATCTCTTCATTGGTATCCTTTGTAATAAATGAGGCACAAAGGAAAACTATGATGTATACAGCATTGAAAGAGCCTATCAAAATGATTCCAGTATTGCTCTGATACCAGACAGACCTTGCAAGAAAAGAAACAACAAATAATATCCTTTATGAATATATGTAAATGCCTTCAACAAAATACTAGCAAACTGAATCCAACAACATGAAAAGGATTACATTCTGACCAATTATTGCGGCTCAACCTGTGACGCCCCCACACTGCTGGGATGGTGAGGCGACGGTGTTCTTCAGCAAGAAGCACCGGAGACAAGTTTTAGTGAATATGTCTGCTTTATTAACAGCCAAGCACATCTTTTAAAGGGCAGGAAGAAGGGGCATAACTAATTCAGGGCAACAGTATTTCTGTAGAATAGAACTGATACTGGTGCCACTATGCTTCTCCAATCAGCTTGAAGGTCATGGAGCAGGATAGCTTTCCAGGTGGTCCTAATGGGCCTGGGCCACACATGGGAGCTGTCTACCTGATTGGCGATTACAGGGCCCTTTAACTGGGAGCTGGGGTTGGTGGAAATCCACCTGAGGTTCCCGCTGCCTGCCAGCAGTCAGCTCGTGGGGTCTTTCCCAGGAGGCAACCTCCCGCATGGGCAGGGCAGGCAGACTCCCCGCCAGGTACAGGATCACTCACAAATTGTAATCAGTCAGAGGAATGCAAAATGGTTTAACATGAGGAAATCAACTTTATACATGATATTAACGAAATGGACAAAAATCCACATAGTTAACTCAGTGAATTCCCCCCCCCAAAAAAAAAAAGAATTTGAAATAGCCAAGAGTATTTCACTGTATGTGTGTGTGTGTGTGTGTGTGTGTGTGTGTGTGTGTGTGTATGGCTTTCATAGATCTATGAAAGAAAAAAAAAATCCAGCAACTAGGGCTAGAAGGGCATTGCCTCAACGTGATACCTTGGCATCTACAAAAACACTACAGCTAACATCATAATGACGAAGCGGAAGGCTTTCCTCCTAACGTTAGGAACAAGACAAGAATATTCACGCTTCTACTTAGTTTCAATATCATACTGAGGTTTTAGCCAGGTCCATCCGACAATAAAAAGAAATAAAAGGCATTCAGATTAGAAAGGAGGAAGTAAAGCTATCTCTAATTGTAGAACACATGACCGTATATTGAGAATATAGAGGGAATCCAAAGGAATACACGTGTGAGCACATCAGAGAATAAACAATGTGAGGCTGGCAATGTGGCACAGTGGGTAAAGCTGCCGCCTGCAGTGTCAGCATCCCATATGGGTGCTGGTTCGAGTCCCAGCTCCTCCACCTCCTATCCAGCTCTCTGCTATTGATTGAGAAAGCAGCAGAGGATGGCCCAAGTCCTTGGGTCCCTGCACCCATGTGGGAGACCTAGAAGAATCTCCAGGTTCCTTCCTGGCTTCAGATCAACCCAGCGCCAGCCATTGCAGCCATTTGGGGAATGAACCAGCGGATGGAGAACTCTCTCTCTCTCTCTCTCTCTCTGCCTATGCCTCTCTGTAACTCTGCTTTTCAAATAAATAAATCTTTAAAAAAAGTTACAGTATACCAGATTAGTACACAAAAATCAATTGTATTTTGAGTCATAACAGTGAACTACGAACATGACAACAAAATTAAGAAAATAATTCCTTTTACTCTATTACCATAAAGAAGAAAATGGGATGAGTATTTGATCTGGAGTTAAGACACTGCAACCCATGTTCAAAGTGCTGGTTTAAGTTCTGGCTACTCCGCTTCTGATCCAGCTCTCTGCCAGTGTACCTGGGAAGCAGCAAATGGTGGCTCAGCCACATGAGTCCCTGTCACCCAGGTAAGAAACAGATGGAATTCTGGCTCCTGGCTTCAGCCTGGCCTAGCCCTGGTGGTTGTCATTCAGGAAGTGAGCCAGCAGAAGAGATTTCTCTCTCTCTCTCTCTCTCTCTCTCTCTCTCTCTCTCTCTCTCTCTCTCCCTCTCTCCCTCTCTCCCTCTCTCTCTCTCTCCCTCTCTCTCTCTCTTCCCTCCCTCCCTTGTTCTCTCTCTCTTCCTTTAAAATAAATAAATAAACCTTTTAAAAACTAACTCAAAATATATCAAAGATCCAAATGTAAGCACTAAAATTAAAGCTCTTAAAAGAAAACATAGATAGGGCCGGCGCCGTGGCTCAACAGGCTAATCCTCCGCCTTGCGGCGCCGGCACACCAGGTTCTAGTCCCGGTCGGGGCACCGGATTCTGTCCCGGTTGCCCCTCTTCCAGGTCAGCCCTCTGCTGTGCCCAGGAGTGCAGTGGAGGATGGCCCAGGTGCTTGGGCCCTGCACCCCATGGGAGACCAGGAAAAAGCACCTAGCACCTGGCTCCTGCCATCGGATGAGCGCGGTGCGCCGGCCGCAGCGCACCATCTGCGGCAGCCATTGGAGGGTGAACCAACGGCTAAGGAAGACCTTTCTCTCTGTCTCTCTCTCTCACTGTCCACTCTGCCTGTCAAAAAAAAAAAAAAAACATAGATATAAATCTTTATGACCTTGGATTAACCAAAAATGTCCTAGCTAGGGCACCAAAGCGTAAGTAATCAAAGGAAAAGATAACCGGTTTCGTCGACACTAAAAGATTACAAAGGCACTGTGAGCAAATAAAAAGACACCCCAAAGAGTGACAAAGCCCTGAGCTGTTACCTTTAAAAGGGCATATTTAATGACGTGAATTATGTCAATAAAAATTAATATGAATAAAAGCACCAGGTTTCAAAGAACAGATATTTGGAAGTATAACAGTGATAGGACCCAACCCCTGGGACATAGCTGCTGTTTTTAGATCCGAGCAAAGTAGGGCAAGCAGGAAAGCTATTAGCTCAAGCAACTGGAAGGAGAAAACCACTATTTTCTACGATGACAAAATGAAGAACGTGTTTGGATGGAAAATTAAATGTTTGTTTTGGGGCATGTTGGTTTGAGATGTCTAATTAGTTGCGCCAAACCCAGTTTCCAAGCCTCCTCTTATTTGTAGGATCAGAGTTTTCCGCGTTCTGATACTGATGACGCTCTGCGACTGCCTGGCACATCTACCGCTGAGGTAGCTCCTTCCACTTGATTGCTGGCCTGCCACGCATTCTGTGCTGGCGTCTTGGAGCCTGACTCCTCAGCGGCTGCTGCTCAAGAGCGTGAATGGTGCCACCTGGAAGTATGGAGGAGCTGATGCTCCGCGATAGAAATTCTGACCAGAAGGCGAGTCTGCAGAAAACCCTTTCGCTCTTTCTCGCCCGATGGTGGTGTGAGGTGCGGTAGCTAATACCCTGGGCTCGGAAGGCGTTCCGTGAGACTAAACACCTGGGCATCTTTAGCAGCTCAGACACTCCAGTATGACCTGAATGACACTTCCTGCCTGACTTCCCACTTAGCCTCAGTGATCTTTTTCTGCAAATGTATCACTCCATTGAGGTGTGAGCAATAACATTCTGCCCTAGGCTCTGTTTTCTCAAGAATCCAGGCTAATACAGGCATCTAAGTGACATCTGGTAGGCAAAGCAATATACGAGTCTGTAGTTTAGAGAAGAGGTCCAGGCTGGGAATACGGACTTTGGAGTTGTATAGTGTTTAAGGACGTAAGATCAGATGACATCAAGAAGGGAGTGCATATAGGTAGAAAAAGAAATACCAAGGAGTGCAGTTGCTCAATCATATGGTAAGAGTTCTTAGAAAGAAAGAAAGAGAGAGAGAGAGAAAGAAAGAAAGAAAGAAAGAAAGAAAGAAAGAAAGAAAGAAAGAAAGAAAGAAAGAAAGGCAACCACTAAATTGTCTTCCATACTATCTATACCATTTTGCATTCCCTCTAGGAATTGTTGCTTCACATCCTTGCTAGGATGTGAAATCTGTGTTGTGGATTTTGGTTATTCCAGTAGATGTGTAGTGTTATCTCATTCTTGTTCTAATTTGCATTTCCTGGTGAATATGATGTGGACCAATATTTTCAAATACGTGTCACCTATGAATATATATATATACTTTTAAAATATTTATTTATTTATTTGAAAGTTGGAGTTACGCAGAGGAAGAAACAGAGAGAGAGAGAGAAAGAGAGTGATTTTCCATCCTCTGGTTCATTCCACAAATGGCTGCAACAGCTGGAGTTGAGCCACACCTAAACCAGGAGCCAGGAGCTTCCTCCAGGTCTCACATGGGTACAGGGGTCCAATGACTTGGGCCATCTTCCACTGCTTTCCCAGACACAATAGCAGGGAACTGGATTAGAAGTGGAGCAGCCAGGACTCGAACTGGTACCCATATAGAATGTCGGCATTGCAGTGACGGCATTGCAGTGACTTTATCCACTGTGCCACAATGCCAGTCCCTATATGTTTTCATTATTGAGGTATCTGTCAAGCTCTCTGACCCATTATAAATATACATATATATTTATTTATTTGAACGGCGAAGTTACAGAGGCAGAGGCAGAGAGAGAAAGAGGGGTCTTCCATCTGCTGGATCTGAAGCCAGGAGTCTGATACTTCTCCCAGGTCTCCCATGTGTATACAGAAGCCCAAGCACTTGGGCCATCTTCTACTGCTTTCCCAGGCCATAACATCAAGCTGGATTAGAAGTGGAGCAGCTGGGACTCAGGCCAGCCCCCGTATGGAATGCAAGCTCTGCAGGCTAGTTTTACGCACCATACCACAGTGCCGGCCCCTCTGGCCCACTTTGCAATTCAGGTTTGCTAATTGTGATGTTTAAGAGTCCTTTGTGTATTCTTATCAATAGTCCTTTACCTCATCTGTTTTTGTAAATATTTTCTATTTGAGGCTTATCTTTTTATTCTCTTGGAAGAGTCTTTCATGGAGTAGAAATTGTTTAATTGTAATGAGTTCCAGCTCATCAATTCTTTCATGGATCGCGCCTTTGGTGATTTATCTAGAAAGTCATTTTCAAATCCTAGGTCATCTAAATTTTCTCCTGCTATCTTCTAGGAGTGTCATATTTTTGTGTCATATTTAGGTCTATGACTCATTTTTAATATTTTCGTGAAAGTTGTTAATATCTGTCTTGATACTTTTTCCATGTAGCTATCTGGTTGTTCTAGCACCATTTGTTGAAATTATATTTTTTCTGGGCTGGCGCCGCGGCTCAATAGGCTAATCCTCTACCTTGCAGCACTGGCACACCGGTTCTAGTCCTGGTCGGGGCACCAGATTCTGTCCCAGTTGCTCTCTTCCAGTCCAGCTCTCTGCTGTGGCCCAGGAGTGCAGTGGAGGATGGCCCAGGTTCTTGGGCCCTGCGCCTGCATGAGAGACCAGGAGAAGCACCAGGCTTTGGATCAGTGCGGTGCGCTGGCCGAAGCACGCCGGCTGCAGTTGCCATTGGAGGGTGAACCAACGATAAAGGAAGACCTTTTGTCTCTCTCACTGTCCACTCTGCCTGTCAAAAAAAAGAAGAAAGAAAGAAAAGAAATTATCTTTTTTCCATTGCATTACCTTCATTCCTATATCAAAGATCAGTTGACTATATCATGTGGGTCTGTTTCTGGATTAGTCTGTTCATTGTGTTCCTTCACGAAATCTAACTTGAAGTTGGGCAATTCCAGCACTCCAGCTTTGTCCTTCAATATCCTGTTCGCTATTCTGAGTCCTTTGCCTCTCTGTTACAAATTTTACAATCATTTTATCAATAGTCTCAAAGTAATTTGTTGCAATTTTAACTGGGGTTGCATTGAACCTATAGAGCAAGTTGAGAACTGACATCTTAACAATATTGTGTCCTTTGCATCATGTATTTTGACATTGTTGATAGGCACCTACACAACAAAGATTATTTATTAATCTTTGTTTATTAATATGTAATGCTTTTGCCTGTAATTTTCCTTGAACTCTGTATTATCTGCAATATAGCTAATCTCTCTTTCTTTTGATATCTTTAAATGCTCACAATTTGCCTTTCCCCATCAATTTTTTTTTAAATATTTATTGATTTATTTCAAAGGTAGAGCTACAGAGCAACAGAGGCAGTGAGAGAAGTCTTCTATCAGCTGTTCACTCCCTGAAATGGCCACAATGGCCAGCACTGGGCCAGACCAAAGCCAGGAACAAAGAGTGTCACCCAGGTCTCCCATGTTGGTGGCAGGGGCCCAAGCACCTGGGCATTCTTCCACTGCTTTTCCCATGCCATGAAGAGGCAGCTGGATGGGAAGTGGAGCAGATTGACTCAAACCAGTGACCATATAGGATGCCAGTGTCTCAGGCAGTGGCTTTTCTATTATAATTAATGGCTTGAGAGACAAGATGGGAATATCTATATTGGTATAGTGAGAATATCAAAATGTTAGTGGGGTGTTATTAGGATTTTGGACTCATAGATAACTTCTGGTTTTTTATTTCCAGACCTATTTTTAATACACTACCTTCATAAAAAGTATGTAAATATTTTAAAATTAAAAAAAAAAAAACTATACAGACTTTGCTTTAGCTCTTGGCATGTCATTCCATTTGCTCAACTACTGGTCTCCCATCTCATTCAAAGTCATACTTGAGGGGCTGGTGCTGTGGCACAGTGGGTTGAAGACCTGGCCTGAAATGCCAGCATCCCACATGGGCACCGGTTCTAGTCCCCGCTGCTCCTCTTCTGATTCAACTCTCTACTATGGCCTGGGAAAGCAGAAGATGGCCCAAGTCCTTGGGCCCCTGCACCCATGTGGGAAACCCAGAAGAAGCTCCTGGCTCCTGGCTTTGGATCGGCACAGTTCTGGCTGTTGCAGCCATCTGGGAAGTGAACCAGCGGATGGAAGACCTGTCTCAACCTCTCTGTCATTCAAATATGTATTTTTTTAAAAAGACATACTTAAAGCAATCTCAGGCTAACTAGTTCTTCCACTTTCACCCCATTTATCTTTCTGACCTCACCACATCTCCCCTGTTAATTGGGCTCCAACCAACACTAGCCTCTTTTGAGACCCCCATTTTTTGTTTGGCTCTTGTTTTTTTTCCCCTTATTGCCTTGCTGTCTCTTGAACTAATGAAACACTGCCCCCATTCTTCTAGGCTGTTCCCATGCCTGGAACATCCTTCTACCACTCATGGCTTGCTTTGTTACACTCTTTCCTGAAATTTAATTTTCTCAGTGAAACCCTACCCTGCCAGCCTATCCAAATTGCATCTTTCCTTCTTGAAATTTGTGTTCTCTCTCCTGATTTCTCAACAGTCACCACCATGACATGTTTTTCAAAATGTTTCCCATTTATTGCTGGTTTTCCACTAAGCAATAAATATAAATCCCAAAAAGTGCCTGATTCAGAGTGTTATCGCTTAATGTGTTCATTGATGAATTTGCACACATTTATTTTTTAATTTTATTTATTTATTTGAAAGTCAGGTTACACAGGGACAGAGAGGAGAGGCAGAGAGAGAGATCTTCCACCTGCTGGTTCACTCCCCAGAGCTGTACTGATCTAAAGCCAGGAGCCAGGAGCCTCCTCTGGGTCTCCCATGTGGGTGTAGGGGCCCAAGGACCTGCGCCATCTTCCACTTCCTTCCCATGCCACAGCAGAGAGCTGGATCAGAAGAGGAGCAGCCAGGACTCAAACAAGTGCCCACATGGGATGCCGGCACCACAGGCGATGGCCTTACCCACTATGCCACAGCATCAGACCCTTATTTACTTTCAAAGCATATCTCTTTGAAAGCTGCATTTTGGGATATGACTAATCAGAAGTGCCAGGCAATACTGACCATTGACTGCTTCATTTCCGGCCATGGAAGAAGTCACACAGGGGCCAGTGCCGCGGCTCACTAGGCTAATCCTCCGCCTCGCGGCGCTGGCACACTGGGTTCTAGTCCCAGTCGGGGCACCAGATTCTGTCCCGGTTGCCCCTCTTCCAGGCCAGCTCTCTGCTGTGGCCCAGGAGTGCAGTGGAGGATGGCCCAAGTGCTTGGGCCCTGCACCCCATGGAAGACTAGGAGAAGCACCTGGCTCCTGCCATCGGATCAGCGTGGTGCACCGGCTGCAGCGCACCAGCCGCAGCGGCCATTGGAGGGTGAACCAACGGCAAAGGAAGACCTTTCTCTGCCTCTCTCACTGTCCACTCAAAAAAAAAAAAAAACGAAGTCACAGAATAAAGTGCCTCGGAGAAGCACATTGCGGGGTCAAGTGGATGAGGTCATGAGGGGTGTCATGATGGTCTCAGCCAGGGATACTTGAGGGGAATGCTCCAAGAGCAATGAGGAATGCAGCAGACTCAGCAGTTTAGTACCAAATTCTGAGTCCCAGGCTAATGACTCTAGAGGAAGGACGGGAATAAAACTACCTCACAGGCAAGAGAAAAGCTACTCATCTACAGATACTTTTAATACCAATGCTGAGTTACTGCAGGAATCTAAAATTCATGTGTGGTGTAGGGAAGGCAAAGTAACAAAGTAACAGAAGGCAGAGGTTGAGAGAGGCCAAATCATGGAAGGCCATGCTAACTTTATTAACTTATATAGTGCATAAAGTAAGTCTAGAATTTGAAATTACAAAGTTTTCTACAAATCAATAAGAAAATACAAATAACCTATATTAATCAGGACAGAAACCCAATTCAATTATCTTAAACAAGAAAGGGACTTTATTGGCTCACAAAACTTTAAAGTCCAGAGGTAGGGCAGGCTTTAGGCACAGCTGGATCGAGGGCCTCCAGAATAAAATGACATCAGAACTTAGTTCTTTTTCCACTTCTGCTAGCCTCCGAGTTTCTCCTCAGATTGAGTCTCTCCACCTGGTCCAAATTCAGGCTTCCATGGTCCTTGGGATCTCCATACAGCCTTCTTTCCAGAAGTTCTGCTGAGGGCTCTCCTTAGCCTGGCTAAAGTCCCATGCCCATTCTGCAACTGCTGTGGCTTGGAAGCTGTGGGACTCAGGAGGCGAGGCCTGGTCATGTGCTCACCTAAGCCACAGGGAATGGGTTCCCCACAATAAATAAGGATTCTGTTTCCAGAAGATGGGGAAAGAGATGCTGAACAACAAGAAACAACAGATATCCATATATAACCAAAACAGAAAAGCAAGTAAAGGGTACAACAATCCACGGTAAAACTACAGATGGCCATAAACATGGAAATAACCCCAACCTCACCATTATCAAGTAAATGCAAAATAAGGAAGGTTTTTTTTCTTTTTTGCCCAATAGATAGAGACTACCAAGTGTAGGTAAAACTATATGGGGAAATAAGCACTTTCCACACAGTGAAAATAAGTTATAAAGGCCTTTGGTAAGGCGAAAATGGGTCTACCAGGAAGCAAACCCTAGGACTCCAACCTTCAGATTCACACACTGAACAAAGATCCCATTCAAGATGTTTACACTGGCAGTGTAAGAGCAAGAGGAAAAAGGGAGGGGAAACAAATAATGGCACTTTCAGCCTATTCAACCACCAAAGAAATTTAAAGACCTCAGTTCCTGTCCCTCCCCCTAAAAGAACAAGCTGCAGGACAATTCATGTATTTATGTAAAAATCACTTATAAGCTATACTTATTAATACAGAAATGCATGGAAAAGGAACTAGATGGACATATACTAAACTGTGGGAAATGGAATACAATTAGAAGCACTAGGGAAGTCTCTTTGCTCTTATACTTATGTATCAACCAACTTAAGTTTCATGCAACAAAAAGGTAGTCATTCTCATTCTATAATTTAAATAAAATGGCAAAAACAACTCACAACAAGGAATGCAAATAATAAGATATGAAAAATCTTCCTCTTAATAATCAATGAAAATGAGATAAGTTTTCCAAGATTGGCAAAAATTTTTAAGGATTCAGCCTTGGTGAGGACCATGGGCAAACAGGCACTCTTAACATCTATGGAGTTGTAAATTGTTACAATCTTTTTGGTAGTACTTCTCAAATGTCAAATGTACATTCTTTGACCTAATAAATCCATTTCTAGCTATGTATCCTACAGAAATACTCACACAGGTAACAAAATATGTGCATAGGGCTGTTAACTATATTTTTATCCATAAAAATCCTAATTATCCACCAATATATGGTTGCTTAAAGTATATTCATACAATGGAATAATACACAGCTATGAAAAACAATGTGTATCAATGTGTGGAGGAGAGGCAAATGCCAGTAGTACTTGTAAAAACACTTCAAACAGTGCCTGTAGACAGCAACCTTAGTTGGCTAGTAATATATTTTTGCTTAAGTATATATATATGCTTAATCTGGAAGAACTAAAGACTTTTTCATTTATTTCTGTAAAAAATTCAAATGAACATATCTGATAGTTTTACATTTGTTAACCACAAAAGGACATATTTACTGAACAAAGTTTAACAGCCATCACTTATGGCATAGTTAAAAAAAAAAAGCAAAGCAAAAAACAAAACCATCTCTGGAGTCCACAGAACTACATCTGAGTTTTACCTCTAACTGGCCAAATGCAAGTCACATGATCTGTCAATCTTGCTTCCCAGTCTATAAATTCTAAGATTGGTATAGTTGTCTAATCCTATCCCTGACATGTATTCTATTTCAATACATGTAGCCCTTCCCTCAATTTACAAAAATGTGACACACTGCTAAGTGACCAAATGCCAATAGGTTTTTAACTTGGAGAGCCTAAATTAAAAAAAAAAAAAAGAAAAGAAAAAATTTAGTAGCCACCAGCAAAATGCTCAGTGGCTAGTAGGCAGGTATCAGCAGCCTGCACACCCAAACATAACTGCTCACCTGAAAGCCAAACAAGGGCCCTAGTTATGCCACTGCTTGGCAGCTGCCACATTACCACTTCATCAGAGCTTGGCATTCCCCAAAATTACTGGTTATCTCTACAGGTACAAATGAGCATCTGGATGAAATTAAAAATCACTAAGCAATTATTTCTTAAATCAATTTTTATAGTGAGGATCCAGCCTAAACAGAGATGTAACTACACAGCCCTTCACTTCCTTTTCCTATGTACCACCATCCCAGTTTTGGAGGGCAGGGGCTCCAGTCCCTTTTCCCCAGAGCCTTGCCTAAGCCTCAGAATCCTTTCTGAACAATGTACAGCCATCAGAGCAGGAAAGACAAAAGCAGTTTTGCCAGTTTTAATACTTTCTTTATGCTCTCACATGACCAAATATCTTTGGCATTTATGACAAATCCATCATAGGGAAGCTTCCTTGTACAGCAGACAGACAGAAGATTGTAAAAGGCATGAAATCCCAGCCAGAGGGTGCTCCCTTCTTACCCACTTGGATAAAAGAATTCTGTCATCCCAGCAGTCTTCCAAATATGCCACCTCAAAACCTACTTGGAAAGAAGTCAGTCATAAATAAATAATCAACTCAAGATCATGTTATCTTAGAGCAGAGGAGTTTATAGCTTTATTGGACATTGACTTGTTTCCTCTCAGCCACGAAGAGAAAAAGACCCAAACAAAAGTCCCTACATTTCTTGTATAACTTAAAATACATTATATCATTACTACATATTTATACTTCAATAAATCTTAATCTATAAAGCACATTTCTTATAATTATCAGAAAATCTATAAACAAGCTCCATTCTGCCTCATATCTCCACCAACTGGCCTTGCGTTTATTACTATGCTTTTTAATAGGCTCATGCAACTCTCACCTTCCATGTTTAAATTTGATCCAAGTACCAGATATATCCAGAATCTCTGGAACTATGTAATATTTGTATTCACATGGATCATTCGCCACACAATGAAGCCCATCATATATATATATATATAAAAGCCTTTTCTCATATTCTTTATTTCAACTTCCAGAGTTTTCCACTAAACAGTAGAACCACAGTACTTGGGATTATCGGCCAAGGAGTAAATAATCCTGCTACTAGAATGTATTACGTTAATACATTTTTTTAAATGTTAAGACTGAAAAATTTTTTAAAAATTGATCAATTCTGGTAGTTAATAAACTAGCTGTTAATAGCCTAGTTGTTTATTTCTTAAATAGAACAGTCCATTCAACTTAACATGTATGTAACAACTCCAATGCTACTTGAGATTGGTTAGTTTAAGATTTACAAATCTCCAAACTATTTTAAGAGAATTATCTTGGACTCACCTCTGAAATATGTGGGAGAGCTGGCGGCTAGCTCTTAAGTAGAGTCCTACCCCAATACAACATCCTGGTGAGAGCACACTGGCTCTGGAAATCAGAGGTGACCTCCCCGAGGAATGTTCAGACATGGGGAAGGGGCTAACTCACATCCAACAACTTTGTACCAAACCCCGTAACAATTTACAGTGGAAGAAACACCTATCTACCTAAGTAGGATTACAGTACCTAGCACAGTGCCTCGTCTGTAGACAATGTGTAATAAATGCAGGGCTGCTTTTTTAGCCTGGTGTGCAACTCTGTTATACCAAAGAAATACAAATAGCAAACCTGATTGTTAGTTGCCCACTTGTCAGGGAATTTTATCCTTAACAAAGATGAAGGCAAAACAGCCCAGAGACCTTTACCTTTATGTTCATATTTGCCCTTCAACACTGCATTTATTACAAATTCTTCCCAAGTGTTGTATTTTCTACCTTTATAGTTTTACAATTATTTATTGTTTAGACTATCTACCTTTCAGTAATACCTAGAACAACACTTATATTCATTAATTAGATGTTTCCAAATTACAGACACGATGAGTAGTTCGAGTTTCCTACAGGTGAATGACTGCATTTAGATAAACTGATCAAAGTATTTGCATTATCTTCCCCAATCTAGATGTCCCATTCACTTTTGATGTTTTATCAACATCACTTCTTACCTGAGATCTTAAGGCTCATTTTACTTTGAAGTTTTTAGTCATCTTTTATCTTCTATTTTCTTAAATGCATATTCAAATTAGGTAAAAGGAAACAGAAGGGCAAATTCTTAAAAGATATCTTAAAAGTTTAAGATGGTTTTCAGATTTCATGAATTCCTCTATGTTGCCTTTTAATGTAGAAGGGAATGTATTCTTACAAAGAACATTTCAATGATCAACATAAACAATCTGTCTAAAAAAGGAAACTTTTAAGAAAGGGACAAAGAATCAGGCAGTTCATTATTTGGAAAATAGAAAATATAAACATCACATGGAAAATTTAGGCATTAATACCTGAATTAGTCTGAAATTTCAGTTTCTAGGCAGGTATGACATCATTTCATTCAAGATAAAATAATAATGGTGAGTAAATATATTTTTACATTTCCAAGTGGATTTTCTGACAGTCAATAGGGAAAAAACTATTATGTAATATTTCATATTTTAAATTTTGTCTTCATTTCTGAAGAAAAAGACCTGAGTGCTGATTCTTTTTTTTTTAATTTCTCAAACTTTCACAACATTCAGAAGTTTTTCTGCATTGTGTCTTCTCTGATGTCTAAAAAGATTTGAGCTTTGACTATATGATTTCCCACACTGAACACATTCATACGGTTTTTCCCCAGTATGGATTCTCTGATGATTAATAAGCCCAGAATTCTGGCTAAAGGCTTTCCCGCATTCAAGACATTTGTAAGGTTTTTCTCCAGTATGGACTCTCTGGTGTTGCACAAGGATGGAACTTCTGCTGAAGGCTTTCCCGCACTCAACACATCCATAAGGTTTCTCCCCACTGTGGATTCTCTGATGAAGAATGAGGGCTGAGCCCTGGCTGAAATGTTTTCCACATTCATCACATATATGCTGTTTCTTCCGAGAGGGATTTCTCTTTCTTTCAAACCTGCCCTTGGGGAAACAAGTTTCTCCGTATTTAAAAATCTGAGGAACACCTATATTCAGAGTGCCAGGGGCTTCCTGAGACGCTGCTGCCGAAGGGATCTCCTGCTTTGGAGCCAGCGCTCCATTTTCAGTCCTAGCATCATCATCTGAAATAGACAGAAAATGTAACTATCATTCATATTCTATTTTAGGGCGAAGAAAAGCTTTTTTTTTTTTTAATGAACTAAAAGTATGTTAGGAACACCTATAAATGCACTCTGAAAAGTGGTGTTCAGGTTGCCTACTATCAAAACAGAAAAAAATGAAATGACTAATTATGAGGTTAGATAATAGCATAATGATGTAAAAGGTTGTAGATATAACTTAAGCAAATAGGTTGTAAATGGCAGTCAGAAAACAAAGGACAAACAGATGGTGGCTGCTAAGATGGTGAGGTAGATAGTGATATTGTTAGGTCTGGATGAAACTTTGTTAAGAAGTAGAACATGGGCATCCTGACCAGAAAGAGCTAAAGACAAGCTTGGGGCATCCTTTGTTAACTCAAGACACGTCACTTCAAAACAACCTGAACAAGTAAAAGGTTTTCTATAGGGGCTGGCACTGTGGTATAGTGGGTAGTGTCACTGTTACTGTTATGTCACTGTTATGGGTAACAGTTCAAGTTCACTGCTGCTCCACTTCCAATCCAGCTCCTCACAAATGAGCCTGGAAATGCAGCAGAGGATGGCCCAAATCTTCCGGCCCCTGCACCCATGTGGGAGACCCAGAGGAAGCTCCTGGCTCCTGGCTCCTGGCTTCGGATCAGCCCAGCTCCACTTATCACAGCCATCTGGGGAGTAAACCAACGGATAGAAGCTCTCTATATCTCTCCCTCTCTAACTCGGCCTTTCAAATAAATAAATCCTTTAAAAAAATTTAGAAGCCAACTTTATAAAAAAAAAAAAAGGTTTTCTATAAAAGCATCCTGCTCTGTTTGAAATATAGCATGGTACAGAGAAAAATTTTTATTTCTAAGTCTCACTGAGAAACACCCAGTAAACAAAACCCTGAATTACCGGCCGGCGCCGTGGCTCAACAGGCTAATCCTCCGCCTTGCGGCGCCGGCACACCGGGTTCTAGTCCTGGTCGGGGCTCCGGATTCTGTCCCGGTTGCCCCTCTTCCAGGCCAGCCCTCTGCTGTGGCCCGGGAGTGCAGTGGAGGATGGCCCAAGTGCTTGGGCCTCTGCACCCACGTGGGGAGGAAGCTCCTGTCTCCTGGCTTCGGATCAGCGCAGCTCCAGCTGTTGCGGCCAACTGGGGAGTGAACCAGCGAATGGAGGACCTCTCTTTCTCTCTCTTTGCCTCTCCTTCTCTCTTTATGAAACTGAATTTCAAATAAATAAATCTTTAAAAAAAATTTCCTAAAACCTCAAGACTTAAAGAACAGACATATAGGGTAAGCAGCAGCATTTAGAAAAGTGGTAAAGAGTAAATGAGTAACAAAAGGATAGTTAGGGAAGAAACCTAACAGAGCCAAAAGGGTTAGAGGGGGTTTGTGAAGCCTGGAAACTTGAAGAACAGATGAGTGTGAAGGTTAAGTGGGGACAAATGGCACACTTTTCCAAAGGGTTGAAGATTAGACTGCTGAAATGAGGCTTATAAAAACACATAAAGTTCATTGTAAAACTCAGAGGACAAGTTTTCTACCAATAAAATGCTACTTCAAACACCAAGGACAGGGGCTGGCACTATGGCATAGTGGGTAAAGCAGCTGCCTGCAGAGCTGGCATCCCATATGGGCACCAGTTCAAGTCTTGGCTGCTCCACTTCCAATCCCGCTCTCTGTTACGGCCTGGGAAAGCAGTGGAAGATGGCTCAGATCCTTGGGCCCTTGCACCTGCGTGTGAGATCCAGAAGACGCTCCTGGCTCCTGGCTTCAGATCAACCCAGCTCCAGCTACTGTGGCCATCTGGGGAGTAAACCAGTGATTCCCAAAGCAGACTCAACAAATTTCATTTAAATTCAAATATGAAAAAGAAATGGGTAAGGTTTAGAAATATACTGGATTGTATCAGTGTTCACACAGTATATGGTATTCAGTTGCTAATATATTGGGAATGAATGGTTTGAGTGAGTTATTACAATTATGAGTTTTTAAATTTTTTTTCTTGTGCTTCCCATATTACAGCAGAAGAGTCTATTTTGTATAAATACTTAGAAAAAGTGAAGAATTTACCCCAAATATCATTTACATAAAAGAAGTTTCTTATAAAAATAAATAGCTGGGGCCAGTGCTACGGCACAGTGGTTAAGCTGCCACCTGCAACACCAGCGTCACGTATCAGAAAAGCGGCTGGAGTTTCAGCTGCTCGGCTTCTGATCCCGGCCCCACTGATCTCCTAGGAAAGAGAGAAGACAGCCAGAGCACTGGGCGCCCTGGCACCCACATGGGAGACCCAGATGGAACTCCAGCTTCCCAGTGTCAGCCTAGCTCAGCCCTGCCGGGCCACTGCAGCCATCTGAGAAGGGACAGGTGGACAGATTTTTTTTCTCTGTCTCTCCCGCTTTCTCTGTCATTCTGCCTTTCAAATAAATAAATCTTTTTTTTAAAAAAGTAAAATGTTGTGAAGCAAGGGGAGAGGGAATGGGAAAGGGGAGGGTTGCGGGTGGGAGGGAAGTTATGGGGGGAAGCCATTGTAATCTATAAGCTGTATTTTGGAAATTTATATTCTTTAAATAAAAGCGTTATAAAAAAAAAGTAAAATGTTGAAGAAAAAACAGAAATAGCTAAATATTTAGAAAGACTTCCATGATACACTACAAACAAAAAGAAATCAGAAGAGGCTGCAATCAGCTTTTATAGCAGCAGGATCAGGGACAATAATTAAAGTAAAAGAATATAAAACAGAAGACAAATAAGCATAAAAAGTAAATAGAGGAACCTGGTCAAAAGGTGAGTCCCTGCTCAAAATAAGGCTAGCCTGGCATGCCTAGGTCTTCAGTAAGAGCTTGGACAGTTAAGAAAAGGCTAACGATGATGTCTACGAAGTCGAAGATCTGAGGTCAGACACAGGCAGGTCTAGGTTGAAAAGGAAGAAAAGGCTACTGATGTTAAAGTCTAGCAAATAAAACTGAAGTAAGCAAATTGATTATTAGCAGGAAAGAATCAAGATCTTTCAAGTGTGTCTATGTCTTGGGACTTAGGTCAAGAATAGTCCTCCCACACACAGCACCAGAGATAGCACTGGCCAAAAGGTTCACACTCTATAGTCCACAAAGTCCTCACCACAGTGCCTTAGGGAATGGAGCTCCCAGGACGCCCACTTGAGCTGGTTCTCCACAGCATCAAGCTCAGAACTTGGTAACCCTTGAGCCTCTTCTTGAGACACTATCTCTTCTACAAGCACTTCCCGTTTTCGCCGACGAAGAGAAACCTGGAAACGGTGAGACTTGGCTCAGTTGAGAAGGAATTTTGATGGGAATCAGAACAAAACACACATAAGACAAACTATACAAAACATATGCAGGTAATTTTAAGTTTGTGGGAAAAGGGGCGGGCATGTGGCCCAGCAGTTAAGCTGCCCATGTCCCACATCTGAGTACCTGTCATGAGTCCTTGAACTAGTTCAAGGCCCAGCTCTGCTCTCAATTTCAGCTTCCTGCTAATGTGTACCCTGAGAGACAGCAGGTGATGGCTCAAGTAGTTAGGACCCTGCCACTCACATGGGAGACCTGGATTAGTGCCAGGCTCCCAATTTTGGCCTTGTCTCTGCACCCCAGTGCCGGCCCTGGGAAAAATATAATTAGAAGGCAAGTTTATTTCGGTGCAAAAACTCTCTGAAATCAAAACTGTTTTTTTCATAACATACAATTTTCTTTGTTTTTTAAAGATTATGTATTTATTTGAAAGGCAGTTACAGAGAGGCAGAGACAGAGACCTTCCATCCACTGGCTCATTCCCCAAATGGCCCCAACAGCCAGAGCTGGGCTAATCTGAAGCTAAGAGCTTCTTCCAGGTCTCCAAAGTGGGTGCAGGGTCCCAAATACCTGGGCTATCTTCTATTGCTTTCCTGGGGCACATCAAAGAGCTGGATCGGAAGTAGAGTGGCCAGGTCTTGAACTGGAGCCCATACGGTTTGCCAATACCACAGGTGGTGGCTTTACCTGCTGCACCACAGTGCTGGTCACCATAATATACAATATTCATGAGCTTTTTGAAGACTCCTCATATGTAGACTGCAAAACTGCTTTGCACCAAAATAACTTATTTTTATAATTTTATTCCCATTTTTGAAAGACCCTCATTCATTGTAGAGGCATAAACGGCAAAACAGCACAAATAACAAGGAGCAGCAAGGGGAGGAAAAAAACATAAGCATAATTTGAATTTAGTTGTGAAGAACTAGCAGAATTCAGCAGATTCACCTACTCCTAAGCCAGCCCTCTAACCCAGCAAAGCGGAGTGAGGCTCACCGGCTGCCCGGGGTCATCAAGTTCACTCTCCAAATCCTCCAGCACGGCCACTGCCTCCTCCCCGTTCTCTGGATGATGCTCCCGAACCCACGTCTGCAGCTCCTTGGGAAGGATAGCAACAAACTGCTCCAGCACCACCAACTCCAATATCTGTTCTTTTGTGTGGGTCTCTGGCCTGAGCCACAGACGGCAAAGTTCTCGGAGCTGGCTCACAGCTTCGCGTGGCCCTGGTGAATCCTGGTATCCAAACTGCCTGAACCGCTGTCGGAAAACCTCCGGGTCAGGGAGATGATTCCAGGGGATACTCGATCCCTCTTCACCATCAGGATCCTCCTCCAGCTTCACTCGCAGAATTTTCTCCTCTTCCTCTGGATTTGGGATGATAAGTATGGAATCTTCTTCCACTGACTGTGCTGACATTCTGATTTATGGTACTTCTGAAGACAATCAAGGCAGGATAGACGCCTCAGGAAAAGACTCCCTTTTCTTCACAGGCACTCCTGAAGCACAAGGAAAAAAGATAAATAAAAGACCGAACATTCTAACAATTTGGACTTATGAAGAAAGTAAAAGACGTTTGTTCTTTTACTGGGATTAAAATTCAATCAGTAACTTATACCAGAAATCTGCAAACTACAGATCATGGCCAAATCCAGCCTGCTGTCAATTACTGTACAATGCTTGTACCAAGAATACTTTTCACATTTTTATACCACTTTCATAGTTTTAAAATATTTCATGGCATATGCAAATGATATGAAAATGAAATGCCTGTGTCCATAAATAATTTTACTAGTTCACAGTTCACAGTGTAATAGCAGAATTGGCAGAACTAAGTAATTTCAACAGAAAGGACCACAGGCCTGAAAACCCTAATAGTTAATACTATCTGGCTCTATAGAGAAAAAGTTAGCCAACTACAGTCTACAAATTCAACAAGCCCTACTTCAATAACTAAATGAACTGGAGTAAAGGAGCAGGCATTTAGCACACTGTTTAAGACACCCGCGTCTCCTATTGGACAATCTGGGTTGGATCCTCAGCTCCTTACTCCAGCTTCCTGCAAGTGCAGACCCTGGAAGCAGCAGTGACGGCTCAAGTAATGGGGCTCCTGTCACCCACCTGGGAGACCGGGCTTGGGTTCCTGCCTCCCAGCTTGGGTCCAAGCCCCAGCTGCTGTGGGCATCTGGCATGGGAACTGGTGGGTGGGGGCTCTCTGTTTCTCAACTTCTCAATTTTTAAAAAAAAAAATAAAACACAGTAAAGGCTCTTACCCAGGTTCCCTTCTTGCTCTTTCTACCTCCTGACTGACCCTAAGGCTTCCTCCCGTGGTCCCCACCACCACATGCCTGCTCTACTTTAAAACTTGAATGCCAAACTCTCTTTTAAGAAAAGAAAGGGTGGCCGGTGCCATGGCTCAACAGGCTAATCCTCCGCCTTGCGGCGCCGGCACACGGGGTTCTAGTCCCAATTAGGGCGCCGGATTCTGTCCCGGTTGTCCCTCTTGCAGGCCAGCTCTCTGTTATGGCCCAGGAGTGCAGTGGAGAATGGCCCAAGTGCTTGGGCCCTGCACCCGCATGGGAGACCAGAAGCACCTGGCTCCTGCCATTGGATCAGCGCAGTGCGCTGGCTGCAGCGGCCGTTGGAGGGTGAACCAACGGCAAAGGAAGACCTTTCTCTCTGTCTCTCTCTCTCACTGTCCACTCTGCCTGTCAAAAAAAAAAAAAAAAAGAAAGAAAAGAAAGGGGGGTGGTGGGAGGTTCAAGTAGGAACAAATAAAAACTTCAGTGTTTTCTAAACGCACTTAACCCTGGAACCCTTTATCTGCAAGTCAGGGCTGGGGTTCCGACACACTTAGGTCACCTCAAAGTTAGCACTACTTGTTTTTGAAAAAGTGTTCCTATCTTTCAGAACTTCTTTGACTTAAAATATATGAGAAAATATTCGCTTGCTCAGTAACAGATCATAGCATTTTAAAATCAAATTAATATTGAAAAATATCCCACCCAATATAAAAATACTACTCACCGCACCATAAATAGATTTAACTTTATAAAGACAGGCATTAATCACAGCAAATTCTATTAAGAAAAGGCATTTTCATAACCACCTTAACTTCTTGTAGTAGCCGGGAATCTTGTCTCTAGGCTTACGTGTAGAAAGTTTGTGCAATTTCTAACCCTTAGTATTTGCAAAGTCCTGTCAGTGCCATTGTTCCATTGTTTACATTAGGAATGTACCGCGCAGCTACTCTAAGTATTTACTGAGGATCCCAGAAGCTGAAAACAACATTAACTTAAACAAATTTTATTGTAACTCCATCAAGATGAATACTAGGAATCAACGAAGACCCTATCCGGCGACCCACAAAGATGTAATTAAACACTCTGGAGGGTGGTGGCCTTAGAAACGGCATCCGGCCCACAGGCTCCTATTCCAGGCCCCTATCATATCAATGACCCAAACGTTTCTCTATGTGAAAGAAATGCCCTTCCCTTTTGTTAGCGGGACGTGGAAGGGAATGCCGGGAGCGCAGCCTCACGGTCCCGGCAATGCTGGGCGGGCTCCTGGTCGCCAAGTGACCTCCCCACCCCCGCCCCCACCCCCGCCCCGACGTCCTCCTGCGCCCCGGGGCACCCACGGCGGCGGACCTCGGAGGACCACACACAGGCCACCGTGAGACCACAGCCTCGCAGTCACTGCACTTCCGCCCGCGGCCGCTAGGACTGCAACTCCCGACAGCGCCCGCGCAAGACCCGCCCTGTCCCCACCTCCGCCCGAAACGGCTCCCAGAAGCCTCCGCGAGAGGCCAGGGCCTCGAAATAGAACAAAACCGGCCGGTGGGGGAGGGGGAAAAGGAGGGTCGCGGAGGACACAGGGGATGGAGGGCTCTCCGCGACTGTCGGAGACCCGCGAGGCTTCCAGGCGACCCCTTCCTGCCCCCTAACTCGCGGGCTCAGAGACCACGGCCGTTCCTCCGCACCTCCGCACCTCCCAGGAACTGCAAGGTCCCGCCAGGCTTCCTCGCGGGCTCCTGCGAAGAGGTCCGCAGACCCTGGCCCAGCGTTCCCCTCCTCCTCACACCCGTCCCCCAACTCCGGCGCAAACCTCTGGCTCAGGAACCGCAGCAGCTTCGCTGTCCACGGCAGACGCAGAAACGCCGCACACAAACCGTTTCCCAGAAACCCCCGGCGCAAACTGCTTCCGGTCTGCGGGCCCGTGGAGGCGGAGACAGGCAAAGCCCCGCGTTGCCATGGAGACGAGCCCCTGGCGGGGGCGGGGCGGGTCTGGATGACAATGAGCGCTTTGAGGCTGCGCTTGGCCTGGTGCCTCTGCCCGCACTGCCTGGCGTTCTCTTGTTCCGCTTAGAAGAAAAGGGAGAACTGTACCATTAAGGTCGTCCTTAGTGTCACGGAGCCTTTCACAGGCGTTAGCTCATGCGGTGTACACAGTAATCCTCTGAAAGAAGTAACAGAAGCTGTTAGGTATGAAAGGTGCCAGGTGCTGGCCCTGTGATTTATATGTACCGTGGTGTTCACTTTTCACAACAATCCTAATGCAGGTACTTTTATTATGTGCATTCACAACCGACATCAGTGAGGCGCAAGTAAATAACTTGCCAGGGGGGCCGGCGCTGTGGCGCAGGGGGCGAAAGCCCTAGCTTGCAGTACAGGCATCTCATAAGGGCGCAAGTTCGAGTCCCGGCTGCTCCACTTCTGACCCTGCTCTCTACTATGGCTTGGGAAGGCTGTTAAAGATGGCCCAAATTCTTGGACCCTTGCACCCACATGGAGACCCGGAGGAAGCTCCTGGTTCCTGGGTTCAGATCAGTTCAGCTCTGGCCATTGTGGCCATTTTGGGAGTCAACCAGCGGGATGGAAGACTTCTCCCTCTGGCTCTGCATCTCTAACTCTGTCTTTCAAATAAGTAAAATAAATGTTAAAAAAAAAAAAAAGGAAGAAGTAACTACCATACTCAAATTAGAAAAACAAAAAACCTAGCTCATGACTCCTAACTGGTAAGCAAGAATTGAAACCAATATGCAGCTTGACCTAAAGCTTTCTTTTTTTTTTTTTTTTTCTTTTTTTTGACAGGCAGAGTGGACAGTGAGAGAGACAGGTCTTCCTTTTGCCGTTGGTTCACCCTCCAATGGCTGCCGCGGCCGGCGCACCGCGCTCATCCGATGGCAGGAGCCAGGTGCTAGGTGCTTTTTCCTGGTCTCCCATGGGGTGCAGGGCCCAAGCACCTGGGCCATCCTCCACTGCACTCCTGGGCCACAGCAGAGGGCTGGCCTGGAAGAGGGGCAACCGGGACAGAATCCGGTGCCCCGACCGGGACTAGAACCCGGTGTGCCGGCGCCGCAAGGCGGAGGATTAGCCTGTTGAGTCACGGCGCCGGCCGACCTAAAGCTTTCTTATGACCAGTATATCTATCAAGGAATCAAGACGAGACGGGTTAACAGCCTGGGCAACGGGGTCACACTGCGTTAGCAGGATGCAGTCATGCTCGAACTTCAGGCTGAACGTTGTATATATACCACAAAACAGCTGTGGACACGGAAAAAAAAAAAACAACAACGTAAATCCGACTGGTTCATTCCGGTTTAGAGGCCTCCAGTGAATCCTTCTACCTCAAACATGACATGAAAAGTCACACTGGCCTGCGAGGCTCCCTGGGGTGTTGCCTGCCTCCCCTCTCTGGACTCAGCCCCTAGGCTCACTGTGGCCAGTCCTCAGCCTCACAGACTCCCTTTCCTTATGACAGCCGCCCCCCCTTCACAGCACTATAAGGAGTGGTCTCTGTGGGTTATTTACCTGTTTTGTTTTGCCTGTAGGAGCTTTAAGGGCAGGGATCTTGTCTGTATTGTTTACCAGAGTATCTCCCACCGAGCCCCAGGATGCTGGCTGCATGGTATAGAGAGAACTCCTATGTATGTCTTGAACACTCACGAATGAATTGCCTGCTGGTTGCATTCCTGCGTTCGCTAGGTCACAGGTCAGGCATCAGAGCAAAAGAGGCCTGCTGCGTAGGGTTTGTTCCCAGAGCTATAGATGCAGCCTTCCAGAAGCATTTCAAGGCCCTCGGACTCCAGCTTTTCATCTCGTTCAGGAAAGTGCTGTCTGCAGAGCACCCTCAGCCTCTGTTGGGTTCATGAACAAGGGAGCCAGTGAGGAGCCGCTGATGGTATGGCGCTGCTTTTCACTGACCAGAGCTCATCTTCCCAAACCTGCTGCCAAGTCTTTTTCCGTCTCTGTGGAAGACTTCAGAAATCCAGCCTTTTCATGCCCCTGCTTGGCTGCTGTTCCAGCTCCCTCTTTTGTGACTCCTAAACGCTGGCTGGCTCAAGGCATTTTTGTTTTTGTTGAGTTTGAGGTACAAAGTTTTTGCATCTAATTAGCATTGGAAGAAAAGTAACAAAGATCAAATAAACATACTTGAGGAAGTTAAAAATGTTAAAAAGTTTTACAAAATCCTTGGCCTGTGATCCCTTGTTCTGTTATTCTGAATTCTTTCTAAAATAGTAGATGGACTCCACAATGAGATTGTCTTCACTAATTTACTCTCTCAAAGGTAGGGACAAACAACAGCTGTTTAGAAACACCATCCTTCTAAATCCCTGTTGCGTGGACATTTTCCTGAGTGGTAGCCCCTCTGGCCATCCTGAAGATCTGGTCCAGATAGATCCTCTAGGCAACTCAGGGAAAGGAGCTCCACACCATATCCACATGGGCAAGGCTTCAGCTGTGGCTGATCTGAGTCTTGACAAAACACCTGTGATCCTCCCAGAACAAGAGAACCTGGGGGGCTTATGAGCAGCTACTAAGAGTCCATTTCCCTCTTAGCTCCCTGTTTTTCAAGGAGGCTGTCTTGAGGCAGTTTCCTGTGGGTTCTGATGACTTCCTGTCTCACTACCCTAAGACTACAGGTGCAAACCATTGAGAGACTTCACTGCAGTGTGGCCTTAACCCCCCAGCAACAAGATGTTCCCCACTGCTTGTTGCAGGCACCTGCGCCCTTTGTTCTGCTGTCATTATTTTGATGTATGGACAACAGCACACACCTGAGGAGCTGGCGTCTGGCCTATCTCACATGCATTGTCTCTGTAAGTAAGAATCTTTCTAAATCCGAAACGGGCTCATTTCTTTACAAGCTATGTCCTTCAATCTTGCCTTGTTACCAGGAATCTCACTCATTAATTAGTGGTCGAACAAACAACAGATAACTACCATGCTGGAAAGCTAGAAATGACTAAAATGAAGCTCTGATTCTTTTACCATTGCCATCCCGTTAAGGAGCCAGACAAGTATTTACAGCACTTGAGTGAGGTGGAGTGCTGAGGGGGATGCAGGCACCCAGAGACAGCAGTGGAAGAAGCGAAGTTTCCACATTGAGAGGAAAGCACAGACCTTCAGTTTTGATGTTGGCAAATCCCACCCACGAATGAGCTTTCCTAGACTTCTCTAACAATGATTTTGCCACTCTCAGTCTTGCAGGTCAAAAATATCTCCCTCTGGGCACTGTTCATACAATGTTTAAAGAGTCATTTAGCTAATGAGTGCACTGCACCAGGAATCTTTGTATTGCAAGGAACTGGAAATCTAACTCTGGTAGAAGTTGGTAGCTTCTACATCAAGTTCTCCACCTTTAACTTCTTTTTTTATTTTTTAAGATTTATTTATTTGAAAGGCAGAGTTAGAGAGAGGTCTTCCATCCACTGGTTCACTCCCCAGATGGCCACAATGGCTGGAGCTGCGCCGATCTGAAGCCAGGAGCCAGGAGCTGCTTTTGGGTGGCCCACGTGGGTGCAGGTGCCTAAGGACTTAGGCCATCTTCCACTGCTTTCCCAGGCCATAGCAGAAAGCTGGAAAGGAAGTGGAGCAGCCAGGACTCAAACTAGTGCCCATAGTGGATGCTGGCACTGCAGGCAGCTGCTTTACCTGCTACACCACAATGCCAGTCCCTCCCCCTTTAACTTCTAACATACCCAGACCTTTTGGATTTGGAAAGGAATGCAACGTGTCCAGCTGTGGGCAATAATTTTGACTGACCTAAGCTATCTGATCATTGTTTCCCTTTTGCTACATATTCATTTTGCCTCACTGACAGCTTGGAACGGCCACATTATTCAGTTTTGGTTAATGAGATGTAAGGAGAAGTGATAGTTTGTATCTTTCAAGAAATTTTTTTTCAGATTTATTTTATTTATTTATAAGTCAGAATTACAGAGAAAGAGGAAGAGAGAGATCTATCTGCTGGTTCACTCCCCCAATGGCTGCAATGGCCAGGACTGAACCAGGCCAAAGCCAGGAGCCAGGAGCTTTCTCCAGGTCTCCCACATGGGGGCAGGGGGGCCCAAGGATTTGGGCCATCCTCTGCTGCTTTCCTAGGCTTATTAGCAGGGAGCTGGATTGGAAGTGGAGCAGCTGGGACTTGAACTGCTACACCACAACACCAGCCCTGCTTCTGCTTTTGTTTTGTTTGTTTTTTGACAGGCAGAGTTAGAGACAAAGGTCCCCCTTTCACTGGTTCCCCCCCAAATGGCCGCCACAGCTGGCCTGCTACACCCATCCAAAGCCAGGAGCCAGGCGCCTCCTCCTGGTCTCCCATGCACTTTTTCTGCTTCAAATGATATGACTATGTATTTTATTTCTCTTATTATAGATTACCTTGATTAATTTTTGGTTACTGAGCCAACCTTACAGTTCTGAGGATAAAGCCCACTTTGTCCTGGTATTTTGTTCTTTTTATAAATTGCTAGATTCAGTTTGCTAATATTTTGTTGAGAATTTTTGTGCCTATATTTATGAAGCATGTTGGATCATGATTTTCTTTTCTTGTACCATCCTTGTTTTCAAATTCTTTGCATTGTTTAGATTAAACAGTCTGTTTCTGTGCTCTGTCATTGTTTCTTCTGTTATCTTCATTCTTTTGTTGAGCCCATCCAATGAAAAATTTATTGTATTTTTTAGTTATAAAATTTCCATTTGGTTTTTCTTTATAGTTTCTATTTTGTTTTCTATTCTTTCTTGGTGTCTATTCACTTACTCTTTTAAAATTTTTTTTTTATTTAATGAATATAAATTTCCAAAGTACAGTTTATGGATTACAATGGCTTCCCCCCCTATAACTTCCCTCCCACCCGCAACCATCCCCTTTCCTGCTCCCTCTCCCCTTCCATTCACATCAAGATTCATTTTCAATTCTCTTTATATACAGAAGATCAGTTTAGTATATATTAGTAAATATATATAAATATATATATATAAATTAGTATATATTAAGATCAGTTTAGTATATATTAAATAAAGATTTCAACAGTTTGCACCCACATAGAAACAAAGTGAAAAATACTGTTGGAGTACTGGTTACAGCATTAAATCACAATGTACAGCAAATTAAGGACAGAGATCTTACATGAGGAGTAAGTGCACAGTGACTCCTGTTGTTGACTTAACAAATTGACATATTGGCACTTTGGCATCAGTAATCACCCTAGGCACTTATGGCATCAGTAATCACCCTAGGCTCTTGTCATGAGTTGCCAAGACTATGGAAGCCTTTTGAGTTCACCGACTCTGATCATATTTAGACAAGGTCATAATCAAAGTGGAAGATCTCTCCTCCCTCAGAGAAAGGTACCTCCTTCTTTGATGACCTGTTCTTTCCACTGGGATCTCACTCGCAGAGATCTTTCATTTAGGTCTTTTTTTTTTTTTTTTTTTGACAGAGTATCTTGGCCGGATCCGAATGACTTAAGTGCTGATTCTGAGTGCTGTTTAGGACATCCGCCATTCTCTGAGTCTGCTGTATTCACTTACTCTTACAATCTAAGCATGGTAATAAAACTTGTTTTAAAGTATTTTTCTATTAATTTCTAATACATGTAATATGTAGGCATTAGCATAATTTGAATTTGTTCCTTGCAAATTGAGATATCCTTAGTTTTTCCTATGCCTATCAATTTTATATCATATTCTACATATTTTGAATACTATCATATTCTGGATTTTTTTTAATTCAAAGAATATTGATTTTGTTTGTTTATTTGTTGTTTGAGTAATTACCCTTGCTGGTGAGGCTGGGAAGTTTCTGATCTGCATCGTAAAGGCTGTGGTTCCAATGTTAAGGTTTTCAAACATTTCCAGTACGATTTGAGTCTGTTCTTCGTGTGTGCCACCCAGTGGCCAGTCTGTAGGCGGTCGCCTACCCACTAACTTAGTCCTCAATGCCTGTGATGTGCTACTTAGGGCCAGCCAAATGTGCATACAGTTTACAGGTGACTCAGGGAATCCATGTACAACTAACTGTAGGGGATCACACTTGATCTGCATCCCCTCTGGACTTTAACACTTCCTGGTTACCTGGAGCGTCTTGCAGTCCTTCAGCTCTAAAGCTGGGGTTTCAGTTTCTCTACTGTTCTATTCACTTCTCCAAATGCACGTGCATTCTGCTCCAAGCAGCAGGAGGACACAAATAATAAAAAGCAATGGCGATTTTTTACATCATGCTCCTAGGACCAAAGCAACTCTGTTCAGAGTAAAAGGCTCCCCTTCCTCTGAGTTTAAGGTGCTTCCCTAGGTCCTACTGCTGTCCCTGTACTGCTGCCGTAGTATTGTCCTGAGGCTGGGGTGGATGAAAAAGGAAATGAAGAAAAAACTATATGGGATTTCTCCCAATTTTTTAAAAGATTTATTCATTTATTTGAAAGGCAGAGCTACAGAGAGAGATCTTCCACCTGCTCATTCACTCCCCAAATGGTTGCAATGGCCAGGACTGGGCTCGGCTGAAGCCAGGAGCTTCTTTTGAGCCTCACTCGTGGGTGCAGGGGTCCAAAGACTTGGGCCATCTTCTACTGCTTTCCCAGGTCATAGCAGAAAGCTGGATTGAAAGTGAAGCAGCCAGGTCTGGAACCGGCGCCCATATGGGATGCCAGCACTGCAAGTGGCGGCTTCACCCACTAAAGCCCCAACACTGGCCTCGGTATTTCTCCCATTTTCCTTGACTCTGAAGAGTCCTCTTTCCTACTCCTTGGGCCAGAAATAGAGCACTTGTCTTGGCGTTTACTACGTGCACTGCTGTGTTTCAGGCTGTGTTGGTCTAGGATAGCAGATACTAGGGGGCAAAAGACAGTTCAATGCATTTTCAAATGCTGGACTCCTCCCCCAATCTGGTTGCTGTAATTTACTCTGAAGAGTCCTCAGACAGCTACTCCATACACTTTGTTTAGCAGTTATCATTGCCTTCATGGCAGTTACAGGGTATAGAAGGCTTACTTCATCTTCCCTAGGACCAAAGCCTCTATTCTTATTGTTTTTTTCCTCCTTCTATGTACTTTGGTTTTAAGTTGTTCTTTTGGTTTCCCCTTAACTTTTTTTGGTGATAATCAGATAATTGACTTTGAACTTTTCCTCTTCTGATCTGTTTACAGGAATGGTACATCTTCAGTCCTGCTCACTGCAGTTTTCTTAGCTTCTCCCTCTGCATGTGTTGCTTCACAGCTGGTGCAGCATTTGTTGGCGTTATATCCAGTCACAGTAACATCTGTGGGTAGAAAGTACCAGCTAGGGCTAGCACTGTGGTGTAGTGTGATAAGCTGTTGCCTGCAGCACTGGCATCCCAAATGGGTGCTGGTTCAAGTCCTGGCTGTTCCATTTTTGATCCAGCTCCCTGCTAATGGCCTGGGAAAGCAGTAGAGGACGGCCCAAGTGCTTGGGCCCCTGCACTCACATGGGAGACCCAGTAGAAGCTCCTGGTTCCTAGATCCTGGCTTCAGCCTGGCCCAGCTCCTGCCATTGTGGACATCTGGGGAGTGAACCAGCAGATGGAAGACCTCTCTCTCTGTGTCTCTCCTTCTCTGTAACTCTGCTTTTCAAATAAAATAAACAAATCTTAAAGAAAGAAAGAAAAGGAACTGTCACCTCTACTGTGTCTTATTTAGAAGAAAGCAAACTTTGCCCAGAAGCAGGCTTTACCTCATGGAGCAGTCCTTACCTCGTTTCATTATCCAGGATTAATGATTTGGCCAAGACCAAAAGCACTTGCAGTGGAAGAGGATTCATCAGATTGCTATAGTAGACTAATCATTTGGAGTAGAATAGGGCAAAGTGCCAAACTGCTTAGGTGACAACCTTGCTGATAGCCAATTTCATTGCTAAAAAGCAGTTTTTAAATTTATTTTTAAAGATTTATTTATCTGTTTGAAAGGCAGAGCTGAGAGAGAGAGAGAGAGAGACATCCTCCATCCGCTGGTTCACTCCTAAATGACTGCAACAGCCAGGAGCCAGGAGCTTCTTCTGGGTCTCCCACATGGGCACAGGGGCCCAAGCACTTGGGCCATCTTCCACTGCCTTCCCAGGCCTATCAGCAGGGAGCTGGATTGGAAGTGGAGCAGCCAGGATTCAGCCAGTGCCCATATGGGATACTGGCATTGCACGCGGCAGCCCAATCCGCCATGCTACAGCACCAGCCCCTAAAAAGCAATTTTAACAGGCTAATCCACATCATGCAGCCCCACTGACATGTCCAACATGGGGTATTCTACCTAGAATCCTGACAACTCCTTCTGCAATGGATAGACCGAAGCCAGCAAAACTGCCTAGGAAACGATAGGAGCAGATGTCTGGCTGGTTGACCGTGAGCTCTACCACCAGCACTCTGTACCCCATGTAAGCTGCCGCTCCATGTCACTGTGGCCTCTGAATAAACAGGACTTTTCTGTTGAAAGACACATGTCCAAAGGATGTCCCTTACTGTCTGGGTCTAATCTCAGCTGAGTTTGAATTTGGCTAAGATTAACTGGCTTGTCTTCAACAGAAAAGACTACAGAGGCTTCCCTCAGAACACTTGATTTCAACTCTGCCATGTGAGAGCCCAAGAAACTCTTTAATTGAGCAGTAATTCACAATATGTAAACCTCTGAGGCATGTAACATTCCTCTCTTTAATTACAAAAAGAATAAGCCTCAAAGAAGAGTATGCTTTTTAATAACTGAAAATACACAAAACCCAATATATATTCCCATTTGCTAGAGCTACAAAGCCTAATAATGATCAGAAAATTCTATAATAATATTTGCATTCATTTCTCCCCATTAGTATTTATCAGCAAAGTAGAACACAGAGATTCTACATTTGTTTCTGGAATTGGTCTAAGCACTAGATGTGGTTGGATTTTCTGAGAATGAAATATTTACACTTTCTGAGGAAACCCAGTAGACAAAAAAGTTGTCATGAACCACTTCTTCCCCTCTCCCAGTGATTTTCCCTCCATGTTGGGTAACCGTAGCACCATGGCAAACACAGTAATAACATGTTTTATCAAGAATCCCCAGAGGGCCTGGCACTGTGGCACAGCGGGTAAAGCTGCCGCCTGCAGTGCCGGCATCCCATATGGGTGCCACTTCGAGACCTAGCTGCTCTGCTTCCATTCCAGCTCTCTGCTATGGCCTGAGAAAGCAGCAGAAGATGGCCCAAGTCCTTGGGCCCCTGTACCAGCGTGGGAGACCCGGAAGGAGCTCCTGGCTCCTGGGTTCAGATTGGCTCAACTCCAGCTGTTGTGGCCAATTGGGGAGTGAACCAGTGGAAAGACTTCTCTTTCTCTGCCTATCCTTCTGTGTGTAACTCTTTCAAATAAATAAATATTTTTAAAAGAATCTCTGGAAAAGAGGACATAATATTATATACTGTCAGAATAATTTTAGTAACATATGAGTAACTATTTTTCAAGATAATCTGATTGAACTATGGTGAAACTCTTAGCTACTCACATCCTATAGATATACTAAGAATTTTGCCTTAAAAGTTATAAGCCATAATGATTATGTACAACAACTGTTTGTAAGGGACTGTGGTGGACTCTAACTTTAGTATCTCTTCATTTACACAACATCAGAATCTAGGGTCTCATTTTGCAACAGCATGTCTAAAAAATCTTACTAAAAATGCTTAAGACCCTGAAAAGACTGTTTTGTGATGCCTGGAACATATTCACAGCTGATTTATGACAGAAACGGGAATGTGAAGAACACGAGGTATAGTCATTAGTGGTTAAGGACTTCGTTTTCCAGGTGTGCTGTAGTGCACTTCTCAATTACACACTGCACTTGCCAATGTTACATTAGTCTTGTTTGAATGGTCTTGTTCATTTCCCTCTTTTATGTTATGATAATCATCAACTTTACACAAATACCTCCAGAATAGCTCTGTTTATTATGAAAACATTCCTTATGTGTAGGTCCCTTCTTAAATACATGTAGAAAATCCTTAATGTTTCTATTATTTCTAAACTACATTGTAAAGATTTTTTCCAACATAGGAAATTACTTAAGTGTCATGAGCAGTCCGTAGGCTTCTTGTGAGCTTTCATGAAAGTCCCTTTATTTAACCGCCTCCTAACAATGACTCTGGACATTCAGCCTTGGTCCTGAGATACACATTCTTTTGGACTTCTCATCCCACTCTTCATATTTTGAATCTGGTAACGAGCCAAATGGGAATTTTTTTAAAGTACTTAAATGTTTAGTCTTTATAATTCTAGTGCTCAAGTTATAAAATGGGAGTTATCTGTTTTTATACTAACACATATTTCTTTTCACTAGGGAAAAACATACTTTTCTAAAAAGGAATGTACTAGTTCTTTATTTGTGTTAATGATGGAAAAAGTAGAATGTCTGAGAATGTCAGGGATGCTTATGGATAGAAATCTGCGTTAAGCTTTCATGTGAATTGACACTGCACTGATAAGCAGAACAGCAAATAATGCTGACAAGAACTAGTCTACATTTTCTCCTCTTTTATAGCTTTTGAAAGGAAACGGGTGTCCACTAAAACCCAAGGATTGCTAGTGCCTTGTGTCTTCTCTAATTCTGAGAAAACTCAAAGTAAACGCTTTGATTCCCTCATGAGATTGATGAGACTTTTTCTCTAGTGTGTCGTTTCCTGTGTCTGAAAAGATTTGAGCTCTGACTGAAGGCTTTGCCACACTCATGACACTGGAAGGGTTTCTCCCCGGTGTGAGTTCTCCGATGCTGAATCAGAATTGCACTTCGGCTGAAAGCTTTTTCACACTCATCACATGCATAAGGCTTCTCTCCACTGTGGATTCTCTGATGCAAAATAAGGGCTGAGCTCTGACTGAAGACTTTCCCACATTCATCACACTTGTGTTGCTTTTTTCGAGAGGGGTTTCCTTGTCTTCTTTCCAATCTGCCATTTTGTTCACAGGTTTCTCCACATGTAAAACTCTTGGAGAAATTCACATGAAGGGCGTTAGAAACATCACAGTACCGTTCTATGCCCGAAGGAGTCTTTTGCCTGGAAGCCGTTTTCACATTTATAGTTTTGGTGCCTTCATCTGAAATAATAAATAAAAAAGCAAATGTCATCAGTTCTTTGTTCAGAAAAAAAGGGAAGTAGATGATTTAATTGAAATAGATATGGATTAATTATAGTTCACTGTTTGTAAAGCAGCACAATGTGGAAGATGGGGAAGGTAAGACAAAACATGGAGGTGACCACAAAGCAAGGAGAAAGGTCTCTCCACTAAGGCTGTCATCAACTAGAAAGATGCGAAGCTCCACGGAGAAGGCAGAATGGTGAGTAAGGGTAGGAAGAAGTCAGAGACTGAGGATGCCTGGAAGAAAAGAAAGGCCTAAACGATCACGAATTACTGGAAATGCAGAGAAGCAGCTAGAATGACAGGAATCACACGTGGCAGCAGGAATCATAAAAATTTAGTACAAGCAAAAACTTTATTACAAATGAATCAAAAACTAAGCAAACTGAAAAAGCTAAGGGGTCAAAAAAGAATACCAACAATGAGGTCAGAAAATATAAGTGAGGCAAAACAAAGAATTACATACTAGGATGACCAGAATCTCAAAAGATCAAGGTAAGGGTGGGCCTTGTGGCACAGGTTAAGCCGCCACTTGCAATGCTGGTTCAAGTCCCAACTGTGCTGCTGCTGATCCAACTCCCTACTAATGTGCCAGGGAAGGTAGCAAAAGATGGTGCAAGTGCTTGCTTGGGCCCCCGCCACCCACAGAGCAGACCTCGATGAAGCTCCTGGCTCCTGGCTTCAGCCTGGCCCAGACCTGGCTGTTGTAACCATGTGGGGAATAAACCAGCAAAAGGAAGATAACACTTTCCAACTTTCTCTCTCTCTTGCCCCCTCTATCTCTGACATTCTGCCTTTCAAACAAATAAATGTATCTTTAAAAAAAAAAAAAAGATCAAGAGTAGCTAGGAAAAACTGCTACTTCTGTAGATATCTTATAGTAATGGTTGAATGGCTAAACTTACTGTAATTTTGTATTGCATTTATGTCTATGAAAAAGTGTACATGGTTGCTTAGGGGTTGTGAGAAGACACCGGCACAACCAGCTTTTACTAGAAAATATCATCATTATTTTAATGTAACCTAAAGTGTAATCACATTAGCTTATTAGGCAGCTAGTAGTAATAATAAGCAATGCTAAGTGTCCTTGACTTTATATATGTATTATGTTGGATGTTGAGCTAAGTAATCCAGTAACTACAATAAGTTGATTGTTGTACAAACCGCACCACTGCCTGTTCCTGGCCCTTGCTATCCTACACTCCCCCTTTCCTCCACCTGGCCACACGTGACACTACCCTGACCCAGGTCCAGGAATGTAAAAGAGAGGTTTAAAGCTTGAGATACCAACCAGCCCCTACCCTGGAGTCAGCAGCAGGTGTCTTATCAGAAGTGTCAACTTGACCTAAGCATTCCCCTAAAGCCTGCTTGTACATGATAATAAAAGCTCTGTTAGAATTGGGCTCGGGGCTTCTCGGGGGGCTTCCTCTTCTGGAGGCACTGAGAGGCCCGGCTTCGAACTCGTAATAAAAACGACCCTGCTAATTGGCTTCAACTTCGGTCTCTGGTGGTTGATTTCGGGGGACCACGGACTGTGGGCATAACAGTTGCACAGAGAATGCACACAAATCTGGCTCAACCCATTGGGCCTTCTGATGCAGGGCACTTGAAGCTCCAGCAGAGCTGCAAACTCAGATGGAAATATAGAACTTAATTTCAATGTACTCACCAAATAAATCACTTCAGTATTCCTCATGGTGTCATTTTAATTTTTTTAAAGATTTTATTTATTTATTTGAGAGATAGAGTTACAGACAGTGAGAGGAAGAGACAGAGAGAAAGGTCTTCCTTCCGTTGGTTCACTCCCCAAGTGGCCACAACGGCGGGAGCTACACTGATCTGAAGCCAGGAGCCAGGTGCATCTTCCCGGTCTCCCATGTGGGTACAGGGGCCCAAGGACTTGAGCCATCTTCTACTGCTATCCCAGGCCACAGCAGAGAGCTGGATTGCAAGATGAGCAGCTGGGACTAGAACTGGCGCTGATATGGGATGCCAGCACCGCAGGCGGAGGATTAACCTACTGCACCACAGCGCTGGCCCCAATGGTGTCATTTTAAGCAAAGCTACAGTTTAAAATGAGTTTGTGAAAGGTCAGCAGTTTTGGACATGGTTGAGGACATGACTTGGCTGGGGCTGACTGTGACTACTGGGATACCTATATATCTAAAGTAACTGTAGAAACCAGACCGAAGGAACACATAAAGGGACTGATCATAAGTGATCCTGTGTGCCTCTCAAGGCACAGTCAAAAAGATGACATGAGAAGAAAAGTTAGTGACTAAGTGTGATACTAAGAAAACTGAGGGTTTTTTTTTGAAAGATTTTATTTATTTACTTGAAAGGCAAAGTTCAGAGAGCAAGAAGGAGAGAAAAAGAAATCTTCCATCCATTAGTTTACTCCCCAGATGGGTTGGGGCTAGGCCAGGCAGAACCCAAGATCCAGGAGTTCCTTTGGGTCTCCCATGTGGTTGCAGGGGTCCAAGGACTTGGGCCATCCTCCGCTGTTTTCCCAAGTGCATTAGCAGGAAGCTGGATTAGAAGTGGAGCAGCCAGAACTCAAACTGGCACCCATATTGGATGCTGGCGCTGTAGACAGAGGCTAAACCCATTATAATTTAAAAAAAAAAAGTCTTTATAATTTAAAATGGGCCTAAAAGCAGCTACCACACAATGAATTAAAATTACTTCTTAATTTGTTTATAAATGTGGCATACTCCTGTATTACTCACTACTAGTTTGTTTGTTTGTTTTTTTAAAATTTGACAGTAGAGTTATAGACAGTGTGAGAGAGAGAGAGACAGAGAGAAAGGTCTTCCCTCCATTGGTTCACTCCCCAAATGGCCACTACGGCCAGTGCTGTGCCAATCTGAAGCCAGGAGCCAGGTGCTTCTTCCCGGTTTCCCACGCAGGCGCAGGGGCCCAAGCACTTGGGCTATCCTCCACTGCTCCCCCAGGCCACAGCAGAGAGCTGGACTGGAAGAGGAGCAACCGGGACTAGAACCCGGTGCCCATATGGGATGCCGGCGCCACAGGCTGAAGATTAACCAAGTGAGTCACGGCACCGGCCCCAATCACTACCAGTTTAAACAGAAACCATTTTATAAATGGTAAGGATTCTGTTTCATTTTTTAAAAATATTTTATTTGAAAGGGGGAAAGAGAGAGAGAGAGCTCTGATTTGCTGGTCCATTTCCCAAATGCCTGCGATGGGCAGGGCTGGACCAGGCTGGGCTGAAGCTGAGAGCTGGGAATGCACTCCAGATCTCCCACATGGATGGCAGGAACTCAGTTACTGGAGCCATTACCACTGCCTGCCAGGGTCATTATGAGTAGGAACCTAGAGTCAGAAGCCAAAATTAGAAACCAAACTCAAGTACTCCAATGGCAAATGGTAGGCATCTTAACCTCTAGGCAAAATGCTTGCTACTCAAATTCATTTTAAACATTTTAAAAAATTTATTTGAAAGGCAGAGAGACATATAGCATGAGACAAAGAGCTTAACATCCACTGGTTCACTCCCCAAATGCCTGCAACAGCCCAGACTGAGCAAGGCTGGATAAGGGTCTTGGAACTCAATCCAGATCTCCCATAAAGGTGGCCATGACCCAAATACTTGAGCCATCACTGCTACCTTCCAGGGTGCACATTACCAGGTTTCTGGAATCAGAAGTGGAGCTGGCACTTCAGCCTCAGTATTCCTACATGAATGCGGGCATTCCAAGTGGCAACTTAACCACTGGACCAAATGTCTGCTGCCTAAAACACATTTTTTGATAGCTCATATTCCAAAGTGACCCAGTATTTAGTCTCTATTATCAAAATCCTGGCGACAGTCAGAACTTGATAAGCACTGAGCCAGAGATCACCTGCAGAACCTTTCAGTACCATGGAAATAGTTTTGTAGCTTTAAAAACTGATTATCCTGTCACACAATTCTGGTTCTATCTGCCTCGTGTTATAAGATCCTGGGGCCTTTGGCTTGAAAAACCCAAGGAACCCCTATCCCGGTGTTCTGGTGTGCTCAGTAACCAGTATAGCTAGGAGCTAACTGCAAATTTTGCTTCTGTACTCAATCGCTTTGCTTGCCAAATGCCTAGCCTTGAAAAATGTCCCTCCCTGGTCAGCTAAACTTTCTCCATAAGTTTCCTTCGGTTTCCGCAGAAAAGAAACTTATTGTAACTCCCACCTGCCTGGGACAGACAGTCCCTCCCTATCTAAAGATATGTTAATTTTGTGGTTTTTGCATTTAAAAGTGGCTTGCAGCTGCTGCTCAAGGCTTCTTCTCTTCACCTTTGCTGGCAGGGAGGGAGCCCGTTTGCGCAAACGTCTAATAAAATCCTCTTGCTCTTGCATCAACTTGGTCTGGAGTTTGGGTCTTTGGGTGACCACCCGAGTGTGTTGGATTCCCAATTTTGGGGTCCTTCAGGCTTTCTGTTTCAAATTTCCCTGTACTTTCTTAAAACAGCTGGAAAGGGCTCTGTGAGGATATTTGCAGGTGGACCATGGTTCTTGCCAACACCAACACTCCAGCACCAGACTTTAAGGCTGACCACTTCTGTAGTCACCACCACACCCAGCCTGTAAGCTGGGATGGTTCCCTTCTACCCCTGTTGCAGTGTGAAAACACTTCCACTTTTCTCTTATATATTTATTTCTACAGGAGCGGTGTTAAGTGCTTAGTACAAGCCTCATGGGAGTAGGCATTTGTCACATAAGAATAAAAATGTTTTCTAAAAGGGGCTGGTGCTGTGGCGTAGCGACTAAAGCTGCTGCCTGCAGTGCCGGCATCCCATATGGGTGCCACTTCGAGACCCGGCTGCTCTGCTTCCGATCCAGCTCTCTGCTATGGCCTGGGAAAGCAGCAGAAGATGGCCCAAGTCCTTGGGCCCCTGCACCAGCGTGGGAGACCCGGAAGAAGCTCCTGGCTTCAGATTGGCATATCTCCGGCCATTGCGGCCAAATGGGGAGTGAACCAGCGCATGGAAGATATCTCTCTCTCTCTCTCTCTCTCTCTCTCTCTCTCTCCCCTCTCTGTAACTCTTTCAAATAAATTAATCTAAAAATAATGTTTTCTAAATATCAATTTCTGTATTTTCCTTGTTTATTTGTTTCCTACAGTTTTTTATTGACATTCCCTTGGAAAAATCTAACCTTGTTTAGGTAATTAGCCAGGCCTGAAACACAGAATTGGTGATGGAGCTTCCCAAGTGGGGTTTCCCTGTTCATCTCTGGCTCCCATTTTATCCTTAATGATCATCTAGAATGAGGGTCTCAAATGTCACCTTACCAGAAAGGCCTTCTCTACAACTCTACACAATGAGACCCTGTCCCTACCCTCTTATTCTTTGTTTTTTCTTTTTTCTTTTCCCTAGAACACATTTCTTAGGATCTGCGATAGAAAGCTGGCTATGCCAGCATTATGGAGTGCTTTTGTAAAAGCTGAGATAGCAACAGAGGCCAATTTAAGTTGTGAAGGAGTAAAATCCATATTCAAAGCACATGAAAAAGCAGTTGTTTCAGCAACAAAACGGGTAATTTTGCTACTAGGTCCCACCAGTAACTGAACAGGAAGTTACATGGGAAATGACAATATGCAGCCAGCCTCAGGGGCTCCGCATGAGGTAGGAATGAGGCGAGTCGGAGTCCCCACGGGTGAGACTGCCCACTCCTGCTCACGATAGGTGTATTTCTATCTGTTTCATGTATTGGAACCCCACATAAAACTTCACTGGAGAAAAAGGTTTGAAAACCCTGATGGGGATGATGTCAAGAATTAAAAAATATGAGAATTTATATAAAAGAAACACACAATTCTGAATGTTCCTCTAGTGGGACAAATAACAGTGGCAGTTCCCGCAGTAAGGAGGAGGCAAGAGGGGAGACTGATGCCTTACATAAAGCAGTGGGGTGTCTGTGGTAGGCTGAGGCCCCCTGCACCTCCCGTGGTAACTGAATCCAGCCCCCTCACCGTTCTGTCTTAAGGAACGCGGTTCCCCGGATGCCCACTGCAGCTGCTGCTTCACAGGCTTGAGCTCGCTCCTTGGTAACTCCTGAGGGATTTCCCAAGGCACTAGCTTCTCCGCAATCAAGTCCTTCCTTTGTCCAACAAGGAAGACCTGCAAATGGGCACACCCGAGGCTGAGCAAGAGAACATGAGGATGAAGTAACAAAGGAGACGCTGCAGAACACATCCTGGACATAGGAAGCAGAAGGATGAGAGCAGAGCCCCATTCTATTTCCTCAGCCTACACCCCAAGCCATGCTAAGTGGGAATACAATTTGGTAAGCTGCACCCTTGATGGTCCCACCCATGCTTCTGACTCAGCCTGGTCATTCGTCCCCCACAGACGCCTTCTTACCTGGTCAGCCTGCCTGTCAAACTCTCTCTCCACATCCTCCAGCACAGTCACGGCCTCCTCTCCATTGGCTGGCTGATGCTCTTGCACCCAGGCCTGCAGCTCCTCAGGCAGGATGGCCAGAAACTGCTCCAGCACCAGCAGCTCCAGGATCTGCTCCTTGGTGTGCACCTCTGGCCTCAGCCACTGACAGCAAAGCTCCCGGAGCCGGCTCAGAGCCTCCCGGGGGCCAGGTGAATCCTGGTAGCCGAACTGCCTGAACTGCTGGCGGAAGGCATCTGGGCTGTAGGCACAGCCACAGAGGAGACCAGAGTCCGGATCACAGGCCCGCTCTTCCTCTTCCATTTTCACCACCAGAATCCCATCAGGCTCTTCTGAAGTTGGTGGAGGGAGCACTGATGACTCTCTGAATTCTGCAGACATTCTGACGGGCAACAGCATAAGACTGCTGACCTTTAATCCTCAAGAAGGTGGAACTCTCCTTACAGATACTCGTTAAAAAATATGATTAAAGAAACACGTGGAAATAAGGTCAAGGACAAATGCTTCTAGGAACAAAACGACTAAGAACAGAAATAGAAGATGGCAGACAAAGTACTGACATTAACACTAACGTACCCCATGCTTTCAAAGAACACCTTTCTCTAAGAGATCCAAAGAGCTAAGGCTCATTTGTTCACACGCATGAGGAATTTCCAATTTATTTTGAAGACCACGCCCATGAGACTGACTAACTATTACAATCAGAGATCAGCCAGGACTGCACAGAAGCTCTCGAACAGAAATAAGGGAAGCCTGAGAAAAGCCATGACTAAGGAGCAGGTTCAAAGAACCGATTAGTTTTATCTAGTCTGCTACAAAGGGCTTGAAGAAATATCCTCATGAGACAAATGTGAGGCATTTTTTTTCAACTTTCACTAATTGTTAAAATTGTATCATCTGGAAATTAAAGGAATCATTCAAAAGAAAAAGCAAGTGCAGTTTCTCCATCTGAATGATTCCTATTTTTTCACTTCCTTCTACTTCCCATCTGTAACAACTATACTTGAATCATTTACTTAACATCTCTTTACTGTAGAATATGGGGGTGTTTTAATGTTCATGTTACAATAGTGCTAGACGGTATTTCCATGACTAGCATTATTTTTCCCCTTTCAATTTTTTTCCTTCAAGCACGTCCTAAGGTCTGTGCTGAGATCAAAAGAGAGTGGCAAGTTCTATATTGCTATATGTGATTAAAAAAAAATCGCTAAAAAGGGGGCCGGTCTTGTGACAGACACAGCAGGTTAAACTGCTGCCTGCGATGCTGGCATCCAATAGGAGCACCACTTTGAGTGCCAGCTGCTCCACCTCTCAGCACTGGGAAACAGAAGATGGCTCCGGGGCTTGGGCCCCTGCCACCCTTGGGGAAACTCTGATGGAGGTCCAGCTTCTGGCTTGGGCCTGGCCAAGCCCAGCTGTTCCAGTCATCTAGGGAGTGAACCAGCAAACAGAAGATATCTCTCCCCCTCGATCTGTGACTCTACCTACACACACATCTATGTATGTATATATATTTTATACACATATATTTTTAAATCATAAAAAATATCAACTCACAATGCTACCAGTAATGTCCAGTAACGTGTCAGGGCACCGAGCTATCCACATATTAGCTTGTTAGTGCTTCCTGCTAACCACTTATCGTAGCACCATTTAATATATGTATCACCAGTAACTTCAGCAATCAAACTTGTAAAATTGGGCCATGGTGTGTGATATGACTGCACATGTTCAGAAAATATTAACTAACCTTAAAATCTTAAATGTGTTCCCATTTTCCCTATTTATGCAGCTTGCCATCTGACAGTTTCTGTATTCACCACGCACTGTTCTAGGCATTGCAGACACAGGGTGACCAGGGTAAGTGTGCGCTGCATGTAACTCCTGTTATCAAGTAAGTCACACGACCTTAGCCAGTGATGTGCTACGCTGTAAACAGCAGCAGATACACATAGAATTTGCTTTGTGCCAAGCACGAAACACATTAATATGAATAAACAGAAGCCTATCTGAATCCTCATAAAAGCCCCAGGCGGTTATTTTTATCCCCAGGTTGCGATGAGGAACCTGTCACAGCACCGTGGTTATGGTGGCCAAGAACAAAGCGGCCGTGGCTGGGTCTGCATCCAGCCTGCCGCAGTTACCCATCTTGGACAAGAGGCCAAGGGCAGCGACGCAGGGCAGCCCAATATACCCGGACAGAACAGAGGCTGGGGACGGACCCCAGAAGCCTGGAGCCCCCGGGACCCCTAAGGGACAAGTGAGGGACCCCAAGGCTAAAGCTGTGTCGCTTGGCACCAGCAGCGCAAACTGCCCACCAAGCGCTCGGCTCCGACGCGGGGAGGCGAGCACCGGCGAGCGCAGCCGCCCCGCACGGCCGCCGGCAGGGGCTTGCGGAGAGCGCCGCGCTCCCTTCAACTCGCCGCGCTCCCGCCGGCCGGCTCCGGAGAGCTCCACGCCTCCCCGACCCCTGCGGGCAGCAGCGGGAAGCCGAGACGAGCGGAAGCCGAGGGGAGCGGGCGAGCAGAGGGGCGGGAGGGCGCGCGTGCACAGGCGCGGGGCGCCGAGGGCGCGCGGCCCCGCGACCCCCGGCCCGCCCCGACGGACCGTGGCTTCCGCCGGCGCCTAGGGGCCCTGACGAGACCTCGGCTCTCACCTCCGGCCCAGGAAGGACGCCCCAGCGCAGCGGTAGAAAGCCAACGGCCGGCAGCTGCTTCCGGTCCTGGCGGCCGAGGGGGGCCGGGGCGCGGTTGCCATGGAGACTCTCCGCGGCGGAGGGCGGGGATGGCGGACAGCCCCTGCAGGTGGGCCCCAGCGGCTTGGTGTCCGGGTTCAAGCTAGCCAGCCATGGTACTTTTCTTTCTTTCTTTTTTTTAAAAAAGATTTATTTATTTATTTGAAAGTCAGACATACACAACTAAAGGAGGAGAGGCAGAGAGAGAGAGGTCTTCCATCCGATGGTTCATTCACTCCCCAGTTGGCTGCAACGGCAGGAGCTGTGCCGATCCGAAGCCAGGAGCCAGGAGCTTCCTCCGGGTCTCCCAGTGGGTGCAGGGGCCCAGGGACTTGGACCATCTTCTGTTGCTTTCCCAGGGCCACAGCAGAGAGCTGGATCAGAAGTGGAGCAGCTGGGACTTGAACCAGCGTCTATGGAATGCCAGCACTGCAGGAGGCGGCTCTACCCCGCTCTACCCCGGCTCTACCCTGCGCCGTAGTACTTTTCAAAGCGCTTTTACTCACAGCATTGCGTTAATTCTCTTAACCCTGTAGAGTTATTCCATTTCACAGAAGAAAAAATATCTGTGACTTGCCCAAGGTCGCAGAGGGTTTGTTCTGTGTTCTGGGCACGGCTTGCTCGGATCCCAGGGTGCTACTGAGGGCTGTAAGGCGCCAAGTGTTGACGTTTTAAGGAATACGTTTGACGTCCTCCAATCCCATGTTTTCCCACCGGGCCCTTAAAAAGGTGAGAACCTGTTCACATGTAGATTTTTATACTTTTATTTCCTCGGATAATTTTTATTTACCTGAAAGGCAAACAGAGAAACAAGGAGTGGTCTTCCGTCTGTGAGTTCACTATCCAAATGTCTGCTGAACCAGTCCTAAACCAGGAGAAGAGACCCCCACATGGGTGCAGGGGCCCAACGACTTGGGTCGTCTTCCACTGCTTTCCCAGGCGCACTAGCAGGAAGCTGGACAAGAAGCAGAGCTGCTGGGATTCACACTCCAATATGCTGGAGAGGACTCTGCTGATGTTTTATTTGACGTGTTTTAAAACTGAATTAATTCTCGCCATGTCAATTTTGGTTTCATACTTAAATGTATAAATTTGTTCTGGCCTAGTGGTTCAGACTCCATTTGGGATGCCCACATCCCATACCTGAGTGAGCGATTAGAGTCCCGGCTCTGCTCCTGACTCCAGCTTCCTGCCAGTGCCGTAGCTGGATCCCTGCCACCCACATGGGCCATCTAGATGGAGTGTCTGGCTCCCGGCTCAGTGTGGGCTGGAAGCCATTGCAGCATTTGCAGAGTAAACCTGTGGATGGGAGCCCTCTTTCTGCACCTCTCTGCTTCTCAAACATTTATAAATAATTAAAACCTACCCTACTCAGTTATCTTAGAAAATTCAAACATCTAGAATACTGGTGCTGCATTTCCTTAGGGCAAACACCCGCTTTAGGCTGAGCGTGCTTTCTTCAGTTTGCCAAAGCCCCAACCTCCCCCTTTCCCCCTCCCATCAGCTTCTAACTCCTATAGGTATTTGTGCTTGGAATCTCATCTTCCATCTGATTCTCAGAGATGTCCATGACCCAGATCACTGCTTCTCAAACTTGAAATACAAATCCCTTGGGAGTCTTGTTAAAATGTAGATTCTGATTCAAAAGGTTTTAAGTGGGACCGAGTTGCTGCATTTCTAGCCTCTGATTGATTCTAAGAGCTAGTTCATCATACCTGTCCACCAAGAAACCATGACAGTGTCTATTTCCAAGAAGAACTTGAGGGAGAGCCAAGCTGAAGCTGCCAGAGAGCTGGTCCAAGCATCAGCCACATTGCAGTACTAGCAGTACCACGGTGCCATCAGTAAGTGAAGCCCCGTCCCCCATCTTTAATACGGCTGCTTTGGTATTTAACAGTGAGTTTGTACCAATTAAAATGTGTTTTAATTATTGCACAGATGTGGGTGAGGTTTTTAATTGCCCATTTGGCAGATGTCTCTGAGGTAAAGCTTGGCTGAGAGTCTTCGGCAAAGCACTTAACAAGCACCCTGAAAGTGGTTCAGATCCCTGGGGTCTTGAGGATAAACTCAGGATGAACCCAGAAACTCCCTTGGCGTGCCTGTCTTTGTGACTGAACTTGGTGATGTTGTACCCTTCTGTTTTTTAATAATACACTTGCATTTTTATGGAGATGGAGAAATACAGGATAAAAAAGAGTCACCATTAGTAATGAAACCACGAGCTGTGACAAAAATTATCCACTCATTCAACTAACATTTTGGTATATAATAAACCCAATGCTAGTCCTGTAATATGTACATTTTATGGTAAAATTGGCTGAATTACCCTTCTGAATTCCTTTCGAATTGCTGATTTAAAAAAAAAGACAATAGTTGTGATGCCTTTAGCAGGCTTTACTTGACCATTTTTTATGTTTTGAAAAGTCACTTATTAGGTCACCACTTCATAAAAATGGCACACATCCGAAAATAACATTTGTTGTCTTTTGAGGTTCTCTGATTATGAAAATATGGGGCAGCCTTACTAGCGCGTAAGGTAGAAATGGTAAGACTGCTCCGTTTCTTCCTCACTTTAGTTCTTCTGATGAGCAAATAGAACCTTCTGAAAGGGCTGGTGCCACGGCTCAATAGGCTAATCCTCCGGCTTGTGGTGCCGGCACACTGGGTTCTAGTCCCTGTCGGGGCGCCGGATTCTGTCCCGGTTGCCCCTCTTCCAGGCCAGCTCTCTGCTGTGGCCCAGGAGTGCAGTGGAGGATGGCCCAAGTGCTTGGGCCCTGCACCCCATGGGAGACCAGAAGCACCTGGCTCCTGGCTTTGGATCAGCGCAGCGCGCCGGCCGCTGCGGCCATTGGAGGGTGAACCAACGGCAAAGGAAGACCTTTCTCTCTCTCTCTCACACTGTCCACTCTGCCTGTCAAAAAAATTAAAAAAAAAAAAAGAACCTTCTGAAAATGCTGCAGAAGCAGTTTCTCATTAAGTGTTCTCCTTGGTAATAATAATAGCTCTTAGTGAGAGCTGGCATATACCTAACAGATGGGTGGAATAGTGTGTCTTAGGAGTGTGAGTTTTAAGAATAGGATGGCTCACAAATACCACTTTCATAAGGCTTCTTCCCAGCAGGCATTACCTGATGACTAATAAGGGGTGACAGCCATATAAAGTGTCATGGCCTGGATCACATCAATAAGGCTTCTCACCTGTGCGTCCTTTGATATAGAATCAGTGTCGTGCCCTGACTAAAGGTCTTCCCACAAGCTTCACTTCTGTTGCTACAATGGAATACCACAGATTTGCTCGCTTATTTGCCTTATGGTTCTGAATGCTGAGAAGTCCAAGGTTAAGGGACCAGCATATAGTAAGGGCCTTTACCCTGTTTCATCCTGTTGTCTCGGAAGGGCTCTAAGGTTAGCAAGAACACCTGAAACAGAAAGCAGAAGGGAGCAGGTGTTTTATAACAACCTGCTCCTGTGATAATTAACACACTCCCATAAAAGCAGTAAACCCCCAAGAAGCTCCACCCTCATGGTTCAATCACATTAAAAGCTTCACCTTTTAATGCTATCACAATGGCAATTAAATTTCAATGTGAGCTTTGTCGGAAACACACTGTAGCACAGGCCTTCTCCCACTGTGCATTCTCTGGTGATCAAAAAGCTTTTCCAGCTTCGCCCACCCTTGTTTCTTGCCACTCTGGCTCACTGACCTGTGAGTTCTGTACTCTGAAGGCTTTTCTTCCCCATCCACTCATGTGTGTGGTTTCTGTCCTGTGTAGATTCTCCAGTACAGGCTAAAGACTGATATTGGGCTAAAAATTCTATCACGTGCATAGCAGTTATACAGAGGTGTTTCCTATGAGATGGTTTCCTCTGATTTCATACTAATCTGCCTTCAAAGGTGTTTCCAACCTGGAACCACAATGTCTTCACTATGGCTCTTAGCAGAAATGACCTTATGTAGGAACTTCCTTCTTAGAAAAAATATTCTTTCCTTTTCATACAGATATTTGCAACTGAAATAAGAAATAGAAATATCACCTGTTCCTCTAAGGCAAACAGTGGCGAAGAAATGGATGAAAACAGCAAGAACAATGTAGATACAAGGGCTCCATAGCTTATGCTTATTCATAGGAAAGAGTATTCAGAAAATTGCAAGAGGCTAAAACAGTTTTATCAAGGTCAGAGGTGATCCATAAGTGCTAGCAAGTCGGGAGTTTTGAGGAGTGAGCTGAAGTTAATAAATACACACACACAGAAGTTGTAGATAGAAATATATGTATAATATGTGGTTACATATGTGTATAATATTTGCATATGTTTACTGGATTATTGTTCAGTATCAGGCACTGTTGCACTTTCTTCCACTAATCATCTTATTTAATTGTTACAACTCTGCATTGCTTATTCCTACACTGATCAGGACAGGAGCAAGACAAGCTGTCCTCGCAAGGAGTCAGTCCAGTGTTGTCCAGCAATACGACCCAGGATGAAGAGCTCACTGGGAATCCCGCCAGTCAACACCCTCCGCCTCCGCAGAGCTTCTAATGCAGTCTTCACTGAAGCCCGTCAGTAGGCATTTAGGGAAAGGTATTGATGTGAAAGACAAGAGGCTCAAATAAGCACACAAAGACGACTAGGGGAACTCAGACAAAGTGAAAAGCAGAAGACATTTTATTAAAAAAAAAAAAAAACTTAATGTCCTCAGAGAGTAAAGGAGGGCATTCTTGTTTCATGGACGCTCTAATGAAGAAATCCAGTAAAGTAATCATTTGAAAATTAAAACCACAACGGATACAGAAAATTCAATTAGAGAGTTGGGAAAACAAGAAAGTTCTCCAGAAAGCACAAAAAGAGGGCAAAAATCAGAAGACGGGTTCAAGTGATAAATCCAAATGGTAAGAGCTACAGAAAACAAGGGCAGAGAAGAGGAAGAGGCATTCTGATATTGTGAAATATGTATTTGGTGTTTGTCCCTATTTCCTGGCAGACAACTCCTAAAATCCTTAGAATGCTCACAGTGTCTTTTTAATACACTAATGAGTTGACCCATGGCTGGTAGCTCTTAGGTAGCTTCAGGGTGGGGTTCGATCACCAGAAAGGCCAAGGCGAGATCAGAATGATGGGATTTTCAGCCCCATCCCGTAAGTTCTGGGGCTGAAGGTTAAGTTGATTACCAACAGCCAGTGACTTCGGCCATCTTGTACTACTTTCCCAGGCCATAGCAGAGAACTGGATCAGGAGTGGGGTGGCCAGGACTTGAACCGGCACCCATATGGGATGCTGGCACTGTAGGTGGCAGCTTTACCCGCTAAGCCACAGCCACAGCACTGGCCCCATCATCACAATTTTAAAAATCTGAATAAAATAAATATTTTATAGAGAAGATTCTTCAGGAGACAGCAGCAGTGGAGAGGGATAATTTTTGGCAGAAGGTAAAGAAGACCTAAATGAATGAGAGATATCCCAAGATCATGGACTGGATAACTGGATGTAAAAATGACAGTTCTTCCTAAATTAATCTGTGGAGTTAATGCAATAAAATTAATATACTTTTTTGTGGAAACTGAAAAATTGGTATTAACATATGTATGGAAATGTTAAAGACACTCTTGAAAGAGAATAGAGTGGTAAGATTTGCTCTATAACTTATAATGTGTTATTTAAAAGTTGCTTAACTGGGGCTAGCACTGTGGCCTAGTGGGTTAAGCCGCTGCCTGCAACTCTGGCATCCCATATGGGCGTGGGTTCGAAACAAGGCTGCTCCACTTCCGATGCAGCTCTCTGCTAATGCACCTGGGCAAGCAGTGGAAGATGACCCAAGTGCTTGGGGTCTTGTGCACCCACAGAAGATGACCCAAGTGTTTGGGATCTTGTGCACCCATATGGGAGGCCCAGAAGCAGCTCTGAGCTCCTGGCTTCAGCTGGCCATTTGAGGAGTGAGCCAGCAGATGGAAGATCTATCCCTCTCTGTAACTCTGCCTCTCAAATAAATACCAAGAAATAAATAAATCTAAAAGTTGCTTAACTAAAATAGTGTGGTATCAATGTAAAGATAAGTAAGCAGATCAATCAGGGAAAGAGATTACAGCTCCAGGGATAGATTCACAGACATATGGATTCTTGACATGTGACCAAATTAGCACTGCAGAATGGTAGAAGATGGGAAGATGGTCTTTTCAACAAATGATGCTAGATCAATTAAGTATCCATATATAAAAAATAAATAAAATTTGACCCCTGCCCCCCACACCATACACAAAAGTAATTTCCATATATATCATAGACCTAATTATGAAAAGCAAAACAATTAAGGATTTCTAGGCTGGTGTTGTGGCATAAGGGTTTAAGCCACCACTTGCAATGCTGGCATCCTATGTCAGAGAGCTAGTGGAGTTCTGACTGCTCTGCTTTCAATCCAGCCTCCTACAAATATGCCTGGGAAGGCAGCAGAAGATGGCCAATCAGTCACATGGGAGACCCAGATGGAGTTCATGGCTCCTGGCTTCAGCCTGACCTACCCCAGGCTACTGTGGCCATTTGTGGGGAGTGAACCATCAGATGGAAGATACCACTCTGTGTCATTCTTTCAAATCTTTTTTTAAAAAAGTAAGGAATAAAATGTAGGTCAGTATCTTCAGAATATTGGAAGAGGAGACATTTTTAGAATAGGATATTAACACTTTTAACCAGAAATCGACAACCTGATAAATCTGACATTAAAATTCAGAACATCTGTTCACTAAAAGAATGAAGGGAAGGAAGTGTGTGTTCCCAGGATGACAGCTATGTCGTAAATGGGAAGGTGCACAGTCTCAATTTGACCAGTAGCACCAAGAACAGCTTCAGTAATATTTAAAATTGTAATTGTTTGAGAATTTAGATTTGTTTAACAATAGTCAGAGGACTTTACATCTTCAGCAGAGAATATAGGCAGTAATTTTGGTAAGTACCTAGAAACCTAAGCAAAAAATGAGACAATGTAATGATTTCCCAGGAGCAAAACCACAGAAGAATATTACCAGAAAGAAAATATAATTATAAAAATGGCCTTGGCCATTTGTGAGAAATATTTACAAAACATAATATGGTCATTATAAGGGTATCTAGAGGAGGAGGCGGCAAGGACAAAGCTAAATCTCCCTCATCCTCCAAGATAGGGAAACACGCCCAGTGCTCTTTCTCCTGTTCTCCAGAAGAGGGCGCAAAGGGACCGGGATTGTCAACTTGGATTTTTCAGCACTGGCTTCCTGCACTTTCATTTTGGGAGAGATGACACCTAAGTGTTGGGCTCAAAAAGCGTTACCCCACAAAGTGACACTGACACGCGGAGGACTTTGAACTAAAGGATAATGGAAGCCCTCAGAAGCAAAGTGTTTACCTGACCCTCGCCCACTGTGCTGCAGGGTGAGCCACACACCAGACCACGGGAACTAGAACCCGTTTTCCTCCCGCAAGCCTAGGAAAGTCCTCTCTCCCTTCTCCGAAGTGTCTCAAAGATGCCCATTCCAGAGGGATCCTGCCCCACACCAGGAAGAGAGGAGTGTTACACAGAGAGGGCAAGAAGAATCTGGACAGACAGGCCTGGCCGGCCCTTCCCTCCCCCCAGCTGTTCCATGGGTCATACCCTCTGTCTAATCACATGTGACCTGGCTGTCCGTTCTTCGCTGACTCTGAGCATAAAGTAGTTTCCCTAGGTCTTTGGGTCTTCGTCTCTGAAGGCTCCTGTTTCACAGAGAACTTGAGAAGCTCTTCCCTGTTAACCTGTGGTTGGAGGAGCGCTGGCTGTCACCTTTATGACCCCTAGTGCAATGCATCCCACCCTTTCTGCCCCACATAAACAGCCTTCTTTGAGGGCCAGGGCACCACACAGGGGTGTCCAGGTGAAAGACACAACTAAACCCCCCACAAGCTTGTGGGGCCACCTCTGGAGGCCATCCTGGGGGTTCAAGGAGTCCTGGCACATAATGAGTTGGGGGTGTCCCTGGGAGTGGTTGGAGTGGGGAGGGGACACTTGAGAGGGGATGTGCACCTGGCAGCAAGAGCCATGACACATTTGCATGAGGCAGGGGCCATAGGATAGACCACACACGGGGAAATCAGTCAGTCAAACCACACCAGGGACCCAGGAGGACTATGGGAATACAGGAAGTAGCACACTAGACCTGTTGTGTGGGGGGGGCGGTAAAGAACCAAGGCTCTGCCCCCCAAACACTGGGCAGATTCTGAGGTCTCTTCAATGTTCTTTAATTTCCGGAAGATCCCTTTTGAATTCACCTCCCACTTTCTGTTCTGCCTCTCTCCTCCCGTGCAGCCTGCTCTGTTCCCTCCCATCCTGTGACCACCCCCCCATCCCACCACCCCCAGGCTTCTCCTTGCCCCCAGGGCAATTCCCTTTTAGCAACTGGTGTTTTCTTTCAGGCTTCTCTCCCTTATCTGGGGCTTGTTCTTAAACACAAGGCCCAGGCTGCTCCGGCCCAGTCACCCTAAGCTCCTCTACTCAACCTCTCTCCTGGTCTCAGCTGTTTTTCTCTGGAGCTTCCTGATCCCCAGGCCTCTTTTCCTCTCCTGGACACATTCCCGACCCAGCCCAGGGTGGCAGGTGTCAGGAAAGAAGAGACGGAGTATGCAGCCACAGCCAGACCAGGTTTATTCGGAAGAGTAATTCTTTGTTCTGGGAGAGGGCTTCCTCCTCTCTTTGTGTCTCCTCTGGCACTGCCAGCCTCAGCCCAGCCACAGCAATACCTCAGTAAACAGTCCTTTCCCCTAAATCCCCCGGACTGAGCCGACTGATGGGCGCGGAGGCCTTACCACCCAGACACACGGAGTACACCTGCCAAGCCAGAGGCCTCCTTACCACCTCTGCTCACATTTGGCTTTCAAGGTATTAATAAGGACTGGAGGTCAGCACACTGGTTGCTGTGACAAGCCACATGGTGAACAGAAATGCGCTCATCTGTATTCTGAAGCAAAATCTCCCGTAACTTGCTAGGCAGCAGCCCTTCTGGGCCCGAGGGGAGGACCGACCCTTCACCGATGCATTAAGTCGATCAGGTTGCTCATCCCCCTCTAGGACTTCTTTGTCTTCTGGCGTTTTGCTGTCTTCCTGCTTTGGAAAATTGGCAGCCATGAAGCAGTCCACTTCCTCGTGCATCCTCTCGGGCCGGAGAATCAAGTGCAGCGCGGTTGGCTTGATTTTGGCAGAGTGCTGGGCAGGGGCTCATTCTCAGCACTGCCTGACAACGGAGGCCTTCCACAACCCCACTGCGATTCTCAGGCGGCTCCAAAGACTCAGGAAAGGCTGCGGAGGAGCAGAGATTTCCAAGAAGGCTGCTGGGTCCTGGCCCCAGCTGTGATGTGGAGGGAGGAAGCAGACGCCCTCTGGTGGCCATCGGCGTGGTCGGCGTGGGCAACGGGAGTGTGGGAAGACTCCTTGCCCAAGGACCAGACTTGGGTCACTTCAGTGAGAAAGTCAGCATTTTTATATTCTACCTGGGAAAGTGCAGGAAGCTCCACGAGACACCAAGGGCTGCGAGGATGATGTCTGGAGGGACCACCTGGAAAGAACTCCAGAGACTAGGGAATGCAAAACACACACACACACACACACACACACACACACACCTCTCAGAAGCACACGAGGAGGAACGCACTTGCTTCCAGGAGAGGGCGCGCCAATGTCCCTGGAGCCCGTTTGCTCCATGCACAGGCCAGGCTGGCAACTGTGCTGGAGGGTGGCAGCTGCTGTGGGCTCTGTGCTGCTACAGGGTCCTGGGCCCAACAGGTGAAGGGCTTTTGCTTCCACCTGCCCCCAGGAGCCGCGGGTCCCTGCTCACACCATGGCAGTACCACATGGACTGTTCAAGAGCGGGGATGTGAACTTGACCAAGGAGCGTGGTGAGCCTGGCTGGCGCGGCTGGTGCCCGTCTCAGATTTCGGGAAGGATCCTCCTGGCTGGGATGTCCTTGTCTCTTCAGCACAGGCTCTGCAGGTCTGACAACCGGATGGTTCCGGTTCACTAGCAGCAGGGTTTTGCCTCAGCGAACAGAAAGGGTGCAAGGTGGCAAAAGGGCACCTGGAGGCAAGCAGTGCTGGTCAGTTCAGTGAGGAAGGAACGGGAGACCCCGGGCCAGGACAGCTCGCCCCGGGGGTGCTGGGATTCGGAAGCGGGCAGGAACCAGGGGAGACAGACAGCAAGCCTCCCGGCGAGCTCCGGAAGGCGGTGTGTTTCCTGGAGGAAGTCCGATCTGGAGTTGGGCTACTGAGGTGTTGCGGACGGGGGAGAGAGCGGTTGTCGAGCTGATGAAGATCGGACACGGTGTGGTGGTGCATCCCTTGTCCCGAGGGACGGGAGAGGGTCAGGCCGGAGCAACAGCCTCCAGAGAGCAAGGAGGATGAGCAGGGGCTGAGTGCAGCCAGCTCTAGGGAGGACCATGGGGGTGAAGCTGCCAGGAAGCTCAGCTCCAAGGGAGGAGAAATGGGTTAGCAGGAGAGTCGGGTGACTGCAATGCTGCAGGGTAACAGCCCAGCTCGCTCGCTCGCTCCCTCTCTCTCTCTCTCTCTCACATACACACACGCTGAGGCTGGCGTGAGTGGCCACAGTAGTGCCAATGCTACCCTTTGCAGGGACCCCTGCCCGCCTGCAGGAGCTCACTCCTCCACCCCCTCACTTTCCAGATACTCTCCCAGCACCCAGGGGTGGCGTGCTTTGCTGGATGCTTGCAGGGGCCAGCCCTACCCTCGAAAAGCCTCCAGATCAGCTGCAGAAAGAGGGCCCTGAGTCACGGCAAAATAAGGCGTGAACACCCAGATGTTCACACCTAAGGGGCGGCAGAGGGCAGGGGAAGACTTGCTGGTTCCAGCAGCTTCAAGTTCAGCCGAGGAGTGCGGGGAGGGGGTGTCCGGGCTGAGACTGGCAGTGGGACAGTCTGTGGTGAACAGGTCCTGCTGCTGGGACCCACCCATGGAAGGCTACTGCCCTCCCTGACTTGTGTGAATCACACAAGTGCAAACAAACTGCACCGAGCACGTGCGAGCGGCTCTTTTCCCACAGAGAGCAGTTTCGACAGGTTTAACAGAGTCACACTCCCCTCAGCAGTTTGAGACAGAGTCTTATTCAGCGTCCCGGTCTGATAGATTGCTCTGTACAGGCAGAAAATGTCAGATGGGAAAATGATTTATCTGTGGGAAGCTCTCGCCTTGCATATTTTACAGGTCCCGTAGCCTGGATATACCAGCGCTATGGACTCGTCAGTGTTTCGGTGCCACACCTAGAAGCGACAGGCGTGCCCTCAGTGTCCCCGATCTCTTCCAGCTGACTTATGTGTCCTCCCCAGCAAGCCTCTCAGGGGCTACTCCAAGACCTGGAACACAAAGTCTCTTCCCCAGCCCTCCATCAGGGCCCAGTTCAGCAGCATCAGCCATGCAGGGAGGGACCAGCAGGAGGTCCTGGTAAGAGCAGCGGGAGTGGCAGAGAACCAGGGGAGGCAAGGGGCTGGGTCTGCAGCGTAGGATGCTGCCAGTGCATGCACCAGCGAGTCCTGAAGGGCGGTCACAGGAGCTGGTGAGAGCCGCTCCGGAGGCCAGGGGGTGGGGCGTGGAAGCCAGATTGTCATCGGGCCAGGTGAGAGCAGGTGCGGACAGTTCTTCCCAGATTGGCTGAGAAAGAGCCTGGAGAGATGGGGCAATGACAGAGAGGGTGTTTCTATGATGGGTGAGGTTGGAGCTTGACAAAAAGCCCACTTTTTGTTTAAAAGCTCCTTGGTTATAGCTAAAGTCAAGGTGATGTCAATTCAGTCTGGGAGCTGGGGGTGGTTCGAGCAGGTCTCTGCCTCTGACAAGATGATTGATGGCCCGGGGTCTCTCTCTCTCTCTCTCTCTCTCTCTCTCTCTCTCTCTCTCTCTCTCACACACACACACATACACACACACACACACACACACTGCAGCACCTGTGGGTCTCAAAGTCCCACCCCAAGGGAGTCTGGGCCAGAATTAGCCCCTGGACTATTTAGAAGTCCTACAGGCTGAGGGCAAAACAAAAAGTAAATAAATAAATTAGAGAAAGGAGAAGGTAACTCAGAAATATATTCACGTAAGTGGAGATGGTTTTTACAAATCTACAAACACCTGAAAGTGAACAATGCTGGATTCATGGACACTTGGTGGTAGTGGTGGGCTGGATGTGATGAGCCCACACGTGGAGAGACCCACGCTAGTCCCAGTGCACCTGACAGCTAAGGATATCTTTAGCACTTCATAAGCACTGGGGAGAAACAACAACTGGATTTTGCTGGTGACACATGAAGGAGGTTAAAACTTGGAAAGAGTGGGCATATTTTGTACAATGCAAACTACCGGGAAATATTTCAGGATGGTTAACATCTTCATTAAAATGTGATACAATGCCACCATGCTGCCAAAAAAAAAAAAAAAGCTAAAATGAAAATTGAATGTAACGATTTTAACTGCTAAACTAAAGCAGTTAATTGCATTTTAAAAGGGCAGCAGACTTCTGTTCTTAGCCAAGGCACAGTAACAGAGACCACATTTTCCCTCTCATCTAGAATAACCAAATAAAGAAAATAGGACAAAATATAGGAAACCATGATTTTCAAGATACTGGACATTAGGCAACAAAGGACAGTGACGTTCAGGATAACAGAAACAAACGATTTCCCCAGTTTATTGCTCAAGAGTTTTCAAGCAAGCATTCAGAGAAGAGGACTGAAGCAAAGCAAGACCCAATTACATGCTGCCTACAAGAGACTCGTTTCAAATATGAAGCCAGAATGAACATCGGTGTTTGCCTGGGGCCATGGGAAGGGGCTAGAAAGTGACTGGTTACCAGGTACAGTTTTCTTCCGGGGTGATGAAAATATTTTGGAACTAAATAGAGGTAATGATTGCACAACACTGTGAAAGTATTAAATGCCACTCAGTTGTGCATTTTAATGGCTATGTTTTTGTTAAGTGGATTTCACCTGAAAAAAAGGAAACTAACCAGACATACATGAGAACGAAGCCACATAAACTACAACCAACAGAAACCAACAGCCTCACAGGGGACCTGGAGAAGAAAGTTAGAATAGACAGCTGAGGAGAATTAATAAACTTCCATAGATCAGAGAATCAGAAGAGAATATCCAGACTATGGTGTCGAGACGTGAAGAGAGAGAACACAAAAGTGAAAGTAAGAGACAAAGAAGTTACAGAAAGGAGTTCCGGACAGAGAGGAGAGGGGAAGTGGGACAGAGGCAGTATTTGAAGCGTTAATCATTGAGGATTTTGAAAAACTGATTAAAGATATTAAACCATAAATTCATAGCTGACTTCTAGAAGAAACAATGGAATCTGGAAGGCAATGGAATATCTTCAAAATATTAAAATTAAATAATTTTCAGACAATGGATGGCATAGTTCCTAAGTGGGAATATTCACTCAGGCAGGAGAGAGAATAAAAGGGTCACCGGAGAAGAGTATTCATTGAGCTGGCCCTGGCAGGTGGTCAGGGAGTCTCAAGGTCTGTTGGTAGAACTCCGACTGGGTCAGTTTGTTTGGGTGAAGCTGAGCCCCATAACTGGAAGTGGAACAGAAATTGAGTTTGGAAAGATGGTGAATGATCTCCTTCTATAGGTGATGGGGAATTTTGAACCTTAAATGTCTTTTTTGTCTCATCCTTGCCTTGTTTCTTGGCAGAATATCACTAGTAAAAGTCATTCTCACATTTTCCTGGTAGAGTATAAATCATGCTGTCTCTTGCTACTTTACCTCAAGTGAAATGAAATTTAGATAAATGCCAGGCTCAGCCTGCACTGTGCTTTCATTCCCTTGAGAGCAAATATTATTAAATTTCCATTTTTGAGGAATCTAATTGCAATATGTCTCATTTCCTCTTTCATTTTCTCCTCTGCAGCCAGAATGCGACTTTAGATAAGGGAAGGAAAGAAAAGAAGCCGCCTCCAAGTTGCTTCCATACGGCTGACCTTTGGTTTATTTTCCCTCTAAGCACGATGCTTCTTCTAGTCAAAACCTTTCCCTTTCTGTCTCCACGAGGGCAGATAATCCTTTTAAACCCACGCCATCTTCCCCAGGCCACGCGAACGCCGCCGTGCTCTGGCCGTGTTTTGCTCGTCTCTGAGTGCCACTCCTGTTTGCCTGCACCGCTAAGAGTCTGCTGTGCCTGGTGTGCATCCTTGCGTCATTCATGAATCTTCAAAATTCTGTGGTGCTCTCTAGTGTGTTTGAAGTTACATCAATACCACTGTGCTTTTAGGATCTTGTCATTGGACGAATGAACTGAAACTCTAATTTTTCCAATGCTTCCTTTCATTTGCATCTCTTGGCATTTCTGATTTTGAAATTATCTACTTCCTGAAAGATACCTCAACTCTGGTTTTCGCTGATTTAAAATTTATGCTGTAAATTCAATTTAGTGGGCTGTTTCTCATTGCTGTAACACATTACTTTCCAAGCAAAGTATATACATAAAGAGGTTTCAGTGTCACAAATACATCAGGGGACTTCAAAAATTTCATGGAAAATGACATTTAAAAAAATTTATTTTGGTGCAAAAATTTGGAAACCTATGCATTGTTTTTTCATAATCTGCATTCTCCACAGAATTTTTGAAGACTTTTGTACTCCTCTGTACACACGGAATTGCACTAACATCAGGTTGATGACCAGACAGCTACAGCAGTCCTCAGCCCCACTATCAAAGTTTCATGGTTACATTTCTTTCAAGTTCACCAACATTTGATATTACAACTTTGAAATTTTAATCAACCAGATGAGTAGAAAGTGCCTTACTACTGAAATTCGGCTTCTCTTCACATGCTTACTCTTTGGATTTGCCTTTGTTATGTTATTTGCCCATTTTCCTAAGAAGTTTCCCATCTTTTTTTTCTTGTTTTGCAAAATTTCCATGTATATTTCAGAGCACTGCTGCTCAGTATGTGGTATGGAAATGTTCTAGCCTTGTGCTGTCCCATATGGTAGCCACAGGCCATCTGTGGCTATTGAGCACTTCAAATGTGCAACTGATGAACTGCATTTTTAAAATTTTACTTAATTTTAGTTGACTGTAACTAGCAATGGTTGACTAGCAACTGCCAAGTTGAACAGTGCAAGATCCAGGTGTTAATACCTTGTCACCTTTTGGCATTGCAAATGTCTTCTCTATCAATCCGCACACTGTCTGATAACTTGTCATTTGACTGACTGATATTCAATCTTCTGTTAAACATAAATCCTTAACTTTGAAGTGCTCAAATCCACACATCCTTTTCTTAATGGTTGGTTTTTGAATAGAGGAGTCTTCTCTAGGAAAGAATTCCCTATCAACTTCAATTTTACAAAAATATTCTCTGAAATTTCCTTCTATTACCTGTATGACTTTTTACCTTTAATATTTATTCATTTAATATTTATTTCTTTAATCCAACTGGGGTCCTTATTGTATACTGAATAAGGTAAAGATTTTGCTTTATTTTTCTCCACATAGTGAATCAGTTTTTTCAGCACAACTTATTAAACAATACTTGCTTTCCTTGGCAGGTGTTGGGAGCATTTTTCAAAAGATCATACGTCAGGTTCTGATAATGAATGTTCTAGAAACATGTTCTAGTTCTATGTTCTGTACTACAGGGCCATTTGCCTGCTCCTGTGCAACTATCCCCCGTTGGAAACCATGCCTTTGCAGTATGTCTTCACAACTAATTGTAGGGCAATTTTCCCTTTGCTTTTCATCGTCAGATTGACTTATCTGTTTGGGAACTTTTATTCTTCTATTAAATTTTAGAATAATGGGGACTAGTGCTCTGGCATAGTAGGTTAAGCCTCTGCCTACAGTGACAGCATCCGACATGGGCGCTGGTTCGAGTCCTAGCTGCTCGACTTCTGATCCAGCTGATGGCCTGGGAAAGCAGTGGAAGATGGCCCAAGTCCTTGGGCTCCTGCACCTTTGTGGGAGACCCGGAAGAAGCTCCTGGCTCCTGGCTTCGGATTGGCCCAGCTCCTGCTATTGTGGCCATCTGAGGAGTGAGCCAGAGGACGAAAGATCTCTCACTCTTTCTCTCCTTCTCTCTGTCAGTAACTATACCTCTCAAGTAAATAAATAAATCTTCTTTTTTTAAATGTAATTTTTAAAAAAAATCTTGCTGAAACTTTAATAGCATTACATTTTTTAAAAAAAGATTTATTTTATTTATTTGAAAGAGAGAGTTAAAGAGAGAGGTAGAGACAGAGAGAGCAAGGTCTTCCATCCACTGGTTCAGTCCCAAATGATAGCAATGGCCAGAGCTGAGCCGATCTGAAGCCAGGGGCCAGGAGCTTCTTCCAGGTCTCCCATGGGGATGCAGGGGTCCAAGGACTCGGTCATCTTATACTGCTTTCCCAGGCATATCAGCAGGGAGCTGGAAGGGAAGTGAAGCAGCCAGGACTTGAACCCGTCCCATCGGAGATACCAGTGCTGCAGTTGGGGCTTTAACCTGCTGCACCACAGCACTGGCCCCAGCATTACATTTTGATTTATAGATCAATTAAGAAGAAGGAATTTTGCATACAGATTTTGTAATATCCCTATTATCCTTTTAAAAAATAAAAGGTCCAAGGACCTGCTGGCACAGATTTCAAGCACTTAAACAGTACCCCTGCGCGAACTACAGAACTCCCAAAGCCTACGTTCCCTACTTACACAGTCTACAGCTTCAATCACTGTACAACAAGGGTACTGCAGCTACACCAGCAGCTTCAACAACAAGTAAGCCTGCTACGCTCAGGATAACCAGTCCAACCAGTGAGCTGATCTGTCCAGACAAGTATACATCACTGGGAGAGAGAAGGGCACAGGTACCTAAAAATGAACATAATCTTTCTCAATCAGGACAGGCTCCCATTAGGAATCCACAAGTTGGACCAACAGGAGGTATAATGCTACCACAGCCAGGCATTCCACAGCAACGAGGAAATGAGACCCCCAGTGTCACCTCGTGCTCAGTGTGATGGTCATCACTGAAGCACGCCAGGTTCATCTTCCTGGTGCTATGCCGCCATATGGACAAGGACCACCAGTGATACCCCCTTACCAAGGTGGGCCTCCTCAGCCTCCAATGGGAATGAGGTTTCCTGTAAAGTTACAAGGTGACCATAACTGATCTTACTTTATCCAACCTAACAGCTTTGGAAATTAAACTTTATCTCAACTTGTGCCATTTATATCGCCAAGCTTCCGTGAATAAAGTTTCATTTATTTATTTATTTCAAAGTCAGAGTTACAGAGAAGGAGACACACACACACACACACGGGGGGGGGAGAGAGAGAGAGAGAGAGAGAGAGAGAGAGAGAGAGAGAGATTGAGACAGATTTTCTATCTGCTGGTTTACTCCCCAAATGGCTGCAACAGCTAGGGTTGAGCCAGGCTGAAGCTAGGAGCCAGAAGCCTCATCCAGATCTCCCACGTGGGTGCAGTCCAATGACTTGGGCCATCTTCTGCTGGTTTCCCAGGTGCATTAGCAGGGAGCTAGATAGGAAGTAGAGCAGCCGGGCCCCAAACCAGCGCCCTTATGGGATGCTGGCACTGCAGGTGGTGGCTTTCCCCACTACATCACAGAGCTGCCCCAATAAAATTTCATTGTGACTTTAACAAACATTATCTTCCTACATGCCAGGAACTATTGGACATTTATTTTACATGGGAAAAATTTGGAATAATAAAGCGAGAACTTTTCTAGAAGTTGCAATTTATACTGTATGGTTTCTTTTTCATGTTTCTTTTTTTTTAATTTTATTTATTTATTTTTTTGACAGGCAGAGTGGACAGTGAGAGAGAGAGACAGAGAGAAAGGTCTTCCTTTGCCGTTGGTTCACCCTCCAATGGCTGCTGCTGACGCGCTGCGGCCGGCGCACCACGCTCATCCGATGGCAGGAGCCAGGTGCTAGGTGCTTTTACCTGGTCTCCCATGGGGTGCAGGGCCCAAGCACTTGGGCCATCCTCCACTGCACTCCTGGGCCATAGCAGAGAGCTGGCCTGGAAGAGGGGCAACCGGGACAGAATCCAGCGCCCCGACCGGGACTAGAACCCGGTGTGCCGGCGCCGCAAGGCGGAGGATTAGCCTGTTGAGCCACGGCGCCGGCCTTTTTCATGTTTCATCTGGGTGTTTAGCAATGAGGTACAGTCAATTTGACCTATTAAATTGTGAAGCTGCTGGAAGTACATGAACAGAGCACCCTAATGGCAGCAAGTTCTGTGAGCTGACTGCACTGTTTGTAAAGTTACTCCTGCCCAGCATTTCTGATGCCGTTGGGCTACATGTCCCTAACCGAGATGGGGAAGGGCTCTGACTGTTTCCATGCAGGAAAGTCTGACTGTGTAACCCTATTTAACGTGTTTCGAGTTTCTCCTGGTGCAGGGTTTAAGAGATCTGACCCACTGCGGTCATGTGACTAATTTGAGACCTTTTTTTTTTTTTTTTTTTTTTTTTTACAGGCAGAGTGGACAGTGAGAGAGAGAGACAGAGAGAAAGGTCTTCCTTTTGCCGTTGGTTCACCCTCCAATGGCCGCCGCGGTCGGCGCGCTGCGGCCGGCGCACCGCGCTCCTCCGATGGCAGGAGCCAGGTGCCAGGTGCTTTTCCTGGTCTCCCCGTGGGGTGCAGGGCCCAAGCACCTGGGCCATCCTCCACTGCACTCCTGGGCCACAGCAGAGGGCTGGCCTGGAAGAGGGGCAACCGGGACAGAATCCGGTGCCCCGACCGGGACTAGAACCCGGTGTGCCGGCGCCGCAAGGCGGAGGATTAGCCTGTTGAGCCACGGCGCCGGCTTAGAGACCTTTATTTTCTAATGGAGGTTTTAGTGCCACTAATTTCTCATACAGCAGCAGCCCACAAATTCTGATGTTATGCTTTCATTTTTATTTTATTCCCTTCAAAATTCTGATTTTCTTTTGTATTTACTTTTGATTCAGTAGAACTGTGCTTTTAGTTTCAAAATATTGGGGGTTTTCAGAGATCATTCTCATTCATTTATAATAAAATTTTACTTTGATCGAAGAATATCCTTGGAATGGTTTGAATCCTTTTAAATTTGTTGTGATAGGCAGGCACTGTGGCGTAGCGATTTAAACTGCTGCTAGGGACGCCACATCGCATATTGGAGGGCCAGTTCTAGTTCAGGCTACTCCGCTTCCAATCCAGCTTCCTGTTAATGCAGCCTGGAAAGCAACAGATGATGGCTCAAGTGCTTGGAACCCTGCCACTCTCGTGGCAGACCTGGATGGAATTTCAGGCTCTTGACTTCTGCCTGGCCCAGCCTTGGCTGTGGCAGGCATTTGGAGAGTGAATTAGCAGATGGAAGAACGCTCTCTTCCTCTTTCAAGTAGATGAAAATAAATAAATACTTAAAAGAAATTAATTTATGATGACAGAGACTATGGTCTATTTTTGGTAAATCTCCCACATGCACTTGATAAGAATGTGTATTCTGCTGTTGTTGAACGAAAATTAGGTCAAGTTGGTAGACAGTGTTGTTCAAATCTTTGCTGATTTCCTAAACATTTGTTTCAACAACTATCTAAAGGGGATATTAAAATCTATGTACAAAATTGCTGATTTTTCTGTTTTCACTTTTAGTACTGTCAGTTTTGTATATTTTAAAGCTCTATTATTAGGGACATAAATATGTAGGATTATTATGTCCTTTTGATTAATGTATTCTGTGTTGTTATCCCTGGTAATGTTCTTTGCTCTGAAATCTGTTTTGATGCTAAAATAGCAATCCTTTTCTTGATTAATGTTAGCTAGGATCTTTCCATTGTTCTAATTCATATGTATCTTTATATTTAAGTTGCATTTCTTGTAGACAGCATACAGTTAGGTCTTGCTTTTTTATTCATTCTGACAATCTGAGCATTGATACAGTTATGTTTATAGGTATCTCTTCTTGGTATCTATTCGATCTGTTCTTTGTTCCTTCTTCCTCCATTGTAGTTATTTCTGATGATTTCATCTTACCTCATTTGTTGCCTTAATAGTTACAGAGAAGGAGAGGCAGGGAGGGGGGGGGAGGGACGGAGGGAAGGGGAGAGAGAGAGAGAGGGAGAGAGAGAGAGAGAACTTCCATGCCCCGGTTCACTCCCCCAATGGCTGCAATGGCCAGAAATGGGCTGATATGAAGGCAGGAGCCAGGAGCTTCTTCCAGGTCTCCCACATGGGTGCAGGGGCCCAAGCACTTGGACCATCTTCCTCTGCTTTCCCAGATGCATTAGCAGGGAGCTGGATTGGAAGTGGAGCAGCTGGGGCTCAAACCTGCGCTCATATGGGATGCCGGCACCACAGGCGGCAGCTTTTACCTGCTACCTCCCGGTGCCAGCCCCAGATACTGCTCTTTGTGACATTATTTTAGTGCTTGAGTTAGGGTTCTAATCCATATTGCTAACATTATCAAGTGATTGTATTGTCTCATATGTATAACAAGAACCTTCCAACAATGTGCTTCCATCCACCCCCTCCTGGTCTTTGTGGTACCGTTGTCACGTATTTTACTTCTAAACCTCACAATATATGGTTCTTATTTTTGCCTTAAACAGTTTATTACCTTGTAATCAGATTTAAAGAATTTTAAAAGTCTATATATTTCCCTATAAAATTATTGTTTCTGGTGCTCTTCATTTTCTGAGTAAATACAGTTTTCTCGGGTGTTTCGTTGTTCTACTTGAAGGACTTCCACCAACTTTCTTGTAGCATGAATCTGCTGGGAACGGACTCTTCCAGCTTTGGTTTATTGGAAAATTCTTTATTTTGTCCTCCTTTTTTGAAATATATTTTTGGTGAGTAAATGACTTTAGGTTGACAGATTTGTTTCCCATTACTTTAAAAAATTGCTATATTGTTTTTCAGCTTATATACTCTTTCTAATGAGAAATCCACTGTCATTTTTTGGTCTTCACGTAATGTGTCCTTTCTTTCACCCTCTGTGGCTACTTCTAAGATTTTCCCTCTATCACTGATTTTGAGAAATTTGATTATGATGTGGCCTGGTGTGACTTCTTCACTTTGTGTTGGGTTTTATTGAGCTCCTTAGATCTGTGGGGCTACTATGCTTTTCATCAAATTTATAAAAAATGTGGCCATTTTTAAAAAGGTTTATGTATTTATTTATTTATTTGAAAGGCAAAGTTACAGAGAGAGAATCTCCCATCCACTTGTTCACTCTCTAAACAGCTGGAACTAGGCCAGCCAGAAGCCAGGAGCTAGGAGCCAGGAGCCTGAAGCCAGGAGCCAGAAGCCAGGAGCTAGGAGCCAGGAGCCTGAAGCCAGGAGCCAGGAGCCAGGAGCCAGGAGCTTCTTCTGGGTCTCCCGTGTGGGTGCAGCATCCTCCACTGCTTTCTCAAGAGCATTAGCAGGGAGCTGGAGCAGAACTGGAGCAGCCAGGACTGAAACCGTTGCCCATATGGGATGTTAGTGATGCAGGCCACTGCACCACAGCACTGACCACTTGGCCATTATTTCTACACTTTTTTTTTCCCTGACCACCAGCTGTGGTCTGTCTCTTTCAGAGACTTCAATTGCTTGGGGGTTTTGACCACTTAAAATTATCCCACAGTTCACCAAGGCTCAAATTTTTAAATTCTTTATTCTCTCGGTGAATCTTGCATAGTTTCTATTGCTGTGACCTCAGTTCATAAATTTTTTTCTTTAATTTGAAGTAGTTACTTAGGAGTTTACATTATACATCTTTAACTTATTACAAACTACCTTCAAGCAATGTTAAATGCCTCCGCATGTAAGAACTTTATAGTACTTTACTTATAGTTTTCTGCTTCTAGCATTTATCTCATCCATTTTATACATTATAAACTCCATAATAAAATGTTAATACTTTTGTTAAGCAGTCGTTGAAGAGACTTATTTATTTAAGACTTACGAATTTATTGAAAAGGCAGAATTACAGAGAGAGGGAGAGACACAGCAAGTGAGCTTCCATCCACTGGCTCACTCTCCAAATGGCCACAACAGCCAGGACTTGAACCAGCACCCATATGGGCCCCTCTAGCTCTCTATTCCTCTGCCAAAACCCAGACTTCCTTGACATCATTTTCTCTTTACCTGAAAGATGTTCTGTATAGTTTGTATAGTGCTGTGATGATAAAGAATTCCTTCAGCTTTCGCATGTCAAGAAAACCTTGAATTTTGCCTTCATTTTTGAAAGATATTTTCCATGGCTATAGAACTCAAGGTTGACAATTTTCCCTTCCAGTAACTGAGAGCTCTATGTCCTCCGGCTTCCGTTGTTCCCAATAGGAAGTCTGTTGTTGGCACCTTTGCATCTTTATACATACTTTCCCCTGTGGCTGCATTTATGATTTTCTCAGTTGGTTTTGAGTAATTTGATTATTATGTGCCTCGTTGTAATTTTCCTCATGTCTCTAATGCTTATGGTCACTAAGTTTCTTGAATCTTTGCACAAAAATTTTGGGAAAATTTTAGCCATGATTTAGTAAAAAAATAAAATAAAATAACCTCACATTCTCCTCTCTTCCTTCAGCCTCCATGTCTCCAGATGGCAGGTGCCTGAGTGGCCTCCCAGGACACTGAGGCTTTTTCTTTGCTTTTCTTCTGCCGGTGACCTGCCGTTAGTTAACCAGCCTAATCTACTATTCATACACTTCGAATTCAGTGTGGTTTTCATTTCTGGAAGTCGGATTTATGTCATATTTTTTTTAAATCTCACATGCCTTTATTTAACTTTTTGGAAAATAAACAATATTGGTTTAATGATTGTCTTAATGTTTTTGTCTGCTTAGCCTTGGTCAGTTTCTTTTGGTTCATTATTCTTCTCATTGTGAATTATATTTTCCAGCTTCATTTCATTGTCTGGTGACTTTTGTTTTGATGCCAGATAATGTGAATTTTCCTTGTTGGTGGCTCGATACTGTTTCATTCTGTGGGTATTCTTGAGGTTTGTCCTGGAAGTTAAGTCTCTTGGAAACAGTCTGATTCTTTCAGGTCTTCCATCTATGATTCTAGTGAGGCCAGAGCACTGCTTAGTCTAGGGCTAATTATTTCCCAGTATGGATGCAAAACTTTCCTGAGAATTCTGCTCCATGCTCTGTAAATGGTGAGTTTTTCCAGTCTGGCTGGTGGGAGCAGGCACCGTTCCCGGCTAGGTGTCAGTGCCAGGCATGATTCTCTAAACCATTCCGATAGATTTTGGCCATGACCGTTTGCAAATGCCTGGGATTCTGCCTTTGTCTGAGGAATGTCAAGCTGCTTGGCCCTCCTAGGACTCTGTCCTGACCTCTTGACACAGGGCGACTGCTGGAGTCCGCCTAGGTTCTCTCTCCCAGCACTGCAGCCTGGGAACCCTCTCAAGGCAGTGAGCCGGGGCAACCCTAGAGGCCAATTCATTTGTGTCCCATTTCTTGTGATTAATCTTTATGGGTAACTGATATCCAGTGTTTCATATATTTCATCTCAGTTTGTAACGGGATAAATCTAGTTTCTGTCACCCCAACCTGTTTGGAAGCAAATGTTTCTTACTTTATTTTCTTGAGATTGTAAATAATCTCCATAAATATCTTGTATATCCTTGATCAGTCTTTAGATAGTTCCCTTCCCTTTGTTTTCTCTGTTCCCTGGACTAATCCCTTCATTCTCTCTTCTTTTTTTCTCCTGTTTTCTATTTATGGCTCTATGTTCTCAAAGGCTTCTTCAATTTTATCTTTTACATCTCCTGTTAGTTGTTTAGTGTCTGCTATTTTATTTTTAATTTTCAAAAGATCTCTTTTTTATATCCTGCTCCCATTCTTATTTAATGGGTTACTATCTCTTTTGGTGAGAATATATATTTTTTTTGACAGGCAGAGTTAGACAGTGAGAGAGAGAGACAGAGAGAAAGGTCTTCCTTCTGTTGGTTCACCCCCAAATGGCCACTACGGCCGGCGCACTGCGTCGATCCGAAGCCAGGAGCCAGGTGCTTCCTCCTGGTCTCTCACGCAGGTGCAGGGCCCACGCACTTGGGCCATCCTCCACTGCACTCCCGGGCCACAGCAGAAAGCTGGACTGGAAGAGGAGCAACCGGGACAGAATCCGGCGCCCCAACCGGGACTAGAACCCGGAGTGCCGGTGCCAAGGGTGGAGGATTAGCCTAGTGAGCTGCGGCACCAGCCATGGTGAGAATATTAATTATACTTTTAAACACTTTTTTCTGCTTTCCACATTATCTTAGTTTCCAAATTTTTCTTTTCTAATTGTTTATTTGATTTCTATATTTCATGTTAAAAGTTTTCTTCTGTTGTAATGTGATCCATTGTTTCTCATTCATACTTAACAGCAGACATTTAAAAACAAATTGGAGGGTGCCAGCCCTGTGGCGCACTAGGTTAATCCTCTGCCTGCGGCGCTGGCATCCCATATGGGTGCCGGGTTCTAGTCCCGGTTGCCCCTCTTCCAAACCAGCTCTCTGCTGTGGCCTGGGAAGGCAGTGGAGGATGGCCCAAGTGCTTGGGCCCCTGTACCCGCATGGGAGACCAGGAAGAAGCACCTGGCTCCTGGCTTCGGATTGGCACAGCGCCAGCAGTGGCAGCCATTTGGGGAGTGAACCAAGGGAAGGAAGATCTTTCTCTCTCTCTCTCATTGTCTATAACTCTGTCAAATTAAAAAAAAAAAAAAAAAGGACCAAAAGAAGCCCACATGAATTGGGTTAAAAAAAAAAACAAACAAATTGGAAGCTCTCGCCTATTTATACAATAAACTTTGTATTTACAAACAGTAAACTTTGTCAAATTGTGAACTCATCTTTATAGCCCTTATTCCAGAGTGCCTTCTACTTATTTCTCTTCTTGCTAGAATTCTTTCTCCAAGAGTGTTATACAAAAAGGTGCTTTTTTTGGGGGGTATAATAAGACTCTATGAGGCTCTAAATCTAAGGGTATCTTTCTCTCACTCTCAAATTAAATGGTAATATTCTAGTCCAATTCTCTCTCTCTTTGGAAACACTTTTTAATTTTTTTGTTTTTTTAATTTATTTTTAATTTGTATGTGTCTCATAAATACACCATAATGGACATAGCAATTCTTCCCACTGTGCCTGCCCTCCCACCCATTCTCCCCCAACTCCTGCTCTCTCTCTTGTTTTATCGGAGAAAGAGAAATAAAAAGAAAGAACGAATGGAATAAAAAAAGAAAAACTAAGAGAATTGTTGCTCAACTGTCTATACAAGGGCTGATCTGTTATCGCTTCTGAAGGTGATTTAGCTTCTTTTTTTTTTCCCTTCCTCTTTTCCCTTCCCTCCTCTTCCTTCTTTCCTTTTAGAAACTTAATTGTCTTTAAAGAAGAACCAAAAGATGGTACTTCTTTTGTGAGCTCTTGGACATAACTATAATTTAGGAGACATAGTAATAGTAATATCCTCCTTTTATTATATTAAAAGGAAGTGATTCTTGAGAACAAGTTTTACTATTTTCATGGTACAACTCTCTGGGGAGAGAGGTCCTGCATGGGAAGTTAGTGCACAGTGACTCTTATTGTTTATTTAACAAACAAAGGTCTTATGTATGGCATCAGTAATCACCCAAGATTCCTGACATGAGCTGCCTTGGCTATGGAAGCCTTTTGGATCCACTAGCTTGACAGAGCCATAAGCAAAGGGGAAGTTCTCTCCTCCCTTCAGAGAAATGTACATCCTTCTTTGGTGGCCCCTTCTTGCCTCTGGGGTCTCACCCATAGGAGTCTTTGGTGTAGGACATCTTTTGCCTGAGTGGCATGGCTTTCCATGCCTGAAGTGCTCCTCCTGGGCTTTCCAGCCTGACCAGAGTGCCTTAAAGGCTGATTCTGAGGTCAAAGTGCTACCTAAAGCAATTGTCCTTCTGTGAGTCTGTAGTACGGACTGCTTCCCATGTTAGTCTTCTCTCCTTTTTAATTCTGTGTATTACTGTTTCCATACACTTAGTCCTATTTATATGATCACTTGTTCACTTGATCCTATCTATGTGATCACTTTAGTACTTCATTGGAAACACTTTTAAAAACATCGTTCCATCATCCTCTCCACCAGTACTTGCTATGGACGAGTCTGATGTCTGTCTTGTTCTGGGCTTTCTGCAGTTTCCCTGGGGTGCCGTAATTTTGTTTTCAATTATCCCTACTGAAACCAAGATACAAGATCTCTTTTCTAGAAAGAATGATGACTATTCAATTAAACTCTGCCTACAACCAGGTTGTAATTCCTACAAGATTTGTGAGGCTAGTAACTGACCCCTGTACCAAAGACTCTGCAGCTAAAGAAAACATCCAGTCATGGAATCACGGAAAACAGAATTATTCACCTGCTTGTTCCTGGAGCACTGATCACGAAGTATTACCCTGCAAGAGGCAAGGACAACAGGGGATAAGAATGGAGCCAAGCCCAGTCTGGGTTCCAGGTGCATTTGGGTTCCATCTAGCCGGGACAGAGAGGTGTGCCTTTGTGTCCTTTCCCAAAGCTTCCACTCAAACCTGTTCACAGGGTTTGTCTTGGTGAAGGAGCACAGGCACGTCTGGGTCTCAGCAGTTCCTGAAACTTCTGTGGAACACAGTGATGTTGCAGGAGTGGGAGGACTTTGGGGGAAGAAATAATGCAGAACACATTACTGCACAGTGTACAGTGTACATAATGTTAATACAAGCTCACTTCTCTGATGAAAAATATGGTTTCAGCCATGATTTCTGTCTTTGAAATAAACCTGAGAATTTGGGGCCAGTGCTGTGGCATAGCGGGTAAAGCTGCCTCCTGCAGTGCTGGCATTCCATAAGGGCACCAGTTGGAGACCTGGCTGCTCCACTTCCAACTTAGCTCCTTGCTAATGTGCCTGGGAAAGCAGCAGATGCTGGTCCAAGTCCTTGGGCCCCTGCACCCATGTGGGAGACCCAGAAGAAGCTCCTGGTTCCTTGCTTCAGACTGGCCCAGCTCTAGCTGTTGTGGCCATTTGGGGAGTGAACCAGATGATGGAAGATACTTTCTTTCTCTCTCTCTCTAACTCTGCATTTCAAATAAATAAAATAATTTTTTTTTAAAAAAATGAGAATTTTTACTTATTCTTTCTCCAAGCTGAGACAGGCACAATGAAATCTATAGGACTTCCATTATCCATGAGACCTTCCAAGAAATTCATTACCCTCAACCATGCTCAGTACACCTGCTCACGTGGCCAACTGGCCAAAGTCTATCAAAAGATGGAACAGAAATATGGTTTTAGTTCAGCTTTTCCCAGCCATGGGACAGCTCTCTGATGGCTAAGACATTGGGATTAGTTGTCTTAATAGGGAAGATATTGTGATATGTGTAGGGGAGACTATAGTAGGCAGATAGTGGTCACTTCAAAAACATTTGTGTCTCGGTTTCCTGAGCCTATGAATATGTTAGGACTCATGACAAAAGCGATTTTGCAGGGGTGATTAAGGTATGGGCCCTGAGATGATTAAATTATCCAGCATTATCTGGCAGGGTGGGAGAGCCAGTTCAATCAGATGCATATTAAAAAGCAGAGATCCTGGGGCTGGCACTATGGCACACTAGATCAATCCTCCACCTGCAGCACCGCATCCCATATGGGCGCCGGTTCTAGTCCCAGTTGCTTCTCTTCCAGTCCAGCTCTCTGCTATGGCCTTGGGCCCCTGCATCCGCGTTGGAGACCCAGAAGAAGCACCTGGCTCCTGGCTTCGGATCAGCCCAGCTCTGGCCATTGCGGCCATTTAGGGAGTGAACCAATGGAAGGAAGACCTTTCTCTTTGTCTCTCTCTCTCTCTCACTGTCTGTAACTCTGCCTGTTAAATAAATAAATAAAATCTTAAAAAAGAAAAAAGCAGAGATCCTTTTGTAGCTAGGTCAGAGAGATGAGATGGAAGAGAAAAAGACATTGAAAGGGTGAGAATAATCTGACCTACTGTTGTTGGCTTTGAAGACAGAGGCAGGGGGCCTCAAGCCAAGGAGTATGGTAACAGCCAGAAGCTGGCAACAAACCTTAGCTTATGACCAGCAAGAAAATGGGAATCTCAGTCCTACAATTGCAAGGAACTAGTTCTGCAAACAACTCGAATTAGCAAAAGATGAGTCCTCTCCTAGAGTCTCCAGGGAGGAATGTGTCCTGCTGACACTTTGAATTTAGCTCAGTGAGCCCCATGTAGGACTTCCGACCTCCACTGTCAGGTGGTACGTCTGTGTTGTTTCCAGGCAGAAAGTTGTGATGATTCACAGTGGCATCAACATAAACTACTATCAGATCTTATTCAAATGCCAAAGAACATTCATCAAATTGAGATGAGTATACATGGAGGTGCTCCTGATGTCCATCGTCCCAAGCATCACTGTTCCCAGACACTGATCACAAGCAGGGACGTACCAGACAGCACCTAGCAGCAGCCATCACAGATCTATATAGATACTACAGTGTGGATTTTAAAACTGATGAAATTCTGTTTCAGCTTCAGGACCAAACAAAGCCCTGCAAAGGGGAGGCCAATGGTGCCAGGGATAATTCGAGTGGTTCTGGGCCCTGAGGATGGCCCATCCACTGGCCCCTTCTTCCCATTTTCCGTCTCCAACTGTCAGGGCTCCCAAGACCTTTTCACCCAGCAGAGGAAGCTAATAACACTGCACCTACTGTGTGCATTAGGTTTACTACCTTCTTTTTTTAAAAAATTTAATTATTTATTTGAAAGTCAGAGTAACACAGAGAGAGGAGGGTCAGAGAGAGAGAGAGAGAGAGAGAGAGAGAGAAAGAGAAAGAGAGAAGTCTTCCATCCGCTGCTTCACTCCTCAATTGGCCGCAATGGCTGTGGCTGTGGCTGTGCCGATCCAAGGCCAGGAGCCAGGAGCTTCTTCCAGGCCTCCCACGTGGGTGCAGGGGCCCAAAGACTTGGGCCATCTTCTATTTCTTTCCCAGGCCATAGCAGAGAGCTGGATGGGAAGTGGAACAGCCAGGACCAGAACTGGTGCCCATATGGGATGCCAATGCTTCAGGCCAGGGAGTTAACCCACTATGCCACAGAACCGGCCCCTCTTCTCTTCTGAGATCTCAGCAACATGGTCAAAACCAAGGGCCCAGGGCCACAGCCAGCCTCTTCAGCACTGGTGAAGTTAGCAATAAGAGATTCTCATAAACTGAATTGTAAGAAAAAAATTGAAAAGCCCATTAGATTGCATAAAGTAGCTACTTATGCCATTTTTTTTAAAAGAGATTTACTTATTTAGTTGAAAGGCAGAGTTACAGAGAGGTAGATGCAGAGAGAGAGGTCTTCTATCCACTGGTTCACTCCCCAGACGGCAGCAATGGTCGGAACTGCACCGATCCAAAGCCAGGAGCCAGGAGCTTAGTCTGGGTCTCCCACATGGGTGCAGAGGTCCAAGAACTTAGGCCATCCTCTACAGCATTCCCAGGCCATAGCAGAGAGCTGGGTCAGAAGTGGAGCAGTCGGGACTCAAACCAGGCCACTGCAGATGGTGACTTTACCTGCTAAGCCACAGCACTGGCCCCTACTTACGACATTTTAAATTTTTCTCCATCTACTTGTTTTTCAACTCATTATGGAAATATTCAAACATACACAAAAAGTACACAGATTAACACATTGAACTTTCATGTACCTATCATGCAGCTTCAACAATTACCAATGAAAATATGGTTTCATCTCTCTCCCCACAACTTGGCTTTGTCATGGGAGTGTTCTAAGCCAAAAAACAGATGACATGTAATTTCACCTATAAATACTGGAATGTGAATGTGTAACAGATAGGACAGTTTAAAAGATGCTTGCCACGGAATTATCATACCTAACAACACTAGTAGCAATTGGAGGAGGACCATTATGTATGAGACTGCATTGATGGTATTAGAGGAGAAAGGTTAGCAGGAAAGTGTTCGATCCTGTACTAGTTTCCTATTGTTGCTGTAATAAACTGCCACAAATTTAGTGGTTTAAAACAAGTTAACTTTGTATTAGATTTGGAGGTCCAAAGTCCAAAATCAGTCCCAGTGGGTTAAAGTTGAGGTGTCAGCAAGTCTGCTTCCTTCTGGAGGCTCCAGGGGAGAATCTGCTTCCCTGCCTTTTCCAGCCCCTAGCTGCTGCCCACATTCCTTGGCTCAGGGCCCCTTCCTCCATATTCAAAGCCAGAAACACTGTACCTCTCTAAGTTGTTTTGCAGATTAATCTTCCTCTCTGCTTTTCCATAATAATTTTCCTATTTCAAGGTCAGCTCACTAGCAAGCTGCATTTTTTTTCCCAAAGAAATCTTTTATTTAATGAATACATGTGCTCACTTTGGCAGCACATATGTAGTTAATGAGTACAAATTTCCTAAGTACAACTTTAGGAATATAGTGATTCTTCCCTCCATACCTGTCCTCCCACCCCCATTCCCACCCTACCTCCTCCTCCCTCTCCATCCCCAGGCCCATTCTCCACTAAGGAAAAAAAAAAATCTGTTCCTCAACAGTCAAGACAAGGGCTGTTCAAGTCATTGCTTCTCAAAGTGTCAATACCACTTCTACAGATTTCCTTTTAGGTGCTCTATTAGTCATCACAGGTCAGGGAGAACATATGGTATTTGATCCTTTTGGACTGGCTTATTTCACTAAGTATGATGTTTCCAGATTCATCCATTTTGTTGCAAATGATCGGCTTTCTTTTTTTAACCGCTGTGTAGTATTCCATAGAGTACATATCCCATTTCTTTATCCAGTCTTCAGTTGATGGGCATTTAGGTAGATTCCATGTCTTAGCTATTGTAAATTGTGCTGCAATAAACATAGGGGTACAGATAACTCTCTTATCTGCTGATTTCATTTCCCTTGGGTAAATTCCCAGGAGTGGGATGGCTGGGTCATATGGTAGGTCTGTATTCAGATTTCTGAGGTTTCTCCATATAGTCTTCCGTAGTGGCTTTACCGGTTTACATTCCCACCAACAGTGGATTAGTGTGCCTTTCTTCCCCACATCCTTGCCAGAATTTGTTGTTTGTTGATTTCTATATGAAAGCCTTTCTAACCAGGGTGAAGTAGAACCTCACTGTGGTTTTGATTTGCATTTCCCTGACCGCTAGTGATCCTGAACATTTTTTTCATGTGTCTGTTGGCCATTTGGATTTCCTCTGTTGAAAAATGTCTGTTTAAGTCCTTTGTCCATTTCTTTACTGAATTGCTTATTTTGTTGTTGTGGATTTTCTTGATCTCTTTATATATCTGATTATTAATCCTTTATCAGTTGCATTATTTGCAAATAATTTCTCCCCTTTGGCAACCTGCATTCCATTGGCAATCTTAACTCTGGTTTGCCTTAAAACCTTAATAATCACAGGTTCTTAGGAATTATGTCATGAACATCTTTGGGGGACTGTCTACCATGGCCCCCTCCTCAATTACCCATAATTTTAGGCATATGGTTGGGGGCAGCAGCCAGGAGAAGCAAAATAATAACAAGATCTGGAAAGCCATGAGACGGGATTGGAGTTCACATAAGAAGCTTCAGGGGGAAGCCTTTGAATATTCCTGTAAATGAAACAAAGGAGCATGACATCTTCATGAGGAAGGCACAAGGAAAATTGGGAAACTGCTTTGCGTGCTCTGTCAGCCTAGGCCACATTCAGTGTTGAGAGAAGAATGGATGTAGGCTCTTCCTTTTTCTTTCTAGACAGATTTAGTCATCATGCTACATGGGGAAAAAATAATGGGAAAAGTCACTGTGGAACTTTATCAAATCATAGGAAAGTTTCCTCAAGGGCAGTAAGCCCGGGGCCCATCCAGTGAGGTGGCTGCTGTGCAGTACCGATGGGCTTTTACTGGAAAGGCCGAGAGGTTTGGAGACGGGTTGGGGGGGAGAGGGAGAGAGGAGCTCTGGGAGTCAGCTTACAAGAGGTCACGTTGACTAGGATATGAATCATACCTATTCAGAACAAGAACATAAACCGAAGGAAAAAATAATGTTGAGCAAGGTGTTTTATGGTTTCAGTGTATTTCCTCTTTGAAACCTTAGGAAACGTCAGACTAGTTTGTTCACATTTATCAGGGGATGCTTGGAAGAGGGAAAAACTAAAGAACAGAAACACTTGGTTGCCTCACAACTGTCTCCTGGGCTTCATTTCCAGGCATGAACTGCCTTTCTGTAAACCAAGGTTTCCCTCCAAGCCTTTCTTGTTTAAGGACAGCGGATCACCAGAAGCTGCCGACACACGCACACTCACACGGTCATCTACAGTCGCTGCTTGCTGCCTGTTCTTCATTTGCTAAAACCTCATGACGACGGGGATCATTTGGAAACCACTTCCAAATCCCAACCCTCTGCTCTTTCTCACTTATGTAGTTTCTGTACCCTCAACTTGTATTATTAATATGGTGCAATCCTCACGTCTAGTTTTATTAAATAGCAAATCCTTGCTGTTTGTACTTCTTGGTGTGCGCACGTATGTGTCCATGCATGCTCTTTTATTTGCATATGCACCTAAAGGAACCAACCAACCAAACGTTGTTCTACTTCCATGCTAAAGCAACTTTTAAGAATTGTTGAGTTACAGTGAATCTTGGTAAGACATTTGGATGATGGACAAATTACAGCAAGCAAAACACTGGAATGGGATCATAATCATTTTATCTGAATTTTAATTTAAAACAGAAAACAGTGGTTACAACATTGACTGTGCTCCTTATATTTCTTCCTTCTACTTCAAAAGAAAGGCTAGTCCTGCCTTTGTTCTCTGTAGGCCGCCTTCTGCCAACCACCACCACCAGTGGAGCCACAGACCCTTAGCAGGTTCCTCCCTCAGGACTTGGGGATCCTACTGGGGACCATACAGCCACTGCGTCCCTTGCCATGGGCCCTGGAGAGTATTCATCTTGCTGGGATTCTCTTCCAATTCTGCAAAGATTGTGGGAGAAATGATTCCGAGAGGCTCAACTCCAGTTGACTGTGCTAGGAGGCTGTCCTCCAATTTCACACACTTCCCAGGGCTCTGTGACTGTTCCCATATCCATGACTCTAGAGAGGTGAGGACCCACTCTGGCTCTTAATGGGGAGCAAAAAGGAAGTGCTATGTGCCTGCGCTCTGCTGTCATTCCCACAAAACCTTTGTTCTCTTCTGTGTGTGAGAAGGGAGGGTTGCCAACAATATAATGATTTCTCTCCTTTCTTCAAAAGGAAAAACAGCATGAGGAAGAGTGGGGTGGGAGGGAGAGGGAGACAGAGACAGAGGGAGATCATCTTTGTTTGGGGAAAACATTAGGTAGTCTCAGCCCCGTTGAAGGAAATCCAGGCCACATGAAAATCCAGGGAATTTGAAATGACAGTGTTTGTAGTGGCTTGCAGATTTCCATTGGTGATTTCTTTAAAGCCAAAGAGTTATAATTAAAATAGAAATGGATCCAATTATTTCTGCCTCCTGTCTGAAAGGATGTAGCTGGTAATGAAAATCATATGTCTCAACTTCAGCTCCTTCTATTTCCAAGCAAGTTGCCCCATGAGAGAAATTCCTTCTTTTCAGCAAAAGTCAGTGAACCACAGGCCTCCCTCCTCCTTGGCTACCGTGGTTTTGCACTGGTTTTTACAAGTGCCAGCCCTGGCACTCGGTCATAGTAAGTGTTCTCATTTATTTCCCTTCTCTGTATAAGTCATGTCTAGGTGACAGGATTATCTTTTGTTTCAAAGACACTGAGATGAGAAGAGTCTTGACCAGGCAAGACATACCTTATCAGGAACGCTAGGCTAGGTACTGAGCCATTGCTACTTGGGATATTGTTGAGCTTTGGGAGGAAGAGGAGGAGACGACTAACTGGCCACGCAGACCAGTGTTGGGGGAATTTTACCCACCGGCTGAATGAAGCTCGGATCAACATGGTGGCTACCAATGTGCCCTGAAAGTGGTAGAGCCTGTACAGGGGCAGAATACTATCAATACCAGGAACAAACAGTTTATACAACAGTGTTTTCTTTCTTGTTTTCAAGGAAAAGATTTATTTGTTTATTTATTTGAAAGTCAGAGTTAGAGAGAGAGAGAGAATGAAAGAGAGAGAGAGAGAGAGGGAGGGAGAGACACACAAAGAGAAATCTTCCATCCACTGGTTCACTCCCCAAATGGTCTCAACCACCAGGCTGGGCCAGGCTGAAGCCAGGAGCTAGGAACTCCATCCTGGTCTCCCATATGTGTGCAGAGGCCCAAGCACTTGGGCCATCTTCTACTGCTTTCCCAGGTGCAATAGAAGAAAGATGGATTGGACGTGAAGCCACTAGGACTCAAATTGGCACTCAGGGGATGCCAGTGTGGTAGGCAGCAGCTGAACCCATTGTGCCATAATGCCGGCCCCAACAATAGTGTTTTCTTATCATCACTACTGATCACTCTAGATTGTTTAGTTTGTAAAGGGTAGATCCATTCAGGCACATCAGTACATCCTAACCCCCAAATCTTTCCCTTTACAGAGCCTGTCCCCAGGGCCCAACTGCTATGAACATTCACATACATGTACAGTTGAATTTGCTTTCTTATCCAGTCTGACAACTTCTGAATTTTGACTAGAATATTTACTCCATTAATATTTAATGTAATTATTAATGTTTGTATATATGTGTCATTTGCCATTCGCTTTCTAAATATTTAATGTATTTAATTTGTTCTGTATTCCTCTTTACTCCCTCTTTGTTAAGCAAATACAACTTTTATAGTACTTTAATTCCTTGATAGATTTTTAAATGATATATTTTTTAAGATATATTTATTTATTTGAAAGAGTGAGAGAGAGAGGAGAGACAGAGAAAGAGAGATTTTCCATCTGCTGATTCACTCCCCAAATGGCTCCGCCAGCCAGGGCTGGCCGAGGCCCACAGCTAAGAGCCAGGAACTCCATCTGGGTCTCCCACAGGAGTGGCAGGGCCCAAATGCTTGGACCCATTCATTATCTGTTGTCTTTCCAGGCACAGCAGCAGGGAGTAGGATCAGAAACAGAGCGGCAAGGACTCCAATCAGCCTAACCCACTGTGCCACAATGCTGGCCCCCTTAAATTATATTTTTGAGTTATTACCTTAGCATTTGCTCTAGGAATCAAAATATCACAACCTACTTCAAGCTAAAACTTACCCTGGTAAAATATAATAACTTTGCTCCAACATAGCTCCATTTCCTCCCTGTCCAACCTCACTTTTGTGTTGTTAGTGTCATATACCACTATACCTATATATGTTACAAACATACAAATATTTAGTCTATAGAATCTTATGCCATTTACAAACTAGAAGGAAAATATATATTCATCAAGTCTTTTATAATTGCCCACATACTTACTATTTCCAGTCTTCATTTCTTGTGGATTCAAGCTACCAACTAGAGTGATTTTCTTTCAGCCTGAAGGACTTCCTTTAGTATGCTTTGTAAAGGCAGGTCTGTTGGCAATACATTATTTCAGTCTTTGTTTACCTATGAATGCACTTCACTTTAATTTTTGAAGGATAGTTTCTCTGGGTGTGGAATTATTGTTTGACAAGGATCTTTTCCAGCACGTTGAATGTTCTGTTCCACTGCCTTCACCCTCCACTGTTCCTGATGAAGATTTTGCCGTTATTGATACTGCTGTTCTCCTACAAGATGATTAGTTTTTCTTGTGTTACTTTCAGGATTTTCTCTTCACTTTTTGTTTTTACCTTTTTGATGTGACTAAGTGAAGATCTGTTTTTCCTGCTTGGGACTTATTAGGATTCTTGGATCTGTAGATCAACGTTTTTCATCAAATTTAGAAGGTTTCAGTAATTATTTCTTCAAAAAGTTTTCCAGTCAGTTTTCTCTTTCTTCTTATTCGGGACCTCCCATTATGTAGTTGGTATGCTTGATGCTGTGCCATGGACGTCTGAGGCTTTGTTCATTTGTCTTCAATCTTTTTGCTCTTTGTTCTTCTGATTGGATAACATTCTATCTGTCTTCAAATTCACTGATAATTTCTTCTGATACCTACTGCTTATCTCATATACTCACTTTTCTTTTGTTATTATATTTCTCAACTCCAGAACTTCCAGTTAGTTTTAAAAATTCTGTTTCTTTATTGATATTTTTACTTGTTGAGTCATTTTCATAATATTTTCCTAAAATTCCTTAAACATGGTTTTCTTCAACTTTTTCAACATATTTAAAATAACAGCTTTGAAGTCTGTTAAATCCAACATCTAAGCCACTCAAAGACAGCTTTCATGGAGTCTTCTCCCCAAGTAAAGATCACACATTCCTGTTTTTTAGCATGACTCATAAATTTTTGTTGAAAACTGGACATTTTAGATAATATAACAACTCTAGATTCAGTTTTCTTTTTATTCTCTGAGAATCTTGCTTGTTGCTACTTTCTATTTGTCTGTAACTTTCCTAGACTTTGGAAACTGTCATCTTACAGGGTGCATTTGTTATAACTCAGCTCAGTTTTTAAAAATTATTATTTGTCTTCTGTGGGAGCAGGGGCTGGCGTCTTAGACCAGTCTCTGCGTCTGGGTAGCTTTAATGGTCCCTCAGTGATTGATCAGAGGTTTTGCTAAAAAACCACACTCTGTTCCTGATGCATCTGTTTTTTTAATTGGGGGATGTGTTAAAATGTGGGGCAGTTTTCAACTCTGCCCCAGCTGTTACTTTAATGCCATGCCTTCCTGGGTCTCCACTATGTATGTGTCTGGGCTCCCAAATAGCTAAGGATATAAGGAAGACTTATCAAACCCTTAATACTATCTCATTTCTAGGGTCTTCTTTAAATTTCAGGCTAATCGAATGCTTCTCATTTCAACCAGGATTCTGCAACTTCAGGTTAGGAGATCAGCAAGCTTTTCCCACTTGCTGCTGGCAACAAGATTTTATATATATATTCTTTCAGGTTGTACAGGTTTATTTTTTTCCAATACCATGAGAAACATACAAAAGCAGTGCTTGTCTTTGGGCAGCTCCATGGCCCAGACCAGCACCCAGCTGTATCTTCCAGCAGCCCCAAAGATCCAAGTAGAAGGAAGAAAGGGTCTAGACACACCTGGATCCCTGCTCTGTCTGTGATAAACAGATCTAGAACTGACTTGGTCAAGATGGCATTTACAGTCACTACGTAGGGACCGATGCTGTGGTGTAGCGGGTAAAGCCACTGCCTGCAGTGCCGGTATCCCATGTGGGTGCTGGTTTGAGTCCCAGCTGCTCCACTTCCGATCCAACTCTCTGCTATGGCCCAGGAAAGCAGCGGAAGATGGCCCAAGTCCTTGGGCCCCTGCACCCATGTGGAAGACCTGGAAGAAGCTCCTGGCTTTGGATCAGCAAAGCTCCGGCCATTGTGGCCATTTGGGGAGTGAACGAGCAGATGGAAGACTTTCTCTCTCTCTGCCTCTGCCTCTCTGTGACTCTGCCTTTCAAATAAATAAATGCATCTTTTAAAAAAAGTCACTATGTCATCACCAGCTTCTCACTTACACTTCAGATGAAAAATGACCATATCAGAATAAATGGGGGAGGAGGGATGTGGAGGGAGGCTTAAAGGTAAAACAAGACTTATTCAAGTCATACAAATTTTATACCTCCCTAGAGGCACTCACACACGGAAACCTAAATTAAATGAATAATAAAAATAAATTATAGTAATATATAATAAATATAATAATAATAAATCAAATGTCTCAACTCCGCAGTAGGCCGAGACACAAGATGCAAAGCAGGACACAGGGTGAGGGCAGACACAGGACCACCTACTAGCTGGAAAGTGCTGGGACAAACAGGCAGCAGGCATGGCTTTGTTTCTTCCCAAAATTGCTGTCCAAGTGCATCAAAAGGAACTCTGTGGCCCCAGGAGAGCATGGTCCCAGGTACTGCTGTGACAGGCAGCGACCCTAGGGCCAGCTCTGCAAGGCCTGCCTGGGGGCTGCCCAGGGAACTCAGGATGGGTTTCCACTCTCAACTCCAAACCCAGTGAAGGCCACTCCTGCGCTGGCAGAGCCGCCTCACTGACTGGGCTGAGACGGGGGGTGAAGGCAGCCCACTGGGAGCTCCATAACTCTGCACTATCTTTACCTGAATCTCATACATTTTTTTTTTTATTTTTGACAGGCAGAGTTAGACAGTGAGAGAGAGAGACAGAGAGAAAAGTCTTCCTTTTGACGTTGGTTCACGCCCCAGTGGCTGCCATGGCTGGCACACTGTGGCCGGCGCACCACGCTGATCCGAAGGCAGGAGCCAGGTGCTTCTCCTGGTCTCCCCATGGGGTGCAGGGCCCAAGCACTTGGACCATCCTCCACTGCACTCCCTGGCCACAGCAGAGAGCTGGCCTGGAAGAGGAGCAACTGGAACAGAATCCGGCGCCCCGACCGGGACTAGAACCCGAGGTGCTGGCACCACAGGTGGAGGATTAGCCTAGTGAGCCACGGCACCGGCCTGTTTTGTCTACTTTTATAACTGATTTGGGGTCATAGGACTTGCTGACCTACTCATTCCTTCCTAGCTGGAGGTTCAATCTAAGTGCATATATCTGGAGAAAGACATTTTATTATTTTTAGCATGACATCTTATTAATTTAGATGTGATAGAATACTAATAAGTAAAGCTAAATTTAGAGCAAGTATGACTTTGACATTTTATAATTAGAAACAAAGAAAGCTTTTTCAAAAGGCATTTTGAGATCATTCTTAAAATTTCAAGTCTTTTATGTGAAAAATCTATTTATCTGAATAGCAAGTCTCATATTTTCACAGAAGGAAATTATTTCAAGTATTTAATATAGAAACAAGCATATAAATGAACTGCAGCCTAAATTCCAAATTTCTTTCCCCCTCCTTCACTTGGGATTAAAGCATAATACAATGTTTTCCTGGTATCCTGTGAGAAACTGAGGGGCATCTGAGGTCATGATTTAGATATTTGCCATCCTCGTTTAAACGGATTCAGCTGCAGTGTCCATGGCACCAGGAGAATGTGGAAGTCTGCCTGAGGGCCAGGACCGGGCTCATTTCAAGAGCTCAGCCAGACCACTTTCCCTGGGTCCTGTCCAGTCCATTCCTTTCGTAAGTGGTTCTGTTGAGACCAGGGGAAGAGGGGCTACAGGGCCAGGAGGACACCTAACCCTGGTGTCTGAGGTCACATGGTCACTGAGGCACCCCAGGGTGCTAGAGGCAGGGCAAAGGGCCATCTCTGCAGAAGACCCAGAGGCCATGTGGAGAGGCTTTCCCGCCAGGGCCTCCACCACTTGCCTCTGGCGAAGCTGGAGGCCATCCTGTTTCCCTGTCTACCTGAAATTCGCCTTCCTTGTCTGTCCTACATGCAGTGGTCCTCATCACCAACCAGCCAGCTTTCCCTAGGTCTCTCTGCTAAGTGGAGCTCCGAGGTTTAGCTCTGGCTCTGCGAGGCAGAGGGCATCAGGTAATCTGCACCTTAACAAGTCCCAGTCGCTGACCTTTTCACCCCCACTTCACTTTCGGATGCCTCCCGATTTCTCATCTTCCTGCTGCCGTGTCCATCCCTGGAAGACCCAGAGTTCCCCCTAGCACTCCCCTGCTTGGGACCTGGATGGCTCCCTCCTGCCGGCTTCCTGGTCCTCCAATATCCAGACAGTCCTTAGCTACTCCACCTGCTTCCCCACTAGAAGGCGTGGAGTCCGTGAGGGGAGGGAAGCAACGAAGACCACTTAGGCCTGCGTGACTGTAGGGGCTGCGCCTCTGAGAGAAGTCCTGGACTTCAGAGCTCAGACGGGCTCCTGTGTTGCAGTATCTGCAACTTCATCCCACAGAGCCAAGGCTGCCCAGTCCTTTCTCACCACTGCTTGGCACCTGCCATGACCTGGTTATGGGCTGAACTGTGTCCCCCAAAAGGATCTACTGAAAACCTGATCCCCTGAACCTCAGAATGTGCACCTGTTGGGAAATGGTCTTTGCGGAGATAATTTTTTTCTTCTTCTTTTTTTTTTTTCTCCCAGAGATAATTAAGAAGAGGCCAGTAGGCTAGTCCTAATCTGTCCTCATAAGAAGAGAGATGACGTGGAGACACAGAGACACAGGGACACCGGGGGACAGCACATGAAGATGCAGGCAGAGATGCTGCCCTAAGTCAAGGAATGCCTGACGCCATGGGAATCGGAGGGTTGGGGGTGGGGAGGGGACAAGGAAGGCTCCACCTGCGGGGGCTCTGGGGAGGCCATGCCCTGCCAGGACCTGGATTTTGGACCTCTAGCCTCCAGAGCTGTGAGAGCACAAGGATGTCACTTCAAGCCACTCAGTTTGTGCTATGTTGTTACAGAAGCTCTAGAAAACCGATAAACATTTCACACATCAATGGGTATTTCAAAAAGCTCATAGAATGGAACAGAAAGGTATTTATTTTGGCACAAATTTTTTTTTTGAAATCCACACAGTTTGTTTATAATATGCACTTTTCATGAACTTTCTGAAGAGCCCTTGTTTGAATGGGCTTCAACATTTTTACACCAAGAAATATTTATTTTTAAATCCCATTTTGTGTGAATGTTTTGAAATACACTCCTATTTTGCCAGCCTGCTAAGTGTGTCTTCCATTTCTACATATCTAACATAGCAGGCCTCATGGCTCCTGTGCCTGATCCCTGGGGCCTCAGCCCACTTACCAGCCACGTCCACTTCTCCAGGCCATGAGGTCCTACCACATGTGGTCACAGGCTTTGATAAACAGGCACATAGGCTAAACTTGGACTTCGTATTTCCTGCAATTTCTCATATTCATATGCTCACCGTGAAATCATGCCTGTTTCTTGGGTACTAGTGAAGAACTGGGGAGCCCTGAGCCTGTGAGTCTGTGTAAGCAAAGTGACCCAAGTGTGTCGCTAGTGTCCTAGATGCAACGTGCCATCCTGGGAGAGGTTGGCCAGGGATAGCTGCACAGCGGCAATGGTGTCCAGTGACTGCATCTCTGGGCCCTGACTTGCTTCCTGCCCTGTTCCGGGCCTTTGCACAGACTGTTCCCGCTTCTGGGGGCTCTTCCCACTTGATCTCCCACTTTGTGCCTCAGCCTAAGTGTCACCTTCTGACTTCCGAGAGCACTGTTGTCCCTGTGTCCCATAAATATCCTCCCCAGCCTATTCTTTCCTCTGTCACAGCATCCGTTATGACGTTTTGCTATTTTGCTTGTCTGCTCCTTTGTCATTGAGCTTTTTGAGTGACAGCGATCCCCACTTTCTCCCCAGTGCAATCCTGACACTGAGCACCAGATCCCACCACGTATCAAGAGGTCAGAACCCCCCCAGGATGCATTCCTACCAGCAAAGGCCCAATGACATGCAGACACACACTCGGGACACCACCAAAGGCATTTTCACTGTTTTAGCCACTTTTTTTTTTTTGACAGGCAGAGTGGACAGTGAGAGAGAGAGACAGAGAGAAAGGTCTTCCTTGGTTCACCCTCCAATGGCCGCTGCGGTGCATCGCGCTGATCCGATGGCAAGAGCCAGGTGCTTCTCCTGGTCTTCCATGCGAGTGCAGGGCCCAAGCACTTGGGCCATCCTCCAATGCACTCCCAGGCTACAGTAGAGAGCTGGACTGGAAGAGAAGCAACCAGGACAGCATCCGGTGCCCCAATCGGGACTAGAACCCAGTGTGCCGGCACTGCAAGGCGGAGGATTAGCCTATTGAGCCACGGCACTGGCCAGACGCTCTCAGACTTCTATCCCACGGGCCTTGGTGAGGAAGTTGGAGCCTGAGGTCCTGCTTCTTGGGCTACTTCTCACCACCTCTTTCGTGACCTTCATCCTCAACTGCACTGTCTGCTCTCCACGGATCACCACCATAGACATCCAGCTCTTGAGACCAATCAATGCTTCTTCATGAAGCTCTTACATGCATTACCAAAGATCTAAATGCATCCATGCCAAGGAGACTACAGACAGGGGTCCATGAACACCAGCCGACACAGAGAAACTTAGGTGACGGTGGTGGCTTCCTCACTGTCTCCCCACTTCCTCCCTGGACTCTACAGTGTATTTTCCACTCTGCAGCCTGAAGCATCCGTTGAAATGGAAGTTGGCCCACATGAATCTGCTGTTCAAAGCCAACCATAGAAAACCTTGGACGTTATTGTGCCTTCTTTAAGCCCCAGATAACCTTTCCCATTTATCTCCTGTGTCCACCACACTGATCCTTTGGTGCCTCTGAACCTGCCAGGTGCTCTTCTGCAGTGTGCTCTCTGCCAGGGGCACTTCTCCCCAGGTAAATGCATGAGTGTGTCCTTATCTCTTTCATCTTACTTCCAATGTCATCTTCTTTATTTCTCCACTCTGGCTCTTTATCTTTTTTAAGATTGATTTATTTATTTATAAGGCAGTATTGGAGAGAGAGAGAGAGAGAGAGAGAGAGAGAGAGAGAAAGAACTTCCATCCACTAGTTCATTCCCCAAATGGCTTTAATGGTCAGGGCTGGGCCAGGCCGAAGCCAGGAACCTGGAACTTCCTCTGGGTCTCCAACATGGGTGCAGAGACCCAAGCCCTTGAGCCATCCTCGGCTGCTTTCCGAGGTGCATTAGCAGGAACTAGATTAGAAGTGGAGCAGTTGGGACTTGAACCAGTGCCCGTATGAAATGCTGAAACTGCCTGCCACAGTTTAACCCGCCGTGCCACGGTGCCAGACCCCCACCTTAACTTTTTAATTGAACTGTTTACTATAAAATAATTATAGATTCACATGCAATTATAAGAATAGAGAGTCTCTGTGTGTTTTACCCAGTTTCTCCCAAAAAGCACAACCTGGAAACCGATGTTGACTCAGCCAAAATAACAAAATAACATTTCTATGACCCCAAAGACCCCTCACGTTGCCTATTTATAGCCACTTCCCTCCTTTCCCACTTCCTCCATGACCCATGATCGCCTCCCTCTGTTCTGTTTTATGATTCTGTCATTTAAACAATGTGTAATAATTGGGCCTTTGGACATTTAATGTTTTCAATCAAGATAATTCTCAGAAGATTCATCAGGCTGTTGTATGTACCAATAGCTTATTGTTTCTTATTGCCAAGTAGTATCCTAAAGCATGGATGTACCACAGCGTGTTTAGCCATTCTCTCATTGAAAGAAAGCTAGGTCGTTTCCAGTTTGGGGCTGTTACAAACAGAGAGGCTATGAAAATCCATGTTGGGGGCTGGTGCTGTGGTGTAGTGGGTAAAGCCGCCATCTGCAGTGCCTGCATCCCATATGGCAGCTGGTTCGAGACCTGGCTGCTCCACTTCTGATCTGGCTCTCAGGTATGGCCTGGAAAAGCAATAGAAGATGGCTCAAGTCCTTGGGCCTTTGCACCTGCATGGGAGACTCAGAAGAAGCTCCTGGGTCCTGGCTTCAGATCGGTGCAGTTCCGGCCATTGCGGCCAATTGGGGAGTGAATCATTGGATGGAAGACCTCTCTCTCTCTCTGCCTCTCCTTCTCTCTCCATGTAACTCTGACTTTCAAATAAATACATAAATCTTTAAAAAAAAAAAAAAAAAAAAAAAAGATGGCCAGAGCCCTGGCTCACTAGGCTAATCCTCCGCCTGCAGCACTGGCACACCAGGTTCTAGTCCTGGTCGGGGCACCAGATTCTGTCCCGGTAGCCCCTCTTCCAGTCCAGCTCTCTGCTATGGCCCGGGAAGGCAGTGGAGGATGGCCCAAGTTCTTGGGTCCTGCACCCACATGGGAGACCAGGAGGAAGTACCTGGCTCCTGGCTTCAGGATCAGCGCGGTGTGCCGGTCGCAGTGGCCATTGGAGGGTGAATCAACGGCAAAAGGAAGACCTTTCTCTCTGTCTCTCTCTCTCACTGTCCACTCTGCCTGTCAAAAAATAAAAAGAAAGGTTTTCAGGTGAACACACGTTTTCTTTTCTCTGGGACAAGTGGCTGAGAGTACAGCCGCTGGGTCACCCATTAACTGCATGTTAACTGTTTAAACAAAACTCTGGCCATTTTATTTTGAAGAGTAACCTCCATGCCTCCTGCCCCCCTCCCCAAACATCAGACACCGTTTTACCTTTCTTCCCTTTTCCGGGCACTCAGGCAGACACCAGCCCTGCCCAGCACCCTCCCACAGGGCGGCCCCTCCTGGGATCACCAGGACACACCAAGGCCAGCATGCCCACAGACCGAGTCACATCCTGATGACGGCCAGATGGAGCCTGGGCACAAACTCCCCAGACGAAGCAGCATGCTGGGTTTAAAGAAAATCACATCGAGTTCAAAAGCCAAATCAGTGCCACCCCTGAATTGTACTGTGACTGCGGCGAAGTTTTGAACTCAGAAACTTTCCTGCTTTACGAGCTGACCAAGCAGAGCTGCAGTCCAAGCAGAACTCGGTCTCCCCATCGGCGCTGCCAGGCACCCGCCAGTCCCAGGGGAGGGAGTCGTTTTACGAATGAGCAAAAAGGATTCTAGTTAGAAATGTTTCAAGAGGCCCCAAGGCAGGAGAATTAAGACAGGACTGTATTTCATGCTGAACAGTGCAAACCAAATAAACAAAGCTGCCTGTCATGGCCACGGGCCAGCTCAGCTGTGTGAGTCGATGGCAAAAGCATTCCTGAGCTCTGTGGAAGCCCCTGGAAGGAATCCAGAAGCTTAGGCACTTGGGCTGCCTGGGGGGTGGTTGTTACAATTACCATAAATTCATTTATTTCTTAAGATATTGGTTTCTTTCCCTTTGAGCCTTCGCTTGATGTTTGTACTCCTTGGGTGAATACTGGAAGAAATTGTATTGTAAGATAATGTTTTGGCCGGACTTAAAATGGAAATGTTTATAACATTCCCACCAACACCAGATGATGTCAGTGTCACTATGGTGCTGCTTTTTCAGACACACGTTAGACGGAGAAAAAAAAAACTTGACCAATGGCCTCAAATGAGTCCAGGCTCCAAGCGGCTTTTTCTCCACCAACACCCTTCTTGTCTGTGACATGGGCCCGCCGTGGAGCCTGTGGGGACTGAGCATCATTTGGTGTGGTGGCTGTCGGGAGTTCGGCAGCTCTGAATGTTGGGGACTGCCAGGTCCCAGCCTCTGACCAGGAAAGCAAAAACTGGCGAGGTGGCTGGGGTATCGCTGTGGACAGTGTCTGGGACCCCTCCCTGCCGGGCAACTGTGGGATTTGAAGACCAAAGTGCTTTATTTAACTCCTGTGACGCCTGATCCCAACTCTTCTTCTCTACTCTTCTATCTCCCACTTTATCCTTCCATTTCTTCTTTCTCCTATCCTAAGCTAGATGAACTAAGTTAATCAGGCCTCACCCCAGAAACACCAGCCTCCATAATGCAGGGAGAGCAGCCGGCTAAGCGCAGTAAACTGCTGCGCTCGGCAGACAGCCAGATTCCCAACCCTAAGGCCCTGAGCCCCAGGCAATGGAGGAGAAGGTGTCTTAGCCCAGGGAGTGGCCAATGCTAGGGTGCAGCTCTGAGTCATTCTCCAAGCCACGCCCAAACTTCCCCTACCCAGATCCACCCCCAAGAGGTACCTGGGCTCTATCCTGGCAACCTTGGGCTTCCCCCACACTGGGAACTACAGTGGACAATCACTATTGACTCCTCGCAGTGTCCTGGGGTAGAGTGTCAGGGTCTGAGGAAGAAGGACCCATTGAGGGGTTTCAGTGCAGTCTCTGGGGAAGATTATCAACTTGTGAGAGAAAAAGCCGAAGCTACTTCCAAGGAGTCTTCAAAGACTAAACTATAATTACATAGTGAGCAGTGCATGCCATGGACGGGGGCAGGGGGAGGCAGGTGCCTTCTCAGCCCATAGCCTCAAGTCAAGGAACCACAATGGGCCCCGCTGTCCTCAGAACACACCAGAGGCTGTAGAACCTGGATTCGTGAGCCAGGCCAAACTGCATCAGGCTCACAGTGGCTCCTGTAGTAGGTCTGCTCAGGCTGCTATAACAAAGTAATGCCCACAGGGTGCCTTAAACAGCAGAAACACATTTTTTTCCCATTTCTGGAGGCAGAAACATCCAAGATGAAGGATCTGGCAGGTTTGGGTTCTCGTGCGGGCTCTCTTCCTGACTTGCAGACGCTGTCTTCTCATGCCCTCACCTGACTTCCCTTGGTGCCTGTTCATGGGAGGAGGAGGGAGAAGTGCAAGGAGAGAGTATTGTCTGGTGTCTCTTCTAAGGACACTAATCCTATCAGAATAGCACCCACTTTTATGACCCTACTTAGCCTTAATCACCCCTTATAGGCCCTATCTCCAAATATAGTCACATCAGGGGTTAGAGCTCCAACATACGAATTTGGAGGGGACACCATTCAGTACTTAGCAACTCCGCAGGAAATGGTGTTCCATTTCCCTGTTGGAAGAAGGCCAGGGACGCCTCAGGCATCAGTCTGGTTAGGAACTGCCCATGAAGCATGTTGAGTGATGGTCTACAGCTCTGGGTGGGATCAGGAGCCATAAAGGAGTCAGAGCACCTGGAATGCCCTGCCCTCGCAGAAGCTCAGTTGAGAATGTGGGAAGTTACATTATGTAAGTTCCTTCCAAATCCAGCTGATGTGCAAATGCAGGAGCAGTCTGCTGGCCCTCGGTCTTGAGGACTGGACAGGAAGGAGGGGTGGGCCACTGGGTACTCTCAACAGCCCATGGGCCTCCATGTGAGAAGGCTAGGCCACTTCCTTTACCCATGCAATGGGGGTAATACAGTGCCTGTTGTGTAGCCCATGGGGTTGTGGCACCTGCATGAGACCCCGTGCATGGAGCCCTGAGAAGCAGAGGGAGAAGTCTCAGGAGGCGGAGACAGTGAGGAGACTGGTCTCCTCATCTTGTCATGGCACCATGGGAAGCCTGCCCCTGGCTTGGCGGCCTCTGCTGCTATATTTCTCAGCATGACCCCTGACTTCTGTTCCTACAGCTACACTCTGAAAGAGCCACCAAAACTGGAGGCTGCTGCCCCTGCTGCAGCAGAACAAAGAACAAATCCGAATGTGGCCCAGAAGTGCAGGGCAGCTGTCATGGGCCAGAGAGGGAGCCACCTGCCTCAGGAAAGAGGGCGTGGGGGTGGGAGGGTGTACTGAAAGCAAAGGCTGTCACCAGGACTCATTCCCGCAGTTGGCCATGACCCTAGGAGGCTGGAGACATGTCCCAAAGTGATGGGAAGATCCAGTGCCTTGGGTTTCACTGTTCCCAAAGGACTATACAGCCCTGGCCTAGAGCAATGCCCCTAAATACAGATGGGCCAGGAGTTAGGGTGTCTGTTGCAGTGCCAGAGGGACTGTGGGAGCTATGGGGCAGGGACAGTAACACATGCTGTGGTGGGTATCAGAGCAGCAGGTCCCTAGGGCTCACAGTAAGAGGGGGTGGAGTTACACTGATCTCTCTCTCCTGCTCCTCTGAGAGAGATAACCTAAGAAGTCTAAACAGAGATTTGGGACCTGTACTCTCGTAAGGATGCCACCCTCCAAGCCAGTTCTCCCAACCATGGGGCCAGATGTCTGCTTGCGTCCGGGCAGGAGGCACCAAGAGGATGCAGGTCTTTGGAAAGGATCATGACAGTTCAAAAGAAGATAGACATTATAGAGCTAGATGCTGAAAGCAGGTGTCAGGAGTCTTTTATGTGGTGTCGGCAGCCCTAACTTGACTTACATGAAGCACACGATCTCCGTGGTTATCTGATCTGGTCACGGAATCTGCTGTTCTCAATAGGATAATATTTGGAAATGTTCATTTCGTGCATTAAGCAGGTAGTTGTGCAGACCTCAGGCTGTGCCAGGAAGGCCTGGCGCTAGGGATGCATCAGTGAGCAAACCAGACAGAGTACCCACCCTGTGGAACTTGTACTTAAGTGGGAGGATACAGACAATGAGCCACCAAGCGAGTGAAGAATTAAAATAAAAATTAAAAATAAAGCCAGGAGGTTGGTACAGGTGGAAAACGAGAAAGAAGAGCAGTGGCAGGGCAGGTAGCGCAGGTTACAGTTGTAAACGAAGGGCAGGAGTGAGCCAAGGGTAAGAGGCTTCCAAGCAGGAACAAGAGCCAGTACAAAGACCCTGCGGCAGGCAAGTGCAGCTCATGGAGAAAGTTTTCCCAGGGCCAACAAGGACGGTGCAAAGAGGGTGGATGCCCACGTGGAGCTGTCCATCAGGATCTTCCTCCTTGTGATATTCAGAGTCCACTTGCCCCCTGGTTGCACAAGCCCTGGCCCTGCTCACATGCATGTGGCCATCGTCATGTGGAGACAGGCTCTATCACACCAGGAACAGCCCACAGTCCAGCTCTGGTTCATGCTCTACCTCCAGCTACTCTCCTTGGGGAAATGTCTCCCTGGCCCAAGCCAGCCCCTAGAGGTGAATGCTTCAGAGTCTAGAAAATGAACTTCCCTGGTCCCTCTGGCCCCTACAGGGCACTAGACTTGATGTCTGCTTAGAGCCTTTCAAGACCTGTCCCATGATTCTAAGGGAAATCGGTCAAAACAGAATGCAGCCCTCACTGCACTGGGATCGTCTAAGGGACACATTTTATCCTTCTGCAAACTGCAGAAGGTAGAATATAAACATGTTTGGATCGCTCTGTGGGATGCTCTCTGACACAGACAAGCAAAGGAGTTACAGGGTTATGTATGCACTGACTCTGAGAGACACCAGGAAACAGAGTTGCTTACAGAAGCCCATGCTTTCAGCTGGCTTTTGTTATTTGACTTGTGTTTAAAAAAGCAAAAGGAAGGCTGCAGCTCTCTGCCCCAAGGAAAGCGACATTCAATAAAGCTCATTCCTAATTGCAAGAGGCTATCTGAGACCAGCATCGTGGCACAGCACGCTAAGTTGCTGCTTGCCACACCAGCATCCCATATGAGAGAGCCAGTTCAAGTCCCAGCTCTCTGCTAATGCACCTGGGAAGGCAGCAGAAGGTGGCCCAGGTACTCCAGCCCCTGCCACCCACGTGGGAGACCCAGACAGAGTTCCTGGCTCTTGGCTTCGGCCTGGTCCAGCTCTGGATGTTGCAGCCATCTGGGAATTGAACCAGTGGATGGAAGATCTCCCCCACCTCCAACCCTGCTTTTCACATTCATTGATTAGTTTTAAAAAGAGGCTATCTTCTCTCGACAAGTTTTCCTCCCTACTCTTCTGCACCATTAGCAAAGCCCTGCAGTACACCTCACCCACATCTTCTGTTCACCCCTGCACGCAGGCTCCCTGCAATCAGACGATCATCTCGGAGAAGCAGCAGGACATCACAGATCTCCGCAGGGCTCCCCGATGGCACCAAGGAGCGACAACACACAGGTTCTCCACAAACCTGCTGGGCTAACTGCAAACGCTTTCTGAGACTCCTGCAGAACAGCTCAGTGCTGCATCACCTCCGGGGCTGAGAAATAGGTTCAGGCCTCGCTGAGAACAATGGTCAAGTCCCACAGCCAAGCTGAGCGGACTCAAATTCTTTATGTGGTGTTTGCCCTGACATGCAGCCATGCTGCAAAGGCAAACGCCACCAAGGTCCGGTGCTTCAAAGGACTGAGCCCTGTTCTTGCACACACGCTTGTTCATCGGGCCGCTGGGGGCTCCCTGCTTGTTCTGCATTGCCCACATTCAGGTGTGCAAGCTAACAGAACCTCCCCCCCACACAGCACTGTAACAGCTACTGTAACAAATCACTGCAAATTTAAGTGGCTTAAAATAACACACATTGGGGCCAGTGGTGTGGCATAGCGGGGAAAGATGTAGCCTGCAGTGCCAGCATCCCACATGGGCACTGGTTCGAGTCCTGGCTGCTCCACTTCCGATCCAGCTCTCTACCGTGGCCTGGGAAAGCAGTAGAAGACAGTCCAAGTGCTTGGGCCCCTGCACCCACGTAGAAGGCCTGGAGATGGCTCTTAGATCCTGGCTTCCGACTGGCCCAGCTCCGGCCAAGTGAACCAGCAGATGGAAGACAACCCCCCCCCCACCTCTCTGTAACTCTCCTTTCAAATAAAATAAATAAATCTTTTTTAAAAACCCACACATTTATTATCTTAGAGTCCTAGAGGTCAGATGGGAAATGGGTCTCGGGCTGAAGCCAAGTTGTCCGCAGGACTGCCTTCTTTCTGCGGCCTCCAGGGGAGAGTCCATTTCTTTGCCCTTTCCACCTTCTAGAAATCGTCTGCTTTCCTTTTCTCATGCCCCTTTCTCCATCTTCAGGGCCAGCAATATAGCATCTTCAAATCTCTCTCTCTCTCTCTCTCTCTCTCTCTCTCTCTCTCTCTCTCTCACACACACACACACACACACACACACACACACACCCCTCTGCTTTCAATGGCACATCTTCTCTTGATCTTCTGGCTCCCTCTTAAGAAGACCCATGTGATGACAGGGGATCCACTTGGGTAATCCAGGATAGTCTCCCTATCTCAAAATCCTTGACTTAGTCACAACTGCAACCTGCTTTTTGCCAGGTAAGGTAACACTTTCACAGGTTCCAGGGATTAAGACGGGGGAATGAGTATTTTTTTTTTTAATATTTATGTATTTATTTGAAAGTCAGAGTAACATTGAGAGAGAGAGAGAGAGAGAGGACTTCCATCTGCTGGTTCACTCCCCAAGTGGCCACAAAGGCCAGGGCTGAGGCAGGCCAAAGCCACGAGCTTCATCCAGGTCTGCCACATGGGTGCAGGAGCCCATGCACTTGGGTCATCTGCTGCTGCTTTTCCTACGCCATTTGCAGAGAGCTGGATTGGAAGTAGAGCAGACGGGACACCAACGGGTACCCATATGGAATGCCAGCACTGTAGGCAGCAGCTTTACCCATTACACCACAACACCCACCCCAAGGGTACCAGTACTAAGCCTCCCACATAGAGGGAAGTGACAGTGTCCAACCACATGCAAGGCTTAAGTACTCTGCCCAGAAGAAGCACACCTCATGCCCCTCGTATTTCACTGGCGAATCAAGTCTCATGCCACAGCCAACCCTGATGAGACAGCAAGAACAATGCTTCCATGTATACAGAATGAGAAGAATAAGAATAAACACGTTGAATTCTGCTTCAATATTAGGATGAAGAAGAATGCAAAAGGCCTTCACTACCATGGTAACAAAATAAATCTTGGAAATAAAAAAAAAAAAACTTTCCTGGGGCTGGTTCTGTGACACAGTAGACTACATGGCTGCTTGTGATGCTGGCATCAGAACACTGGTTCAAGTCCAAGCTGCTCCATTTCTGAGCCAGCATTCCCACTAATGCACCAGAGAGGCAGCCCAAGACTGCCTAGGTGCTTGGGCCCCTGCCACCCACATGAGGGATCAAGATGGAGTTCCTGGCTCCTGATTTTGGCTGTTGTGCTCATAGAGGAGTGAGCCAGCCAATGGAACTCACTCTCTCTCTCTCTCTCTCTCTCTGCCTTTCAAATAAACAAATCTTTTTTAAAAATTATACTTTTCTATTTGGTGAATGAACAGTAGGTGCATGAAAGCCCTGATTAACTGAATTCCAGGTAGAGACAAGCCCTTCACAGTTGAGTCAAAAGCCCCAGTCAGATAAAGCTCCTGGTCTGGTGTAGGCAGACAGAAGAGCAGGTTTACTATAGAGGAAGATTATGTGAATAGGAGCCACCCAAGCTTTTAATGACAGGTTATGATTAGGCAAAAGAAGACAAACTTAAACCTATAGATCCAAGAAGCTGAGCAAGTCATAAGCAGAATAAATAAGGAAACACTTTTATCCTCAAAAATACCTTGTAAAAATTAAGAAAAAATAAGGACATCTTGGGATAAACAACAAGCAAGAGTTATCTCTAACAGATTCACACTATAAGAAGTGCTAAAGAAAATCCTTAAGGCTGATAGAAAATGGTATCAGATTGAGCAAGCAAGAAGAAAGAAAACACAAATTTCAGAAAGCAAGAATAAAAGGTAGTTGTCATTACTGATCCTATGGATCCAGAAAGATTAAATAAAGAATTTTTTTTAAAGATTTATTTATTTTACTTGAAAGTCAGAGTTACACAGAAAGGAGAGGCAGAGAGAAAGGTCTTCCATCTGATGGTTCACTCCCCAGTTGGCCGCAACAGCAGGAACTGCACCGATCCGAAGCCAGGAGCTGGGAGCTTCTTCCGGGTCTCCCACGCGGGTGCAGGGGCCCAAAGACCTGGGCCATCCTCTATTGCTATCCCAGGCATAGCAGAGAGCCACCTGTGACATCAGATCCCATACTGCAGCACTGGTTCAAGGCCCAGCTTCTCCGCTTCCAATCCAGCTCCCTGCTAATGTGCCTGAGAAAGCAGTGGAAGATGGTCCAAGTATTTGGACCCCTGTCACCTATGTGGGAGACCCAGATGAAACTCCTTGCTCCTGGCTTCAACCTGACCCAGTCCTGATCATTGTGGCCATTTGGGGAGTGAATCAGCAGATGGAAGACATGCCTCTCTCTGTCTCTCCCCTTCCCCCATAACAATTGCACTCTGCCTTTCAAATAAATAAAATAAATCTTTTTTAAAAATTGAATTTGCAGCTCCTGGCAGAGAAAACTTCGGTTATGGATGGTTACACATAAATTCTACCAAACTGGCAATGAAGATTTTATACCAATTGTACATAAACTTTCAGAGAATAGAAGAGGAGAAAACTTCTCAATTTAAAAAAATTTTGGTCAGCACAAGTATAATACCAAAACCAGACAAAGATATTACAAGAAAAGAAAACCACAGACCAATATCCCTCATGAATATAGACATAAAAATTCTTTTAAAAATATTAACAAATTGACCCCAGCATTTTTTAAAAAAGGATAACACAACATGACCAAGTAGAGTTTATCCCTGGAATGCAAGGTTGTTTTATTATCTCCAGATCTATCAATCAACCTAATTCATCACATTATCACAACAAAACACGAAAATACAACCATCTCAATAATTGCACCTGACAAAATTTAATACTTCTTCATGATACAGGTTCTTAGCACACTGAGAATAGATGGGAAGTTCCTTAACATGATAAGGGACATTTCAAGAGACCTATAGGTAATAGAATACATAATAAATATGAAATTTTTACCTTAAGATGGAGAACAAAGCAAGGATGTCCACTCTCACCACTTTTATTCAACAGCGTCATGGAGAACTACACCCACTGGAATAACAGGGTAATAAAATGAAATAACAGGCCTAAAAAGAGGAAAAAAGAATCAAAACTTTCTAGAAATAATAAATTTTACAAAGTTGATATTTAAATATCATTTGTATTTCTATGTTCTAGCAACAAACAATAGAAAAATTAAATTTAAAAAATACCATTTGACCACAGAGAGTCATATTGAGGGAATACTTTGGTGTGTCACAATTGCTTTATTGTGATGGCTATGCATGCTTTGAAAATTAAATTAAGAAAACAATTCCATTACAGTAGTATCAGAAAAACAAGAATATACTTAGGAATAAATTTAACCAACTAAAGAAAAGAGAGTGGTACACTACAAATTACAAAACATTGCTGAAAGAAATGAAAGAAGATATAAATAAATAGAAGGACATGCCATTTTCCTGGATTGGGAGGCTTAATGTTGTTAATGTGATAATACTATCAAAGCAACCTATAAACTCAAGGCAATTCTTATCAAAATGTCAATGGCACTTCTTATGGAAATGAAAAAACTCACTCAAAAATTCAAAGAAATTTTAAGGGACTCTGAATAGCCAAAGTAAACTTGAAAGAACAAAGTTGGAGAGCTCGAGCACATACTTCCTGATTTCAAAACTTACTAAAAATCTACAGTAATTGAAACAGTGTGGTACTGGCACGAGACCAGATATAGACCAATGGAACAGATTAGTGAACCCAGAAATAAACTCTCACATATATGGTCAATTGACTTTTGACAACAGTTCAAAGACCATTTAATGGACGAGTATAATGCTATAATAAATATATTATTTATATATAATGGTACTGAAAAAAAAGGGTATCCATATGCAAAAGAATGAAGCAGGAAACTTACCTAACATCATATACAAAAATTAACTCAAAATGGATTAAAGATTGAAGCATAAGAGATAACACTAAGAAACTCTTGGTATAAAACATGAGGAAAGAAGTAGGCATTTGGTTAAGATAATCGTGGCCCATATGGAAATGCCTGGCTCCCTATTCCAGGTTCCTAATAATGTGCACCCTGGGAGGCAGCAGGTGATGGCTCAAGTACTTGGGTCCTGTTACCCTTTTCCCAGTTTTGACCATATATCCCCAGCCATTGCAGGCATTTGGGTAGTCAACCAGGCAAAGGAAGCTCCCTCTGCCTGCCTTAAGTACATACATTTTTTAAAAAGGATGCTATCAAGAGAGAGAAAGAATTACCTACAGTATGGGAGAAAATATTTGCGAATCAGACATCTGAAAAGGATCTAGTGCCCAGCACATCTAAGAACTTCACAATTCAACAACAAAAAGACAAACAATGCGATTCTAAAGTGGCCAAAGGACTGGGACAAACATCTCTCCAACAGAGCTGTTCAAAGTCAACAAGCACATGAAAAGCTGTTCAATACCATTAGTCATCAGAGAAAACCACAATGAGATACCACTTCAAACCCATTAGGATGGCTGCAATGAAAACAAAACCAAAATAAACAAGTGCTGGTAAGTTTATTGGAAACTTCATACATTGCTGGTAGAATGTAAATTGGTATAGTTGTTATGGAATACAGTCTGTTGGTTCCTGAAAAGATTAAACATAGAATTATATGACTCAGCCATTCCATTCCTAGAAATAGATTCAAAAGAAAGGAAAACAAGTACTCAAACCAAAACTGGTTCACAAGTGTTTATAGAAGCACTATCTACAATAGCCAAATGGTGGAAGCAACCCAAGTATCCACTGATGAACAAATAAATAAAAGGTGGTTTATCCATACAATGGAATATTATTTCACCATATAAAGGACTGAAGTACATTCACAATGTACTTCAATGTACAATGAATAAACCTTGAAAACTCTATACTCAGTAAAAGAAGCCTGATGCAAAGGTCACACATATGGTTCAATTTATATAAAATATCCAGACTAGGCAAGTGCATAAAAACAGAAGTTCCATGGGAGGTTGCCAGGCTGAGAAAAGAAGGAAATGGAGACTAACAATGGATATGGAGTTTCTTTGTAGAGATGATGGAAATGACCTAAAATCAGACAGAGGTGATGACTGTACCACCTTGGGAGAATGCTAAAACCCACTAATCTGCATACTTTAAAATACTTATTAAAAAAGATGTATGTATTTATTTGAAAGACAGAGTGACAGAGAGAAAAGGAGAGATTTTTCCATCTGCTGGTTTACTCCCTAAATGACTGCAACTGCTGGGGCTGAGCCAGGTTGAAGTCAGGAGCCCAGAACTCCATCCTGGTCTCCCATGTGGGTGGCAGGGACCCTAGCACTTGGACCATCTTCTGCTGCTTTCCCAGGCACATGAACAGGGAGCTGGGTCAGAAGTAGAACAGCTGGGAACAGAATTGACACTCCATTTTGGATGCCAGCATTGAAGGTGGTACCTTGACCTACTGCGCCATGATGCTGGCCTCTAGCAGGCCTTTTATTTTATTAGGTTATATCTCAATTTTTCAAAAAAAAAAAAAAAAAAAGAATCTATGTAGCATTGAAATGTCTAACAAAATTTACTACTACTGCATGAAAATAAATTTTTAAAATGCCATTTATAATAGTAACAAAAAAAACACAACTCCATGAAAAATATTTAGGAATAAACTTAATTAAGTATGTGTAAGATACTCACTGAAAACTAGAAAACACTGCTGAGAGAAACTACAGATTTATTTTTATTTATTTATTTTTTATTTATTTATTTTTTTGACAGGCAGAGTGGACAGTGAGAAAGAGAGACAGAGAGAAAGGTCTTCCTTTGCCGTTGCTTCACCCTCCAATGGCCGCCGTGGCTGGCGCAATGCAGCCGGCGCACCACGCTGATCCGAAGCCAGGAGCCAGGTGCTTATCCTGGTTTCCCATGGGGTGCAGGGCCCAAGCACTTGGGCCATCCTCCACTGCACTCCCTGGCCACAGCAGAGAGCTTGTCTGGAAGAGGGGCAACTGGGACAGAATCTGGCGCCCTGACCGGGACTAGAACCCGGTGTGCCAGCGCCACAAGGCGGAGGATTAGCCTAGTGAGCTGTGGCGCCGGCCTACAGATTTAAATAAATAAGGAGACAGGTCAAGTTCATATATCAGAAGACTTAATACAATATATTCATTCTTCTCAAATTGAGCTGTACAGTAACGCAATCCCATCAAAATCCTAGTAGACTTTCTTTTTGGCAGAAAATAACAGCCTGGTTTTCCTTTTTTTTTTTTTTTTTTTTTTTTGGCGGCGGGGAGGACCTGGAATAGATAAGATACAATATAAAGTTGAAGACTTATCTGATTTTAGCACTTCTCTAAGTCTATAGGAATTAGAGTACCACAGTATTAGCATAAAGAGAAGATCTATTAGAATAGCAAAGACTACTAATAGACCCATATATAGATAATCAACTGATTTTCAAGGCAGGCACCAATGCAATTCATTGCGGGAAAAAGCCTTTTCAACTTGACCAACTTATGTAATATGTAAAAAAATAAGTCTTAACTCCTACCTCACATCAAATACAAAAGAATGGATTCAATGTGGAAAACAAACCTAAACAGAAAAGGTAAAACTATAACTCTTCCAGAAGGGAGAATAAGGATAGGAATTTTGTGCTGTAGCTATGATGCTACTTAGGGCCCTGAGATAATCTAGTATCAGAGTGCCTGTGTTGAAGGTCTGGTTTCACTCTGATTCCAGCTTCCAGCTAATGCACATGGGAGACAGCAGGTGACAGACAGCTCAAGTAATTGGGTGGGTCGCTGACACTCACATGGGAGACCTGAAATTGAGTTTTCAGCTCCTGGCGTTGCCCTGGCCCAGCCCTAGCCATGGCAGGTATTTGATGAGTAAACCAGGTAGAAGAGATCTCGCTATTCCTCTCTCAGCCTCTCAAATAAAAATGAAGAAGTAACTAAAAATAAACAAAGAGAGCATAAATGAATGTCCTCATAACCCGAGACAGGCAAAGATTTCTTGAGCAGGACATCAAAAATATTAACTGTGCAATTCTTAACAAGGATCCTCAAAGGGCGTCAAGATTAAAATTGAACTCATCAAAAGACATCATTTAGAGAATGAGCAGAATGAACAGCCTGTTTAAGTAGCACGAGGCCACAACAGTGGACTGGCTTGTCACTCTCCTGCTCCAGAGGTTTAGATCATTTAAAAGACCTTTTCAACTTCTACCCATCTTTTCTCTCATTTAGATGGATTAACTGGCAGTTTGTGAGAGATGAAATGTGGCTCTGACCAACTGAAGAATTTTCCTGTCTAACAATGAAGCCTACACCTTTAATAACATTTCTGCAAATACCAACTGGCCATGGTTTTTTCTACTCTCCATTTAACATTCACATGGTAGTCAGGTTCCAGGCACTAAAGGCATTAATGGTGATATTTTGAATGTCATGACAAAACTGACAATTCCAAAACCAGCTGTGTAGTAGTATCTAAGCTTGCTATTTTAGTCTGTGAGTACCACAGACAGGGGGATGGGGTACTTTATCTTTATAAAGTAAGAATAGAGGTTATGGAGCTGGGAGCTGGGGAGTCCAGGAGCATGGTACCTGTATCTGGTAAGGGTCTTCTTGCTGGTGTGCAGTGCACCAGGAGATGGAAGACATTCTCTCTCTCTCTCTCTCTCTCCCTCTCTCTGTCTCCAGATTCCCAAGGCCAAACAGGTCACCACATGGCAAGACAGAACAAGTCAGCCTGAGAGCACTCACTTTTATAATAAAGCTACTCCATCCATAACCCATTAATCTATTAACCCACGAATTAAAGAATCCATTTATGAGAAGAGTCCTCATGACCCAACCACCTCTTAAAGGTCCCACTTCTTAATACTTCACAACAGGGATTAAATTTCACCCTGAGTTTTGGTAGAGACAGCCAAACTAAGCATTTGCTCAATATCATTTTCCGGAATATTTCAAAGTGTGAATGTTAAAGCACTTCATATCTACAGCACGTAACAAGGCACTTTTATGTGAAATATCATGTGAGTTCCCTACAGGCAGGAATTCTTATCTTCTTTTTAAGATGAGCACATCAACATTTCTGAGTATTCTTGTAACTGACCCTTGTTTACCTATTTAGTCTGTATTTAGCCTGGAACTCAAACTTAAGATGCTCAGACTCCAAATCTAGCCTTTCCCTCTGCATTGTCAAACCTGGACCTAAGAGGGTGAAGACAGTACCAGTCACGAACTCTGTTTCATCAACACAAGGGGCGAAATCCACGCGCAAACATTTGGTAGGATTTACACTATGGTGATGGAATCAACCAGGCACGTTTGCCTATTCCAGTGTCCCTTGGTCCCGTGTAAGCAGTCAAGGAGGTGCTGAAGGCTTTAGGAAACCTAAGGTTTTGTTTACTGAAAGCAGGCAGCATTAAAACCTCCAAGTATGAGCAGACCAGCTGGATTTTGCTTAACTTTGGGATCCTTTGATTCACTAATTACTAATCATGGCAATGGCCCAAGGAGACTTATCAGGGCAGTGCTCTGGGTGTGGACCAGGCTCAGAGATGGGTTATAAGATGCTGAAGTTACTAAGTTGCTCTGCAGTTTTTTGATTAGCTGATTGCTTTATGAGCCTTCTAATCCTTGTTTTATTTTTTTTAAAGATTTTATTTATTTACTTGAGAAGTAGACTTACAGACAATGAGAAGAAAAGAAAGAGAAAGGTCTTCCATCCACTGGTTCACTCCCTAAATGGTCACAGCAGCTGGAGTTGAGTCACTCCTAAAGCAGAGTCAGGAGCTTCTTCCGGGTCTCCCGTGCAGGTGCAGGGGCCCAAGCACTGGGGCCATCTTCTACTGCTTTCGCAGGCCATCAGCAGGGAGCTGGATCAGAAGAGGAGGCAGGCACCAGCACAGCAGGCAGAGGATTAACCTATTGCTGCACAGCATGGCTCCCCTTGTTTTATTTTGAAATGCCAAAGTCATGCTGACTAAGCAAGAAAGCCAGTGAAGAGCACTTTATAAAAGGACTGGGCATACAGGGAACTCAACAGAAGTTGTGCTGAGAGCCTTCCTGCACCTGGCCCTTTCGGGTCCAGGTTTCTGACCTGACTCACAACCAGGTGAAGGTCTACGCGAGACAGAGAAGACCATGAAACCAGGAGGAAGTTGGCAAAGGGTAGAAAACAGGGCGGGGTGGGGGGCCCAGGAGCGAGGTAGAAGAAGCCAGGAGATGAGAGCTGGAGAGAAGGCAGGTAAAGCAAACTAAGAAGCTAGATCTCAGAACTGGGGCAGGTTTTCCCAAACTTCCTCTTGATAGCACCTCTCTCCTTTGCAAATCCCCCATCTCCCCATAAAACAAACAAAAGCAGCACAAGAAACACACGATGAATGAAAATCACAAATTACTGCGGGAAAAGTGAGCTAGACTCACAGACCACAAGAAGACATGGAATCAGCTTGTTTGGGGTTTATTGTACCTACTGATCACTGGAAATGACTGCTTCATTATCACAATACCTACAACGTAGAATGTGGTGGGGTGAGTAGGTATTCTGAGTCATTTCCAAAAATTTTATTAAGGGAAGTTCGGCAAGTAACACTGTTTCTAGGGTAGACAATTTGACAATTTCTTCTTTCAAAGCTTACCAAGTAAACGTGTTACTTTCTGAATCAGAGATAAATCAAACCAGAATTATAGAGTATACATTAATAAAGGTTCTTGTCAATCATATAATAGATATTTCAAACAGCAGTAAACAAACAAACAAACAAACAAAAAAGGCTAAAGTGGGTGAGTCTTCACTTGGGAACAAGCTGGTACTTTATTCTGTGTCTAGTTTCAAAGACAACAGGATTCATGAGTTAGATATTCATCCCCAATATCTGCCCAAACAACTGATGCTCCACTGGGGCTTTTACCTCCTTATTTTTTTTAATAAACTTTTAATTTTAGAGCAGTTTTAGATTTACAGAAAAATTATGAAGATATTACAAAGAGTTCCTATATAGGTTACTTCAAAAAGTTCATGGGAAAAAATGAAATTGAAAGATAAGTTTATGGGGCGAGCATTTAACCTGGCAGTTAAGACCCTGATTGGGATGCCAACATCCCATATTGGAGTGCCTGGTTTGCATCCCGGTTGTTTCTGATTTCAGTTTCTTGCTATTACACACCATGGGAGGCAGTGGGTAATGGCTCAAGTACTCGCCAATCATGTGAGAGACCTAGATTGAATTCCTAGCTCTTGGTTTGGGCTTGACCCAGATCAAGACGTTGTAGGTATTTGGGAATAAAACCAGTAGATGGGAGCTCTCTCCCTGAATCAATCAATCTCTCTCTCTCTCTCTCTCTCTCTCTCTCTCTCTCTCCCTCTCTTTCACCGCCTCTCAAATAAGTATTTTTTAAGGATTATTTTGGTGTAAAAAAACCTTGTGAAATCCAGGCATAGTTTTTTTTTCATAACACAAATTTTCATGAACTTTCTGAATAGCTGTCATATTCATGGATTTCAGATAATTTTTACACTAAACTTATCTTTTAATTCCATTTTCCATGAACTTTGTTTTTTAAAGATTTATTTATGTATTTATTTGAAAGGTAGAGTGACAAAGAGACGAAGAGGCAGATTGGAAAAGATCTTCCTTCCAAAGGTTGACTCTCCAAATGGCCGCAGGCTTTAGCCAGAGGCAGGAACTCCATCCTGGTCTCCCACATATAGGTGGGAGTGCAAGTACTTGAGTCATCAGCCTCTGCCTTCCCAACAGCATTTCCAGGGAGTTGGATCAGGAGCAGAGCAGCCAGGCCTGGACCTGGTACTAAGATGAGATGAGACGAGATGCCCACATCACAAGTGTTGGCTTAACCTGCATTCCACAATGCTTGTCCCATGAAGTTTTTGACGTACCCTTGTACTTCCAACACTTAGTTTTCCCTATTAACATCTTCACATAAGTGCGTGGTACATTTGCTAGAATTAAAGAACCGATAGTGATATATTACTACAAACTGAAGTCCATATTTGATTATGATTTCTTTCATCTTTGCTCCATGCCCTTTGTTCCATGGTCCCGATGGGATTCCACCTTGCGTTTAGTTGCCACATCTCCTTAGACTGCTCTTGGCTGTGACAATTTCTCTGTCCTTATTTTTGAAGATCTGTTTTGAGGAGCACAAGTCAGGTATTTTAGAGAATGTCCTCTATTAGGATTTGTCTGATGTTTTTCACATAATTGCACTGCACAGCATATTAACAGGATGAGTTTTGCTTTCATGGGGGCCAAGCGTGTAGCTCCTCGAAGGATAAGCTCTAGATTCAGTTGTGGGAAGTCGCAGAGATCTGCACTGCTAGGCAAAGGCGACTGCACCCTAGGAGGGAGGCAGTGTCCTGCCATCTGGCACGTGCATGCCCAGCAAGGGTGTCGCCTGTGCTTCAAGAAGTCCAGGAATCCTGTAGTGGAGGCAGCAGTGGTGATTCTGGAGGAACTAATTCATCAATGTGGGTATCAGCCTAGCAGACAGAGGTTAAGTTTAAGACGTGAGCCTGTTTAAAAGATCCTCCTAAGTCAATGAGGTGGGGCAAGCTTTATATAGTGAGGCACAAGCATCACACAATCCAGGCGGGTAGGAGACATGCGCCTGAGATTTGAGTCTGTGGGTCAGCAGCCACAGGGCACGGGCACACGCAGGCAATCCTGGAAAGGGCTCAGCACAGCTCACAGGCTGCAGGGCCTGGGAAGGCAGAACCAAGCAAATCTATAATGACACTGCTTGGGCAGCGCAGCGGACATTGGCCAGGCTCTCCCCACAGCCCACTGTGCCTCGGGGACAAAGGGACAGCATGTGCATTCTCCTGGCTCACGCTCAAGGGCGCTGCTGGTATGCAGGTCAGAATGCTCTTAGGCTTTGGGTTTCCATGTGTGCTCCCGCGTGGAAAGTCCCCAGGCGGCTCAGGATGTCCTCTACAGTGCCCCATCCTGTCCTTCTTATCACAGCTGCAGCCGCCTGGGCCACATTCCTCCGACCTGAGTCACTGCTCCAGGCTAGGGGGCCTGGTCTCCAGCGTGGCCTAGGAACCAGGCCTCTGTCCTTTCAATCTTCGGCTTGTCTTTTTCTTCTCCAAAACACCATCGATTTATTTTTATTGCCTACACGGAATGACTATATTCTCCAAGGACAATTTTCCATTCTTAGCTTTTTCTTTTTTTTTCTGCAGGTTGCCCATCTCATCTCTCCTGGGCTTCACCTCTAATTACCTTATTTATTCATGGCTTTTTACTGAGTTTTCCTTGATGATTCAAACACTATTTTGACCAAAATTAGCATCGTTTCTGGGGCGGCTCATGCTTCTGACCTGCTCTCTGGTGCACTTCTGGCCTTCTCCTTCACACGCAGCAATGTTTTGTCTCCTTGACCACCTTCAACCCTCCTATGGCAGGAAGCTTCTCCCCACTCCCTGCACGAATGCATGAGGGAATGAAACGTGAATGGTCACAATGATGCCAAACACCTGAACCAAGCCAACTTCAATTTCTCGACTGGACCAGCCATTTGAGGGCCAATAATCTTATTTACCTGAAATAAACAGCAGACCCCTGGAATCGTGTCATATTCATTCTTAAGTTTAAAATACCTATAATAAAAAAATGGGGGGCTGGTTAGCGCTGAGGCATGGTAGGTTAAGCCTCCATCTGTAGAACCAGCATCCTATCTGGGCACCGGTTCCAATGCTGGCTGCTCCTCTTCCAATCCAGCTCTCTGCTATGGCCTGGGAAAGCAGTGGAAAATGGCCCAGGTCCTTGAGTGCCCGCACCCACGTGGGAGACCTGGAAGAGGCTCTTGGCTTTGGATTGGCCCAGCTCCGGCCGTTGTAGCCATTTGGGGAGTGAACCAGCAGGTGGGGGAAGATCTATCTCTTGGTCTCTCTCTCTCTGTCTGTGACTCTGCCTCTCAAAAAATAAACCTTTTTTTTTTTTTTTTTAACGTGGGGGCTAAATTTTGTGCTACTAAACTTGAAATAAGCTTCCTACTAATGTGCATCCTATGAAGCAGCAGGTGATGACTCGGTAGTCAGGTCCCTGGCACCAACATCACCGTCAGCCTGACCCAGTCCCAGCCACTGAGGGCATCTGGGGAGTGAACTAGAGGACCGGAGCTCTCTGCCTTTAAAATAATGCAGATAGACAGACAGACAGACATAGATAGATGTGTGTGTGTGTGTGTGTGTGTGTGTGTGTGTGTGTGTGTAGGGGCAATAATTCCTGCCTCAGAAGATGCTGAACAGCAAAGGGCCTGGATCATGAAAATGGGCAATAAGTGATGTTTGTGTCCCAGGACAGAATGGGATCGGGCACCTCCCTAAGGAAGGGCCTGCCTAGCAGGAGGCTCAGAGCACTGGGAGAGGTGTGTGTGTAGGGATGAGGGGTGAGGGAGTGGAGAGGGTAGCACTCCCTGCCTGAGTCTCCTCCTTACTCTGACTTAAAAGATACATCAAAAACTAGTTTCTGCACTGCTGGTAGTCACAGAATCTCCAGAAAGGGAAGATGCCTCATCACTCCATGACTCCCAACCCTCTCCTGCTGATCTTATCAAGAAGGTTTCTGTTCCTTTCCATCGAACTCAATGACTCATAAGGGAAGCAAACTGTACTGCAAATGCATATCATGCCTGGCAAAGCGACACAGCATCTGTAGTCTCACTGTTTGTTTTCATTCAAGTATGTGCAGAGTACACATGGTGTATAAGGTTGCGGGGGATGAGGGGGTGTGGTAATGCCACCGAAAGGAGTTCAGATTAAATATGTCCACACAATCTTCTCCTTTCAAGTCACTGAATGTCAGGACTTTCCTGAGAAACAAAACCAACAGGATGTGTATATTTATAAGGGGACTTGAAGAAGTTCACGGAAAATGGAAATAAAAGATCTTTGATACAAAAATTTTTGAAATTCACGCATAGCCTTTTCATGACATACCTTTCCAGTGGATTACTTGAAGCCCCCCTGAATAGAGAGAAATGGCCTCCCAGGACTGCAGGCGCTGGCAACTCGGAGAGCGACAGGGCAGGTCGGCAAGCTGGAGACCCAGGGAAGATCTGAGTCTGCAGGCAGGCAGCTGGCAGAAGTGCCCTCTCTTCAGGGGACCTAAGCCCTCCTCTTACAAGGCCTTCAGCTGAGTAGATAAGGACCACCCAGGCTGTGATCTGTGTTACTTGGTTTACTGGTTTTAATGTTAATCTTAAAAATGCCCATGCAGCAACTTCAGGACACACTTGACCAAACATCCGGGTATCATGGCCTAGCCAAGCAGATGCATAAAATTCTCCACCAGAGAACTTGACAGGGCTAAAGCCTTTGTACATTCATGTTCTCATGTCCACGCAGGCAGTTCCTGTGTTTTTTCTGACGCTCCTGAGGCAGCTCCTGGTCAACCTTCTGTGAGAGGAAGTAAGGGCTGAGAAGGAGTCCTCTGTGTGAGAGAGGAACCTGGCATACAGCCCTCCAACGCCTCCTAGTAGCTGTGCAGTTTTGTCCTTGAACTTCAGTTCTTCAGTGTAAAGTGAGCATGTTGCTATGGCTACCTGGCAGGATTATTATCAACATTAGAGGGAAACAGTGTATATAGGTGCTTTGTATTCTGTTGGGTACAGTGATTGCACTATTAGGAAGGACTAGAGTGCCCGATACAGAGCAGGTGCAGAGAGGGCCCCGTGTCTTGATGGATAGTCTGGGCTTTCCTGATGGTCTGGGGAAACCAGCAGAGTAAAGAGGGCTCAACCTCCAAGATGAGCTCAAGTTCTACAGGAAACCATTGGCAATCCTCTCGACCCAGAGCTCCTAAACTGAATGCTTTTGTCTTTCAAAATTACTCTGCTCTTTACAAACTTTCAGAAAGAAAAATTTAAGTTTCCTTCTTCATCATCTCTATCCCAAACCAACTCCCTTCTCAAAAAGAGACAACTCTTAATCTACCGGCATGAATCATTTAATTCTTTTTTCCACAAATTTATTTATTTAAAAAAATATATTTAGTCATTTGAAAAGCGGGGTTACAGAGAGAGCTACAGAAAGAGAGAGCTAGAGAGAGAGAGAGAGAGGAGGGAGGGAGAGAGAGAGAGAGAGAGAGAGAGAGAGAGAGAGAGAGAGAGAGACTAGACTGGGTCAGGCTGAAGGCTGAAGGCTGAAGGCTGAAGCCAGGAGCCAAGAGCTTCATCTTGGTCTCCCATGCGGGTGGCAGGGGCTCCGGGACATGGGCCCAGAGATTTTCCCAGGCTCATTAGCAGGGAGCTGGATCAAAAGTGGGGGCAGCTAAGGCCGGTGCCGTGGCTCAATAGGCTAATCCTCCACCTGTGGCGCCAGCACACCGGGTTCTAGTCCTGGTCGGGGCACCGGATTCTGTCCCGGTCGCTCCTCTTCCTGTCCAGCTCTCTGCTGTGGCCCAGGAGTGCAGTGGAGGATGGCCCAAGTGCTTGGGCCCTGCACTCGCATGGGAGACGAGGAAAAGCACCTGTCTCCTGGCTTCTGATTAGCATAGTGTGCCGCCTGCAGCACGCCAGCTACAGTGGCCATTGGGGGGTGAACCAACGGCAAAGGAAGACCTTTCTCTCTCTCTCTTTTTCTCTCTCTGTCCACTTCGCCTGTCAAAAAAAGAAAAAAAAAAGTGGGGCAGCTGTTGCTGGGACTTGAACCGGTGTCCATGTGGGATGCCAGTATCCCAGGTTTAACCCACTATGACACCAGCCTCTGACATTCTTTCTCACTGATTTTTTTAACTACAAAAAATGGGTTTGTCCATAGCTTTATGGCTTTGTTGTTGTTATCACTTGGCAACCTTCCACATGTGTTTTTTTCATTTCTAAATCTGACACTGGGCTTTAAATCTTTATATTTGCTTAAATAGAAAAGAAAGATAAAAGGAAGTAAATAAAAGGCTTCTTACAAATAAAACACAGCCCTCACTGTAGGTCTAGGGAATTGGTTTCTTTTCTTTGACAGAGAGATATCTTCCATCTGCTTCCCAAATACCCACAGTGGCTAGGACTGTGCCAGGCCAGAGCCAGGAGCCTGGAACTCTGTCTGGGTCTCCCATGTGGGTGGCAAGGGCTCAGGCATGTGAGTCATCATCTGCTCTCCTCCAGGACACCACAGCAGGAAGATGGACAGGAAGTGGAGTAGCCAGGACGTGGACCAGCACTCCAATATGGGATGTGGCGGCTTAATTCTCTGTGACTCAACACCTGCCCCAGGAAATCCGTTTCCTGCGAGAGTGTCCATGCTACCCAGCTCTGAAAAGGGCCTAGCTCTGGGCTTCGCTGCTCCTGTCCTAGTGTACCCGGAAGTCCTCACAGACATGCTCCTCCTGAAGTGTTCTATCCAGCCATTCCCCTTACCCCTGTAGCCATGTCTGCCTCCAAGGTGGAGTCAACATCTCTTGAACTCTGCTGCTCCGTAAGCAAAGAAATGGCAGCATCACATTGCAGAGAAAATGGTCGAATTGGCACCAATCCTTAGGTTACTATTTCTTTACCTTCCAGTCAGCCAAGCAGGGAATTTGGGGGAAATTGTACAAATGTGTACTTTTATACCATCATGCTCAAGGTCTGGTATTGACTTTGAAGGGACTTTTTGTTTGAAAAGACCAGAAACTCTCATCTTTATCTCTAGTTAGCAATTTCCTCCCGAGTTGTTATTAGGGGAGGTATCAGTCACCAAGGCCTTGGCTGGCTCCCTGAAAAAAGCCCTAGCACCATTCCACACTGTAAAACCCCAGGCCATGCCCTCGCATTCACACTGCAAAGACCCAAAGCTCCCAGGCACTGGGGCTGGTGGATGTGACTCATCTTCCTGACCCCACGCAGAGGAGAGCAGTGTTTGGTACACACTGTGCACCTGTCAGCAGCCAGCATCCTGCAGGCCAGGAAAACACCGACTCTTCCCAGGAAAGGCTTTGTCTGCAGTTGGAACAGAAGCGCCAGTGGACAGAGGCCACTGAGTCATGGAAGAAAACCAGATGGATCCAGGAGCAGTGTGTGCGCCAGTCGGGGGGAAGAATTCCCGTAACCCCCACTGAACTCTCACCAAAATAAGTAAACAATTATCCCCCTTCATTTTCTAGGGTTTTATGCCCTGTTGTTACACAGGAAACAAACAACAGTACCACACCTGATGAACACCCAAGGAGAAACAAAGCAATAATGTTTCTAAGAGAAGCAGAGGGTGGTTTCTACCTCCTCCTCTGCTCCCTGGTGCACTCTGCAGGAGCTCACACATCATAGTGCTCTGCTCTTCACCCCACAACCCCAGCAATCACAGATCATTTGCCTGTGGAGTTAGCTATGCACTCCTTCTCCTGTCCCATAAAAGAGTTGAGATGGCTAATGAAAACACGCAGAATGAAGAATGGAATAAATGACCAAGATCAGTAAAGAACAGTAAAGACAAAGAAAATGACAGAGCCAGCAGTAAGATGCGCACATAGAAAGAGCCATCATCGGATGTTGTTCGGTTACGACAAGCAGACTGCAAATTTGGATCAGAGTCCTAGGGACCAAAGAAATGACAAAAATAACGAAGAAGGTTCAAGTCAGGAAGGGATCTGCCTTCCTGACACGCAGAGGAGGGAGGTGGCTGCCACAGCAAAGGGCTGAGTTAAATGTGCTGTCGGTTTTTCATTTGATTCTGACAACGACAGTCATGTGGGATGGACATATTACTATGCTCATTTTACAGATAAGGATACTACGAATCTGAGGGGAGTAACGTGTCAAAGGCAGAAATGGGATTTGAGCCCAGGCTATCAAGCTCCATGTCTGGGTGCCAAGCAGACAGCTCACCCTGCAGTAGAATAGGGGTCCTCCAGGAGGCATTTCTGCAACAGATACAATGAGCATTTCTGTCAGGCTGTGTCTCCTCACCTTTCAATGCAGTTCTTTATTATGGGCACAAACAAACACAAATCTAGTTAAAAGGCAGCGAAAGCAATTCCTTGTACCCCAACATGTGCTCCGATGCTTAATTCTTTGATGATCTAATTTCCTTCTCTGTGCAAATGCATAAATATTGCAGATTCTATGAGGAATTAGATCAACAGTATTTCCTTAAACCACAGCTGGTCATTGCAATGCATCCCAAATCCTCCCTAGTTCGATTTACTTGCACCCAACAAGAAATTCAAAAGCTGATCTCTTTTGTCTCCCATTCCAATGCCTACTCAACCTCTACAAAGGAAATATTCTTGGATACTCAACAGCCCTCCAGGACAAGGGACACACAATGAAGACCTCTACTGAGAACACAGAGGACAGCATCACCTGCTTTGCGGGTCTTTCTTCTAACCTATTCTTTGTGAACTGCTTTAGGAATCGGGTATTTCATCTATTCAAGACCTCATGCCATTCAGGCAGCATTACCAAACTGTGAGCCAGTTCAAACTAATGCACAGCACCAATTTCATCACAAATTTTAATGGTAAAAACATTCAGTCTTCTAAAAAATGTTGTGTTATATTCAAACACATACAAAAGTAGAATAATGAGCCCTCACTTATCACCCAGTTTCAACAATAACTGACTCACAGCCAATCTTGTTTCAACACTACTCCCATCCACTTCCCCCTGTCCACGTCATCCTGAAACAAATCCCAGATATCATATCATTTTACCCATAAAACTTTCAAAGTGTCTCTAAAAATATGAGCACTTTAACATTATAGTATAATCACCACAATCAGAAGCACTCATAAGAATTTCTAGATATTTTCAAATATCAAAATTCTAATTGTCTCAAGAATATTGCCAGTCTTTTTGTTTGAATCAGAACACAAAAAGGCCCACATATCTCCATCAGATAGAACATTATTTTAAATAACGCTAATTGTTTCATGGATTTCTAAGAGGAAATCTTTTGTAATCTGTCTCCCAGGTATGCGTCCTGTTTGCTGATGGGTCAGCTTCCAATACTCCATCAGTTTCATTCCTTACCCTTTATTTTTTGCGAATTTCAACACTCAGTTCACAAGTACCATCACTGAAAAACAGCATCATGTGCCTGTTATATTTTCCAAGGGCCTGGATTCAGAAATTAGTCTCAACAAAAATACTTCTGACCTTTCATCAGGTGCCAAATCAATTACAAGACACATTCAGAATACAGTGCATTTTTTTTTTCTTATTTATTTGAAAGAGCAACAAAGGGTGAGAGGGAAGGACTTAGAGTTCTTCCATCTACTGGTTTACTTTCCAAATGGCCAGGCTAAAGCCAGGAGTCAAGAACTCCGTCCTGGTTTCCCACATTGTGGGGTAGGGGCCCAAGAATGAGCCATTCTCTGCTGCTTTCCCAGGCTCATTAGCAAGAATCTGGATCAGAAGTAGAACAGCCAGGACATCAGACACGGACATCGGTCAGAACAGAATGGACTTCAGTGTGGTCTTATGAAGAAAACTAGATTTCTCAAACCCAGCTAATTGTTTTTCTTTTTAAGAGGAATTGTTCACCCTTTGGACTCTAGGGACCAATGCCAGAATCAACCACTTATCAGCGACAAATCAGCAACACACACAGCTGATGTGTGGGGTCGTTCACAGTCATAGAAAGGCTCTTTGACCAAGGATCAGAAATCAGAGGGGAGAAGGTCAGTGTCAGAAAGGGTAGTTAGGAGTTCACAGAAAATGTCCAGGCAGGAGGCCAGTGCTCCCAAAGCCAAGCTGGAGAAAGAGTGATCTATTTTGTCTCCCTGCCCTTCTGGAACCTGGAGCGAGGAATAACCTGACCTCTAGAACTCACAGCTTTCCAGTGGGGAAACACTGGCAGGGGAACAGGACAGAAGGGATCCAGGTGCTCAGCACATGGCTTGCCCTCTGCCTGTGGACGGCTGGGTTCTCACCATCCTGTGTGCATCACTGGGGTATCTATCAAATGCAGATTCCTGGGCCCCACTCCCTGAGTAGGTCAGAAGGTCTCAGATATGGCCCAGAAATCTGCATTTTAGCAGGTGTCCAGGTGACTATGAGAGGGTTCATTGAACACAGAGAGACCCTGAGAGGCCTAGGAACAGCAGCCTGTAGAATTTCCAAGGTGGGCACTGACCGGAACCCCAGAGACTGAATAGGTTCTTCTGAGAGGCATCCAACATCAGTGCTGGGAATGCCCAACTGGGGAGCCTGCATGGAAAAGAAGTAGGCCTGCCCCAAGCTCCCTTCCTGTAACAGAGGGTGGAAAGGAAGCAGGAGCGCCCCTGGCTCCCTTACTCCTTGTTTCCGCCAAAGGGAAGCTGGAGGCTCTGCTGGGCTCACTGCGGGCAGCAGGTGCCGGGGCAAGGACGGGACAAGCAGTGGCTTTCAGGTTCACCAGAAGAGTGGACCTCAAGGCATCCCCTGCTGGAAATGCACATCCTCAGGCCTCCCCCTGGTCCACTGCTGGCCTCAGACACTCAGTGTGCGACACACGGAGCCTCAGTGACCACGGCTTTAGAAAAGCTTCTCCTCTTCTGGCCTTCACCTTCCATTCCTGGCTGTGGGAGCAGGCGGAAAGGTACACAGCAGCCCTCCCACTCTCACCTCCAGTGACTGGGAGGTGCTCAAGGACACGGGCTGCCACACCTGGACAAGAAGAAGCCAGGCTCCGGGCAGCTGCCACCTGCATGGCCCCCTCTGCTGCCCCAGCTGCCTCGCCTTTGTTTTTCTCTTCTCTCAGCCTGGGGGAGGGGGAAGTAGAGCAGGGCTTACCCCACAAAGAAAGGGCACCTTGGTACTTAATCTCCAAGGCCAGGTCCTGCAGAAATACGGGAGCAGAGCTCCGAGCAGCGAGGGCTTCACTCCACTCTCCTTTTCCTGGCCCCCAAAATGCTGCTTCTCCTATCTTTCTGGAACAGGCTAAAGCCAGAGGGACGGCATCCTGACACAGGACAGGACACAGAGAGCCTGAGTGTTGGCCTTCCAGAGATCAGGAGAGGCTGAGGCCCAGGGCGAGGACTGGCCCAGGACACAGGACGAGTCACTTAGTTTTTTTCTTCTGCAGACCTCTGGGGACTTCTGCCGGGTCTGCCAGGCAAAGAGGGCCGAACACGCTCTACAAAGGGATCAGAAGAACCCAGACTGCTGTGGATTCACCACGGTCTTCCCGTGGGTCCCTGCGAGCTCACCACTCAGAGACAGAGCCAGGACGTCCTTGGGTTAAATTGAAAGCATAGTTTTATTGTATTTTCTTGTCAAGCAGCTTTACTTGACGCAACAACTGAAGTATAATTGAACTCAACAGGAAACATCTCGCTTGGAGGGAAAACACAGGAAAAACCCTTAAATGAAATCCCGACATTCGCTGCCGAGTCGCAGGCTGGCATTTTCAGACGGACAGCGGGAGGAGTTCGCTTCACGAGACAGGATCGTGAAACCAAAGCGCGCCCGCGAGTCAGTTTTCCCTCCATCTCCGTTCCCCAGCCTCAGGGGACGATGCTTGTAGCCTTCCTCAGGGCCAGGTAGCCGGTGACCACGTCAGAAGGCAGCCTCCGGATGTAGGAAAACTCCTCGATGGTGCTGAACCGCAGCTTGCTCTGGGGGTCCGTGTAGTTGGCCTGGGTGGGAAACAGGCCCAGGGAGGGGCAGAAAGTCGGTGGCGGTAGTGACCTTTTCCATTCAAGCACAAGTGTCAACATTTTTCTGCTTGACTGAAAGTGAAATCTACCTTGCACCCTGCAAGTCCTTCACGCCCTTCCTTGGCAGAAAACCTCTCAAGACGGCTACTCCTTGTTCTTGGAGCAAAGGCCCGTTTCATCGCACATCTCCTGAGCCTCCACTCTGAGGTTCCAGCCAGTCCCAGTCCTAGTCCCTTCCCGATCATGCCTCATCTGCCCCTTCGGTGCCAAGCGCCTCAATCCTGGCCTACTCTTCTGGTAACCACTTGCTGAGCCTTCAAGACTCAGCCCAAAGCCACGCCCCCAGGGAACGTTATCTGCATCTGTCCACAGGAAGTCAGGACCCCAGCCCTTGCAGTCACAGAAGAGCTCTCCTGGGAAATGCTTATCTGTGTGCTAGTGAAGTTCACTATCACCAGACTCCCTGATTAAGGTCTAAGCTGGGCGGCTCCATCAGCAGGAGTCCCGTGGTTTGATTGCAGAGCCCAGGGTAACTCAGTGCACAGAGGCCTGCACTCACTGTTTGTTCAACAAATGATGAGTGAATGACAAATGAATGAATGAATGAACAAATGAGCAGACAATCAGGACCATCACAGAAAAAGACAACTTCTTTCCCAGACGTCAAAATCCTCTTTTGGTCAGTTTTTTTCCATATGCACGGTGGGGAAAATAATATACTTACTATATACCTCAAAGCAACGGCTCCTAGATTTTTAAACAGACAACATGACAGTGAGTCATTTTGAGCTAACTTCTTAAAAATTATAAAAGATGCCATTAAAGTCTAGACAGATAACATCCAATTACTCAAGTGTGGACTGTCTGCTCCAGTGCTGGTCATCTCGGTGTGGACCTGGACTCAGTAATTCACCGTGGAATGGGGGGGGGGGGGTGCCACCGCATACAAGCAACAAGCTGGAGGGAACTGAGTCACAGCTCTCCGTGCTCTGCACACAGCCCCGGGGGAGCTCTTCAAGCATTTAACTGCTGTGTGTCGGAAAGGCTAATGCTAATTATCTATAAAGATCTATAGAAAATAAAATGTTGATCCTTTGGGCTGACTTGCTATTACCTTCCTGAACCATATTTCCTTTCCTGAGAGTAACAGAAGGCGGGCTTAATTAGAAAACTGCTACAAGCCTCTCCTGAGGGCTCCTGGCCATGAGACGGTTCACTGAACTACCCGGCAGAGGGAGGCTGCCCTGACATTCCCAGCAGGGTGCGGGCATGTGGGTTTGGCTTGGATCAACTGCCTCCAAACACGAGTCAGCCGCCGCCTGGCTCCATTCTGTGGCTGCCTCACTCCTACCACTGAACTGGGCTGAGCCGGCCCGCCCAAGTTCAGACCTCACTGCCAAGAAGGCTGCTGAATAAACAATAGGAAACACAGAGATCCTGGGGCACCAACAGAAACCTGAACAGCCCAGACCTGACCCAGGAGCCAGCACTGGGAATTCTGAACAGAAGAGACAATGTCAAGTGACACCCAGTGTTGAACGAGCAAAGAGCTGAACTCTCTTCTGGATTCTATCCTTGGAGCCCGATGGAAACAAAGGCGGCCATCCCCCAGGGCAGCCGCAAACGCTGCCAGGCCCCTGGTGATAGGCAGCGTTCTCACCACAGCTGTGCCCTGAGGGCTGAACACAGGTGTGACCCCACATACCTGCGTGTCAGCCCAAGCAGATAGTCCCGTGGTGGGCTGGGAACACGTGTGTCAGTGCCAGCGTGAGCTCGGCTTTCCTTTTTAATTAGGTGACTTTAAATGATATAACCCGCAGGCAAACTATGCCCTCCTCTTAAAAAAAAAAATTACAGCTCCTAGTCCCACTTTACCACCATGACCATACAGAAGTCTTTTGATGTCTCCTGAGAAAACCACTGCTAAGTGGGTACTGTTCCAGACTTTAAAAATATTTTATTTATTTATTTGAGAGGCAAAGAGACACAGAAACACATACACACACCAGGGGGTTGGAGAAGATACTCCCATCTGCTGGTTGACTCCTCAAATGTCCACAAAGGCTCAGGCTGGGTCAACCAAAGCCAGGAGCTAGGCATACAATCCAGACTTCCCATGCAGGTAGCAAGAACTCAGTTACTTGAGCCAGAGTCTGCATTAGCATGAACCTGGAGTCAAAAGCTACAGTCAGGAGCTGGAGTGGGGTATCAAACCCCGGTACTGCCATGTGGAATGCAGGTGTCTTTTTTTTTTTTTTAAAGCAGAGTGAACAGTGAGAGAGAGAGAGACAGAAAGGTCTTCCTTTGCCGTTGGTTCACCCTCCAATGGCCGCCGCAGCTGGCGCGCTGCGCTGATCTGAAGGCAGGAGCCAGGTGCTTCTCCTGGTCTCCCATGGGGTGCAGGGCCCAAGCACTTGGGCCATCCTCCACTGCACTCCTGGGCCACAGCAGAGAGCTGGACTGGAAGAGGGGCAACCGGGACAGAATCTGGTGCCCCGACTGGGACTAGAACCCGGTGTGCCGGCGCTGCAAGGTGGAGGATTAGCCTAGTGAGCCGCAGCGTCAGCTGCAGGTGTCTTAACTGACAGGCTAAAGGCCTACCTCTAGATTTTCTTATGCATTCCTTTACACACATACATAAACACATCAGAGTAATTACCCAGTATTGTGTGTGTGTGTGTGTGTGTGTGTGTGTGTGCTGATTTTTATATTCAGGGTACAACGTTGTTTATATTGCTTTGCATCTTTCAGCCAAAAGTATAATTTGGAAGTTTATCCATGTCGGTACATATGCATTGAGCTCAAAGAATAGGATGAAAACAACCCCGGGTTAGACCCTTACGTTGTTTCCAACTTTTTGCTAATTCAGTCTCTCTTAAGCAATTCTCTGAAGTTCCTTGTGCACACTTTTTCTCCAGGGAGCTACCCAGAAAGCAAACTGATGGGTCATGGGTTTTTGTATTTTTGTCTCAAGAGATGGTACCAAACTGTCCTCCAAGGAGTTGTCCCAACATCCATTCCTGCCACTTAACAACAAGGTATGAGGTTATCCATTTCCTTATGTGGACACCAAAACACACAATCAAACGTTCTCATTTCTTGCCCATTTGAGGAGTCTTTTTTTTTTTTTAAGATATATTTATTTATTTGAAAGTCAGAGTTACTCAGAGAGAAGGAGAGGCAGAGAGAGACGTCTTCCATCCTATGGTTCACTCCCTAATTGGCCACAATGGCTGGAGCTGCGCCAATCTGAAGCTAGGAGCCAGGAGCCTCTTCCATGGGCCCAAGGACTTGGGCCATTTTCTACTGTTTTTCCAGACCATAGCAGAGAGCTGGATGGGAAGTGGAGCAACCAGGACTCAAACCGGTGCCCATATGGGATGCCAGCGCTTCAGGCCAGGGCATTAACCTGCTGCGCCACAGCGCCAGCCATGAGGAGTCTTTTTTTCTAATTACTAATGAAGACAAATGTCTACTTGTCTCTTGTAATTGCCTATTCAAATCCTTTTAGCCAGTTCTTCTACAGGTTTATCCTTCAGTGATCTGGTGGAGTTCTTTGAATAGCCAGACTGTCTTAATTCTCACATACAGTGGGCAAGAAATTTTGGACAATGCAGACCATGACAAGTCCTCTGCCAATGGCATAAAGGGGCCGGGGATATTGCTTCTCCAAATGGTTCTCTTGCTTTGTAACATATGGAAACCATTGTAACCAGAAGGGGAGCTGACTGAGATGAGAATGAAGCTCACATTCCAAGGCACTACTCTCCAAGTCTGGCTCCCATAAGCTCAAAATAACACAGGTTTGACCACAACAGAATAATAACTGGTGCCAGAAGAGTTCTCCTGCCATAAACAACTGTTCAGCTACATGAGGCCACTATCTTCAGGCAATGGACAAGAGGTATAGCACAAGACTGTAACGAATGAGAAAGTGAAGCTCACCAAGGGAGTCTTATGATCATCCTAGTCTCTCTCTGCCTGGAACAATTTCCTGACCGTGGGACAGGAAGCTGGACCCACTATGCTAGAAAGGAGAGACCAGAGTGACGGGCTACTGAAGCAGCTAGAAAAGTGCAAAGCTGGGCACGAGAAGAGAGGAAGCTGAACTGGAAGTGGGGGCAAAAGTCTGCTTGGGATTCCGTCAGTCCAAAGCCATGGGCTGATCTGTGCATGTTCAAAGTATGACAGACTACATGAACTTACTGGGGGTGGTTCCGAGACAGAGACTTGAGAAGTTGAGCAGTGCTGGGAGTCACCAAAGATACATCTCAGCCAGGGTGGAAAGAGCCCTCATAATATCCCAGGCAGCCAGCTAACACAGCAGAAAGGCCACAACATAAAGTAAAAAACTATGCCCTTGAATAAGGCCTCGTCTAACTCAATCCCACCAAAACAAAGGCTAACACCAAACCTCAGCCAGACGGCACAGGACAGGGGTGAGCATTTGGGACGTCTGTTAAAGTCGCTGCTTGGGACGCTCACATCCCGTATCAGGATGCCTGATACCGAGTCCTGCAACTGCTTCCTAGCCAGCTTCCTGCTAAAGCACACTCTGGGACGTAGCAGGTGATGACTCAAGTGCTTGAGTCCCTGTCACCCATGTGGGAGACCTGGATTGAGTTCCTGGTTCCTGGCTTCAGCCTGGCCTTGCCCCAGCCATTGCAGGAATTCGAGGAATCAACTAGCAGATGGAGGATCTCGATCATCGCTCTCTCTCTTTCAAACACATAAAATAAATAAATTTAAAAATTAAAAAAAAAAAGGTTGGCAGAGGATAAAGAGCTTAGAGGTTAAGTGTAGCTAAGTTAAAGGAGGTTGGGAAACATCCTAGGCTTTCCACAGATCTTCCCTAACAAATCCATAACCAAGCTACCTACAAGGAAAACAATCAATACCCTACAGAAAAAGATAACAGAATCTAGAGTTTGCACAATGTATCATCTACAATGTCCACTACACAAGCACTTTAAAGTAACTATCATAAATGTTTCCCAATACTAAAAAATACAGAGAGATTTAGTGACTATTCATAAAAACAAGGAAATCGGGGCCAGTGCTGTGGCATAGTAGGTTAAGCCACTGCCTGCAGCACCAGCATCCTATATGGGCACCGGTTTGAGTCCCAGCTTTTTTGCTTCTGATCCAGCTCCCTGCTAATGCACTGGAGAAAAGCAACAGAGGATGGCCCAAGTGGTTGGGCCCCTGCACCCACATGGGAGACCCAGAAGAAGCTCCTGGCTCCTTGTGTTGCAGCCATTTGAGGAGTCAACCAACGGATGGAAGGCTTCTCTCTGTCTCTCTCTGTAACTCTGCCTTTCAAATAAATAAAATAAATCTTTAAAAACAAAACAAAACTCAAGGAAGTAACTAATATCACACCTGGATGTGGCACAAATTTTATTTTATTTTATTATTATTTTTTTTTCTGACAGGCAGAGTGGACAGTGAGAGAGAGAGACAGAGAGAAAGGTCTTCCTTTGCCGTTGGTTCACCCTCCAATGGCTGCCGCGGCCGGCGCGCTGCGGCCGGCGCACCGCGCTCATCCGATGGCAGGAGCCAGGTGCCAGGTGCTTTTCCTGGTCTCCCATGGGGTGCAGGGCCCAAGCACTTGGGCCATCCTCCACTGCACTCCTGGGCCACAGCAGAGGGCTGGCCTGGAAGAGGGGCAACCGGGACAGAATCCGGTGCCCCAACCGGGACTAGAACCCGGTGTGCCGGCGCCGCAAGGCGGAGGATTAGCCTGTTGAGCCACGGCGCTGGCAAACAAATTTTAAAAACTATCTAAATCTAAATAACTAGGAAATCTAAAATAACTATCATTATTATGTTAAAGGAAAGAAAGGAGAGACAGCATGTAAGACTAGAGAGTTATTTGATCAGAGGCATGTAAACTATAAGAATCAAATGGTGAAACTAGAAATTTAAAATAGTAACAGAGGAAAGAATGTTTCCAATGGGCTCATCAATATACTCCGTTCAGGGAATAAAGATAATAGAAATCACTGAAATGGAACCACAAAGAAATGAGTTTAATAAAAAAACCAAAAAACAAAAAAATCCCCAGAGCACTCAAGAGTTATAGGACACCATCATATACCTAATTGGAATCCCAAAACAGACAAGATAAAAGAAATATCTGAGGAAATAATGGCCAAAGATATTACAAAATTCAGGATATATTCCAAACTAAGATCCAAAAAGCTGGGAGAATGTGAAGCAGTAAAAATACCAGAAAAGGAGGGGGCTGGTGTTTATTGCAGAAGCGATGCTTGGGACGGTCACATCTCATCGCAGCCTGCCTGGTTCCAGTCCCAGCTACTCTGCTTACAATCCAGTTTTCTGCTAATAAGCACCCTGGGAGGCAGTAGGCATTCAAGTATTTGGTTCCCTGCCACCCATGTGTGAGTTCCAGCTCCTGGCTTTGGCATGGTCCTGTATGCTACTGCAGGCAAACAGGGAGTGAACTACTGGATGGAAGATGTCTTTCATTCTCTCTGCCTTCCAAATAAAATGAAAACAAACAAAAAAAACCCAGAAAATAATACTTAGATATGTCATATTCAAATTGCTAAAAACAAAAAACAAAAAGAAAATCTTAAAATCAGGCAAGTAAAAAAGAGGTCTACAAAGAGAAGAACAAAGGTGAGAATCACATCAGACTCGTCATTGGAAACCACGGAGTAAAAAGACCAACATCCTGTGGCTGGCGCTGTGGCTCACTTGGTTAATCCTCTGCCTGTGGTGCCGGCTTCTCATATGGGCACTGGGTTACTGGGCTCTAGTCCCAGCTGCTCCTCTTCCAGTCCAGCTCTCTGCTGTGTCCCGGGAGGGCAGTGGAGGATGGCCCAGGCGCTTGGGCTCCTGCACCCACATGGGAGACCAGGAAGAAGCACCTGGCTCCTGGCTTCAGATAGGCGCAGCGCCAACCATAGAGGCCATTTGGGGAGTGAACTAATGGAAGGAAGACCTTTCTCTCTATCTCTATCTCTCACTGTCTATCTCTATCTGTCAAATAAATAAATAAAAGAAAAAATAAATTACTAAATAAAAAAAATAAAAACCAACATCTTTCAAGTAAAGAAAGAAAAAGCCAGCAATGCAGATTTCCATACTCATTAAAAATATAAATCATAAATGAAGGAGAAATAAAAACTTCTCCAAGTAAAGAAAAAAGGAAGGATTTCATTGGCAGCAGACCTACTCCATGAGAAATGTGAAGTTCTTCTGACAGAGAGAATACAAGATGCAACTGTAACCTGGATATAAACATTGAAAACAAAAAAACTAAAAATAGAAAAAATGAAGGTAAAATAAAATTTTTTTTTCTTATTTCTCCAGAAGATAAGTGGTTATCTAAAACAAAGACAAACAATGTATTGTGTGTTTATAATATATATAAAGGTAAGCTATAATTAGAAATATACCATTGGGGCCATTGTTATGACACAGTGGCTAAAGCTGCTGCCTGCAACGCTAGCATCCCATGTAGGCTATGGTTCATGTCCTGGCTACTCCACTTCCAATCTACTTCCCTGCTAATGGCTTGAAAAGGCAGCAGTGGCTGGCCCAAATGCTTGGGCTCCTGCCACCCACGTGGGAGACTCGGATGAAGCTCCCAGCTTCTGGCAGTGGCCTGGTCCAGCCCTGGCTGTTGAGGCCAAGTAGGGAGTGAACCAGTGGATGGAGGGTCTCTTTTTATCTCACACTCTCTGTCTCTGTAATTCTGTCAAATAAATAAATCTTTAAAAAGAAAAAGAAATATACTATTGTAAGATTTTCCTACTATATATGAAACGGTATAACATCTGAAGACAGACTCCAATTATTTAGAAACATAAATATTAGGGCAATCACTCAAAATTTTTAAAAAAGGGTATAAATTAAAAGAAAATAAACAGTTTTTAAATGTTTAGTTAACCCCAGTGTTATCATGAGAGAAACAACAAATTCCAATAGTGCAACATTCTGCAAAATATCTAACTGGTCCACTCTAAAACTGTCTAGGTCATAAAAAAAAAAAAAAAAAAAGGAAAATCTGAGCAACAGCCATTACAAAGAGGAGCCTACATGACAACTAAGTGTGACATGGTCTCATGGGGGGACCCCTGGGACAGAAAGAGGACATTAGGTTAAAAACTAAGGAAATCTGAATGAACTATAGACTTCAGTTACTAATAATACATCACTATTGGTTCACTAATTGCTAACAAATACATTATAGATGCTAGTAGAAAAAACGGAGCTTGGAGACAAGGGAACTCTGTATAAACTTCTCAATTTTTTTTCTAAATCTAAATCAGCTCTAAAAATATAGTCTATTAAAACATGTTTGGGGTGGTGTTTAGCTTAGCAATTAAGACATCTCCATTACGCTCAAAATACTTGGTTTTAATACCCAGCTCTGGCTCCAGACTCCGGCTTCCTGCTGATATGGACCCTGAGAAGCAGTAGTGCTGGCTCAAGTAACCAAATTCCTCCAACCCAAGTGAAAGATCTGCACTGAGTTCCCAGCTCTGGGCTTTGGCCCAGCCCAGCCCTGGTCATTGTGGGCATTTGAGGAACGAACCAATGGCTAGGAGCACTCTCTCTCCCTGTGTTTCTCTGACTCTCAAATGAAAGAAAGGAAGAGAGAGAGGGATACAAAAATAAGAGGAGTTCCAGACAAGTCAGAAAAAGCAGAATAAATAAACACAAATGGAACAAATAAAAACAACTTGCAAGATGACTAAATTCAACCATGTTAAAAATCATTTTAAATATGGTATTACCTAGAGATAACAGATAAGAAAGATTGTGGAATTAGATAAAAACCAAGATCCAATAACATGTTTTCTATAAGAAATCCACATTAACTAAAGTATGTAGACAGTTTTAAAGTAAAAAGATCAAGAAAGATATATCACACCAACATGAACAAAAGAAAGCTGGGGTACCTAAATTAATTTTAGACAAAGTAGACTCAGAATGGTATTATCAGGAACAAAGAGATATTACAGGGGCTGGCACTGTGGCACAGTGTGTTAGAGCCCTGGCCTTCAGCACCAGCATCCCATATGGGTACTAGTTTGAGGCCCAGCTGCTCCACTTACAATCTAGCTCCCGCATAATGTGTGATCACCTCAGCTTGGCCATTGTGGCTATTTGGGGAGTGAACCAGCAAATGGAAGACCTCTCCCTCTCTCTCAGTCTCTACTTCTCTCTGTAACTCTTTCAAATAAATAAAACCTTAAAAAGAGAGAGAGAGAGATTACATAGTGACAAAAGAGGCAATTCTGCTTTATATAATATATATAATTAATTTGGTCATTTTGTTACAGAAGTTGGAGCCATACATTTTCATTAAAATGTAAAGCATTTAAATGATATGTATGTAAGTTTAAAAAGTGGCATGCTTCATTATTTCTACATTTGTGAGAAAAAATCCATCTTCCAAATCTACTGTAGATGAAAAAGGGGTTAGGAAGGTAAACAGAAAGTATCTTTACTGGTTCCACACTTTATGTATATGCTGCAAATAAGGAAATGGGCTCTGAGAGGCCGGCCACTGGCCCAGTTCTCTTTCCTCCAGCTATGTGGGTGGTTTCCAAACTGTGTTCCCCAGAAGTCCCTGAGGGGTCTCTGATATGGGGAGTACAGAGAACAGAAGGCTAGACCCACATGGGACCATGGAGGGTAGGTGGGCTCCAGGCATCTTTTAAGCAATACATGAATTCTGTAAAATATTTCATTCAGAAAAGAAGTTCCAATGCTTAAAGCTAAGTTTGACATTGGGGAAACTTTAAGACATTGGCATAGGCAAAGACTTCTTGGAAAAGACCCCAGAAGCACAGGCAATCACAGCCAAAATTGACAAATGGTATTACATCAAGCTGAGAAGCTTCTGTACTGCAAAAGAAACACTCATCAAAATGAAGAGGCAACCGACAGAATGGGAGAAAATATTTACAAACACAACAGATGAAGGGTTAACATGCAGAATCTATAGAGCTCAAGAAATTCAACAACAATAAAACAATCCAGTTATGAAATGGGTAAAGGACTTGAACCAGCATTTTTCAAGATAGGAAATTCAAATGGCCAACAGACACTTGAGAAAATGCTCAAGATCACTATCCATCAGGGAAATGCAAACCAAAACCACAATGAAGTTTCACCTCACTCCAGTTAGAATGTTTCTCATATTTAAATCAACAAATGACAAATACTGTCAAGGATGTAGGGAAAAGGTACCATGGAGCACTGTTGGTAGGAATATAAACTGGTGCAGCCACTGTGGAAGACAGTATGGAGATACCTCAGAAATCTGAATGTAGACCTACCATACGATCCAGCCATCCCACTCCTGGGAATTTACCCAAACCAAAAGAAATCAGCACATGAAAGATTTATCTGTATCACCATGTTCACTGCAGCTCAATTCACAGTAGCTAAGATATGGACTCAACCCAGATGTCCCTCAACCTGACTGGATAAAGAAATTATGGTGTATATATACACTATGGAGTACTACTCACCTGTAAAAAAAAAAGAAAAAAGAAAAAAGAAATCTGGTCTTTTGCAACAAGATGGACACAACTAGAAACTGCTATACTTAGTAAAATAAGCCAGTCCCAAAAAAACAGACATCATATGTTTTCCCTGATCTGAGTAACTAATAGAGTACTTGAAATGTAATGTATTGGAATGAAATGGACATTTTGAGATTCAATAACTGTTTACAGGCCTTGTCTCTTCCATTGAGGAACAGTGTTTTTGTTTTTTTCTTCATACTATTTGTTGAACTGTTTTACTTAGAGCAGGGTTAACTATATGATCACTAAGGATACTGAACATTGATCTTTGCAAAAACTAAGAGTGGGAATGCAAGATAGGTGGGGGAAGAGTTGGAACGTGGGTAGAAGGGAGGGTGGGGGTAAAGTGTCACTATGTTCCTAAACCAGTACACGTGAAATATATTAAACGTGTATACCTTAAGTAAAATTAAAAAATTAAAATTAAAAAAGAAAAAAAAGATTAGTTTGAAAGTTGTTTCCTTTACCACAGTGTCTCTTTAGAGAAGTCTGAATATCTTTTAAAAATAAAATCATCAGCCGGCGCCGTGGCTCAACAGGCTAATCCTCCGCCTTGCGGCGCCGGCACACCGGGTTCTAGTCCCGGTCGGGGCGCCGGATTCTGGCCCGGTTGCCCCTCTTCCAGGCCAGCCCTCTGCTGTGGCCCGGGAGTGCAGTGGAGGATGGCCCAGGTGCTTGGGCCCTGCACCCCATGGGGAGACCAGGAAAAGCACCTGGCTCCTGGCTCCTGCCATCGGAGGAGCGCGGTGCGCCGGCCGCAGCGTGCCGTCCGCGGCGGCCATTGGAGGGTGAACCAACGGCAAAAGGAAGACCTTTCTGTCTGTCTCTCTCTCTCTCACTGTCCACTCTGCCTGTCAAAAATTAAAAAAAAAAATAAAAAAAAAAAAAATAAAATCATCATCTTAAATGCATCATGTTAAATGCAGATTTTTAAAGCTTCAATGCAAAAAAAAAAAAAAAAAAAACCAAACCAAAAACCGTTGTTTCTCTCCTGTTATCTCCTAGTCAAGGAGCAGGGAATAGGCAAGTGACAGTAGAGATCTCTTACTTTTGGAGCAATCCTCCCTCCAGGCTCCCACACGGACACCTCCACATAAAACTTCTCCCATTCACAGTATCTGGGCTCAAGGCAGGACCAGCAGAGGTTGATAGTCACCACTGTCCCCACGGACATGACTATGAAATCTTCTTTTCAATTGTAGTGTCAGAAGATAAAAAGAATGTCACTATACTTACAAGAAGGCCTGAAACATCGGAATACTTCTTAGCTGGCTTAAAGGATGGAGGAGCATCAATACTGAAGTCTGCAGAAAAAAAAAAAAAAGGAAAAAGATAATTAAATGACCTTAAAACACTCAATTCCCTTCTGTCTTTTTTTTCTAAAATACTGGTTCAATAATATTCTTAAAATTTTCCTTTGTTGATTCAACACTTACAGAATTCTCTGGGGATTAACCAGAGAAGAAATACTGGGGATTAACCAGAAATACTGCACTATGTCACGGACCAAGCGCAGGCTCCAGATCCAGCCCCACCCTGTCACCAGGGACCCTCTATTCTAGCAGACCCACTAGAATGCTCCTCTGCTCACTTGCTGCTGTCACAGTCTCAGGCTACATGGGCTGAGGGTGATGAAATGCCAAACAACCCACTCAACGGTCTGGGCATCAGACACCTGCAATATCCACACCCAGACGACTGACTCGCTCACTCGTCACCCATCTTAGTCATTTCCATGAAAGCCACACACAAGACAAGAGCTGGAGGAACTCTGCGGCTGTATTTTCCAGTAGCATTGAACAGAACATTTAACGGTGCTTTACAAAAATGTGGACTTCTTGTAGCACAAAAATATTTGACTCTGAGAAACACTGGCTAAGAGAGTAAGAGTTGGCCTTCAAGCTAGTTGTTAGAAAGCCTCCTTGATCTGGCATTATACTGGTCTTCCTTGTTCTTGGAAACAAATTTTAAGAGTAGACTTTAGAGTGAGAAGTTTGTCTAATAGGAATCCTAATATTATCACATGGGGACCTATTTCTCCAGACTGAAATGTTAACAGTGACACTAAAAACCACACATCCATGACAACTCAAACAAACAGATTCAACACAGATAGAGTTATGAGGAAACAGACATGTAATATCCCTAGGCTGATGCCACTTTAAAATCCTCAAAGAACTTTTTTCCTACCATAACACAAACACAGTAAAATAAGGTAGACTTGTTATAAGCAAGTTTCTCATCTGAGCATTAGGAACACATGGAAGGCTCTCGACAGCTCACAGTTAGGATCGTTCAGTTGCCAGGGCAATGCCCTTTCGGAAGCCAGGATCTGTTTCAGGTTCTTCCAGGTTCTGTTCTTCTTGCCAGCTACCGCACCACCGTGGCCAGAGTGCTTGAATTAAAAGCATACATTAGAAGAAAGAAAAATCAATGGGGACTACCACTGGAGAATTTGACATTTATGCTTAATCATAATGTTGTGGGCCTTACATTCTGTCAACAGTCATTGGTACCTCAGATTTTCTTAAAAAGTATTTCACCATACACTGTAATCTTAGTTGAAAAAAGTTTCTGGATCTTCAAAAACCCATGAGTTAATTGGTGACAGAGTATGATAGAATAGAAATGAAGGGTTACTTTTTTTGACAGCACAAAAAAAAGTCAAATCTTTTATTGGGTCTAACTTTGCAGAATTCACTCATGACTTCATCACTTTAAAACAAATTTACTTCAGAGTCAGAATTCACAACTGCACCTCTAAACTCCCCTCAGAGGGCAAGTCTCTGCCTTGCACATGACTGGTGATTCTGGAAAACTTGAGTAAGCCTCAATTATAGTGTAGCAAGCCTGACAGAATTTTTTTTTTTTTTTGGTCCTATAAAGATGACAAAATAAAATGGAAAAGAAAACCAAAAGGTGATGGTAACACTGTATGCCCAAAACTAATCCAGAAAAAAAAATCAACTTTTACCAGTGTAATTTATTGTTATCACTCAAGAACAGAAGAAAGAATACCCTATTTCTATTTTATAGACAATAGTGTGGATTTAATACTTAAAGAAATTAATGTTAGCACTTTTCTTTCAGTTAAATATCTCAAACGTCATCTAAAAGTTACATATGGGTACAGAGGCATCTGGCACAGTAGCGAAGCCATTGCTGGGATGCCCTACTCTATATCAGACTGCCTGGGTTTGAGTGTCATCTTCACTCCTGGTTCCAGCTTCTTGCTAATGCACACCTGGGGAGTCCCTGCCACCCACAGAGAAGCTTAGACAGAGCTCCTGGCTCCTGGTTTCTGCCTGGCCCAGCCCAGACTGTTGCAGGCATTTGGGGAGTGAATCAGTGAATGGAAGTTCTCTGTCTGTGTTTCTCCATCTTTCAAATAGAAAATTATTTTTAAAATAAATAAAGTTACATGAGACCAGTGAAAAGGCAAGCGGAGCAACCATCGTGGGCAGAACCCACTCTTAAAATTGTGCCCTTTAATGCAGTGCACAGAGGACACAAAAACATCCCCAGGATCTGGTACATTGGGAGACCAATCCCTGCCCCCATTCCTTCCACAACAGCCCTTGGGAGAGGTGGTGACAACTTGGACAGAGGGAGAAGGGGACATCGGTGCCACCTCAGCTACAGGTCCAGCACGATCAGAGGCTGAAACGCAGTTGTGTGGCTTTTTATTTATATTCATCTAATAACCTGAGATGCTCACCACAAAGTTGGGATCCTTAAATGGCAAAGGTTTGGCAGCTTTTTCCACAGGTCCTGTGCTCAACTCAGAAGGCACCATTTTATTCTCACTCATGGCATCCATGCTGATACCCTTGAAGAAAGTACGAACAGTTAGAGGTCAGTATCTTCCAGTTCACTTCCTGACTTCTGTTTCCAGCAAGACAGAAGCTGAAACAGTGGAAGACAGTGGGCCCAGAGCTCTGGCAGGTAGCCTGCTCCAGGGGAGGGCATGCCAGAAGGGGAGCAGTACCTGCCACACAGGAGTCACAGGAAAGACAGGCAGGACCCCCACCTGCTGTGTTGCCTGGCTCCCCTAGGTTCAAAGCACAAGGATGACTGTCTAACTTGAGCTGGCTCATTTAATTCTGACAAAGTAGATGCTATGGCCCTCAGTTTACAAAAAACAGGCTTTGAGGGGCTACACTGTGGCGTAGCAGATAAACCTGCTGCCTTCGACATTTTAGTGGGTAAAGCTGCTGCCTGCAACACTGGCATCCCAAATGGGCACCAGTTTGATTCCCAGCTGCTCTACTTCTGATCCAGCTTCCTGCTGGTGGTCTGGGAGAGCAGTGGAAGATGATGGCCCAAGTGCTTAGGCCTCTGTGCTTACGTGGGAGAACTGGAAGAAGCTCCTGGCTCTTGGCTTCAGCCTGGACCAGTTCTGGCTGTTGCAGCCATCTGAGGAATGAACCAGCAGAGAGAAAACCTCTCCTTCCCCCTCTCCTCCCCTTCCTTCCTCTCCCTTTTCTTCTCTCTTTCCTTCTTTCCCTCTCTCTCACCCTCCCCTCCACCACTCTGTGAATCTTTCAAATACATAAACCAATCTTAAGGGGGGGGGGGAGTGCCTCTCCTCCCCTCTTCTTCTTTCTCTCTCTCTTCCCCCGCTCATCTCTCCATGAATCTTTCAAATACATAAATAAATATTTTAAAAACAAGCAAACAAACAAAAACAGGAGCCAGTGCTGTGGTGTTCTGGTGCTGGTTCAAGACCCAGCTGCTCCACTTCCAATCCAGCTCTCTGCTATAGCCTGGGAAAGCATTAGGTAGAAGACAGCCCACGCACTAGGTCCCCTGCACCCATGCAGGAGACCTGGAAGAAGCTCCTGGATCTTTTTGGATAGGCACAGCTCAGGCCGTTGCAGCCATTTGGGGAGTAAACCAGCAGATGGAAGACCTCTCTCTCTCTCTCTCTCTCTGTAACTCTGCCTTTCAAATAATAAATAAATAAATCTAAAGAGAGAGAGAGAGGGAGGGAGGGAAGGAAGGAAGGAAAGAAGGAAGGAAAAAGAAAAAAGAAAGAAGGCTTTGAGAATGGGTGCAAGGCTACACAGTGGTCAACCTCTGGATTCAAGTCCAAATGGAGCCAATTCCAATGCCCCCACCATTTCCAGACACCACACAGTTCCTACTCATGCAGTTCTTGTCAGCTAGTCCTTTTTTTTTTTTTTTTCATTTGACAGATAGAGTTAGACAGTGAGAGACAGAGAGAGAGAGAGAGAGAGAGAGAGAGGTCTTCCTTCTGTTGGTTCACCCCCAAATGGCCACTACGGCCGAAGCTACGCAGATCGGAAGCCAGGAGCCAGGTGCTTCCTCCTGGTCTCCCATGTGGATGCAGGGGTCCAACCACTTGGGCCATCCTCCACTGCACTCCTGGGGCCTCAGCAGAGAGCTGGATTGGAACAGGAGCAACCAGAACTAGAACCCAGCACCCATACGGGATGCAGACAGAGGATTAACCAAGTGAACCATGGTACTGGCCCCATCAATATGCTTTAAACCTAAAGAAAACCTTTAAGTTAACAATCACAAAGAAATGAACAAGTCACAGTAAGAAATCACCTCTGATTTTTAAAATTCCCCATTTCCTAGGCCATAATAAATTTTTAAAAATTGAACTACAATTTATATACAGTGAAATGAACACACCATAAATGTAGGTTTCATGAGTTTTGCCAAATGATTGCACAATCCTAATCCCTAACAAGAAATACAATATTGCCATCACTCTAGAAAGATATGCCAGGGCCCTGCCAAGCCAATACCTCCCAGTCCCAGGCAACCATTGCTCTGATTCACATTACTTTGTTTTTTTTTTTTTTTTAAGATTTATTTATTTATTTGAAAGAGTTACACAGAGAGAAAGAGAGGCAGAGAGGTCTTACATCTGTTGGTTTACTCCCCAATCAGCCACAACGGCCGGAGCTGCACCGATCCGAAGCCAGGAGCTTCTTCAGGGTCTCCCATGTGGGTGCAGGAGCCCAAAGCCTTGGGCCATCTTTCCCAGGCCATAGCAGAGAGCTGGATGGGAAGTGGAGCAGCCGGATCTTGAAGTGGCGCCCATATGAGATGCTGGCAGTGCAGGTGGTGGCTTTACCCGCTATGCCACAGCACCAGCTCCAATTCACATAACTTTCACCTGCTTTAGAATTTTATATTGATGGAATCTGACAGCATGCACTCCTATGTCTGGCTCTGTAGAGTAGCATAAAATTTGGAGATGTATCCAAGTTGCTGCATGGATCAGTAGTTTTTTTCAGTGTAACAGGGGGCTCCAAAAAGTCTGTAGAAAATTCAAATCCTGGGGCCAGCACTGTGGCATAGTAGGTTAGGCCTCCACCTACAGTGCCAGCAATGGCAGGTGCAGGGGCCCAAGGACTTGAGCCATCTTCTACTGCTTTCCCAGGCCACAGCAGAGAGCTGGATCAGAAGAGGAACAGCCAGGACTCAAACCAGTGCCCATATGGGATGCCTACACTACAGGCAGCATCTTTACCTGCTATGCCACAGCACCGCCCCCTCAAATTCTCTTTGAATTCCATCTCCCTCAAACTTTCTAAAGCCCCCTCGTATCTGCTTACTCCTTAGCAGAGTACTACTCCACTATATGAGTGTTCCCCAGTGTGTTTAGCTACTTTCCTGTTGAACATTGGGCTTATTCTAGGTTTTCACCTATTATAAAATAAAGCTGCTGTGGTCTTTTCTCACTTCTCTTGAATAACAGATACATTTATATAATAGAATATTATTCAACCACACAAAGAAAGGAAGTATTGATCATGCTTTGTCATGGATACACCTTGAAGTGCTATGCTACCAGAACGAAGCCAGACACAAAAGTCCTCATAGTCATTTAATTTATGATTGCATTTAAATGAAGTATCTAGATTAGCTGAATTCACAGAAACAGAGAGCTGACCAGGCGTGCTCAGGGGCAGGCAGAATGACAGGAACGGAAGTGACTGTTAACAGGGTGAGGGGTTTCTTTACAGGGTGAAAGAAATTTCCTGACGTTAGATAATGGTGATGACTGTCCAACTCAGTGAGTCTACTATAAACCACTGAACTGCATACTTTAAAAATGAATTCTGTGATGAGTATTTTGTCTAAATAAAGCTATTATATACAAGTAAAAGAATAAATCAATAAAGCCAGTAATGGATTGCAACCCATAGAATAAAGAATCCATATTATAAATATCAATTTTAAAAAATAAATGAATGGGGCAGGTGTTGTGGCTCAGCAGGTTAAGTTGCTGCTTGGGACATCCATATCCCACACTGGGGAGGGCGGAGTCATGTCCCAGCTCCTCTGTTTCAGATCCAGCTTCCTGCTAATGCATCCTGGGAGGCAGTAGATTATGGCTCAAGCACTTGGGTCCCTGTCACTCACATGAGAGACCCAGATGGAGTTCTAGGCTCCTGGCTTTGGCCTGGCCCAGCCCTAGCTACTACAGATAGGCATTTGAGGAGTGAACCCATAGATGTAAGATGTCTCTATCTCTCTCTCCCTTTCATGCAGATGAAACTAAACATTTTTAAGTGACTTAATGGGAGAGAAGAGAAAGCACTTGCTCACAATAGGATAAGAATTAGAAAACTACCATGCGGTAAGCATCACAGTAACTGCTTCAGGCAAAAGCCATTCATGGACGCTAAAAGTGGCTGGCAAAAGTATAAAGAGAAATGAGAAATTTATATAAAGTTTCTCCCCACAAGAGACTTTAATACAAACAGAAGAACAACTTTGCAGAGGGGAAACCTGGCAAGAATCACCTTACCAAGTGCTGGAAGCTAATGCCATGGGTGATGGGCTATGGCGACACTGGGCGCCACGAGACAGGGTGTGCTGAGGACAGCATAGCTCCTCTGTTCTTGCCAAAAACGTATCACCCAGACCTGTGCAGAAACATCCGACAGGCCCATGCTGAGGAGCATTCTATAAAATCAGCATCCAGGTCACAAAGGGAAAGGCTGGGGGGCCTGTTTCTGATTAAAGGGGTCTGCAAAGATGCAGCCAGGAAATGGATCCTGGACCAGGGAAGGACCAAGAACATGGTCTACCTACTGTGACTTCGCATTGCAACAAAGCTCATTTCTTGAATTCAGACAATTCTGAAGGTCTCCCCGCACAGCTGAGTTTCAGGCAAGATGTCCCAGCCCTCTGCTCTCACTCCCTTGTACACACCAACCTTTCTGCGTGGATTGTCCCTCCCCCATCCCTGGTCCTTCCTAACTGGCAGAAGAGAATGCCTTTGGTTTTAGAAAAATTTTCATTGAAGGGGGCCAGCGCCGAGGCGTAGTAGGTAAAGCCATTGCCTGCAATGGCAGCAACCCATATGGGTGCTGGTTTGAGTCCCGGCTGCTCCACTTCTGATCCAGCTCCTTAGGAAAGCAGCAGAAGATGGCCCAAGTACTTGGGCCCCCGCACCCATGTGGGATACTCAGAAGAAGCTCCTGGCTCCTGGCTTCAGACCAGCTCAGCCCTGGCCATTGAGGCCAAAGAAAATTCAATTTCCCCTGAACTCTTTAGAAGATTGACAAAGAAATACAGTGGACAAGCGAAAACTCTTCCCAGGGCCCTGCCAGCTGCCACGCTGACAGCAAGAGAGCCAGAGGCTATCACTCCATGGTACCTGAGAAAGAAGCTGTGACTGGCATGCAGTCCGGAGAGCTGACAGTTACCTGCTCACTTTTTTTCCCTTTAAGATTTATTTGTCTATTTGAAAGCCAGAGTCACAGAGAGGGAGGGAGAGACTTAGAGAAAGAGATCTTCCATCCACTGGTTCACCTCCCAAATGGCCACAATGGCCAGGGCTGGGCCACAGGTCTCCCACGTGGGTGCAGGGACCCAAGCACTTGGGCCATCTTCCACTGCTTTCCCAGGCATATTAGCAGGGAGCTGAATTGGAAATGGAGCAGCCAGCACATGAACAGGCGACCACATGGGATGATGGTGTTGCAGGCAGTGGTTTAACCTGCTCTGCCACAGCGCTGCCCCCATGTTACCTGCTCTTTCAATAGGTGGTAGGTAGTCTCAGCCCACTGACTGGGAGGGAAACAAGGTGAGAGTGTGTGAGGAGCCACGTTAGCACTAGAAGGCAGCAACAGGCCATTTTCCCAAGGAATCTAACAGCCGTGTGTAAGCATGCACCACAAGACCACTCAGTGAGCTTGCCTGTGCGCTGTCAGGAGGCTCAGCCCACAGGTGACCTAAGCTAAGTGAGACAGGCATGAACACCCATAAGAACTACCCAGCGGGCGTCACGTCAGAAGAGAAAAGGCAGGATGGCTGGGACAACTCGGGGTTCGGGCCCAGGAAGGCAGCCCGAACAGGAGAGAGATTTCCTGAGGACAGGCAGACTTTAGGTTCCAGCTCCGTTGTTTGAGCTTTTCACAAAGAACAGGATTACTGATACAACACTGTTTCCATCTGGGAGAAGAAACCCAAGTAACTGCTAGAGAAGCAGAGAAGACACTCCACAGAAAGGGGACCAGCCAAGGCCTCCAGGCCTCCAACAGTCATGCCAGAAACATCCACAGAGCGCACTCAGCTCCATCCTCACGCAGTAGGAATCAGCTTTTTCTTCTGTGTCAGAAATGCCCAAAGACTGCCTTTCTCTCTTGTTTATTACTCTTCCCTGATTCCCAGTGGGGAAGCTCAAGGGTGCTATGGGCCTAGTGAAAGGAACATAGGCTGTTTGTCCAAGGCCACGAGGAGACCCAAGAGAACACTGCCAGACAGAGACCCCCTCAGTAAGATCCGGGCAGCTGAAGCTTCGCCCAGAGCCACCATGATAAGCAGGGACCTGTAAGGTAAGTCAGGTAGGTCAGACCACTGAAAGTTCTGCCAGAGAAGACACCACCAGAAAGCATCTGCTGATGGTGAGAGAGCCGAAGTCAGCCGAGGGCGCGGGCAGCAAGCTGGGGAAGGGTCAAGGACGCAATGAAAACATGCTAAAGCACGGATTTTCCAAACAGAGCCCTCCTGCTGGCCTGCTCTCACCATGCTCTGCAGGCCCAGACCCTCACGCAGAAGTCAAGCAGGAGACAGGGAAAAAGAAAGGAAGCCACCTGACGTGGCCTGAGCCACATCACTCCAGGGCTGCCTCCGGCTTGGAAAGAGGACTCGCTTGCCTCTCCAGCTAGACACCCCCCACCCTCCCACAGCACAGAGCCGGTCTTCTGCTGTCTCTCCTCTAACTCCCACTCCTGCCCCCAGCTACCACACTCTCATTCTTCACTCCTTGGTTTCAGCCACAGTGAGACGCCTATGTCTACTAACCACAGCACGGGATTCCCTTACTCAAAGGGCAGATCAAGTCTGTGGGGTGTGGATGCAGCAACATAGCATTTAAAGCGCTGGACAGTTTCCATATTACTAAAATACTATTAACATCGCACTGCCGTGGGCCATGGATGCCCTAAGGAGAGACCAGGAAGTACTGCTTACTATCAAGGCTGTCCTGTCTTGGCAGCATGAAAAGAGATGATGTGAAGTCCAAGGGAAGAGAAAGCTGGTCTGCTATTAAAGAAACACAAGCCTGTCCTTAACAGACTGGAGTCAGCAAGGCCTGATCCCAGCCCAGCTCTGCCTGACAGCACAGCCCAAATCAGTGGCCCAGCTTTGCCTAACGTAGAGCCCAAATAAACGGTTTTGTCTCTCCAGATAGCAGTCTACATGAATGACTCAGACTTAAGGATAACTTGGGTATTCTGTGTGTGGTTACAAGAAAGGAAACAAATGTCCTTTGTTTGTTATTGAAAAATCAAATACCCAGTTACATTTACCTAATGACATTCTAGATTCAAACAGCTGACACTAGGTTAAAACAGAGATACTTGTTACAAGCATAAATTTGAGATACAATCTAAATATTCAATCAAGTCAATTAAATAAAAGCACTTAATTCCTTGGGGCATAATGCAGTCCATTAGTCATAAAAGTCTATTAGACTTTTTAAATTCTCCAGCAACACAGAGAGCTGTTCACAGAATACCATTAAGTAAAAAGCAGAGAACACATTATACACCAAATACGATATGAACAACTGTATCCATATAAAAAACACATACTATAATAGCTATCAGGGAAGGAGACTAGGCAACCTGTTATATCCAGTTCAAAAATGGAAAAAACATGGTGGCCCTTGGTCTAACAGTGAGGACATCGTCACTTAGTGAATCACAGACGCCATATTATGTCCACAATGGCTGGGACTGGGCCAACCCGAAGCCAGGAGTCTGGAGTTTCGTCCAGGTTTCCCATGTGGGTGCAGGGGCCCGAGGACTTGGGCCATCTTCTGCTGCTTTCCCAGGCACATTAGCAGGGAGCTGGATTGGAAGTAGAGCAGCCAGGACTCAAACCAGCATCCATATGGGATGCTGGCACTGCAGGTGATGGCTTTACCTGCTACACCACAGTGCCGGCCACCAGGATTGAGTTCTGAGATCCTGACTTGAGCCTGGCCAGGTCCCAGCTGTTACAGGAATTTAGGAAGTAAACCAGTGAATGGAAGATTGATCTCTCTTTCTTTACCTTTCAAGTAAAATTTAAAAAAAAAAATTTTAATGGAAAAAAGTAACTTTAAAAATAGAAAAGCATAACTTAAGACTTGATTAGAATTATTTTTTTAAACTGGGGTAGAATAATTATTTTTTAAATGAAGAAATCAAATCAGTCCAGTATTGTCTGGCTGTCTCTAATTATAGAGGATTCTATCATCATCTGCATTATCCTTCTAAAGAAGCAAAAGTCTGTTAAGTAACTTTCAGTCTATAGGTCAATTAAGTTTCTTAGCAAAATTTAGCAACTAGAATAGGCATTTGAAAAGCCTAAATATTCCTCATTTATGCAGTAAAATTCCCCCCAGAAAGCAGTTCTCTGCATCATGGATTTGATTATATCAAAGATCTAATTATATCTTCTCATGTAGAGAACGACAGAATATAGAGAAGAGGCAGTTAAGAAAACAGGATGGAGACTCCGGACAGCCTGTCTGGGTTCAAACCCTGCCTCCACCACTTACTGCATGACCTTGAACAAGATATTTAACTTCTCTATGCCTCAGTCTTTTTATTATAAATGAAGAAAATAACAAGTAACAAAAAAGTTGCTTAGAAGATTGAATGAGATAGTACTTAGAAAGTGTTTAACTGCTTGACATACAATAAATGCTCAATAAATATTATCATTTTTTTCACTTAAGTACAATTATCTGATCTCCAACTGATCAACTAAATACTAATCCTCCTCAAAGAATTATAAGCAGAATGGAGGACTGCACTTTCATAAAATGTATTCATCAGTAAATACATCAGTTTACACTGATGTATGAAACCAAATACAGAATTATAATTCTAAGACAACCTGTACAACTTGGCAAGCATAAACATCTAAGAGCTTTTGTTTAACTAAAGACCTATCCTGCTGGCGCCTCGACTCACTAGGCTAATCCTCCGCCTGCGGTGCTGGCACCCTGGTCGGGGAGCCAGATTCTGCCCTGGTTTCTCCTCTTCCTGACCAGCTCTCTGCTGTGGCCCAAGAGTGCAGTGGAGGATGGCCCAAGTCCTTGGGCCCTGCACCTGCATGGGAGACCAGGAGGAAACATCTGGCTCCTGGCTTCGAATCGACGCAGCGCACCGGCTGTAGTGGCCACTTGGGGGATGAACCAAAGGAAAAAGGAAGACCTTTCTCTCTGTCTGTCTCTCACTCTCATTGTCTAACTCTGCCTGTCAAAAAAAAAAAAAAAAAAAAAAGGCCGGCGCCGTGGCTCAACAGGCTGATCCTCCGCCTTACGGCGCCGGCACACCGGGTTCTAGTCCCGGTCGGGGCACTGGATTCTGTCCCGGTTGCCCCTCTTCCAGGCCAGCCCTCTGCTGTGGCCCGGGAGTGCAGTAGAGGATGGCCCAAGTGCTTGGGCCCTGCACCCCATGGGAGACCAGGAAAAGCACCTAGCACCTGGCTCCTGCCATCGGATGGGCGCGGTGCGCCGGCCACGGCAGCCATTGGAGGGTGAACCAATGGCAAAGGAAGACCTTTCTCTCTGTCTCTCTCTCTCTCACTGTCCACTCGGCCTGTCAAAAAAAAAAAAAAAAAGAACCTATCCTGATGAACTAAAGATCCATTTTGATAAGTAATAATGCTGTCATTACTCACTTCTTCTGGACTAAAGATCCATTTTGATAGAAGAAGAAGAAGAAATTGGGAAGTAGGTATTTTAATGTAGCAAATTTAGCGGCCACTTGTGACATTTATGGCCGATATCAGAGTATCAATTCCAGACCTGGCTGCTCTACTTCCAATCCAGCTTCCTGGTAATGTGCACCCTGGAAGGCAGTGTGATGGCTCAACTTGGGTTCCTACCACCCTCAAGGGAGACCTCGATGGAGTTCCTAGTTCCTGGCTTTGGCCTAGCTCAGCCCTGGCTATTGTGGGCATTTGGGGAGTGAATAGGTCACTCTCAAAGCTCTTTCTCTGTCACTCGGCCTTTCAATAGGTGAAAAATAAACATTAGAACAATATTTTTGTACTATTCAACTACTTAATATTTTTACTAGCAATGACCTAAAGGAGACTTCTATAAACACTTTGCTCAGAATACCTTTTAAAAAGTTTTATTTATTTTGAAAGTCAGAGTTACAGAGAGAGGAAGAGACAGAGGGAGAGAGAGAATGATCTTCCACCCACTGGTTCACTCCCCAGATGGCCACAACAGCCAGCACTGGACCAGGCCAAAGCCAGGAGCTTCAATTGTGTCTCCCACATGGATGGCAGGGGACGAAAATTTTGGGCCATATTTCACTGCTTTTCTGAGGCTTTTAGCAGTGAGCTGGATCAGAAGTGGAGCAGCCAGGGCACAAACATGCACCCATGTGGGATTCCAGTGTCAGTCAGTGGCTTTACCCACTATACCACAATGCTGGCCCCTCAGAATACTTTCAGATCAAAAATAGTACCTTCAACTATTGAAGACTTTTAAGCATTTAAATCTCTAAACACCTTTACATTTCAGCTATGCAATTTTAATACAGAAATAGCTTGTGTAGGGGCTAGCGCTGTGGTGCAATGGGTTAAGAAGCCCCTATCAGAGTGCCACTTCAAGTCCCAGATACTCTGTTTCAGATCTAGCTTCCTGCTAATGTACCTGGGAAAGCAGCAGAGAATGACCCAAGTGCCTGGGCCCTTGACACCCATATAGGAGACCCGGATGGAGTTTCAGGCTCCTGGCTTCAGACCGGCCCAGCCCTGGCTGTTGTGGCCATTTTAAGTGAACCAAGAGACGGAAGATCTCTTTCTGTCTCCTCTTCTCTCTGCAACTCTGCCTTTCAAATAAATAAATCTTGAAAAAAAGGAAAAGAAAAAGAAACTGCTGAAATTATGGACATAGGGGAATATAAGTGCTCAAAGTTTTGTAAAGTCCCTTTTAACTCAAGAAATACAATCATTTATATAAAAATATTCATGTCCACACTACTGAAACCTTGACAGCTGAAGTACATTTACATGTGCCCAGTTCAGAACTTGGAATGCCTTCCCCATCCAAAACTACTACCTTCAACCTTAGTTTTCTTGTCTGACTACCAACACCAGAGTCCTCACCTTCCTCTGTCCCACACAACAGGAGACAACTATACTCAGCTTTGGCTCAAGGACAGAATTTACTACATCTTCCTCATTGTCTTTTCTTTTTTTATCAAAATAAATATTTATTGACAACTGGAGCTTTATGTAGATATTTAAAAGTAAATGTACAAATGTGGAAAATTACAAAACCCAATCTAAAACCCTGGATGCACACAAGTAATTATTTTATATGTCCTTCAGAAATGACCTCTTATAATTACAACTCCAAGAAAAATCTACCTACAAGGCCAAAAATATCCCGAAACTGTGTTTCATCTTATCCTGACTCATATGCAGCAGCATATAAATATATTTCCATTTTTTTTATCCAATCAGCAAATGAGAATCTGTACATGATCATTTAATGAAAGAACAATTTTGGGCACAGAAGGTGGCAGAAGAGCAGTACAAAATCCTCGGAGCAGCTCCCAAATGGCAACTGTTCCAGAAGTCAAGACAGCTGCCGCAAAATGGTCTCACACATCACCTTCCGGCAACCTTCCATACTGACTTTTAAAAAGACAGTCTATCATCACTCCCAAACTCAGGGTCGCCTCAGGGTTAATCACAGTCAGTTGAAACACAGGGCTTCCCAGCTATTCCCTCTCTTTAGAGCAAGGATGACTCAGAACACAAACAGGAGTCCCATTGCAACACAGGCTCTGTGAAAGACTGAAGTTTCAAAAGAACCATTAATGTTCATTTTTTCAGGAGCTGTTTTTAAATTCCAAATAACAATGCTGTTCACAATAGTTGTACCAAGCACTGTTCCTGCATTCCTTAGACCTCAACAAGTTAGTACAGCCTCTTGAGGAGGCATCAAAAACTGTTTTTCACTGATTCCTCTATCTTCTGCAAATGTCATTTCTACTTGTTGGTCACAAAGGGTGCCACTACTATTGACTTGCCTCCTCTTGGTAGGGCCAAACACAGCTTTGATCTTTCCAGATTTCGGTAGTACTTGTTTTTCACTTGCATCATAATGCTCTGACATCTCTTGATTTCCAAATTTTCCAGAGCTACACACACTAGATTACAAACATTAGGCACAGGAACTATTGTAAAACTGGAGCCTCTGTGAAATGCCAGGTATAGGTTTTTACCCACTGCCAAGCATCCAGAGGGTTCCACAGAGAAAGGACATACTTGCAGGCAGTTATGATGCTCTTTAAAATCAGCTCTTTCCCACCACATGGCACTTACATCTGCAGAACAGGAAGCAGGAGGATTCTTTAACTTTGAAACCACCTGTAGGTTCATGGGTTTTGGGTTCTTTGTTTCTTTCTTTATTTCCTTCCTTGTTTTCTTTTTTAGGGTTTATTTCATTTATCTGAAGGGCAGAATGACAGAGAAAGAGAGAGACAGAAATCTTCCATCTGCTGGTTCACTCTCAAAATGGCCTCAACAGCCAGAGCTGGGCCAGGAGCCTGGAACTCCATCCAGGTCTCCGACATGAGTGGCAGAGGCCCAAACACTTGGACCATCTTCTGCTACATTCCCAGGTGCATTAGTGAGGACGTAGATCAGAAGCGGAGCAGTTCAAACTGGCACTCCAATACGGGATGCTGGCGTCACAAGTGGCGGCTTAACCCACCATACCACTGCACTGGCCTCAGGTTGCATAGGTTTAAACTTGTCATTAAGAGCAGGAAGATCTGCCATTTCGGTTTGTTCCATAGAATGTTTATGCAACTCCAGGCATGCATTTCCACAGAGTCGAATTTTTCTGAAAGTGGATAATTCAATCAACAGAGGCGTTGTTGGGGAGACCAGAGTCACAGTTACAGGCAGGTTTTCCTTACCTACTTGACACATTCAGATGGGTACCCAGTTTTGGCAGGCTGGTTGAACTGCTGTATTGTTTACTATCACTAGCACGTCTGCGTCTTCCCATGGAGAAAACTGGGGTGTAGGGCAAGTTTGTCCAATAACCTCTGCAGACACTGGGGAATCAAAAGCTTGAGCAGTACCTACCATGGGAAATTCTGGAGAATCAAAAGTTTGAGTAGTACCTAACACAGGGAGAGCAGGTGAACACACATCAGTGGTAGATCTGTACTTAGCATCAGGTACAATGGTATTTAAAGAACTGAAAATAGCATAGATGAAGAAAGACCCTCCTTTGTAGGCTGGTTTTCAAGATCTGGCACGTCAGAATGTACTTTTCCTAATAGAACAATATGCTCCTCTTCCAAGTCTTCCATTTCTTTTTATTTTTTATTTTTTAAATTTTTTGACAGGCAGAGTTAGGGAAAGAGACAGAGAGAGAGTTATAGACAGTGAGAGAGAGACAGAGAGAAAGGTTTTCCTTCGTTGGTTCACTCCCCTAATGGCCACTACAGCCAGCACTGCACGGATCCGAAGCCAGGAGTCAGGTGCTTCCTCCCAGTCTCTCATGTGGGTGCAGGGACCCAAGCACTTGGGCCATCCTCTGCTGCCCTCCCGGGCCACAGCAGAGAGCTGGACTGGAAGAGAGCAACCAGGACTAGTACCTGGTGTCTCAACTGGGACTAGAACCTGGGGTGCCGGCACTGCAGGCAGGGGATTAGCCAAGTGAGCCACTGCGCCTGTCTTCCATTTCTTTATTTATTTGTTTAGGAATCAGTTCCTCTGTAATAACACAATTTCCCTCTTAAAAAAAAAAAAAGATTTATCTTATTTATTTGAAAGGCAGAGTTACAGATGGAGGGAGACAAAGAACCATTGCTGGTTCACTCCCCAAATGGCTGCAATACCTGGGGCTGGGCCAGGCTGAAGCCCATAGTCAGGAGCTTTATCTAGTCTCCCATGTGGGTGCAGGGTCCTAAGCACTCGTGCCACCTTCTGCTGCTTTCCCAGACACATTAGCAGAAAACAGAATCAGAAGTGGAGCAGCCAGGACTCAAATCAGTGCCTCTATTGGATGCTGGCATCCAGGCGGCAACTTAATCCACTGTGCCACAACACCAGTCTCTCTCCATAATTTTGTGTATGTGCTGCTGGTTTTTCTGAGTAGGACTTCTGTTTTTGAAGCTGAAGGGACCCAAAGTCTTCATCAGGTAACTGAAAGTCTGCGATGCTAAAAAAAGATGACAGCTGCTTTAGAATTAGCATTTCATTCTTATGAAATGGACCTCTGAAAGTATCATCATCCAAAGCTAAATAAGCATTACACATGAGAGAACAGGAGTCCTGTTTTTCATAGCTTTCCTTCCCATGAATAATTGATTTCTTGTTTTGGTATTTCTTCAAGGTGACTTTCTCCTTGGACCTGTTAACATCTGCTACGCCGGATGTCAGCAAAGGGAGTTCATGATGATCCAACAGTAGCATGCACACTGACTTTTTCTTTTGCATCTTCTACCAGACAGTTGGGAAATTGCCCTCCTAGAAAACTTATCTTTAGTGGGACTGGCAGGTGAGCTAACCTCAGTTAATGACAGAAGGTTCTGAGAACTTCCTGAACTTGGTTCTACATGTGTACCTGAGAGCCTGATTTCAATTTGGTCAGTTTCTTCATAGAAAAACCTTAAATTTCTAGTTGCTTCCTTACTTTTGCTTTTAAACTTTATCTTCCTGATACCTAAATGACTTTGACCTACAGTTTCCAAGGCTACTTTCCTCCGGCAACCTGACATGCCTCATGTTGTTCTAATATAATTATCTGCCAGAAACACAAGGCCTTTTAAGCATTGTGTAAGAAAAGTATTTGGTTTTCTGTAGAAACAGACTACTTCTGGGCTGAAACTCTCAGACTGACTTAGAACTTTGTTATCCTGAAGACTTTCATTTTTTTTTTTAAGATTTATTTATTTATTTGAAAGTCAGAGTTACGCAGAGAGAGGAGAAGCAGAGAGAGAGAGAGAGAGAGAGAGAGAGAGAGGTCTTCCACCCGCTGGTTTACTCCCCAATTGGCCCCAACGGCTGGAGCTGTGCCAAGCCAAAGCCAGGAGCCAGGAGCTTCTTCTGGGTCTCCCACATGGGTGCAGGGGCCCAAGGACTTGGGCCATCTTCTACTGCTATCCCAGGCCATAGCAGAGAGCTGGATTGGAAGAGGAACAGCCGGGACTTGAACCAGCACCCATATGGGATGCCAGCGCTTTGGCAGGCTGGCCCCAAGACTTTCATTTCTAATATCAAGAGTGTTACTCAGGGGCCAGCGCTGTGGCACAGAGCATTAAAGCCCTGGCCTGAAGCACTGGCATCCCACATGGGTGCCAGTTCTAGTCCGGGCTGCTCCTCTTCCTGTCCAGCTCTCTGCTATGGTCTGGGAAAGCAGTGGAAGATGGCCCAAGTGCTTGGACCCCTGCACCCACAGGGGAGACCTAGAAGAAACTCCTGGCTCCTGACTTGGGATCAACTCAGCTCCAGCCGTTGCAGCCATTTGGGAAGTGAACCAGTGGATGGAAGACCTTTCTCTGTCTCTACCTCTCTTTGTAACTCTGTCTTTCATATAAATAAAAATAAATCTTTAAAAAATAAAATAAAAAATTTTTAAAAAAGAGTGTGGCTCAGAGCCAGTGTTATGCTGTAGCAGGTCATGCCGCTGCCTGCAATGCTGGCATCCAGTATAGGCATTGGTTCATGTCCCAGCTGCTCCACTTCCAATCCAGCTCCCAGCAAATATGCCTGGGAAAGCAGTGGAAGATGGTCAAAGTGCTTGAACCCCTGTTACCCATGTGGGAGACCTGGATGAAGCTCCTGGATTCAGCCTGGCCCAGCCCTGGCCATTGCAATCATGTGGGGAGTGAAGCAGCAAATGATGGAAGATACCCTTTTCTCTCTCTCTCTCCCTCTCTCTCTAACTCTGCTTTCAAATAAAAAAGTGTCTTTAAAAACAAATAAAAAGTGTTACTCATTATAAAGATTTCTCTGTATGATCCTGTTCTTTTACATTTTGTTTTTTATTTACTGTTATGGTGACTTCTTTCTTAGGACACGGGCTATCTGCCTCTAAGTTAGGACTTCTAGGCAGCTGGCTATTTGCACTCACAGCTTTACTTACTACTGTGTTATCTGTAAAAAGAGTCCTTTTTTGCCTTGTGCCTCCAAGTTAACAGGTAAAGCAGAGTTAATGTTTTCGAAGCCCTGAGTAACAAGTTCAGCTCCCTGCAGGAGGCATATTTTCAAGGTACTATGACTTGTATTTGAGGGAGTCTGCAAAGGGGTTGTAGCCTCCTTCGGGAAATTATTTCCTCTTAAGAGTATCAACACCCCTTTCTGGTTTGGCCGTTGGCGAATCAATGCACTCACTCCATCAGTTTCTGTAACTGGTGCTGGAGAATCAAGAAGTTCAGACACAGACTTGAAAGGCAAGCTCTTCTTTCAGTTACCGGTGACCCAAGATTTTTGCTATAAGCTTTTTCCTGTTCATTTCATCTTTGTTCAGAGGGTATGAGTTAAAGAAGTACTCTCTCTCCTGTGAAATAAACGTTTTCTTCTGCGGCTTCTTTCTTCTCCCTGGCAGCCTACTCTGCCTTTCTCAGCTTCATGGCCACTGACACTGCAGGGGAGATATTTTTGGATATCATCAGTTCTTTGTGTGGATAATCCTTCTTCTGGGCCATCTCGAGGGTTAAAGGACTCATCGGAGGTGATAAATGTCTTTTCTCCAGTTTCTTTGTCAAGATGAGTGTTGATTTGTAATTTGCTACAAAGAGGTGCTTTACTTTTAGGTTCTGAGTGGTTTAGTTGTGGCGAGAGTTCCTGTTGGAGCAAGCAGTTCTGTTCCTCTACTGTTTTCTTAATAGAATTCTTAAGCTTCTCCGCTCTTTGGGCACGCTGAAAGCTGGCTGGTATCTTGCTGTATTTTTTCAAGAATGCTAAATTTTTCTTCAGCCTAGCACCTTTACCTTCTTTCTGCAGCTGAGGGACTTCCTGTGAGGCTCTTCCATTGTGTCAGAGGCTGAAAGACAAGAGCTGCTGTCTCCAGCTCTGGGCCTGTGGACAGAGACCCAGTAGGACTTGGGTCCAGCATGCACACAGGGAACCGGGACCAGTATCCCCTCAGTGCACAGCTCATACTGCCCTACACCTGGTCAACCCTGGCCTTCCTAGCTGTTTCTTACGTCCTCCTACATAAGAACTATAGGACAGCGCCCCAAGATTCCCAGCCCCTCGTGTACATACACTCTTCCCTACTTATTCAGCAACACACTTTCACATACTGTTGTAAAGGAGTTTGCAGGCGTAAGTAAGATCTCAAATCAGCTGACTTTAAAAAAAGACAATTATCTAGGTGGGCCTGTCCTAACCACTTTAGTCCTTTAAACCTAAATTCAGTGGTCAGAGTCAAGAGAAGGGAGAAATACTTGAAATATAAGGGATTGGGCCAGCGCCGTGGCTCAATAGGCTAATCCTCGACCTGTGGCGCTGGCACACCGGATTCTAGTCCCGGTCAGGGTGCCGGATTCTGTCTCAGTCGCTCCTCTTCCTGTCCAGCTCTCTGCTATGGCCTGGGAGTGCAGTGGAGGATGGCCCAAGTCCTTGGGCCCTGCACCCGCATGGGAGACCAGGAGAAGCACCTGGCTCCTGGCTTTGGATCAGCACAGTGTGCCAGCCGCAGCGCACCGGCCGCAGCAGCCATTGCGGGGTGAACCAACGGAAAAGGAAGACCTTTGTCTCTCTCTCCCACTGTCCACTTTGCCTGTCAAAAAAAAAAAATATATATATATATATATATATATATATGGGATTGGACACAAGTGAGATTCTCCAGAGCAGTCTCTGAAGACGGCAGAGGCCAGGTGGCAACGAATGTGGGCAGCAGCTGACCTACTGCTGCGAAAGAATGGAATTCTTAAATGAATGAGCCTGAATGCAAACCTCCCCCAGAGTCTTCAGACAAGAATGCAGTCCAGTCAAGGTTTGTTCGAGCTTGTGATACACTGAGCAGAGAACCACACAGGTGATGTCCCAGGACTTCTGAGCTATCAGAAGATTTACTTCTGATCTACAGATGTATGAGTGAAATAAACGCTTGGCGTTATTTAGATCACTAACTGCCACAATTCCTGACAGACGCAACAGCAGACTCATACCACATACGTGACATTCTCTCCTCCTAAAATCTTTCGGAAGGGTGGGGAAAGGCTACGATCCTTTGAAATGTTTTAACATACTGCTATGGACACAGCAGAAATATAGTGTAATTAATTTTTGCTGACTGAACTGCACTGAAACAGAACAGAAAGACTAAGTGAAGGATACAGATATTTGTCACTTTAGATTCCAGGCAGCTCTTACAGCAGCACTGTGCTAACGCCTGCGCGTGGAACAGGGACCAAGGATGGGAAGATTGGACCAGGTCAAAAATCCAAGCCTCCTTTCCAGAAACCGAAGCCAATTTTTTTCACCCTTTCTAGTGGGCTGCTAAGGATGGAAGTGAAGTAAGTGCTTACTAGACCTCTTTAGTTGAACACCAGATGGGAAGAAGAGAGCCAAGACAAAAGAATCCAGTCTTGTAAGAAATTCCCTGCTCTTACCAGCCTCTCCTAAGGTGCTACTGACATACAGAAGGTCTACAGGAATATCCAGGCCACAAGAATTGTGACCTCCACCATATTTGATTACTAGAAATGTCCAGCATTCTGAAGGCATTTGACTACTCTCTGACACTTGCTGTGGTGGGTGTTGATCAACGCTACCTGTGGGGTCAGAGCAAGTATCCCTTCTAAAATGCACTGACTACATTCCTTGGCCTTGGCACAGCTTGGTATCAAAACAAAATCGTGCATCGTGGGAGAAAGTATTCACATGCTTCTATCAGGCAAAGGACCAAGAGTATTGAAGCTACTACTAATTAGTAACACTTTTTTAAAACCCAATTAGAAAAAAAATAATCAGGCATGTCACAAAAGATATTGGAATAGTCAGTAAGCACATGAAAGGGTGATTGATATCATTAGCTATTAGAGAAACAAACTCAAACAATGAGATACCACCAGACATTTGATAGAATGGCAACAATTTCTGAAGACTGCTGATGGGGAGGACATGGAGCAACCAGGACCCTCATACACTGCTGGTGAGAACGCAATATGGTGCAACTACTTTGGGAAATACTATTTTTAACCATTAAATATGTGTCTACTTTCTGATCCAGCAGTTCTACCAGGAGAAATGAAAGTGTATTTCCACACAAAAACTTATATAAGAACTTTCCGAGCAGCTTATGCACAAAAAACTGTTTAACAACTCATATGTCCATCAGTTATGTGCATACAATGTATCGGATGTACAGAACAAATGACTCTCAAACTAACTTCCTTCCAAAGCCCTTAATTCCAAAAAGAAACCCAGGCCCACACAAAAGAATATGTTCTATAAGATTGTATTATGTTTAAAAACAGAGTCAATAGGGGCTGATGCCATGCCATAGCGGGTAAAGCCGCCACCTGCAGTGCCAGCATCCCACATGGGCCACGGATTCAGTCCCAGCTGCTCCACTTCCAATCCAGCTCCCTGCCAATGCGCCTGGAAAAGCAGTAGAGAAATGGCCCAAGTGCTTGGGCCCCTGCACCCACTAGGAAACCTCAAAGAAACTCCGGGCTCCAGCCGTTGCAGCCATTTGCGGAATGAACCACCAGCAGATGGAAGATCTATCTTTCTCTCTCTCTGTAACTCTGCCTTTCAAATAAATATTTTAAAAAACCAAAAAGGTTGTGCTCCCTTTAAAACAAACAAACAAACAAACAAATGTATGGTGAGAGGCGGCAGAACAGTGGTTACCTCTGAGGGTGTGCTGACAGGAAAAGGTTACCCCAGGATCTTCTTAGAAAGCTCACTCACGAGCTGGACACGGTGGTCACAGGTGTGCGTTCTAATTTTACCTCAACAAAACATTGAGCATTGGGGGTGGGGGGAGAACCTCTACCAATTACAGACTGAAGAAGCCACAGGCGCCTACAGAGCAGTCGTCGGGCGCCATGCTGTGAAGCACCAAGTAACACAGTCCACCCTTGCTCTTAATGGGCGGAGAACAGGAGCCAGGGAAAACCCTAATCTAATGAACGCACTCCGATGAAAAGCTGCTGGCTGGAACGGCAGCGCCTGGACTGCAGACGCCCTCAAGTCCGGGCTTCACAATCACTCTCACTTAACCCCTTAACCTCATGGGGGAAGACCGACAAAACCCACTTCAGCGTGAGGAAGCCTGGGGTGGAAAAGCACTTTCCTAAGCACGAGGAAATGAATATGCCTAGGTTTCCTCGGGCGTCAGGGAGCTTGGTCCCTCTCGCGCTCGCCGACGCCGTAGCAAAGACTAAGGGGAGACTCGCCAACTCCTCAATGAGCCCTGAGCCTCGCTCCAGAAGCGACCGCGGCGGCAGGAGCCCGTCCCTGCCCCTACACCCCTAAGGTGAGCGATTCTTCCACTAGAGCCCGCACGTCCAAAATTCGACTCAAAATACTCATCCACACCAAAAACCAGCACGGCCCACAGCACACGCGCTCCGGCGTCACCTCGCCCCGCCCCGCTCCCTCGCGCGCACGCGCCCTCGCCGCTCGGCCCGGCGCACGCGCAGCTCAGACGAGCGACCGCGTACCTGCGCAAAGCCCGAAGCGGACACTTTTTTCTTCTTACTGGCGCCATAGGCTCCGCCGCCGCTGCCGTTGTGCGAAGGGCTGGCAGGCCTCTTCTTGCTGTTCCGGGCTATCCCGGGAGTGGAAGTGGCGGCCACAAGTGGAATTTGAGCCGCCATCCTACTCTGAGCCTTCCTGCAGCACCCCCACCCCCCACCCCCGCCGACCCTGGGACTTCCGGCTGCGTGTTACTTCCGCCTTTGTACTTGAAAACGTGGCCTGGACTCCAGAGGATTTCGCGGAATCTGTCGGTGGGCTCTGGCAGGCGGAGCTGCAGCAGTGTGTTCTCGCCAGCCCGCTCTGAGCGTGGCCCCTGGAGCAAATTCTTGGAATCCCCCAGTGGCAGAGGAATAGGGCAAGTCCCTGTGTTTTATAACAACTACCTTTTAAGGAATGTAATCGTATTGTCTTTCCTCATTAACTTAGGCGATTGATCGATCACTTTTGATGTCCGAGAGGGAAGGTAGCGTCAGTGTTCGTGAACCAAAATGTTTGCCACGTAGCTGGCTTTCCCCATGACCGCTGCTTTCCCCGGAGGAAGGACTTTGTGTATCCGCAGTGCCCAAATGACTTGAAGGATGGAGGGGTTCTTAACCTTTTAGGGATCACAGACCCCTCTGAGCAAAGAAACTTTGCTGCCCTCATCCCAAATGTATAGCGATTCAGACAAACTTTTATATTCAGATTTCAGGGATCTGCTAAAACCTATTTAGGAACCTTAGTATCCACCCATTCTCTGCCTCATGCCACCCCATGGGAGTGCTGCTTATGATTGGGTAGCTAATGTCTTTTTTGGCTTCTGGAATGTAAGATCAATGAGGGGAGATCCAGTTGTGTCTTGTTCACTTACCTATCTTTGGTCACGGCACCTTGCATGTCTTTGGTACTTTTTTTTTTTAATGAAGTCATCAGTAAATGGACAAACTCCCTGCAAGAACTAGTTGGAAGCCCCCTGTGTTCTTATATAAGAAAGAGACCAAAGAATCTGGGTATTTAAAAGGGAAAAAGGCGGGGGTGGCTATAGAATGTCAGAGGGGAGAAAGGAAATACGCAGTTAGGGAAACCAACCGTACTGTTCCTGACACCTTTTTTCTTTCAAGAAATAACTATTGAAATATTCACTCCCATGCCCAGTGTCCACCCCTATCCTCACCTGAATCTAGGCTTTCCCTTTCTTATTTCAAGGGGTCTTCTTCAACCAGCAAGTCACCTGAGCATGTTCTTTCTAGCATCCCACCCTCCTGCCACTCTAGTCACCTCCTCAGCTCACTTCTCTCCCCTGCTCCTGACCTGGCGGAGCCATCTTGCAGTCTGGGTCCCTGAACTCTATGAGCTGACTGGGGGTCTGTTCTCTTTGCTTGAGGTGTTGCCAAGTGATCAACCTCAAAGGGGAGATGCTCAAAAGAAACCTTCCTTTACTTGTGATGAGAAAAGGAGATAAAGGGAAGTTACAGTTCCCTAAACACACTGCTTCCCCCAAGAAGCAGTTGGCCAGGGCTTTCTCGCAGGGGTTAGAGGCGTGTTTAGGATGTAGGGGGTGGGGAGCAGGAGGGTCCTTCTGTTACTGGCATAGGAACTCAATATTTTATTTCAAGTTATTTCCCCAACGAAGTTAAGAATTCAAAGCAAGGGCATAAATACAGTGCACAAGTGAGAGCAGGATTTATTTAAGAAAGAGGAAGTAAATATGCATTTCATGTGAGAGTATGGGAAACTCCAAGGAATGATACCCATCATGAGTGACTCAGAGAGTTGCCTGGGAGGAGGCCAGAGAAGGATCCATAAGCCAGATCTAAAAGCCAAAAAGGGGCACTCCCATGAGGCACAGGGTGGTACCCTAATTGAAAATACAAATGGTGGAGTTCAGTGTCTGTAAGGTTTTCTGGTAGTTTCATGGAGCTTCCATGTGGAGCTTACTTCCATGTAGCTATCATGGTGTCTCCTCCTTCCTGGTCCTATATTTAACATGGGTGCATCATGGGAAAATGGATGTACTGGATTGACAGGCAAGGGTCTAAAGTTACAACACAAGGCTACACAGAAATTTCTTTTAAAAATCTTTCAGGGACTGGCGCTATAACGTGGCAGGTAAAGCTGCTACCGGCAGTGCCAACATCCCATATGGGTGCTGGTTCGAGTCCCAGCTGTTCCACTTCCAATTCGGCTCTCTGCTGTGACCTGAGAAAGCAATGGAAGATGGCCCAAGTCCTTAGGCCTCTGCACCCACGCAGGAGACCTGGAAGAAGCTCCTGGCTTCGGATCTTCAGCAGATGGAGGACCTCTCTCTCTCTGCCTCTCCTCTCTCTGTGTAACTCTTTCAAATAAATAAATCTTAAAAAAAAAAAAAAAACTGGCCGGCGCCGTGGCTCAACAGGCTAATCCTCCGCCTTGCGGCGCCGGCACACCGGGTTCTAGTCCCGGTCGGGGCGCCGGATTCTGTCCCAGTTGCCCTTCTTCCAGGCCAGCCCTCTGCTGTGGTCCGGGAGTACAGTGGAGGATGGCCCAAGTGCTTGGGCCCTGCACCCCATGGGAGACAAGGAGAAGCACCTAGCACCTGGCTCCTGCCATCGGATGAGCGCGGTGCGCCGGCCGCAGCACGCCGTCCGCGGCAGCCATTGGAGGGTGAACCAACGACAAAGGAAGACCTTTCTCTCTGTCTCTCTCTCTCACTGTCCACTCTGCCTGTCAAAAATTAAAAAAAAAAAAATGATGGAAAAAAAAAAACCTTCCAGCTTCATTTATTCCTGCCTAACTCCCTACTTAGCTCCCCCACATCACTTCCTGCTTGCAATATATATCCAGGATGTAGAACAGGGGGAGCCAGCAGGAGGGTCCTTCCTGCTCAGGCAGCACACATCTTCATTTGAACATCTGACTCAGACTCAGCCTGGTCTCTTGCAGCTTCCCTTGTCCTTAGAGATCTGGCTGCCTCTGACTGAGTACAGTATCACAAGATAAACTTCCCCAAAATGTCCTCTGAAACAAAGCTCTGGTGAATAAACTCTTTCAGAGTCTTTGCCCTGTTCCTGTGTCCACCTCCTGCCTAAATCCTACACTTGCTTACACAGCCTCAGTGGGGAGTGTGGACCTCCATCTTTTCCTAACCCATCCCTGTGCCCAGACTTCCTTCACACTGGTTGCCAGAATGGCTTTTTCAATCACAAATCCAATGCATACGCACTTCTATTCTTCAGGGCCCTTTTACCTTCAGGCTAACATCCAAATAACTTTTTAGCTTGGCATAAAGATCTTTAATAACTGCTCTGCCCTCTTCACTTGCTTCATTCCCACACTTAATTCCTTGTGCTCCAGCCAGGGACTATTTCCTAGGGTATACATTGTTCTTATAACTCATCATACTTTTGTTTCCATTATTTCTTCTGCTAGGAATGCTTAGCCCCCTGCCTGTTATCCATTTTGCCTCAGTACAGATTTGCTTCCAATCAAAAGCCTTCTGCCATCTGATTCTCCCTCCCCCTCCTCCTCCCATAATTCTGCCTGTCCACAGGTGTCTTTCAGTGCATGGAGCATAAAAAGAGCTCTGCTGGGCCCTTTCCTGTGATGTTCATTCAAACAACAGCTCCGTGTTTTAAGGAGTCAGACAAGTGGATGCACCACCATTTGGCTTCCCATACTGAATTCAGTTCTGCTCTTGTCTGATTCCGTTTTTTCCTAAAATTCTTCTAGTGGCTGAAACATCACCATCCTTCTGTTTTTCCTCTTTCCTAACAGCTGGCGTGTCTCTGATAGTCATCTTCTTCTACCATGGATGGTTTCTAATGCTACTACAGCTTTTTCAAAATATATGTAGTCACATCCCCCTACGGATGCACATTTTCAGTTTCCCAGGTAATTCTCATGAGCAGTGAGGCTTGGAACCAGGATCTTCCTGCTCAGTCCTTGCAGATTGATCGTTCCCCTTGGGGCTTAGTCCCAGGCCCTCTGCCTCCCCAGTCTGTACTCTCCCTAGCCATCTCACTCACGCTTAGGGCCTCAATTGCTGTGTAAATGCAAACTGCTTTGATATCTGCACTCTTGTCTGACACTCTCCAAAGGTGCCTGGCCAGGTACATAGAAACGTGGATGCTTAGAGGCATCTCAGACTCTGTGAGTCGAAAGCTGATTCATCATCACCTCTGCACCTCTGGAACATGTGCCACACCCGCCTACCCACCCGGTGTTTTGTGTCTCTGTAAATGCTAATTGTTCATCAGTTATTCAATCCCAAAGCCTAGGCAATTGCCAGAGTTAGCAGGAATTCAGTGGCAGAGCATCAACTGGTGAAAGAAATAAAGAAAGAGAAAAATGTTGGAGGACACCAACTCAAGCAAGTATCGGCTGGGATAAAACTCTTCTCAACATCCACCTTGGCAGTGCCGGCCACTTCCCTTGGCTGGCTCATATAGGAACTCCACACACCCTTGTGCGTATGTGACCCACCTATTCTCATATCCATTGGTAAAGATAAATGAACACTGATGACCCACATTCTGCTAGCTTACGTGTTCAGACAGCCTCCCCTGAGTTCCTTCCCCAGTTACTCCTAAGAAACTTGCTCGACTCACGTACTTCCCCATGCACTTCCTCTTCAGCCTCCCTGCTGGCTCCTGCAGCTCATGTGACCCTCACCAAAACCACACTTACATGTTGGTGAAGGTTGCTGGAGCCTCTCCTGGGATGCTGATGTCCTGACTGGGGTACACCAGTTAAGCAGCCAGAGTCTTTTTTTAATATAAATCATTTTAAAAATTTTTAAAAATTTATTTGAAAGGGGGGTAAGGAACGTGTATGTTTCCATCTGCTGGTTCACTCCCAAAATATCCACAACAGCCAAGGCTGGGCAAGGTCAAAGCCAGGAGCCAGAAACAATATCTGGATCTTCCACATGAGATGCAGGGACCCAAGTAGTTGAACCATTATCTGCTGCCTCCCACAATGCACATTATCAAGAAGCTGAAATTAAAGTGGAGCCAGGGAGTGCAGGAGTTCCAAGCTGTGTTTTAACTGGTAGGCCAAGTGCCCACCTCTCAACCAGATTCTTGATTGCAGTTATCACTTAATGATTAATGGTTCTGCATGAATTATGTGAAGCTACTCCATATCATTTGAGACATAGGGTGCTCGGTTTATTCTCATTCAAAAATCTCAGGAAACATGGTGGCTGTTTGGGATCCTGCTGCTACTATATGGAAGAAGACACACATCTTCTGATAATCACAAAGTATGTTAGTCACTGCTCACAGTATAAAAAATGGCTGCTCCAGTTCTTATGAGACCCCTTAATAATGAGAAGAAACCTTGAAACTGCTGCAGTTATGTCCCTCGACATCCTCAGTTTATTAGCCCTGAAAGAGGCAGCACAGTGTGCGCTGTATGGGCTGAGAAGTGGGGATGTGCAGCCTAAACAAACTCACTGCAGAGAGAAGCAACAGAGTTCGTCTGACACCAGGGGAGCATGAGAGCAGCAGTTCTTGGGATACCATCTCTGAGGAACCTTCTAGAAGGAGCCTGTTTCCTTTGCCACAGACCAAAGTATATTGCGTGGTCAATGCCTGTGAGTCATAGGTCACTTGGACAGAGGCAGTTTCTGTTGTCAGCATTGCAGGTCCTTGGTGTTCATTGACTTGGGTGTCTTAACAATCAACTATCTAGAAAGAGAGAACTCAGGCCAGTGGCTCTGGGTGCTAGGGAAGGGCCTTTGTTCACTTAGTTGCTTGTTCATTTCTCTCCTGACAGATGCATGGAAATATTTAAACACAGCAAAGAGAGTGATTGAAAATAGCCTGCTCCTGGTTGTGGCACAGTGAGTTAAACCACCGCTTGTGACACTGGCATCCCATATTAGAGTGCTAGCTCAAGTCCTAGATGCTCCACTTCCAATTCAGCTCCCTGCTAATGCACATCAGAAAGCCTGGATGACAGCCCAGGTGCTTGGACCCCTGTGGCTCACAGGGGGAACCCAGATTGAATTCCTGGCTGCTGGCTTCAGCCTGGCCCAGCCCATTTGGGGAGTGAACCAGCAGATGGAAGATATTCTCTCCCCCATTTTTCAAATAAATAAATAAAAATCAAGATAGCAAGCAAGCCTGCCCCTAACATTTGCAGGAACCAGGGCAAGAACACCAATGGAGGCTCCCCTCCATATTCCTTGCTATTTGCATGGACAGTTCAACCTAGAAAACTGCAAAATAAAATGCTTTACCCTCGCTCTTGGCAAACACACACTCCTATCTGTGATGACCAGAGCTGAATTCAGAATATTCAGATTCCTTGGAGTTATGCTCTAGATGTGATAGTGTGGAGAGCACTGGCCCAGCCAGACACCAGCCCCCTTTCCCTCCTTGCTCCTCAGGATATATGGAGGGGAGTGTGTGCAGGTGTGGAAACCCCAACACACACATCCAGGTTTCATCTATCCTCTCCCCAAGCCCCATCAACAGTTCCTCCTGACCCCTCTTAGGCCTTGGGTTTATACATGGAGCCCAGGGACAAGCTCCACAGAGGCCCTGGAAATGGGGTACAAGGCCACTGGAAAAGGGACTATGAGGTCCCCAGTACCCAGAGCATGCACTAAAACAGGGGAGCCATGGGTCTGGTATTTCCCTCTCTGCAGACACCCTGCTCAGTGCAGAAGGCACAGCCAGAAGAAGAGCCACCTGTCACTTGTGCACTGGGTCCTGAGAAGGCACCAGATGATGAGCTTGAGTAAGAAGCAGGGGCCCCTGGCCCTCCTTAAGGCTGAGGTATGGGGCAGGTTTTTGGTACAGCAATTTAGATGCCTCTTGGCACAGCAGTTAAGTCATTGCTTGGGATTCCCACATCCCATATCAGACTGCCTAGTCTCAGCTACTCTGCTTCCCACCGAGCTTCCTGCAGGAGTGTGCCCTGGGTGGGGGTAGGGGCAGCAGATGATGGCTCAAGTATTTGGGTCCCTGCCACTCATATGGGAGACTCAAACTGAGTTCCAGGTTCTTGGCTTCAGTCACACTATTGCAGGCATTTGGGGAGGGAACCAACAGATGGAAAATTCATCCTCTCTCTCTCTCTCTCTCTCCATTCACATAAAATGAAGATAAGTCAGTAAAAATTTTTACTAAATAAATAAATTCCACTTAGGATGCCCACATGCCATATCAGAGCAGCTACATTCAAGCTGTGCCTCTGCTTCAGATGCCAGCTACCTGCGTATGTGCACCTTGGGAGGCAGTAAATGGTGACTAGATGACTTGGGTTCCTACCACCCATGTGGGAGACCAAGATTGAATTCCTGGCTTGGGCCTGACCCAGTCCTTGCTATTGCAACCATCTGGGGAGCGAACCAGCAGATGGAAGACCTCTCTCACTCTGTGTGTCCCTCTGCCTTTTAAAAAACTAAACACATTCAAAAACAAAAAACAAAAAAACTTTTTTTAATTCTAGAGTGGGAGAGGGAGAAGAGGCCCAAGGTAAAAGAGCCATTTTTAGTTAAGGTGGCAGGAAGTTGTGTGAGTGCTATCCCTAGCCCAGGGTTTTCTCTGGTTTCCTCCGTGACAGGGGAGGGAGTAGCACCTGAGGAAGGTGGAGGAAGGCTGGCAGAGGCTTAGGAAGGATTACAGAGACACTTGGCTGAGAAGGGACCTGTGGGAAACTCCCTGACAGCACCGGTGGTGACGCCCGTGAGTGGGTTGGGCAGAGCTCAGCCCTAGAGTTGCCCTTTACCCTGCTTACAATGCGAATGGCAGCCTGAGTGAGACACGGCGCCTTTTGCCCTTGGTGCAGCCAGGCTCATGCTAGCTCCTCTCTGAAGTTTGACCTCAACAGGTAATATTGCTTTGCAAGCTTTGAATGAGAGAAAATAGTGTTAAGGGCCATTTTGTTTAATGGAATTACTTCTTAAATCCTTGCCTGTTAACTAAACATCAATTAACATTACAAATATGTCCCAAAAAGGCTGACAAAGGACTTTCCAAAGAGTTGGGTGCTTACCTTCCAGGGTGAGAGGCAGGATCAGGCTCCCAGAATGGTGCACTGCTCCCCACTGTTGTGAATCCCCCCCTGGGCACTGCTCCTTCCCTCCTCACCAGAGACCTCACCCATTATTTAAAATGAATTATCATTTTAACACGTACTCTTTGTGCATACCATAGAGAAGAAAACAATTATAATTACTATAATTTTCCCATCTCTGAGATTCTCTCCCTATTTTGCTCTTCCAAAACCTCGAATTTGCTAATCCCTGGACTGTGACACCTGCCTCCTTAAATCATCTGCCTGCTTCCATTCCCACCCCCACCCCCCACCTCCGGTCCAACCCCATATAATTCCTAAGTCTGCTGCTGTGTTTATGTTTGTATTCCCATGCAATGCTTTGCCTCTGTCAGCTGTGTTGGCACATGGAGATAGTACTGGAGAAGGTCGGTCCAAAAGCTTTGGGGACAGTCAGGTGTGGAATAAGCAAGAGAGATGACATGTAGGCTCGGAAAGACTCATTTTCTAAGCTCAGGAAGAAATGCCCAAAGACCGAGAAACAGTCCTGTCCCAGGGTAGCCCTCTCAGCCCACATGAGACAGAGGGTTGTATCTGGAAACCTGATTTAAAGACCCTGCTCCACTTCTGAGTTGCCTAGCAACGTGCACCCCAGGAGGTAGCAGGCGATTGTTCAGTAAGGGTTCAGATTGTCTCTGCTGCCCATATAACATCCTCAAGTTGGGTACTGGGATTCTGGCTTTGGCTTAGCCTATTCCAGGCTGTTGCAGGCATTTGGGGAATGAACCAATGGATGGAAGATCTCTCTGTGTCTCACTTCCCTTCAAATAAAAAGAATTATGATCACAATGCCCATGAGTGAGGCCGTGGTGGGCACAGAGTGGGTGTCCAGAAACCAAAGGCATATGTGTTAGGTATAGACTGAGAAATTTAGTTTTGCTGATCAAGGGCTTTTTTGGTAAGCCTTATAACTTTTTTTGGCTTTGATTTCCTTATCTCGAAAGTGAGCTAGCCAATTTTGTTTAACAGAGATTTTTTTTTAAATAGCCTTCTTATTGAAGTATTTGTGTGCATACAAAAAGTATACACATTGTAAGTGATGGGCCGGCGCTGTGGCTTAGTGAGCTAAGCCCTGTCTGTGGCTCTGGTATCCCATTTGGGCACCAGTTCTAGTCCTGGCTGCTCTTCTTCTGATCCAGCTCTCTGCTATGCCTGGGAAAGCAGTGGAAGATGGCCCAAATACTTGGGACCCTGCACCCACATAGGGGGCCTGGAGGAAGCTCCTGACTTCTGGCTTCAAACCTGCCCAGATCTGGCTGTTGTGGCCATTTGGGGAATGAAACCACGGATGGAAGACCTCTCTGTCTCTGGCTATAACTCTACCTCTCAAATAAATAAGTAAAATAAACCATAAGTGACTAGCCAGGTGAGCTGTTTTGTCTTGTTTTGAGAGGTAGAGTTACAGAAAGAGAGAAGGAAAGACAGAGAGAAAGGTCTTCCATCTGCTGATTCACTCCCTAAATGGCCACAATGGCTGGAGCTGAGCAAATCTGAAGCAGGAGCCGTGAGCTTCTAGTCGCCCATGTGCATGCAGGAGCCCAAGCACTTGGGCCATCTTCTGTTTTCCCAGACCATAGCAGAGAGCTGGATCAGAAGAGGAGAAGCCAGGACTAGAAGCAAGGACCCATATGGGATGCCAGCACCACAGGCAGAGGCTTAGCCTACTATGCCACAGTGCCGTCCCAGGCCAGGTGAGTTTTCAAAGTGAACTCTTTTGGCTATCCAGCTTAAGAAATAGAATGTTAATTGGCAGCTAAGAAGCCTCTGTTTCATGCTCATCACAAATTTTAAGAGACTACCATACTCCAAGGTTACCACTATCCTGGCTTTTAATATCAGAGCTCCATTCTGAACTTCATAGAAATGCATTCATATGTATATGCACTTTATGTGTTCAATCACATATACGCAGCAGCACCCACTCTGGGTGCTGGCCCTTCCCTCCTGCATACACAGTGTGTTTTCTTTGGTGAGATTCATTTTTGTGGCATAAATCAATACTTCATTGTCATTGCTGTACAGTTTTCCATTGCAAGAGTATATCATAGGGGGGCCAGTGCTGTAGTGCCTATTAGGTAAAGCTGCGGTCTGTAGTGCCAGCATCCCGTATGGGTGCCAGTTAGAGTCCCGGCTGCTCCACTTCCAATCCAGCTCTCTGCTGTGGCCTGGGAAAGCAGTAGAAGATGGCCCAAGTCCTTGGGCCCCTGCACCCATGTGGGAGACCCAGAAGAAGCTCCTGGCTCCTGGCTTTGGATTGGCTTAGCTCCAGCCATTGTGGCTATCTGGGGAATGAATCAGCAGATGGAAGACCTCTATCTCTCTCTCTCTCTGCCTCTCCTCTCTCTGTGTAACTCCAACTTTCAAATAAATAAATAAATCTTTTTTTTAAAAAAAGAGTATACCACAGGGTATCCTAGATTTTATCAAAAATGGAACTGGAATTTCAGGATCCCAGAATATTTGATAGATACTGTCAAATAATTTTAATAATTGATTATGGGGCCAGCACTGTGGAGTAGCGAGTAAGGCCGTCGCCTGTAGTGCTGGCATCCCATATGGGCACCGGTTCTAGTCCCAGCTGTTCCTCTTCCAATCTAGCTCTCTGCTATGGCCTGGGAAAGCAGTAGAAGATGCCCCAAGTTATTGGGGTCCTGCACCCACGTGAGAGACCCGGAAGAAGCTCCTGGATCCTGGCTTCAGATCAGCTTAGCTCCAGCCATTGTGGCTATCTGGGGAGTGAACCAGCAAATGGGAGAAACTCTCTCTCTCTCTCTCTCTCTCTCTCTCTCTCTGCCTCTCTGTAACTCTGCCTTTCAAATAAATAAATACTCTTAAAAAAAAAAAAGTGATTGTACCAAGTTCTTCCTGAAAGCAGCAAATGAATTTCAATCATTCCTCATGACCCAGGACTTTTTCACAGAACTTCATAATGGATAATGTTTGCCAAACACATGCCTAACTAGGGATGAGTTTGTAGGGTATAGCAGAAATCACATTCAAGCAAACCTCCAGTGAAGCATGCAATTGTTCCAGACCAGGGAGCTCTCATTTCTAAAGCATTGATGATCTATATGACCACTTTCATCTACAAAAACCCTGGCTCATTTTGTGATTCTTCATGAGACGTATTGTTTTCTTCACCATTTACTTTCCCGTGTCTCCTTGTACCAGGCCCAGGACCTGCCCTGGGTGAACATTAGACAACAGATGCAAACATGTGTGCTACGGATACACTGCTTGGAGAGCAGAGATTGAATTGGTACAAAAACACTGACCTGCTGAAGGGTTTAGGAAGGATGAGTGGGAAATGATCAAGAGGAATTTTCATGAGTTTTGGACTCCAAAGTGTTGTTATATTTTGATCTGGATAGCAAGGCTGAGCTGGCAGCAGGCAGTGCTGTGGCCACCAGGCACAGAGCACCCCACTGCCTTGGCAACACACCCTCCTATTCCTCCAGGCCTGGGCAAAGTGGGTGGGATGCTGCTGCCTCTCCCAGCCTCCTACCCACAAAGCTCTTCCCAATGAAGTTTGAGCAAGACCATTGGGTGGGTGGAGCTGTTGTCTGTCCTCAGGCCCTCCCTGCAAGGGAGACCTGGAGAATGTGAATCTGGGATTTTTAGCAACCATGGAAGAAAGGGGGCTCCAACCCCACAATGTTCAGATATTAGACCACCAGAGCTATACTTACTGATGATAACCACCACTGATGATAACAACAGCTAATGTCATTAACAGTTGGTCATCCTTCTGGGATAGTTTTTTTCATCACATCTAAACAGCAACCAAACATTGTTATTCCCTGCTTTGTTTTATTTTATTTTAATCTCCTTTGTTTTCTACAATTAAAGTTCCCAGGATCCATAGCTTAGACTCACCCTATCCTGAAGGTACAAACTGTCACATGTTCAGAAGTGACACAGCTTTTCATAGCTGTGCAAGATATGCAAAATCTTTGCCAAATGAGTGTTGGCCAAACAAGCCACTGTAGTTTCCTCTATCTGAAGCAGCCATCTACTGGGGCAAGTTTTGCTCCCAGACCTGTAACATAATGACTTGTGATTGCTCAACCAAAGATCTGAATGCTTTCAGTCTCTCCTTTAAGCAAAGACAGCATAAGGTTCTCCCTCTAAGAGCCAAGAACACCTGCTTCCTCCCATCCACCCGGATGCACAGTCTCACAAGAACAAACACATGTCACAAACACACGCACTGTCATCTTCCTTAGCCACCAGTCCTCCTGCCTGCCGCTGTGGCTAGCCAGACCATCTGGCTTCTGCATCACTGAGACTTCCTCATGGAGACAGCCAGTCTGAATGGAGAGGACTTCCTACAGAAGAATCTGACCTAACATACGTCCTGGGTGGGAGCCCCAGTGCCTCGGCAAACCCTTGGTGAGCCATTGCAGGGGCTGCATTTGCCCTGGGACTTCTTGTAAAAGCAGATGCTCCGCAAAAAGCTCACCAACCCCTGATGGTCACTATGGCTTCTTTTTGCCAGATCACTTTCCTCTGAACCTAAGGATGGGGAAAGCCAAGGTGAGACGATAGAACAGAGCATTAAGGAGGGGACCTGGTAGTGAGTCTGATCAGGGTGTGTGTGTCCCCTACCCCTCCTCCCATTAACCACCTTGGCTCCACGATGGCCCCATCTGAGAGAAGAGTCACATACCAAGCTGGTGCCCCACCCTGTGTGCTTTGGGGCATAGTCTACTACCACTTAGCCCGTGTATCTCCAGCCTCATCTCCTGACCCTCCTTGGGTGGATAGTCTAGCCTTTGCTCCTCAGATCCCAAGCCCTCTCATCTCCCTACTGAATCCTCAGCAAACCACACTGTGTCACTCTCTACTCAACATGAATGCAGCCAAACCAGATGCTGGAATGACCCTTAACAGTTTACGAGCACTTTCACAAGTATACTTATTCCTTTTAATCTTCGTAGCAGATCTGCCAATGGGTTGCCATTATGTCTGTCCCACCAGTTAGGAAACTGAGGTTCCAAGAGGTTAAGGGATGGCCTAAGGTGACTCAACTATGCAATGACCCAGCTGGTTCACATTAGCAGTTTACCTGATATCGTGTATGGGGGAACATTAGAGCCATTCCTGGAGGACTCAACACCTCAACTTGTTGTGAGGCCTGAAACAGTGCTTTCTTGCCTACTGCACCAACCAGAACAAGGGTGAATCAAAAGAAAAAAAAAAAAGGTGACTCAAAGCCATAAGAGGGCCAGCGCTGTGGTACAGTGGGTTGACACCCTGGCCTGAAGTGCCAGCATCCCATATGGGCACTGGTTCAAGACCCGGCTGCTCCACTTCCTATCTATCTCTCTGCTATGGCCTGGGAAAGCAGTAGAAGATACTTATATATCCCTCAGAGTACCTGATGTGAGGCTGGCTGATTTGTTTATTTGCACCTGATGTAAGGTTGACTGATTTATTCATTTTTAAAAGATCTATTTATTTATTTGAAAGTCAGAGTTACAGAGAGAGAAGGGAGGAGGGGAAGGGAAAGATCTTCCATCTGCTGGTTCATTCCCCAGATGGCTGCAGCAGCCAAAACGGAGTCAAGTCAAAACCAAGAGCTTCATCCAGATCTCCCATGTGGGTGACAGAGGTCCAAACACTTGGGCCATCTTCCATTGCTTTTCTAAGGCCATTAGCAGGGAGCTGGATTGGAAGTGGAACAGCCAGGACTTGAACCTGCACACATATGGGATGTCACTGGTGAAGGCAGCAGCTTAACCCACTATGCCATGACACCAGTCCCAGGTTGACTGATTTAAAGCCAGTCATTACAGCACATTGTATAGCATTCTGATTCCACGATGCCTGCTTATTCCACAATAGTCCCACCAGCAGAGATTGCCTGTTCATATCCAACTTTCTTTCATAACTGATTACGCAAGTTATATGTCAGATCTGTGTATCTCTTGGCTTTCCTGCTGGCAAAATGACTGGCTTGACTTTTAAAAGAAAATCCTAAAAATGTGTGTGACAGCAGATTTTATCTCTTGTTATGACAGTGTTTTCGCCTGCATTTCATTGCTCTCTGTAATGAGGTTGAGAGAGCATGTATCATGTTCTCACTTTACAAGGCCTATCTTTTCAGTCATGGCGCTGACATGCTCCCCCTGGGCCTGTGCTTGGTCTCCTCTCGCCATTCACTCCCTGGACCTCCTCTCACCACATGCTACACATGCTAGTTCATGCTCCAGGCCTCGTACTGTTTCTGTGGCCTGCAAATCTACTCAGCTCCCATTCAGATCCATGTTCAAGTGAATTCAATTCATTCCTACCCCAGGGAGAATTAACTGTGCTTGAATATAAATCTTAGAAAAAGCACACTTTTAATTGCTTCATCATATACTTAAAAAAAATAAAACCGTGTAGCACTCATTAACAAAATGTGCTTCATTTCAAAATTAAACATTGAGGTTGCAAGTCATGCTCCTTGTTGGAGAGTTGGTCAGCTATTTCAAAGGGCAGTGAGCATTCACTCTGATGGCCCAAACCCAGACTAGCAATAATTATTAAAATACTCATGTTTATCACCAAAACCCACAAAACCTCTCGATATCGTCAAACTGTTTTCTGTCCCTTGTTTCTCCATGTATGAGCATATATTCTTGAATGTCTTTCTATAGCTGTTCAAGTCCCTCTGTTGGCCAGGGTCTCCTGGCTATTTGGTTTCGCTCTCCTTTTCCTGCCACCCCTTGTTGCTTTCCTGATGTTTTTATTGCTGTGACTCAGGCCGGCTCAGCGTTGGGTCATCCCAGGTCTTGGCAACGAGGAGTCAAAACGGACGGTGACTCTTGTGGGCAGAACGAGAGGGCAAGATGGAAACTCTCAGCACAGAGCCTCATGGGAATATTCCTCACGGGAATATTGGGGAAGACATCAATGCTTCAATTTGTTGCCCCAGAGGAAGCTAGCTCAAGCATATGACTGCATGGTTATCTCCTTCTTGCCTAACCTGTGGAGGTCAACAGTTAGCTTAAAATTGGGTTACACACAGCAGGTACCTTGAATGATCCTGAGTGTAAGAGGGACTCAGCTCACACACCCCCAACCCCATAGAGAGCCAGATCCCAGTGCGGATTAACTGCTAATATATTCTTGTGGATTTTATGTCATCGTATTTTTGCTCCTATTAGATTAAAACCTATTGTTATGGTTCAGATAATAGTTTTGATATTCCCAAAGGCCCATGTATTGGACCTTGGTCCTCCAAGTCTTATGTCAACAGTTAGTGGATTGGGTCTGGCATAGTGGTAGAGCAGCTGCTCTACTTCGGACCCAGCTCACCACCAGTGCACCTGGAAAGGCAGTGAAGGAAGTTCGGCTCAAGTGCTTGAGCCGATGCCACCCATGTGGGAGACCTGGAAGGAGTTCTGGGATCATGGCTTTGGCCTGGCCCAGCCCCAGCCATTGTAGTCATCTGGGGAGTGAACCAGTAAATGGAAGATCTCTCTCATTGTCTCCCCTTCTCTCTATGTATAACTCTGCCTTCCAAATAAATAGAGTAAATTTAAAAAAAAAAAAAACTCAGTAGATTAAGAGTGGAAATTGATCTAATTAAGGCATTAAGGAATTGGGGCCTAGTGGAAGGTCTTGAAGTCAGTGGGGAGAAATTTAGGAGGCGTGCCCTCTGAAGGTAGTTCCTCCAGGAAAATTGGTTATTTTTTTAAAGACTTTATTTATTTGAAAGGCAGAGTAGAACAAGGGAGAGAGTGGGAGAGAGAGAGAGAGAGAGAGATTCCATCCACTGGTTCTCATACTAAATGGCAGAAATGGCCAGGGCTGGACCAGGCTGAAGCCAGGAGCCAGGAACTCCATCCTGGTCTCCCACACGGGTGGCAGGGACACAAAATCTTGGGCCATCCTCCACTGCTTTCTCATGTGCATTAGCAGGGCTCTGGATTGGAAGTGGAGTGACCAAGATTTGAACTGGGGTTCATATGGGGTGATGGCTTTGCAAGCAGTGGTTTAACCCACTGCACCACAACATTGGCTCCAAGATTTTTATTTAAGCAAAGTCCTGTTCAACTTGTCTGTCCCTGCTTCCTGGCTCACCATGTGATCCTCAGTCAACACACGTCCTAACATCCATCACCCCTGATCAGAAGCTAAACTAATAGGGCTGTACAATCCTGGACTGTGAATCTCCAAATTTATAAATCAAATTATACCTTCTTTCTTCCAAAGAAGCTCCTCTTAGGTATTTTAGTTAGAGTAACAAAAAGCTGACTAACACACCTATTTACAGAGAAAATAACACTTTAGCTTTAAAAGTCCACGGTGTATTTTTGCAACTCCAGTTTACCATACACCTAGGTTATTTTTTAGTTCTTTTTTTTTTTAGGTGCTACTCCTTTATATTTTACATAAAATTCTCTATCCAGGAATGTGTATCTAAAATTGAAAAACATTCCTCCCCTGAAAGATCTCGCAGACTCACCCTCTGAACTCCCTGTCCCCCACTTCTCATGCTTGCTGCCCAAGGACTGACTGGAGCGAAACCAAAGGCCCTCTGCCCCCTGGAGCTGGATGGATTCAGCCAGCAGGGAGCCTCCGTGGGAAGTGGGCGAGGGAGAGTGGAATCAGGGTATGTATTCTCTTAGCTTACTCGGGCCAGGTCACCTTGAATGAGTACATTCCTCAGCTGGTGGTCTGGCCGGAGGTCTGGGAAGCCTTCTACCTGTGTGTGGCTTTCTCCTCCCAGTCTCCTGTAAAGCCCTGGGAAGCACACAGTTCCTCAGGGCCTCCTGACACCCAACCCACACTTTTCTAAACTGTTGCTTCATTAAACCTTCTAAGAATTTTCCTAATTTGATTGTGTCATTGATCCTGCCAATACACTTTAAAATATTTAAATCCTTGTTCAGGGGAGAACGAAATGTCATACTACGGCCGGCGCCGTGGCTCAATAGGCTAATCCTCCACCTAGCGGTGCCGGCACACCGGGTTCTAGTCCTGGTCGGGGCGCCGGATTCTGTCCCGGTTGCCCCTCTTCCAGGCCAGCTCTCTGCTGTGGCCCGGGAGTGCAATGGAGAATGGCCCAAGTGCTTGGGCCCTGCACCCCATGGGAGACCAGGAGAAGCACCTGACTCCTGGCTTCGGATCTGCGTGGTGCACCGGCCGCAACGCGCCGGCCGCAGTGGCCATTGGAGGGTGAACCAACAGCAAAGGAAGACCTTTCTCTCTGTCTCTCTGTCTCTCTCTCTCTCTCTCTCTCTCTCACTGTCCACTCTGCCTGTCAAAAAAAAAAAAAAAAAGTCATACTACATAGGGGTATAGACACTGACAGAATCTCACAAACCAGGAGAGCATCCAACTCAAAGGGGAATCCTGGGTGAGTAATCCTTTGATTTCATTCAAGATAATCACATCTCAGATATACCATTTGTTTCAAGCAAAGGTCCCATACAGCCAAAACTTAGTGCCCCATAGCTGTAACTCCAATAATTGGGATGAATTAAAGTCTTAAGATTTTTTTTAAGAGTTATTTATTTTATTTAAAAGGCAGAGTTACAGAGAGGCAGAGGTGGGGGGGGGGGTCTTCCATCCACTGGTTCACTCCCCAAACGGCTGCAACGGCAGGAGCTGTGCCGATCTGGAGCCAGGAGCCAGGAGCTTCTTCCGGGTCTCCCACATGGGTGCAGGGGCCCAAGGACTTGGGTCATCTTCCACTGCTTTCCCAGGCCATAGCAGAGAGCTGGATCGGAAGTGGAGCAACCGGAAATCAAACAGGCACCCATATGGGATGCCAGTACTGCATACAGCAGCTTTACCCACCACACCACAGTGCCGGCCTCTTAAGATTTTTAAATTACCGAAAAAGAACAAATGCTGTCAGTTATTAGGAAGCTTTTTTTTTTTTTAAGTATTTATTTATTTATTTGAAAGGCAGGGTGAGAGAGAGAGAGAGAGAACAAGAACATCAGCTGGAAATGGGCCAGGCCAAAGCCAGGAGCAGGAACTCCATCTGGGTCTCCCAAATGGGTGAGAAATATTTGAATCACCATCTGCTACTTTCCTGGAAGCATTAGCAGGCAGCTGGTGTGGAAGCAGAGTAGCCAGGATTTGAACCAGACATTTCTGATATTTGATGTCAACATCCCTAGCAACAGCTTACCCTGTGTCACACCACTTGACCCCCAACATGATTTAAAATCACACTTGAAATTTAAAATCCTAGACATTCTTAAACTCGTTTCCCCTTTCTCTTCAAAGGGCAAAGGGAAGTCACGTTTTTGTGTAACTGGTATAAGCAGCTCTACTGTCATGATGGCTCAATCAACTGGTTAAGTTAGCTGATGCCAACATTCAGCCTGAGAGCTGAGCTCAGCAGTGCTCACATGATTTATGTCCTGCATACCAGGGCCTGTGCCTGACATGACACATGCATGGCCATACTCATCCTCAGGTCAGTTCTATGAGGGGGGATGTGTGTCCGTCTTTCCTGTCTTCTCTTTCATACATTCCCATCCTAAAAAATCATCCGCCAGAGAACTAAGTGCCCTGGGCACCATGTTCAGGTCAAGGAGGAAGCCTGAGGTCCAAGTCGAAGAGTTCACGAAGGAGACGGGCTTGGAGAGGGGCGAGGTCTCTCCTCACAGCACAGAGAGGAGGGATGAGATAGTGGTGAGCAAGTGTGTGTGTGACATTTAAATGTCACTGGAGCTTTACAGCCCTAAAAAGTAAAAGTTAGCTTGAGATGTCTGGGAGTCAGGAACGAAAGTTCATCTAAGTCTGTCCCAAGACAGTGAAAGAAGTGCCAAATAAAGCCACTTCCTGTTTCTAACCCCCGCTGGTTGGGCTTACGCAGTAGACTGTGTTTCTTCAGCCCTGGGAGACTCTGTCTCTCCGAGGGAATCCTACTCCCTTTCTGTTGGTTCCAGACAGCCTGGCTCTGACATAAGAGCATGGGCTTTTGGAAGATAGGTAAGACTTGGCCATTACTCACCAGCCTGCCATGTCCCTCCTGAGCGGAAGTGAAGACAGGGTTAATTCAAGTTCAGACAAGAAGGAAGGAAGAACTTTGAAGAGATTATTTGCAACACATTAGCCCCAGACATAACAGTCAAAGCACAATAGGAAATATCAGTGTAGCGGAGGGAGACAGCCCTGCTGTGAACAGGCACCCGATGCCCCGTTCAGCTTACACCCTCCTCCAGAGTTAGGCCTGCCAGGCGTGTCTCTCTGCGGCCTCAGGTTTCTCAGCTTTCAAAATAGACACCCAGAGAGGTTCCAGCAACCTCACAAAAGTGGCATGGAGTCAAATATGATTTTATGGGCTCAACGAAAAAGGAACTCTGAAATGCGAAGACCTTGCAAAAAGCCACTGCGTGCCCAAAACATCCCCAGTTGTCATCACCGCCTTTACTGAGACCCTAATGGAGACTAGCTACCTTTGCAGTTCTCCTCCGGCTCTATTTCGGGAATTCTTGTTGTGTCATTGTCTTGGGGATTTTGCAATCCAGTATTCTACTAAATTTAAACATTCACCACCTCAGCTTACAAACAAATTAGGCTCCAAAAGTAAATTTACAGGATGGTTGGTTAGCACTCAAAGATTCAGTTTCACAGAAAAACAAAGCTAAAATAAATCCATAATCCATGTGCAATCACACTAGCAGAAAACAATGCTGTTATAAAATGATAACACAGCTAAATAGAAAATACATATCTGAAAATGGACCAAGTGACAGTACATACACTAGCTTAAACTTGGGCACTTGAAACAGTCTCTCCTAATGCTTGAATGTTGCTTTTTGCTGCATTTTGAAGGATTATGCTGGGCATAAAACAAGTTAACAAGAAGGGATGTAGAAAATTGAGATAGGATTCCCCACAAGGCAAAGCCACCCACACATGTCACTTCTAGGACTTCCCTGAGTCACTTCCAGCCTCCTCCACCATCTTTGTCTATGTGCTGACCACTTCCTAGGTCCCCCACCCTCAGGCATCTATCTTCTTCCCCCAACTCCAGCATGGATGATAGCTACACACAAGATGTTAAGGGTTAGGGGAAGGAAAGATTGACATTTCTACTTTTAAATTAACTTTAAAATATTAATTGCAAGGGACAGATGCTGTGGTGCGGTAGATTAAGCCACCACTTGTGACACCCACTACCACACTGGAGTGCCTGGTTCCAGTCTCTGCTGCTCTGCTTCCTATCCGGCTCACTGTTAACGTACCCGGGAGGTAGCAGGTGCTGGCTCAAGTACTGAGCCCCTGAAACCCACGTGGGAGATCCAGATGGAGTTCGGGGCTTCGGCTTCAGCCTGACCCAGCCTGGGATGTTATTGTGATCATTTGTGGAGTAAACCAGCAGATCTCTCTCTCCCCCTCTCTCTCTCTTTTCTCTCTCTTTATCACACACACACACACACACTCCAACCATTCAAATAAATAAATAAATATTTTAAAAATTTTTTTAAAGAAAGAAAGAAAGAAAATTGCAGCTGTTCAATTGCCAGGTTGCCACCTGACCTGAACTGAAGTAGCCAGGTGCACTCTGGTGATACCATATCTGTATGGAAGAGACTTATTCTGTATATATTTTTAAAAGATCTATTTTATTTATTTGAAAGGAATAATGACATAGAAAGAGAGAGGAAGATACAGAAAGAAAGATCTTCTATCTGCTGGTTCAGGCCCCAGATGGCCACAAGGGCCTGGACTGGACCAGGATGAAGCCAGGAACCCAGAACTCCATCCTGGTTTCCCATGGGGGTACAAAGGCCCAACCACTTGAGTCATACTCTGCTGCTTTCCCAGGAGCACTAGCAGCGAGCTGGATTGAAAGCAGAGCAGCCAAGACTCAAACTGGTTCTCCAGTTTGGGATGCAGGCATCTCAGGCCTAACCCTCTCTGCCACCATGCCAGCCATGGAGGCTCCTTCTAAAATCAGTCTCTTTCTCTAGTTCCAGGTTGGGTTTTTTTTGCATTGAGGACTGACTATTTAGCTTGTAGGTTCCAGTTCAAAAACAAAATGCAGGGCCTCTTGTTAAAAACGAATTCTGAGGCCAGTACTGTGGCATAGTAGGCTAAGCCTCTGCCTGCAGTGCTGACATCCCATATGAGCATCAGTTCATGTCCCAGGTGTTTCTCTTCTGATCTAGCCCTCTGCTATGGCCTGGGAAAGCAGTTGAAGATGGCCCAAGTCCTTGGGCCCCTGCACCCACGTGGGAGACCCAGAAGAAGCTCCTGGCTTTGGATTGGCCTAGCTCCTGCTGTTGCAGCCATTTGGGGAGTGAACCAGCAGATGGAAGACTTTCTCTCTGTCTGTAACTCTGTCTCTCAAATAAACTAAATCTTTTAAAAATTTTTAAAAATTTAAAAAATTAAGAATTCTAAGACAGAAAAAGCAAAGCATTTTTTTAAAAAAAGATTTATTTATTTATTTATTTGAAAGGCAGAGTCAGAGAGAAGAAGAGACAGAGACAGAGTTCTTTTATCTTCTGGTTGATTCCCCAAATAACTGCAATGGCCACGGCTAGGCCAGACGAAAGCCGGGAGACAGGAGCTTCACCTAGGTCTCCCATGTGCATGCCAGGGCCAAGCACTTTTGTTATCCTTTGCTGCTTACCCAGGTGCATTAGCAGGGAGCCAGATCAGAACTGGAGTAGCTGGGACTTGAACTGCGCATCCCAGACAGCAGTTGGGACAGCACAGCCCCAAAAGCAGAGCATGCAAGCAAGCACAGGCTCCTGTCCGCAGACTCTGTGTCACTGCACAGTAACACTGGCCTTGAAGGTGGCGTCAACCTCAGAGACCACCGTGAGTTTCCTGGATCACAGCCTGGTTCCTGGAAAACAGAGGTCATTTCCTGACGAGATTTCTCAAATGACTTCCTTTAGCCTTTTTCGCTGTGTGGGTTGTTCCCAGGACCCTTGAGAAAGTTGACTGGTTCCTGGCCTCAGATTCCCTTTGCCTCTAAGGCTGCAAGTCTGTCTAAGCAGAGTGTCCTAAACCAGCAGTTAGACTCCACCTCCCATGGGGACCCCTTATGGAACATCTCCTGTTACACACTTTCTAAAGCAGGAGCAGGTCGTTCTAGGGCCAAAACCACAAGCCCGTGGCTACATCTGGGTCTTGTTTGCTTCAGTCTTTCTTTGGGTCTTTAACTAACATCAAACCCCAGCACTGTGGTTAATTTTTACTTGTCAACTTAACTAGGCTTTTGGGTGCCCAGACTTTTCATCCGACAGTGTTCTGGGTGTGTCTGTGAAGGTGTTGTGGGATAAGATTCACATGTAATTGGTAGACTGAATAAAGCTGATGCTCTCTCTGTTGTGAGCCTCATCCAATCAATTGAGGATCTAAATAGAACAAAAGATTGAGCTTCTTATGAGGGAAGGGGGAAAAAAATCCTCCTGCCTGACTGCCTTGAGCTGGGACATAAATTTTCTTCTGCCTTTTCACTCAAATTTTCTGAAACAGTGGGTCTCCTTGGGTCTCCAGCCTGCCAGATTGTGGACTGAGACTTACACCATTACCTCTCCTCATTCCCAGGCCTTCAAATAACAGAATGAGAGATTCTCCAAGGAATAATGACATCACTGGGGAACTGCAGGGCGTTGCAATGAGAATAAATGGACCATAGAAAGCTGTGGATGTATTCGAAAAGGTTGAGGCAAAGAGAGCTTTTTTTGTTGTGTTTTATTTTTTAAGGTTTATTTTAATTTCTTGAAAGGCAGAGTGACAGAGAAAGAGATCTTCCGTCTGCTGGTTCACTCTCCAAATAGCTGCACTGGCCAAGACTGGGACAGGCCGAAGCTGTGGAGCTGCATTGGGATCACCCATGTGGGTGGCAGGGTCCCAAGTACTTGGACCACCTTTTGCTGCTTTTCCAGGGGCATTAACAGGGCTCAAGATTGGAAACTGAGCTGGGACTCAAACCACGGCTCTAACATGGCATGCTAGCTCCATAAGTGCCACAACACCAACCCAAGGAGAAGTCTGTTGATTTTTTAAAATTATTTATGTATTTGAGAGGCAGAGTTAAGACAGAGAGGAAGAGACAGAGCGAAAAGCCTTCCATCCGTTCATTCACTCCCCAAATGGCTGCAATGCCTGGAACTGGGCTGATCCATGGCCAGGAGCAGGAGCTTCTTCCAGGTCTGCCACGTGGGTGCAGGGGCCCAAACACTTGGGCCATCTTCCACTGCTTTTCCAGGCCGTAAGCAGAGAGCTGGATCTGAAGAGGAGCAGCTGGACATGAACCAGCACCCATACAGGATGTCAGCGCCTAGGGTAGAGGCTTAGCCTACTAGCCACAGCATCGCCACCCTCCCACCCCCAAGAAGTTTTTAAAGGCTAGCACAAGGAGGATGATATCAGATATTTTGAAGGAATAATCTTTTATCACAGTGAAATAACCAGGCTGGACAGGCGCCCTTGTAAAGCAGTGCTTGTATATGGTTGTGGTGGCCTCTGTGTAAACCCGCGGTTCTGGCAGTGTCTTTCGTAATAGTTACCATAAGGCAACCATGCACAAGAGCTCTCCCTTCACAGCCTCCCAGCTTTATTTATTTGTTAAGATTGACACACTGACTGCATTTCCATTCTGACCACTTTTGCAGCACTCAAACTGGAGCTACGCTACCAGATTCCCAGGGTCTCCAGCTTGCTAACAGCAGACCTTAGTACTGCTCAGTCTCAGTAACTGTACAAGCCAATTCCTGTTTTATGTGTGTGTGTGTGTGTATCTCCTGTTGGTTCTGTTTCTCTGGAGAACCCTAATACGCCCAGTCTATCCAAAAAGTACAGTGAGGGTTGAAAGGACTCATAGTGAACAGGATGTCAATGGCCTCCAGCCAAAGGCCACCAGAAGGCGTCTATAGCTGATCCAGTTGGGTTTACTACCCATCACATTGAGAGAGAACACACAACAGGGGGACACGTGGGGCATCTCAATAAGAGGGCGTTAGAAGGGCAAGTGTTTGGTATAGTGGTTAGGTTGCCCTTGGAATGGCCACATCCCTTAGCAAAGTGCCTGGTGGCAGCAGGTGATGGTTCAAATATTCAAGAACCTGCCACCCACGTGGGAGACCTGGATTGAGTCCTGAACCCCTGACTTTAGCCTGGCCAAGCCATAGCTGTTGGGAGTATTTGGGAAATAAACCAATGGATGGAAGATCTCTCTCTCTCTCTCTCTCTCTCTCTCTCTCTCTCTCTCTCTTTTTCATTAAAATGAAAATAAATACATTTTAAACATATAAAAGAGGCTGTTCCAAAGAACCTATTATAGGACTTGGGCTTTAGGGGAGATTGAAAAGGATGTAGAATGTGGCGATTTACCCAGGACTGCACACTGTCAGAAAGTAGGGCTGATTCTGTGACGGATATCTCAATGAAACTTATCTTTAGGAGAGCAGAGTAGAGCAGGGGTAAAGTTCCAACTGTGAAGGAGCAGCGGTCACTTGTATTAGCTGAGCGACGGGGATGTTTGCAATCTTGTGGGTGGAATATTTACTTTATTTTTGTCTGTGCTTAGACAAAATTGTGAAGTGGTCTTGTTTAGTCTAAGTGACCTTGTCTGATGTTGGTGTTCTGTAAGAATGTTTATGATCCTCTGCTCCATGTTCTCAATTGCCTCCACTGCCCTGGTTCTCCTTGTCCTTCCTTCTACTCATGACCAGTCCCTCTACCCTGGAAGAGACCACGAAGCCTGATCACAGAGGCAGGGTGGGCTGGCTCTCCCCTGTTCTAGCTGGAGGGGTTCTGGGAACATGTAGGGGAGTAGCAGCAATGCACACAAGCTTTTCTCTTGCTTATTGTGACTCTCTTTCTAAAATCTCGTTACCAAAAAACCACATACAGTGTGGAGCTCTTTAGGCATCTTCACCAAGGCAGCTTATTTTTTTTTTAAAGATTTTATTTATTTGTTTGAAAGGTAGAGTTACAGGCAGAGAGAGGGAGAGACAGAGAAGTTTTCCATCTTCTGGTTCACTCCCCAGATGGTCACAATGGATGGAGCTGGGCCAATCTGAAGCCAGGAGTCAGAGCTTCTTCTGGGTCTCCCACATGGGTGCAGGGGCCCAAGGACTGCTTTAACAGGTGATAAGCAGAGAGCTGGATCGGAAGAAGCTGAGCAGCTGGGACACGAACTGGCACCCATATAGGATGCCGGCACCGCAGGCGCAGGCTTAACCTTCTACGCCACAACTTATGCCCCACCGATTCAGCTCTTATGACAACCCTATAACAAAAGTACACACAGAGTTACCAACAACAAAACACATCAACAATGGCAAAGAACTGCTCTCCACCCACCATGAAAAAGCCTCTATACATTAGACTAGATGTGATGTCGCAACTGTACAATTGCAAAATCAGAGAACCTCATTTCCAAGGGTGCACAATAATCTTCTTCAGGTATTGCTTGACCCTTATCCAAAGCCTGTGTTGCTCCCTAATTAAGTTCAAATGCCTTACATCAATATTCTTACCAATTTGACTCTCAACTATTCTAGTGTCTGCAACTCCCCATCCCTCCTGTGTGCTAGAAGCCATGCATTCACTGCCCCCGAACACATCAAATGCATTTCCGCATTGAAACTTCCTTTAGTTGGAATATTCCTCTACCTCCATCAAACATGATCCTGTGCTGCTTTATATTGTTATTTATGCTCTTATACATCACTGTTGTTGCAATAAGAGCTATGATAGATATTTCGCAAGATGATCACAAGAACTTCTCCATGCCCCTTTGCCACTTCTACCCTCAAGGGGCAATTTGTGTCTTCACTCTGAATCTAAGCTTGAATCTGAATGTGACTTGTTTGGGCAATTGTATTGGTCAGTTACTACTTAATTGTATTAGTTTTTCATCACTGTGACAAATACTTGAGAGAAGCTATTTATGAAAGGTTTGTTGTGGCTCGCATTTTTGCAGGTTTAAAGTCCAAGATTGGGCAGCCCCATTGGTCTGGAGTTTGATGAGGACAGGTGATGGCAGAATGCATGTAGAAGAATCATCACACGGAGAGCCAGGAGCAGAGAGAAAGCACAGCTAGGGCCAACTCAGCTGTTACAACCAACCCCTTAGCAAGAAACCACCTTTCAAGGGTGCAACCCCAGGACTTCCTACTAGGCTCAACTCCTAAATACCTTAATTAGATTAAAACTTCATCCTCGTTAGTATCATTCACTTATGACTTTGGGATTAAACATCTGCAAGAGTTGGGAGTCAAATCTTGTTCAAACCATAGCAACAGTGTTGTGGTGCAATGGGTTAAGCCACCATCTGTCATGCTGGCTTATATGGGTGCCAGGGTGAGTCCTGGCTGCTCCATATCTGATCCAGCTCCCTGATGATGTGCCTGGAGAGCAGCAAATTATGGCCCAAGTGCTTGGGCCCCTGCACCCACTTGGGAGACCTGGAAGGAGTTCTTGGCTCTGGACTTTGGCATGGTCCTGCCCCAACTGTTGGGGCATTTGGGAAGTAAAACATAGGATGAAAAATTCAGACTCCAGCCTTTCCCATGGAACAAGAGGTTGGCTTTGACGACAACGTGAAGAGAGAATGCTGAGGGCTGGGGTTTGAAGGAGGACAGGCCAAGACTACTATGAGCTGAGAAATCTGGAAGTGCCTGGGAGGACTTGTGTCAGCCTGAAAAGCTGGATGGGGCCAACTGGTGATATCTGCCTTTGTCATGAAACTCTTATCTTACCCAGCTTAGCTGTAGGCTAAGTCAACACAGCTGATGGAGTGCTAGGAAGGGGTGACACTTGGCAAGAGCGATCAGCCTAGGGCTGGGAGCTCCCACACATTTTCTCATTCCTTCATCCCTTCATCAAATGTTTGTAGAACACCTGCCACATGCCCAGTGTTGTGCTGCAGTTGAGGAGTGAGGAAATGAATAACCCTGGTGCTGTTCTTCAAGGGACTCTAGATGTAGAGGAGGGACAACCATCAGAACACCCCTGTTGGGCCAGTGCTGTAGCATAGGGGGTAAAGCCGCCGCCTGCAGTGCTGGCATCCCATATGGGCGCCAGTTCGAGACTGGGCATCTCTGCAACTGAGAGGTCCAACAGGCGCCAGTTCAAGTCCCAGCTGCTCTACTTCCCATCCAGCTCTCTGCTGTGGCCTGGGAAAGCAGTAGAAGATGGCCTAAGTCCTTGGGTCCCTGCACCAATGTGAGAGACCTGGAGGAGGCTCCTGGCTCCTGATTTTGGATTGGCGTAGCTCCGTCTGTTGAGGCCATCTGGGGAGTGAACCAGCAGATGGAAGACCTCTGTCTCTCTCTCTCTCTCTGCCTCTGCCTCTCTGTAGTTCTGCCTTTCAAATAAATAAATAAATATTAAAAAAAAAACTCCTTATCTTAAAAAAAAAAAAAACACATGCGTATCCCGTTGAAGTTCAATAGGAGGAGAGTTTACCTAGAGAGCCCCTTAGTGCCAAGGCCTATGTTTCTAGGGCTCATTTGCCTGAGCAAATTGATCACATTGCTCTCTGACCTCTTCCACTTGTGGGAAGTCATAGAAATTTTCCCAAGACTATAAGTTCATATTTTCTCAACCAGATTGAGTTTTTTCTTAGGGAAGCAAGGAAAAATAAGGGATCCTTAATGGCGGAATCCCCTAACACTTTCCGAGGTAAGAACCACACTGCCAGATCCTGGGCACCACATTCTATGATAACATCAACACCTTGAACTGTGAAGTCTAACTAAAGGAAGCCACTGTGTCTCCATGGCCTACCTGATAGTGGTTCCCCATTGTATCACAACATTAGCAGTTAGTGGGTATTGCCGTATCCACTATGTGCTAATAGAAATGCTCTGTATCTTCCAGTCCTCTCAGCAACCCAGGAGGCAAAAAACAATGCTGATTTCCTTTTTCAGATGAGTTGCCTGAAGCCCTAAGAAGCTAAGTGACTTGCCAGAGGTCACACAGCTGGGAAGTAGCAGATCTGGGGCTTGTTGCCAAGTGTCTGGGTTTTGCTATCTCTGCAGCTTGCGCCGTTCAGATCTTGTCTATTAACAGCACTGTTAGGAAACCACGCTGCCTCCTGTCCTTTCCTGTCAGGCGATCCAGAACTTCAGCGTCCCTGCAGCCCAGCAGCTATTTGCGTGGTAAGTGGCCTTATGCTATTTTAGCTGTTAGAAGATGGGAAGCGCTCTTTATATATCTCTTTGCTTCGTGTTTGCTTTATCTTTTCTACAGTTCACCGTGAAGTAAGAGAGAACCTGCCCTGCTCTCCCCAGGCAGCTTATGAATGGGAGCCTTGGCATGCTGCCAGCCAGCACCTGCTCACCTCCAGAATCACAGCGCTAGCTGGGCCCACTCCCCCTTGTCTGGCAGGGCCTGACACAGCACGGTGGCAGTCTGCTGGCTGACAGAGTGAGTCAGGGAATGAGTCCACATGATGGGAGCAACCTGTCCCTGCCTTTTCTACTTTTAGTTAAGGAGGAAATAAATGGAAAGAATCAAATAAACATGCAGTTAATTGAGAGAAATTTCTTTTTTATAATTAATTTGTTCTATTAAATACAAAATAAAATACGCATTTAGAATATTACCATTTTGCAGCTCCTAATGAAGTAATGGATCTAGGCAAGGATCGCCAATAGCTGCTAAAAACCATGAAGTAGAAGGTCAACAGGGAACTGCTAGGCTTTTTTGTTTGTTTTCTCGTCTCAGCTTCATTGGGATAATATAACAAACAGAAATCGTATATAGTTAAGGTGTGTAGCTTGCTGTTTTGATCTATATAAACATTGTGAAATGACCATCACAATTGAGCTAGTTTACATCCATCACTTCACATAACTACCTTTGTGTATGCTTGTGTGTATAGTGAGATCACTTAGGATCCACCCTCTTGGCAAATTTCAAGTAGACAATACAGTATTACTAACTGCAGTCACTCTGCTCTTCCCTAGATTTCCACGACTGATCCATCTTGCATAACTGAAACTTTATATCCTTTGACCAACATCTCCCCAACATTATATGGTAGTTCTTATTTTAATGTTTTATGGAATACCTTGTTTTGTTTTATTTTTATTTGAAAAACAGAGAGAGAAACAGAGAGAAATCATCCAGGTACATGTTCATTTCCCAAATGCCTGCAATTGACAGGGCTGGTCCAAGCCAAAGCCAGGAGCCCAGAACTCAATCCAGGTCTTACCCAGGGGAAGCAGGGACCCAAGTACTTAGAGACATCACCTGTTGCATCCCAGGATGTATCCCCTGTTGCATTAGCAGGAAGCTGGATCAGAAGCAGAGGAGATAAGGTTCAAAATAGCTCTCTGATATGAGATGCTGGCGTTGTGAGCTGTGGCTTAGCCCGTCACGCCACAATATCGGCTCCTCCTCCCGCCCTCTGAGTGTCCTTGGAGACTGAATGGAAGGATCCTTAACCTAACTCTTTGGTATGAAAATAAATTTCTAAGTGAAAAGATAAGGCCAACGTCTTCAGTTTGTGACTCAGAGATGTCTCCAAGGCCCTGAGCCTCCTACCCCCAGAGTTAGGTCAATCTCTTTGGAATGCTCTCCCTATCTGATGACTTTATAAACTGCCTTCTAAGCTTGTTCTCAGGTCAGGAAACAAATGTCAATGAAATTTATTCAACTATACAGAAACATATTCCTTGATAATCTCATAAGAAATGTATAATAAATAGATCTTGATAATACAACTTAAATCTTCTGATAAATTTTACTTCACCGGCCGGCGCCGTGGCTCAACAGGCTAATCCTCCGCCTTGCGGCGCCGGCACACCGGGTTCTAGTCCCGGTCGGGGCACCGGATTCTGTCCCGGTTGCCCCTCTTCCAGGCCAGCCCTCTGCTGTGGCCCAGGAGTGCAGTGGAGGATGGCCCATGTGCTTGGGCCCTGCACCCCATGGGAGACCAGGAAAAAGCACCTGGCTCCTGGCTCCTGCCATCGGATGAGCGCGGTGCGCCGGCCGCAGCCCGCCGTTCGCGGCAGCCATTGGAGGGTGAACCAACGGCAACGGAAGACCTTTCTCTCTGTCTCTCTCTCTCACTGTCCACTCTGCCTGTCAAAAAAAAAAAAAAAAAAAAAAAAATTTTACTTCACCAAAAAGAAAAAAAAAAAAGAACATACTCCTCTTGATGTGATATAACAGGAAACTCACAGAGCCACCTTTAAAGTATTCTTATCAAATATTCAGCCTGAATCTAATCAACCTCTAGATGAAATGATCAATTTATAAGAAGTAGGGAATAAAAATGCCTGTTAGATGATGCCGCAGGGATGCAGTTAAATCCAGAGTTTGGGCAATTCTACAGGATAAATGATTTGGCTTCTGTAAGAAAAAAGTAGCAAGGAAAGAAAGAAGGAGGGAAAAAAATTCAAAGAGACATAAAAGCCCCATCAACCAACAGATGTTTCAGACCTTGTCTACATCCTGATTCAAATAAATCAACTGTTTGAAAAAAAAGGGGGGGGTTATTTATGGAAAATGTGGACACTGACTGTATACTAGATAATATTAATTAATGTTCATTTTTAAGATATGATAATGGTAGTGTGGTCCATTTTAAAGATAGTTTTTTAATCTCTTAGCTTTACATTTGGAAATTTTTACAAATGAAAATGGTATGGTACTTGGGATTTGAAACAACAGATGGGGATCTACAGGAATTAGGAAAGTGCAGGAAAAGAACAAGATTGGCCACGTGTTGATAATTACTAGAGCTGGGTCATGTGCATCTTTGGGTTGATTATTCTACTCTCTACTTTGATGTTTGACAATATCTGTAATAAAAATGTTTTTGTTTTTTGTTTAAAAAGCTAAGTCTTAGGGGTAGGACCCTGTAGTTTCCTCTCTGCCTCTACTCAATTCCCTAGGGCTGTGCTAACGAAGCACCAGAGCCAGTTTGTGGAAAGAACAGAAATCTACATTCTCATCGTTCTGGAAGTTAGAAGTCCAAAATCAGGGTTGCACTAGACGCCACTTTGAGTCCTGGCTGATCCACTTCTGATCCATCTCCCTGCTAATGCGCCTGGGAGAGCAGAGGAGGCCGGCACAGGTCCTTGGGCCCCTGCACGCATGTGGGAGACCTGGAAGAAGTTTCTGGCTCCTGGCTTCAGCCTGGCCCTGCCCTGGTTGTTGCAGCCATTTGGGGAGTAAAAATCTCTCTCTCTCTCTCTCTCTCTCTCTCTCTCTCTCTCTCTCTCTCTCTCTCCCCTATAACTCTCCCTTTCAGATAAATAAAATAAATCTTAAAAAAAAAAAGTCTGAGAGCAAGGTGCTGGCAGAGTTGGTTCCTTCTAAGGGCTCTAAGGGGAGGAGCTGTTCTAGCTCCCTTCTCGGCTTCCCCCTTGTCATCACATTGTTTCCCTCCTGCCCGGTCAGGATCCAAATCCTCCTTTTCGTATCAAGACACCAGTCATCATGGATGAGGGCCCACCCTAACAGTGTAGTTTCAACTTAACTGCCTCTGCAAAGACCCTACTTCCAAACATGTCACTCTGAAGTAATAGGAATTTGGATTCCAACACATGGATTTTGGGGGGGTACAATTCTACTCCATCCGCACACCTGCTCCACTGCCTGGAAAATAGAGCGTCCTCAATCACGAATGAGCACCAGCTGGAAAGCTGCAGCTGAGCAGCAAAAAAGGGGCTGCCGGAACCCTCCCTTCCTCGTCGTGTCTTCTCGCTGCTGCAGTTTTGAGGATGGGGAGCCTTCCTCCTCCCTTCCCTGGGCTTGTGGGAATAAGAAGATGGTGATCAGGAGAGCATGCAGGTTGGGCTTTATGGCTCCCACAGATCTGAAGGGCTCTTTCCTGTGTTCTCATTTACCCTGATTTTACTGAGAAGCAAGATAATCAGGCAAGACCAAGTTCATTGCTCCAGACAAGGTCCAACAGGGGCCTGAGACACTCTGGTTTTTCCCAGGCTCTGTGCTTTCCCCAAGCTCAGCGGCCATTTAACCTCAATCTAAGGAGTGCTCAGAACCCACCGCTCAAAAACCAGGGAGAAGGAGTAACTATTAACAAGCAGGAGCCCTGTTGACATGCTTGAAAGCCAATAAGGTCTCTTTAAAGGTAGCTTTTCACATTAATAATCAAAATGGAACAGGCACACATCTGTCATAAAAAATGCAAAGTAAAATCCTTTTAGTATCCAATATATTTAATAACTTAATGTAGATCCATTTATTTCTTTGATTTTTTTCCTATTATGTAAAAGAACAAGAGAAAATTATTCAGTTCAAAGTTAGTGAATATATGATCTACTTAAAAATATTTAAAGTCTCAAAATTAGGCAATTATAGAACATTATAGCATTTTGGATAAATGCTATTTTGTCAGGCTTCTTCTTTGCTTTTAATTTCAGGCTTACAAATCTTATAAAAATTTTTAATTTTAAAAAATAATTTTTCCTAAGTATTCACTGAAGAAAATTTTTTAAAGATCAGGAAAAGCAGAAAGAAAACATTTGATCCTAACCTCAGAGAGGCAAGTTTTTAACTTTAGTGAATTTTCTTCCGGCCTATTTAAGGTAACATTGTAACTACTCTCTATACAGCATTTTGATTGATTCCTACTTAATATCATACCAAAACTTCCCCCATGTCACTAGAATTCCTTGTAAGCATCACTTTTTATTTTTATTTACGTTTTCCTCAAAGTGCTTCTAATATTCAGTAAGTACACAAATATTTTTAAATTATTTATTTATTTGAGAATCAGAGAGACAGATGGACAAGAAGAGACAGACAGAGAAAGCTGGTTCCCAAGTGCTCGGTCGTTCCCCAGATGCCTGCAATGGCTCTGGCTGGAACCGAGGTCAGCAGTTGGGAAGTGCACTCAGGTTTCCCGGAAACTCAATCACTTGAGCCATTACTTGCTACCTCACAGGGTCTGCGCTAGGAGTCAGGAGTCAGAGCTGGGAATTGAACCCGGGAACCACGATGTGACACATGGACATCTTAACCAGCGCCTTAGCCATGAGGTCCAGTGCCTGCCACTATCAATCTTGTGTGCACAGATTTATGAACTCCGACATGTATGTACTAATGGAACGAATGCCATACAGATCTATTTAAAAAAAAAAATCCCAGCACTTCAGAAGGCTTCTTTTTGCCATCTTCAGTTTTACCTGTTCTTGAGCTGGTTTTAAATGGAGTCACGTTGGGGCTGGCGCTGTGGCACAGCCGGTAAAGCTACTGCCTGCAGTGCTGGCATCCCATATGGGCACCGGTTTGAGTCTCGGCTGCTCCATTTCTAATCCAGCTCTCTGCTACGGCTTGGGAAGGTAGTGGAGGATGGCCCAAGTCCTTGGGCCTCCGCACCCACCTGGAAGACCCAGAGGAAGCTCCTGGCTCCTGGCTTCAGATCAGCACAGCTCCAGCTGTTGCGGCCAATTGGGGAGTGAACCAACGGATGGAAGACCTCTCTCTCTCTCTCTCTCTCTCTCTCTCTGTAACTCTGACTTCCAAATAAATAAAATCTTTTTTTAAAAAAATGGTGTTTATCGTGTCCCTTGCAGGAAGAGATAAATCATTTATTCATTCTACTAAAGATGGATCCAATTTCAAGCTATTGTGAATAAAGATACTATGAACATTCCTGTACTGCCTCTTTTGGACATAAACACTCATTTTTCTTGGATATATATCCAGGAGTAGAATTGCTACATCATATCAAAAATATATGTTTAGCTTTGGTAGATATTGCCAAACCATTCTGCAAATTGGCATAGCAAGTTAACCTTCACCAGCATCATTTGAGAGTTTCAGTTATTGACATTCTCAACAACACCTGGTATTGTCCATCTTTTCATTTTAATCATTCTCCTGATAGTGTCATTGTTGCTCAGTGTAGTTTTGATTCTAATTTCCTGGGCTACTATTGATGTTTTTCATTTAGATATCTTAGTGTGAAATGACCGTGGAAATCTTTCCGTTACTTTTCCATTGTGTGGTCTGCTCTTTTTTATTGATTTGTAGGAGTTCTTTATTATATCTCAAGTACAAGTCTCCTATTCTGTAGTTTGCATTTTCACTCTCTTAATGGTGTCTTTTGATGAATAATAGTTCTTAATTTTAATGAAGTCCATCATTTCATTTCTGTTGAGCTTTCTGTGTCTCATGGAGAACAATCTGTCTACAATATCATGGAGATATTCTCCTAAAACGTCGTTTTCAATAACTGCATAATAATTTATTTCAGAATTCACCACATTTCTATTATTAGATACTTAGAGTGTGCCCTATTTTCCTTTACTGTAAATAGTAACTTAAAAAATTTATGACTAATACCTAACCCAGATCCAAGAAGCACGGAGATGGCTGAATACATTCTGAAGGGGGAGACAACACCCCACATGCTCAGTGTATCATATTCAAATTACTGAAGCAAAAGCAAACAGGAGATCTGGAAGGTAATCAAAGTGAAAAGAAGCATTATATACAGAGAACAAAAGTGAGGATGACTGCAGACTGGAGGAAGGGTGCGGTGAGAAGGATCACTATGCTCCTGAATCTGTATATATGAAGTACATGAAATTTGTTCGCCTCATATAAATAAAAAAACTTTTTAAAGTTTTTAAAAAAGAGTTATTGTAGACAACTCGTAAGAAAATAAGAAGATAACTGGGTGACATATTTAAAGTGCTAAAAGATGGGCCGGTGTTGTGGCACAGCAGGCTAAGTTGCCGCCTGCAGTTCAGGCATCCCATGGGAGCTTGAGTCCCTGCTGGGAAAGCAGCAGAAGTGGGAGATGGGATGGAGTTTCAGGCTTCCGGCTTCAGCCTTGGGCAGCCCTAGCTGTGGCGCTCTCTCTTTCTCTCACTGTGTGTGTGTGTGTGTGTGTTTGTGTGTGTGTAACTCTGCCTTTCAAATAAATAAAGTAAATCTGTTTTAAAAAGTGCTAAAAGTATGGGGCTGGAGCTGTAGCATAGTAGGTTAAGCCTCTGTTTATGGTACCAGCATCCTATATGAGCACCAGTTCAAGTCATAGCTGCTCCACTTCCGATCCAGCTTGCTGCTACTGACCTGGGAAAGCAGTAGAAGATGGCACAAGTGCTTGGGCCCCTGCACCCACATGGAAGACCCAGAAGAAGCTCCTGGCTCCTGGCTTCGGATTGGCCCAGCTCTGGCCATTGAAGCCATTTGAGGAGTGAATCAGCGAATGGAAGGCTTTCTCTCTCTCCCTCTCTCTCTCTCTCTACCTCTGAATCTCTGTAACTCTGCCTTTCAAATAAATAAATAAATCTTTTTTTTAAAAAGTGCTAAAAGTAAAAGATTTCAATCTAGAATCCTACGCCCAGCAAGAAAAAAGGGAGAATTAAATGCTTTATCAGTCAAACACTGAGGAAATTCATATCCAGCAGAACCATTTTACTAGAAATACTAGAGTATTCAGTATTTGTTCAGGTCAAAAATACATATATATGTCTCTCTCTCTCTCTCTCTCTCTCTCTCTGTGTGTGTATATATATATATATATATATATATAAATCAGACTGAAACTTAGATCTTCACAAATGTTGAAAACTAGAAATGGAATAAATTAAAGTACATAACTATTTTTCTTAGTCTTAATTGCTCTAAGAAGTAACTGACTCCTATTGCAAAATAGTAGCAATGCAGCACATGCTTCAGGCATATGTTAAAGTCATTATGATAATAGCACAAAGGGTAGGAGGAAGAAATTGAGAATACACAATTGTAAAGCCATGTGAAATGCCATATTACTATTTCAAAGTAAACTTTAATTAAAAATGTATATTTTATATCTTAAGGCAACTGTGAAAAAATTTAAGGAAGTATACATAATAATTCTAGAAGGAATATCAAAAAGAACAATAAAAATGATCAAATAACCAAAGAGAAGGAAGAGAAAGGAGAAAAGGATCAAGGAACAGATAGAAGAGAGAACAATCAGCAAAGGTGTAGATCTAATTCAATCATCAATAATCACAGTAAATGTGCTCCAGTGGAGAAAGATATAACATGCAAAAACTAACCAGAGGAAAGCTGGAGTAATTATGTTAATCTCAGAGAATAGAAACTCCAGAAGAACAAAGAGATAAAGGGATGAAGAGCAATATTGCATATTGATAAAAGAAAACACACACCAACCAAATCTGTTAGAACTAAACAAATAAATAGAGAAATTCCCAATTATGGAAGAGACTTCAACATTCCTTTCTTGACAGCTGGTTGGACCAGCAGAAGCAGGCAAAAACTCCAGTGCAGATGAGAAAGATCTGAACAACGCACCCAGCCACGTCTTCTCTGAGATGTCATGAGAACGGCTCTCAGGGTCTTCTCCACTTGTTGAGCTGGGCATCTGGTGGGCCACAGTGTTGGGAGATTCTATGTTATTTCTTTGGTAATTTCTTCCCTTCTGCTTTTATCAAATTCCTACTAAATGTTGTATTCCTAAATCTCTAATTTCTTCTTTTTTATTATCATTGTCCCTACCTTCCTTAACTCTGTGTCTTTATCTTTTAATCTACATTCTGGGAGTTTTTTTTTTTTTTTTAACTCCACCTTTTACTTGTTCTGTTGGATTTTATATAACAGTTACATCATATTTTAGTTTTCCAAATGCTCTTTCTTGCTTGCCAATTATTTCCTTTTTCAGAGACTCTTTTAAAAAATGTTTTAAACAAGTATTTATTTATTTATTTGAAAGTCAGAGCATCAGAGACAGAGAAAGACAGAGACAGAGATCTTCCATCCTGTGGTTCACTACCCAAACATCCACAACAACGAGTGCTCGTCCAGGCCAAACCCAGGAGCCAAGAACTCCATCCCGGTCTCCCATGCAGGTGGCAGGAACCCAAGTACTTGAGCCAGCACCTGCTGCCTTCCGGGATGCGCATTAGCAGGAAGCTGGATTGGAAGCAGACACCAGGACTCAAACCAGTGGCTGTGATACGGGATTTAGGTGTCCAAAGCTGCAACTTAACTGCTGAACCAAAGGCTCCTGTTTCCATCTTCACTTTGCAGCACAGAGAGGCTGAACGCATTGCTCAAGGTCACATGTGCTTATAAAGCTCTGCTGTCACCAACACCTGAATCTGCCTCTGGCTGTGGTCTTACATCATCGCATTCCTCCCACTGCCCTTACTCTATCTCCTTTACTGGATCTTCTCTGAGCTCCTGTCTCTATTTTAATTATATTTTTTAAATCTTTTTTTTTTTTTTGGACAGGCAGAGTGGACAGTGAGAGAGAGAGACAGAGAGAAAGGTCTTCCTTTGCCGTTGGTTCACCCTCCAATGGCCGCCGAGGCTGGCGCGCTGCGCTGATCCGAAGGCAGGAGCCAGGTGCTTCTCCTGGTCTCCCATGGGGTGCAGGGCCCAAGCACTTGGGCCATCCTCCACTGCACTCCCGGGCCACAGCAGAGAGCTGGCCTGGAAGAAGGGCAACCGGGACAGCATCCGGAACCCCGACCAGGACTAGAACCCGGTGTGCCGGCACTGACAGGTGGAGGATTAGCCTATTGAGCTGCCGCACCGGCCTATTTTTTAAATATTTTAATATACAGAGAGATTTCATAAACTTCATAGACACAATTCTAAGAATATAATACTTTCCACTTTCCCCCTTTTTTTAAAAAAATATTTTGCAGTAACACACACAATTTGCTTTCTAATCACAGGCTTAATGCTCCTCTAAATAAAGAGATCTGCAGGTGAGAAGCGGAGAGCCCGCTGTTCCTCAGGGACACAGACGAGGGCTATGAAATGAACCAAAGCACAAGATGTCAATTTCGCTCATATACATTATGGGGTTTTTGGGTACTGTGTACATTAGCTGCTACGAATCAGAGAAAACATGATGCTTGTCTATTTGGGTTACAGTTTTTTGTTTCAATTTTCTATCCTTCCTTCATTGTCTCTGTTTTCTCCAAGTTCCACCTCTCTCTGTTTTTTAAAGGTTTATTTATTTATTTATTTATTTAATAGAGAGAGAGAGAGAGAGAGAGAGAGAGAGAGAGAGAGAAAGAAAGATCATCCATCTGCTGGTTCACTCCCCAGATGACCCAAACAGCTGGAGCTGGGTTGATCTGAAGTCAGGGGTCAGGAGTTCCACCTAGGTCTCCCACTCAGGTGCAGGGACCCAAGGACTTGGGCCATCTTCTACGGCTTTCCCAGACCATAAGCAGAGGGCTGTATTGGAACAGGAACACCCAAGACATTAACTCGTGCCCATATGGGATGCCAGTGCCATAGGCTGTTGCTTAGCCTACTATGCCATAGCGCTGGCTCCTCTTAATTTTTTATTATCTGATTTTCATGGTGAGGCTTTTCTTCAATATCTCATCATCTTGATTGGAAGGAACTTCTTTATATGTAAGTGGCAGCTTCAGAGTATGTGAAAGGATGGGTTTTTCTTTAAAATGCTGGAGTCTTTTCTGTGGGTTCTACTTAAAGTGAGTTTTAATCCATCTTTCTTTTGTTAGGGCCCTTCAGAGACTATCAATAAACACCAGGGGAGCCGGCCTTCTGGCACAGGGGGTTTAGTTGCTGCCTGCGATGCCGGCATCCCATATCAGAGCGCCAGTTGAGTCCCGGCTATTCTGCTTCCTGGTCTAGCTCCGTGCTAACGTGCCTGGGAAGCAGTAGATGATGGCCCACATGCCTGAGTCCCTGCCACTCATGCGGGACACTTGGATGGAGTTCCTGACTTCCGACTTCAGCCTGGCACAGACCTGCTGTTGCCCACATGTGGGGAGTGAACCAACAGATAAAAGATCTCCTTGACTGTCTCTTGCAAGCCCAGTCACTCTAACTTCCAAATAAACAAGACATTAAGAAAAAAAAAATTGGGATGCAGGGAGGTATTAAATGTTTGGTCACTTGTGTTGTAGACAGGATAGGAGGAAAGAGTGGAGATCTCATGGTTCACTGATAGTCACTTACTTTTTTTAAATTGTTTTATTTATTTAAGAGAGAGACAGAGAGCTTCCATCTGCTGGTATGCTCCCCAAACACCTGCTACAGTTGAAGCTGGATAGTGGCCAAGGCTGGGAGCTGGGAACTCAATTCAGGTCTCCCATATGGGTGTCTGGAGCCCAATTATTTAAGCCACCACCACTGCTTCCATGGTCTGTGCCAACAGGAAGCTGAAGTCAGGAGCCAGAGCCCCAGACGTCACACCGAGGTATTCCACTGTGGGATGCTAGTGTCTGAACCTGTATCTTAATCTCTAGGCTAAACGCCTGCAGACACTCCACCGTTTTCTACTCTTGTATGTTTGTGGCTTTTTGAGGTCATCTGAGGTATTATTCACACACCTGGGAGCAGAGGCTGGAAGTTAGCACTTCAGTTGGAAAGATAAAGGCAGCTGTAACACAGCCGACAGAGTTCTCATCTCCTAGGAAACGGAGTGACTACAAGGAGAAGGTGAATGGAATCCAGGAGGGAAAACCTAGCACAGCAGAATGCCGGCTGCCTGAACCTTTGATCCTGCTCCACCCAGGCCAGCTTTGAAACAAGCTGTGCGATGCGTGAGGCGCTGGAAATCTTCAGCGGCAGAAGCACTGCACCTGCATAAACAGTCTTCTTGCTAACTCCTAAAGCCATCCACAGCCGACTCTTTGTTAAAGGGGATGCTCATGTGTCTGAATTCATATTTTCCCTGTCAAAAGAGTGATTTCTTCTTATTCTGGTGCCACTTGAGAGAAGAGGTAAAATTCCTAGATCTATTAGGAGAAATAACATAGTTCCCAGAAAGAAAAGAAACTAGGACATGTTGGATTCAGAGGAAGTGAACAGAAACAGAGCCTGAGCCAAAATGCTGCTGACTAGAGCCAAAAGGTAGCAGAAAAGAAGAAACGTGAAAAAACAGTATGATTCCTGGAGAAGCAATACTGACCAAGAATCTACAAAACCTTCTGGGAAAGGAACATACAGTGGATGGATGGATGGATGCACAGACAGACAGGTAATCATGCAAAAAATTAGTCCTGGGCTCTCCACACTGGACAGTCACTCCACCAGAGAGGAGAGCTGATGAAGGGACATAGTATGTTTATTAGAGGGACCACCTTTGTTCCAAACACGCTCCACCTCAGTTTGCAAGCTAGTGGGAGGACTTTCAAGGAGAAAGGGCAGTTGGGGGGAGAGGGGTGGGGAAGCCATAGGAAACAAAATGGGTCCTGAAATTCTTAGGCAAACTGTAAGTCAAAACACTAGTCACAGGATAAGTCACAAGAATGGCAGTTAGTTTTTGTTATTTTGTTAGTTAAAATGTGGAAAAAAAAAATCTGTGTTTAGATAGATAATTGATAGATGGATGATAGAAACTGGCCTAGGTGTGTGAAAGGAGCCCAAGGAAAACAAAGCACCTGTGGAAAGGAAGGGACTGGAGCAGCCTTAGAAGCAGTACTGTGTTTTACACTATAAAGTCCTGCCCACGCCCCAGTCGCTGTGTGGGTGGCCCCAGCCCAGAGAGTCCCCTCTGCCTGAAACAAGGGGGCTACCCTACCCGTAAAACCCTGGGAAGAATTTCACCTATTTCACACCCACCAAACCCTCTGTCCCTAAGAAGAGGGTTGAGGGGAAGGAGAAACAGTGGGAAGAACTGGACCCCATTCTCTCTCTTTCTCTCTCTCTCTCTCTTTTTTTTTTTTTTTTTTTTTGACAGGCAGAGTTATACAGTGAGAGAGAGAGAAAGAGAGAAAGGTCTTCCTTTTTCCATTGCTTCGCTCCCCAAATGGCCGCTACAGCTGGCGCCCTGCCGATCTGAAGCCAGGAGCCAGGTGCTTCCTCCTGGTCTCCAATGCAGGTGTAGGACCCAAGTACTTGGGCCATCCTCCACTGCACTCCCAGGCCACAGCAGAGAGCTGGTTTGGAAGAGGAGCAACTGGGACAGAACTGGTGCCCCAACCGGGACTAGAACCCGGGGTGCTGGCGCCGCAGGCAGAGGATCAGCCTAGTGAGCCGCAGCTCCGGCCAACCCCTTTCTCTTATAAACCCAGTCTGAATATAGACTGCAAGCAGTTCTTTTTTAAAAAAGAAATTATTTATATATTTGAAAAGCAGAGTTACAGAGAGAGAGAGAGAAAGAGAGAGAGAGAGAGAGAGAGATCTCCCATCAGCTGGCGCACTCCCCTAATGGCTGCAACGGCTACAGTTGAGCTGATTCAAAGCCAGGAGCTTCTTTCCAGTCTCCACATGGGTGCAGGGGCCCACGTGCCCCGGGCCATCCTCCCCTGCTTTCCTAGGCGCATTAACAAGGAAGCGGAGCAGCCGGGACTCGAACCAGTGTCTATTTGGAATGTTGGTGTCGCAGGAGGTGGCTTTACTCACTACGCCACAGCACCAGGCCCGGCTCTCAGTTTTTGCTGAGATACCTCATCGTCTGTTTCAGGGGTTTTTACTAAACTTTGTAAGTTTGCTTTCTCCAGTAGGAATGGACACTCTCTCACACATCTGTGTGGAGAGGTACCCATCCATTCTGACAGGTGTCCTGTCTCTTTAACCCTTGCTGCCTTGCTTACCACTACTCTCTGTCTCAGGGCTGAATTCTTTCTTGCACAAAGACAAGAATCTCTACTCCAATCATCTCCTGTAACAGATAGATGATTGATGGAGAAACAGATAGACAGACAGACAGAAAGGAAGAATTGATAGATTCAGGTGGGGTCAAGGCCTGTGTCACTTTCTTTGATGGGACAGAGTTGGGTAAACCTTGGCTCAGCCCTCCTCACAGATAATCACACACACTGATTACAGAAAGCTATAAACAGAGAGAACCGTTTGAGAGGCAAAAAGAGACAGAAAGACACACACACATACAGAGAGAAAGGTAGAGAGAGAGGAGAGAGAGAGAGAGAGAATAGGAGGGAGAGAGGGAGGGAGGAGGAGAGAGGAGGGGAGGCAAGGGGAGGAGAAGGGAGGAGAGAAAAAGCACTTTCATCTGCTTGTTCACCCCTCAAATGCCCACAATAGCTGAGGCTGGACCAGCCTGAAGCCAGGAGCTGTGAACTCAAATCCAGGTCTCCTGTGTGGGTGACCAGAAACCAGTCACAGTGGGGCCAGCTTCATGGTGTAGCAGGGAAAGCTGCTGTTTATAACGCCAGCATCCCATGTGAGCACCAGTTGGAGATCTGGTTGCTCCACTTCTGATCCAGCTCCCTGCTAATGCACCTGGGAAAGCAGCAGAGGATGGCCCAAGTACTTAGGCTCCTGCAGCCATGTGGGAAACCTGGAAGAAGCTCCTGGCTCCTGCCTTTGGCCCGGTCCAGCTCCAGCCATTGTGGCCAATTGGGGCATGAACTGGTGGATGGAAGACCTATCTCTGTGTCTCTCCCTGCCCCCTCTGTAATTGTGCCCTTCAAATAAATAAGATAGGGGCCAGAGCTGTGACATAGTGAGCTAAGCCTCAGCCTGTGGTGCTGGCATCCCATATGGGTGTCTGTTCGTGTCCTGGTTGCTCCTATTCTGATCCAGCTCTCTGATATAGCCTGGGAAAGCAGTGAAAGATGGCCCAAGGCCTTGAGTCCCTGCACCCACGTGGGAGACCTAGAAGAAGCTCCTGGCTCCTGGCTTTGGACTGTCCCAGCTCTGGTCTTTGATGCCTTTTGGGGAATGAATCAGAGGCTAGAAGACTTTTCTCTCTGTCTCTCCCTCTCTTTGTAACTCTTCCTCTCAAATCAAAAATAAATAAATAAATAAGAAAACTTTAAAATAAATAAATAAAATCTTTAAAACAGGAAACCAATCACTTGCGCCATCACCACTGTTCTGGGGTCTGCATTAACTGGAAGCTGAAATCAGAAGCAGAGCCAGGGCTCGAACCTATGCACTCTGATATGGGATCCCATCATCTTCAACGGCGCCTTAACTGTGAGGCCAAATGCCTGCCCCAGGATTTTTTTTAAGATTTGTTTTTATTTAGTTGAAAGGAAGAGTTACAGAGAGGCAGAGGCAGAGAGACAGAGAGAGAGGTCTTCCAACCAATGGTTGACTCCCCTTAGATCGCAACGATTAGAGCTGAGCTGATCCAAAGCCAGGAGCCAGGAGCTTCTTCCAAGTCTCCCATTTGGGTGTAGGGGCCCAAGAACTTGGGTCATCATCTACTGCTTTCCCAGGCCATAGCAGAGAGCGGAAGTAGAGCAATCGGGACTCGAACTGGCACCCATATGGGATGGCACTGCAAGCGGTTGCCTTAAGCGGTTGGTACACCACAGCCCCAGCCCCAAGAATTTTTAATATTTGTAAATTATTAGGCAAAAGGCTAAAGGCTTAGGAAACATAATTGTTATTTTTACTACTCCTTGAAAGCTGTCTGTAGGACTATCTGCAGTTTTCCACGCCAGCAATCACTTCTTCCACACTCCAGACACCAGCTGAGTGTCCTACAATTCAATTCATTTCTGACACCGACCAATCATTAGTATCAGATTCCGCAGGTGAAGGGCACAGTCCCACAGGACTGCTCCCACTTCAGCTGTCAGTCATGAGTCCTCGGCTGTTACCTGTACTTCTGACCAACAAGTTAAAAACAGAGGGTTCTACAACCTCCTCCTCAGCTTTGATAATTGGCTATAACAGGTCATGGAGTTCAGGAAAAAATGCTTTCATCTATGCATTTATTATAAAGATATCACAAATAGTACTGACGAGCAAGCACAGAGGACAGGGTCCCAAAGGGTCCCAAGCACAGGAATTTGTTGTGTTTTTTTCCAGATTAATTAATTTATTTAACAAGTAGAATGACAGAAATAGGGAGAGAAAAGAGTGAGAGAGCAAGTGATATCTTCTATCCACGGATTCACTCCCCAAATGGCTGCAACAGCCAGGGCTGGGCCAGGTCAAAGCCAGAAGTCTGGGGGCCGGCACTGTAGCATAAAGGGGAGAGCCTCTGCCTGCAGTGCCGGCATCACATATGGGTACCAGCTAAAGTCCTGGTTGCTTTACTTCTGATCCAGTTCTCTGCTATGGCCTGGAAAGCGGTAGAAGATGGTCCAAGCCCTTGGGTCCCTGAAATCTGCCTGGGCTAGAATGGCAGGCTGACCAACAAGGTGAATAAATATATGTTAATTCACTCATATTTTTTTTTTTTCCATTTGACAGATAGAGTTAGACAGTGAGAAAGAGAGACAGAGAGAAAGATCTTCCTTCTGTTGGTTCACTCCCCAAATGGCTGTCATGGCCAGCGCTGCGCCGATCTGAAGCCAAGAGCCAGGTGCTTCCTCCTGGTCTCCCACGTGGGTGCAGGTGCCCAAGCACTTGGGCCATCCTCCACTGCCCTCCCGGGCCACAGCAGAGAGCTGGGCTGGAAGAGGAGCAACCAGGACTAGAACCCTGTGCCTATATGGGTTGCCGGCGCTGCAGGCGGAAGATTAACCAAGTGAGCCATGGCACCGGCCCCAATGCACTCATATTTTTAAAAACTCAAACCAAACCCATCCCATTAGATAAGACAAGGAGAAGGTATGGAGGTAGGATGTTACAGATGACGGTTCAAAATGAGTCAACAGAGCAAAGCTATTGTAAATCTGGCTGACTGCACTAAGTGTCAGTGTCTGCTCTAAGGGGACATGATGGCTCTGCCCTGTAGCAACATCATGCCACGTGAAAGGTCCAGGAAACAGCTTGGAAAGGACTGGAGGTGAAATGGACCTCAATCATCGGAGGGCCAGCCGGGGTACTTGAACTCCACACAGTCATGGCAGTGACCCCTCACCCTGACTCTCATGCTTCACTCCCCTCTTTCATCTGATTCCATTCACAAAAGGTGATATGCAATGTGGCATGTACACTGGGGTATTATTTTGCAATAAAATGGGAGGGAATACTGATATAGCATGGATAAACCATGAAAACATTGACACTGAATGCAAAAAACCAGACACATAAATATACATGTTGCAGAATCCACTTATATTAAATGTCCAGCAAAAACAAAATTATGGAGAAGAAAATAGTAGTTCCCAGGGGTTGGGAGAAGAGAGTAATGGGCAGTGACTATTGATGGGTATAGAATTTCTCTCTGGGTAGATGACAATGTTCTGGACATTGATATAGTGATGAATGCAACTCTATGAAAATACTAGGAAACACTAAATTGATGCACTTTTAAAGAGTTAATTTTCTGCCGGCGCCGTGGCTCAACAGGCTAATCCTCCGCCTTGCGGCGCCGGCACACCGGGTTCTAGTCCCGGTCGGGGCACCGGATTCTGTCCCGGTTGCCCCTCTTCCAGGCCAGCCCTCTGCTGTGGCCCGGGAGTGCAGTGGAGGATGGCCCAGGTGCTTGGGCCCTGCACCCCATGGGGAGACCAGGAGAAGCACCTGGCTCCTGGCTCCTGCCATCGGATGAGCGCGGTGCGCCGGCCGCAGCGCGCCGACCGCGGCGGCCATTGGAGGGTGAACCAACGGCAAAAGGAAGACCTTTCTGTCTCTCTCTCTCACTGTCCACTCTGCCTGTAAAAAAAAAAAAAAAAAAAAAAAAAAGAGTTAATTTTCTGGGGCCCACCACTGTGGTGCAGTGGGTTAATGCCCTGGCCTGAAGCGTTGGCATCCCATATGGGCGCCAGTTCCATTTGAGACCCGGCTGCTCCACTTCTGATCCAGCTCTCTTCCATGGCCTGGGAAAGCAGTAGAAGATGGCCCAAGTCCTTGGGCCCCTGCACCCGCATGGGATACCAGGAAGAGACTCCTGGCTCCTGGCTTCGGATGGGTGCAGCTCTGGCCGTTGCGACCAATTGGGGAGTGAACCAGCAGATAGAAGACCTCTCTCTCTCTCTCTCTCTCTCTCTCTCTCTCTGCCTCTCCTCTCTCTGTGTAACTCTGACTTTCTAATAAATAAATAAATCTTTAAAAAAAAGAGTTAATTTTCTGGTACATGAATTTTATCATAATAAAAGTACTATAAAAATAATAATTGATATTAAAACTCAATGGATGGGTTAAACTACTGGAAAGAATAAATGAAGTAGAATATAATTCTGAAAATATGATTCTAAATACAACACCAAGATACAAAATGATAGAAAATACACAGAAAATTTGAAAGTCATGGAAGATATAGTGAAAATATCTAATACATATCTAATCAGAGTTCCAGATGGAAAGAAAAGAGAGAAAGGGAGAGCTTGTATCAGAAGAGATAATGGCTGAGCGTTTTCCAGAATTGATTAATTACAACAATTCTCATGTTCAGGAAACAGAAAAAGTTCCAAGAAGAATTTTTTTAAAAGAGAAGAATGCACAGGTGTTGTGGCACAGTGGGTTAAGCCATTGCTCGGGACTCCCATGTGCCATATCAGAGTGCCAGTATAAGCCCTGGCTGCTTTACTTTCAATCCAGCTTCCTGCCAGTGCATCCTGGGAGGTAGAAGATGATGGCTCTAGTACTTGGGTTCCTGTATCCCACATGTGAGTCTGAGATGAAGTTCTTTTATTTAACATTAGTTATACATATTTAATATTATTATTTTTAGAAAGCTTTTATTTAATAAAAATAAATTTCATAGGTACAGCTTTAGAATATAGCGGTTCTTTCTCCCATACCCACCCTCACACCTCAACTCTCGTCCCACCTCCTACTCCCTGTCCCATCCCATTCTTCATTAAGATTCATTTTTAATTATCTTTATTTACAGAAGATCAACTCTATACTAAGTAAAGATTTCAATAGTGTGCACCCACACAGACACACAAAGTATAAAATACAGTTTGAAGACTGAGAGAATTAATTCTCATACAACTCATAAAGGACAGAAGTCCTACATGGGGAGTAAGTGCACAGTGACTCCTGTTGTTGATTTAACAATTGACACTATTATTTATGTGTCACTATTGACACTATTATTTATGTTTCTGGCTTCTATTATTTATGATCACCCGAGGCTCTCGTACTGAGCTGCCAAGGCTATGGAAGCATTTTGAGTCCACAAACTCCATCAGTATTTAGACAGGGCCGTAAGCCAAGTGGAAGTTCTCCCTTCAAAGAAAGGTACCTCCTCCTTTGATGGCCCTGAGATGACTCCTGGCTTCAGATTGGCCCAGCCTTGGCTGTTGTGGGCCTCTGGTGAGTGAACCAATGGATGGAAGATATCTCTCTGTTGCTCTGCCTTTCAAGTAGATGAAAAAGCAACACTTAAAAAAAAAATCACATGGATACATCACAGCTAATTTATACAACACTGAAGACAGCCGGCGCTGTGGCTCAACAGGCTAATCCTCAGCCTTGCAGCACCAGCACGCTGGGTTCTAGTCCCAGTAGGGGCGCCGGATTCTGTCCCGGTTGCCCCTCTTCCAGGCCAGCTCTCTGCTGTGGCCAGGGAGTGCAGTGGAGGATGGCCCAAGTGCTTGGGCCCTGCACCCCATGGGAGACCAGGAGAAGCACCTGGCTCCTGGTGGTGCGCCAGCCGCAGCGGCCATTGGAGGGTGAACCAACAGCAAAGGAAGACCTTTCTCTCTGTCTCTGTCTCTGTCTCTGTCTCTCTCTCACTGTCCACTCTGCCCATCAAAAACAAAACAAAACAAAACACTGAAGACAAATTTAAGTCCTCAAAAGCAGCCTGCTGTCAGGGCCATTGCTTTGGTACAGCAGGTATGGCTGCCACCTGTGGTGCTGGTTTGAATCCTGGCTGCTCCACTTCCAGCTTGTTGCTATAACCTGGGAAAGCAGCAGATGGCCCAAGTGCTTGGGCCCTGCACTTGTGTGGGAGACCTGGAAGAAGCTCCTGGCTCCTGGCTTCTGATTGACACATCTCCGGCTAGTGCTGCCAATTGGGGAGTGAACCATTGGATGGAAGACCTCTCTCTGCCTCTCCTCTCTCTGTTTAACTCTGACTTTCAAATAAAT